>CM051527.1:68520053-69148917 GCA_028017165.1 Herpetospermum pedunculosum | reverse complement strand
AGTACATTCCAAGTCCTCAAAAAGGTTTTACTTGCCGACCTTGTTTTCTGCTTTGATTTTTTCTTTCAGTTCCTATTAACTATAAGAAACTGTAAACTCGTTTCTGTTACTGTGCACTTTAACTCCAGTCTAGTATTCTGTCTTATCGAAGTTTGACAACATTAGTTCTTATTGAGTTTAATGAAACCTCATTAGTTATTATTCAGTTTAATGAATATTTTGTCTTGTCCTTAACTTTACATCTCATCTTTCACATTTACATTTAGCTTATGTGATGATGAACCTCACTGTGCAGTGCCGAAAGTGAAAGTGAAGATACAAGTGAAAGAAGTGATGCTGATTCTCAAAATGTAAGCATTCTGCCACTCTATAACCATGCAAATGTTTATTCTATAGATTCCTCCATATTTCTTGAGGGTGGGGCATGGATGGGGGAGGCCTAAGGGCATGTTTGAGAGTAATTTTTAAATTGTTAAAATCACTTAAAAACATGCATTAATCATATTAATGTTTGGTTTTACACTTTTAAACGCAATTTACATTCCATAAAAAAATATTTTGAATGATTAATGCATGTTTTGGAGTGATTTTGAACATGACAAAAGTGATTTTTAACCATTTTTAACCACTCTCAAACATTCCCCAAGTCCATTTCCTAGTTTCTAGTTCGTGCATTCTGTTTCCTGTTTTATTGTGTTTATTGTTATGTACAGTTCGACTTTAAAAGTTTACTTATGGAGGGAAATCACGTATTGAGTTATTTGTGATATTACTGAAGTGTTAAAATCGATATTTGTAACATGGATGGATAAACATCCGTTTGTTTCTTTTTGGTTTTCTTGTTTTACATTTACTATTGAAGTAAATGTTATGTATCAACTTCTTGTTGTTTGAGGGAGTCCCTTGTACTACTTGGGTTCTGTTCTGATACATGTTATTTGATCTATCTTAGCTTCACTGATTTTTGTAGGATTCACAACTAAAATCTGGTTCTGGGAAAGATTCTTTAGAAGGTTCGGGATTTTTTTCGATTATGCAGTCACTGTACTTGGTGTTTTATATTGGTGAGGAAGTTTTGTGTCTGGTACAGGTGGAGGGACTCCTAATGGTTTAATGCATGGTTCTCAGAATGAAGGACATAGTCTCCCTCATTCATTGGTGAACCAAACAATGCCTATAATACCAATTCAAGCTTCTGGAGCTGTTACAGGTCCTGCTACAAATTTGAATATAGGAATGGATTATTGGGGTACTCCAACAACTTCTGCCATCCCTTCAATGTGTGGGAAGGTCCCTTCGGCTCCGGTTGCAGGAGCTGTTGCTGGTGGGTCACGAGACAGCGTTCAGTTACAGCCTTCACAGCCTTGGTTAAAGGTTTGGTCCAACTTTGTCGAACATTGCGCATGAGTGGGCTTGGATGTTCAAAGTTATCATATAGATTATAGATACATGCACACATCAATTCACTAATTGTGTAAAATGATTAAATTACATTGCGAAATGGAAACTTAGACTGTTTGAATTGGGGAGGGAGGGGGAAAAAGGGATAAAAAGGAGGTACTTGAAATTGGTGTTAGGCCACTGTATCACAATGGAAATGAGTTCAACCTCTTCTTCTCATGCCCAGGTTTACTATTTCAAATTTTCAACTCATGAGTAATTGCAATGTATGATTTTAGTGTGTTAATGCAAAATAATTCTTTAGTATAGGTAAGTAACATCAACCTGTACGGTTTGATTGAACCAGCCTTGACCAATTATCAATTTGAAGAAAAAATATCGTTCTTTCACAGCTTTTAGTGTTTTTCAGATGAAGAGGGGGGATTTTTACATGTTTTTTTTTTGTGGATTCAGGATGAAAGGGAGCTGAAAAGACAAAGAAGGAAGCAGTCAAACAGAGAATCTGCTCGTAGATCTCGGTTGCGTAAACAAGTAATTAGTCTTCCTTCAAATTTATAATCAAATTGGACGATCTTGACTCATGCTGGCATATTTTAATTAATTGGATTTTCCTGCATGTTTTTTTTACTTAGGCTGAATGCGATGAGCTGTCTCAGCGCGCCGAAGCTTTAAAGGAAGAAAATGCGAGTCTTAGATCTGAAGTAGATAGGATTAGGAGTGAGTACGAGCAACTTCTTTCAGAAAATGACTCTCTCAAGGTAATGCCAAAATCCTGAAATCTAGCCATTTTAACCATTTATATCAATGAAGCAAAAAAAGCGGTGTACTTATATAATAAAAAAACGCTATAATTGTCTTGGAGCTATAAAAGCTATAAAATGAAATCGTTGTAATCGACCCTGCCATTTCACTTCTATGTTTTTCGTAATGCTCTTTTATGTTGCAAAGGAAGACCTCCTTTTATTCATTATAGCTTGTCTTCTTTAATCTCCAATTGAAGAGCCCTCATGTAATACATCCTATTGGTGTTCGGAGTTTTCTTCATAATTTCATTATTGTTTCCCTTCTAAAAAAAAATCAAGGCCATGTAAGTAATAAAAGGCTTAAAGAGAATGTGTACAAGCCATGGTGGTCACCTCCCTAGGATTTAATATTCTATGAATTTTCTTGGCAACCAAATGTAGTAGGGTTGAGCAGTTGTCACGTGAGAATAGTCGATGTGCACACAAGCTGACTTTGGACACTCATAAATATAAAAAAAACAATAAAAACTTTAATGGTTCATCACATTGGTGGGTCTTTCCTTAAGACCCCATATGTTTGATATTCATGCTCAAAGATGGAATCTCCAAACATGATGCCATCTTTAATATGCATGGCAGAGTAGAAGTGCCTTTACATAGACTCAGATATGAAAAGGAACCAGTGGAAGTGTTGGAAATGCAGAGATTTGTTTTCTTCTTTTCTTGTACCTATAATTTATCTGATTTTTTTTTCTTGTCTACAGAGGAGGCTTGGAGAAAGTGATGGAAATGAAGATCCAAGATCTGCCAAAGATAGCCAAAATTTGAATAAATAAGGTCAGCATAAATCCTGAACCGAACCGAACTCGCTTAGGGGAATTAGGATCTACCATCCTTGCTTAATTCAGCTGCAGACACATAACCTAACCAGTTAGTAGCCGAAAGTTTGCATAACTTATCATTTACGTTTTTATAAGAACTGACCTGCGTCGTCTCAAGACTGTCGATCGTCCTTTCATTCTTATGGAGGCTTCGTCTTTAACCTCGAAGCCCTGTGTAGTATCCTTGTACCCATATTTGATGAGTGTTATGCAACATTTCACTTGAGTTTTTTCAGTGTAAAATATATTTTTGTGCTAAGTTGAGGTCGAAATCAAGGCCTTTCGATATGCTTTCTAACATATTGATTTGAGTTGCAGCATATCCATATTTGTATTCAGCATTTCCATATCTAAAGATAACCATTTAGTTTTTAGCTTTTTAAAATTAAGTCTATAAAAATACTACTTCCATCTATAAATTTCTTTATTTTGTTATTTACTTTCTACCAATGTTTTCAAAGATCAAGCCAAATTTGAAAACTTGATCAACCGAGCGCGATTATGATGTACAGCAACCAACACTTGATCTGACCATGCATTTCATTTTCAAGTATAAGAAGATATAACTATTGCAAACTGCTCTAGCTCCATTGTAATTTTGGGCAAAGTTATCTATTTTCTTTATAAGCAATCTATGCCCTTAAGGGTTGTATCGTTTAAAACTTCAAACTAATCATTTTATCAATTTAAAATATATAATTTCATAAGTAAATCAATTTAGACAATTTGTTGGTAATTCTTTTTAAATGAAAAGAGAAAAGTAGAGGAAGACGAATATGATAAACTATTCATATTATTAAAAAAAAAATGCTATTATCTATTTGATTCAAACATTTCTCTCTAATATTACGAGTAAAAGTTGTGTATTAACGGTTTTAAAACGAAATTCAATACGTTAATCTCGACATTTAAAGAAGTTTTATACAGAGTAAAAGTTATGTATTAACGGTTTTAAAACGAAATTCAATTAGATAATCTAAATTAATTTACTTATGAAATTTTAAGATTTTAATTGATGCAATTATGACATTAAGACTCCCGATGTGCGAGTCATCCGTACAATTCCCCCACTTTATTCAGATATATGTCTTTCATATAAAAATTGAACCGTTGATACCGAAAGATAAAAACTCAAATTTATTGATGTTTAAGCTGATTAATTATTACGTAGCAAAAGCCTTTAAAAAAAAAATTACGTAGCAAAAAAATGTTGATTAATTATTGCGAACATCAATGCCAAAAAAAAATATATATATATATATATATATATATATATATTATATATATATATATATATATTATCGACATGAGTTTAGTTCAACGATAATTGACATCTACCTTTTTCCTTGATGTTAGAAGTTCAAACACTCATAATTCATACATTATATATATTTACAAATTGGAATTTTAAAGCTTGTGAATACATGTCAAATCGAGCATTATAAAGTTGTACACTCAATCATGAGATCTACTGTTTGAATATAAAATAAATAAACGTGAATACATAGAATTATTTTTTGAAAGTATCTTTTTGAATTTTCGACTGAAAATACAAGTATAACCAGCTGAAAATAGATTCCAAATTAAAAAGAAAAAAATAGTTATTAAAAGAAAAAAAGAAAGAAAGAAAGGAAGAAAAATACGTAATCCTGTATTTATCCCTCTCGAGGGGACTCATAGCTGGTCTTCATCGTTTGGTCTTCTTCGCATTGAACAAAATGCAGATTTTGGGTGTAATCAGCGACGTTTCCGTCGTGATTCCGTCGGCCGGCGGTCTCAGGTCGCCGGAACTGAGACACTGTCATGCACTTATCGATTCGAAGAGTTCTATTTCCTCTGGATTCTTTAGAGTGAGTTTTCCGTTTCCTCTTTTCTTTTCTGTAATTTGACTTCAAAAGTTAGTCAAATTGTAAGTTTCCATGGGAGAGGTTACATAGCTTTGCTTCGATTCTACCCACGCATGTCTTTGTTTTCTCTTCTTGCATTATCTTTGAACAATTCGAGTGATATAATATTCCGTGTCGTATGCTCGATTTGTTAGCTGATGAATAGACCTAGTGAAGATGTAGGATTTTTTCAGGATTGAGATTGATGATGGTGTCCTCAGGTCAAAAGGAATTGTGTAGGTTGTTCTTTTGTTGCTGGAAAATTAGAGCAATTCTTTTTCTTTGATCGAGAAAGGAATTGTGAACAATCTTTAGTAGCTTATAGTTCTGATTTGTGTTATGCATTCTTGGTGACAAATTTAGAAGTTAAAAAATGAAACATGGGGCAAGTCGCATAGGTGTTCATGAAGTTGTATAGTTATTGAGTTTCACTCATTAATTATTGGTTCTACGTGTATATTCATTTTCGATCTTCTTTCTTGCGATGGGTTGGTGCAGTTTTTGTGCTTGTAAAATTCCTGGACATGTCACCACCATTCTTAAACTCGATATGATATGTAACCATGGTGGTTACATGTACCTTGGATTTAATATTCTAGGTACAGGTAACTCGATATGATATGTAACCATGGTGGTTTCCTGTACTTAGGATTTAATATTCTACGAGTTTCCTTGACAACCAAATGTAGTAGGGTCTTGCGATTGTCTTGGAAGAATAGTTGAAGTGCGCGCAAGCTGTTTCGGATACTCAGGGATATAAAAATAAAAAATTCGATACGATGTAATTTTGAATCAGTTCATAACAGTCTCGAAGTCATTTCATAAAATTATTTTCTTGTTGGACTTGGACGCAATAATTTATGACTAAATAAATGTTTTGGGTATTACATCTACTTGGTGACTAGGAACTAATGAATGCGTGTACTGAATTGTGCCTTTATTTCCTTCTAAGAGAGCAATAGTTGAATGAGTGGCCTGAAAAACTACTATCATTTATTGTGATTTTGTTAGAATTATTAGGAATCTGAGAATGCATATGGCTATCATGCTTCACCTACCAAGTCAGTCCCCTTTTTTGGTTATACGTTCCATCATTTTTCCTGAGAGCAGTTAGTGTGCTTTTAGAGGAAGTTTTTGAAGAGGGATTAATTAAGTAATAATATCTTTTATGAAATTCTGTTATTAAGAATCTGATATTTACTGAATGCCCAAATTGGATTAAATAAATCCCTCATTTTTGGTGATTAATTTATATAAAGTACAGAACTATTATATTGGGGAACCAAAAAAATGGATAATTTATCAGTTCTGTTAATGCATTGAATTGAGAAAGTTTTGAAGAGAATCTCAAATAAAGTTGGAAACTATATCTAATGGTTAGGCCCACAGATTAAAGTTTTTATTTGGGAGCTTAGTCTTTGGGCTATTAATACGATAGATAGATTACAACGACACATGCCTTATATGCATCTATCTCCTTGGTGTATTATGTGCTCTGTTCATTCGGAGTTTTCAGCTCACCTTTTTCTTCATTGCTCTTTTGCTTCTAAGTATTGGGCCATGATGCTTAAAGCTTTCAATTGGTCATTGGTTATGCCGAATTGTATCTTCGATCATTTGACCACAATCTTTGTTGATCATCCTTTCTGTGGTGATAAGAGAACTTTATGGTTGACTTTCAATAGAGTTTTCCTATGGTTTCTTTGGGGAGAGAGGAATGCTCGTATCTTTCGGGACTCTTTCTCTTCTTTTGATAAGTGGATGGATTTAATCATTTTCAATGCTTTGTAATGGTGTAAATGTAAATACCCATTTTCCAATTATAATATTTCTTATTTGATTGCTAATTGGACAACTTTTCTGTAATTCACCAATAGGTGTCTGAGACTCCCTTTATTTCATTCATCAATGAAAATGTTTCTCTTCTAAAAATAAATGGTTAGGCCCACAGATGGTAGTGAGAAACTTGTCCTTTTTATTTTATTTTATGTAAACCCTTTTTTGACCTTCTCCCTTGCTTTTACCAGGGGTGTTCATCATTTTACATGCCAAAGTCTGGATCTAGTTTGGATAAATTTCGATTGAGGGGCTTAAGTATAAGAGCTTCAGACGATTCTCAAAATGTTTTTCCAGTTGCACCTGTTCAATTTGAATCGCCAGTCGGGCAGCTATTGGCCCAGATTTTGCAAACTCACCCTCATTTGCTTCCTGCAACTGTTGACCAGCAACTTGATAACCTTCAAACTGAGAGAGATTTGCAGACAGAAGAGGCTCCTTCATCGTCTCAAGATCCTCTCTACAAGTAAGTGCGTATTCTCTTTTTCTTTTCTCTCAGCAATGAAGCGCATTTGTAGGTGCTTACGTGAAGATAATGTTAAAATAACTATATGTTGTGTGCAAGATTGTGGATTAAGCCGGAGCATGTTTTGAAGTTGCTCGTTGGCCAATTTTTATCTCTTAAACTTAAAAGAAAAGGAAATTTTATTTCGGTTATTTTCATGCGTATGGGTTCATGTCCACCTGATATTGATTAAATGCATGTTTCAGAGTGATTTTAGTGAAAATGATTTGTTTATAAGTGAGTTATTAAAAGTGATTTTCATATAACTATTTTAATATTTGGTTTTACACTTTTAAACGTGATTTTTATAGAATCAAAGTTATGTTTGGGAGTGATAACATGACAAAAGTGATTTTAAGTTTAACCATTTCAAAACGAGGTTCAACTTTCTGCCCTAACATGACTCTCATGGCATAGTCACTCGCATCACACATGACTTCAAAAGGTAAATTGTGATGAAGTTTGGGAGGTGACTAGGTTTAATGCTTCTTTGTGGGTGTCGGTCACTAGGTCTTTTTGTAATTATGGTCTTAGTCAGATTTTGTTAGATTGGAGTCCCTTGTAGTTTTGAGACTTTGCTAAAAAACATTTCAAAACCACTCCCAAACATGTCCTAGTTTTGTACATCAACCAAATTACCAATTAATCACTTGATTCTTATTGCTGGCTTTACTTGAGAAGTCATAATGTAGTTGAACCCATTAATCTTAGGAGGATAGCTGAAGTGAGAGAGAAAGATAGGCGAAATACATTGGAAGAAATATTATACTGCTTGATTGTTGGAAAGTTTGTGGAGAATGACATTTCAATGATCCCCAAGATAACAGAAGCCTCAGATCCTACTGTTCGAGTTGATTTCTGGCCAAACCAAGAGCAGAAACTGGAATCTGTTCACTCTCCTGAAGCATTTGAAATGATACAAAGTCACTTGTCTCTTGTCCTTGGAGACCGATTTATCGGCCCCCTTACTTCCTTTGTCGAAATGAGCAAAATAAAACTTGGCAAGCTATATGCAGCTTCTATTATGTATGGATACTTTCTCAAAAGAGTTGATGAACGTTTCCAACTTGAAAGGACCATGAAAACTCTTCCTGAAGCGTTTACGAAAGACTTTGATGAGACGATACCGGTGAATCAACTCTGGGATCCTGATTCCTTGATCAGGATTCCACCTGATGATGATGAGGGGTTTGGCGACAGCGGGGGACTTATTGATGCCGATGAAGGCAAATCATCTAGATTGAGATCCTATGTGATGTATTTGGATTCTGAAACACTTCATAGATATGCAACATTGAGATCCAAAGAAGCTATATCTTTGATCGAAAAGCAGACTCAGGCATTGTTTGGAAAGCCAGACATTCGGGTAGCTGATGATGGTTCGATCGACACAATCAACGACGTAGGGATCACTATTACTTTCCCCGGGCTGACAATGCTAGTACTGGAGGGAGTTACATTCGGATCATTCCTCTGGGATGCAGAAGGCTACGTCGAATCAAAATACCACTTCTTCAAAAGCTGAAAGGGGTTCGATCTTTAATACATTGATGCTTTTGAAGGTGTTTAGACTAATGCTGAATATGATGTTGGAAGCTTATATGCTCGTGTAATGACCGCGGCGGGTTTATTCAGCAATGGCGGGAGAAGAAAAGGGCTTTAGGTATGTTTTTGTCAAAGTTGTATAGTGTATCAATGAACTTAGACAAAGGCTAAAACTTCTGTAAATCAAATTAGGACTGATAAAAATATTATTTTTTCTCCCCTTGTCAAATCTGAGATATGGCTACTTCAAAACTTTTGCGTTCTTATGATTATTTTATTTGGTAGCTATTTATGATCGTCTTGATTTTCACAAGATTTCTCCCTCTTGGGAGAATTGTGCGAGGAATTAGTTCATAAGGTTGAAAATTAGTTCATAATGTTTGCCGTATGCATTTGTTTGAAATGATTGTATTAAATACTCGTGGTATTTTGTTTTAGAAAAATGTATGTTTGAGAGTTATTTAGATAAAGTTAATTTTTAATTTTCATATTCAAAATAACTTCAAAATATGATTGATTGCGTTTAAAAGTGTAAAATCAAACCTTAAATTAATTTTGAATGATTAAAGATATGTTTTAGAGTGATTTCGATTTTTTTTTTTTTTTTTTTTTTTTTTTTTTTTTTTTTTTTTTTTTTTTTTTTTTTTTTTTTTTTTTTGTGGAAAGATCGTACAAAGTGGGATTGGAGAATCAAATCATGATTATTGGATTGGTGTATAAACTGAGTTGTGGTTGAATTTGCCTAATTAATAAACCGTAAATCTACCTAATTTTTTATTTAATAGAAATGTGACGTAGAGCTCAAGTTTATAATTTTCCAACCCTCAACATCATTTGATTCAGTCCATTTCAATCAATCTTTTCTACGCCAAAGTAGTTAAGATTTTAATAATGTAATCCATCATTTCATGCTGAAAATTAAAATACAAAATTAAACTAGCTCAATTCACATAAAGTTGTAAAGAGATCAGAAGTTCAATCTCTTCACCCTACATTAATTAAATTCTTTTGCACAAAAAAAAAAAGAGTTCGAGAATTATTTTAATCATTGTTTTAGTACATTGTTTCTATCATCTTATTATTATTTTTAAAAATATTTAATTTAAACATTAAAAAAAGAGAGAAATGCTAGGTAAAAAAAACACATCATAATTCTTTTCTAAAAAAAAAAGAAAACAAAATATTTTGAACAAATTGTTTATTTATTTATTATTATTATTTACCTTAACTAAGTAGTACATGTAAATTATCGTAACTATTATCAGGAAAAAAAAAAAAACAGAAAAAAATCAATAAATTAGTAAAATGAAAACTTAAATAGAATTGAAATAAAAAAAGCCAGGTAGGACCACTCATATACCTAATTGATAAAAAGATTTCTTATCTCAAATTGTATCAACGTTATCCCATATAATTACTCTAAAGAGAGTTCTTTTTTTTTTATAACAAGAAAAAGTTCTCATATAATTAATGAATTATTTTATGAAAAAAATTAATTATTGATCAAGTTTATTAGCGTCAAAAAAGAAGAAAAAAAATTGATCAAGTTTTATTTTAACATACTGATGTCAAATATTTATCCTTTTACAAACTTTATCATTGTGCATTATTAACCAATATTTTTCACTTTATGAAGTTGGATTAATCAAATTTAGGTTAAATTACAAATTTCATCGTTTAACTTTCAAGAGCTATTTGGGGCGGTGAATAAGTTAAAATAGTCGGTGTTTATAATAATAGGTGAGTTATAATAGTATGTGAATAGTAAGTGCAATTACTTTATTGACGGTAAATTATAATAGTCGGTGAACCAAACATGAACTGAGTTATAATAACTCAGTCTACACAACTTCAAATTGGTGCTCCAAACACAAATTTAAAGTTTATGTCTAATAAATTCTTAAATTACAAGTTTCGTCATTAAATTGACTAATAGGTCTCGATTTATTATTTGGGTCCAATAATTGATTGAAGTTTAAAAAAGTATAATTATTGATGTAACATTAGGAATTACTAATTACAAACAATCCTAGAAGTCTAAGAACCCTTGTAATTTAACTTTTTCAAAGAAAAAAAAAACTTGTAAATTTAGTTTTAGCTGAAAAATAGAGGGGTATTTTCGACAAATTATAACAAATACTATGGAAAATAAACGGTCTGGATGACGACCGCTTGGAACTAATGGGGAACGCCGTTACTTTCGGACACGGTTTCCTCCGCCGATTTCAGACCGTTGGAAATGAAATATTTGTTTCTTTACCATATTGCCCTTCTATCCATGGCTTAATTACAAAACACCCCTTTCCCTACCTTTTCATGGGGACAATAATGCACACCTATCTTAATTTTTTTTACCATTCATCCCTTCCTTTTCTCCTTAGAGATATGACCTAATGATTAATGAAAAACTCGAATTTAAATTTCGAGTGCTTAACTTAGGTTTGATATATGAGTTTATATTTTTCGTGTTTTTACTATGAATCATTAGAAAATGTCAAATCGAGTATAATTCAATTGCTATAAAAATGTGTCTTTGACTATGAGGCCTAAGATTCAAATTTTCCAGTACTAGTTAAACTCAAAAATAAAAAATCCTATAGACAACAGTTTTAGCATTTAAAAAATTGTTGGACTACAATACAACAATGTTGTCATAAAATATTATTGGACATTACTTTATTTCTTTCTTTATTTTTAGTTTTTTTTAGTTTAATAGTTGTGAATGTGGAGGAGAATCACCAATCTTAACGATGATAATAAGTGCAATATCCGATTAAGTTATGTTGAAATTGGCATTCTTTGATTCTCATATTGCTAACATGAACATAACTCAAGGTAATTGACATATATTATTTTTCTTGAGGTCAGAGGTTCAATTTTTCATACTCTCACATTTGTTGTACTAAATAAATACTTTACATTATTGTCATTTTGAACATAACTAAGGCTCGTTTGGGATTGCGTTTGAAAGAATTAGAAGTGATTAAAAATAAATCTTAACCGTTTTTTGTGTTTGGTAAAACAAATTATTTTATAATTTGTTAAAATCAATTTTGCATGATACGTTCATTTTGCACGAATTTCAAAAGTTGTTATTTGTAGCTTTTAGATTCTCAATCACTTTTTTAATAAATTTTCAAATCTTTTCAAAATTAAAAATTATTTTATATATCTAGTATCTATTTCCTACCCCCAAATCTTATTTTATAATTTTTAAATTAATAAATCAAATGCAAATATTTTTTTAAAAAATAATACTTTACTATTTTTTTTCTTAAAATAATTTATACAATTTTTTATAATATGTCTATTTTAGTGATTATAGTTAAATTACAATAATTTAATACTTATTTACCAAACACGATAACCAACTTATTTAAGTCTACAACTAAAATTTACCAAACACTAATTTGATTTATCAAACAGCTGATTTTTTTAAAAGCAAAGTTGGAAGCAATTATTTTAAAAGCTACCACAATCCCAAACGGAGCCTAAGTGGATAAAACATCAATTACCATCTCAAAAGTCTATGGTTTAATTCATCCTCTCCTCTCCATAATTGTTGAACTAAAAAATATAATAATAATTACTTTACATTAAATATTAATGTAATTTTTGATGTACTAAATATATATAAGCTTTTTTAAACAAAAATATATATATAGCCATTTTTTTTTCCAACATTATGATAGACTATTTTTGATTTTTTGGTTGAGTTTATATGTTTTAAGTCAGTTGAGCTATGTTCGTGAGTGAGGTTTGCACTAACTTAGGTTGACGCTAACTTAATCACTCAATATCTTTCCATCATTTTCCTCTATTTTTTCTTTATTAACTTCATGTCCAAATTGTTTGAAAGTGGAAATACATGTGATTTTTTTTCTCCTTAATTTGTTTTCACAAATATGCTGTTAGTGTGTGTGGAACAACGTTTGAAAAAAATATGTTTATTTTTTCTATAAGCACCTTTTAAAAAATTATTAGTCTATTTTTTTTTTTTAACACAATCAAATCTAAGGTAGTAAAGTTTATTGGGTGATTTAAGATGTTCACGGAGATTTTATTATTATTATTATTATTTTTAATAAATAAAAACACCTTAAATTTTTGGACTAATTTAAAAACTAATTTAGAAACATTTGAGATATAGATTATCTTCAGAAATATGTAGTAGAAAAAAAAAATTAATTATTTAAAGTATTTTAAAAAGAAAAAAATTAAACATCAAAATGTACATAGTGATGATGAAAAGTCTTGTGACTATTAAAGCCATCAATCTTGAGTGGTCACCTACCTAAGAATCAATTTTGTACGAGTTTTCTTAATAACCATGTTGTAGGCGGTTGTCTAGTCGAGGTCCGTATAAGTTGGACACTCATATATATATATAAACAAAAATGTGAACAACAATTTTTTTTTTTTTTTTTTTATTATTTTTTTTTTATTTTTTTTTTTTAGGGTAGGGGGATTCGAACCACGGATCTCTTGGTCATAAACACATACATATGCCCTCTGAACCCTACTCACTTTGACAATGTGAACAATGATTTGAATATGCAATAATACTATATTATAAAAGGAAAATGACTAATTTGTTTCAAAAGAGAAAAAGAAATGACTAATAAAAAAAACATTTTTGTACAAACACTACCTTTTTTCCTTTTCAAAAAATCTACATTTTCCACTTCTTTTTCCTAATTTGTTAGACCTAATATAAAACCTAACCTAGCAACTCCACAATTGATTGAATTAACAATTAATTTGATTAATTCGATCAATACACCTTTTACAAATTAACCCAACCAAAAAAAAAAAAAAAATAACAAAAAGAAGACAAATTGAGGTCATAGCATCATTATTAATTGGTTAAGAGTACAAATGTATATATAAGACAAAATTAACGGTACGTAATCTTTTAATATAACATTATCTATAAGATAAAGTTTCTTATACGTTACATATTTCAATCTAAGTAGTAGCTAATTAAAAGTCTTAAAATACATGCATCTCTCTTAAATATTTTCAATCTAAACATAACTTAGCAGTCAAGAATCTTAAGAAATTAAAGGTCGAAAAATTTATTAGACACAAAAATAAAAATTCTAAATACATATTAGACACATTTTAAATTTTAGAGACGACACAAACAGATTAAAATTGTAATTTAATTTTTTTTTTTTTTTATTTTTTAATACAAAAAAGTTTTAACCATCCCTTCCAAATTACACATATATGGAATCTAGGGTTTTGTATCATAGCTGGAATCTATTTAGAAAGTCAACAAAAAAGATGAGTTTTTTTTTTTTTTTCTTTTCCAAATGTAATTAATTATTTAAAGTTAATAAAGCAATTTTTGATGAGTGAGAATTAAAGGTAAAATGGGTAAATTAAGGAGTCAAAATATATTGATTGGATGGAAACACCTGGCTCCATTAAGCATGCACTTGCCATCTCACCCAAAACTGTGCCAGAAAGATTTATTTATCTTTTCAAAATAATTTCTTGTCTTTTCTTTTTTTAAATGTTAATTAAAGATAGAAATCTAAGGTCACAACCTCATTCAAAATTATAATTTCTTCACTTGCTCTTTCTTCTTCTGTACAAAACATTTTTAATTTATTTTCCTGATCCATAATTTTTATGTGAATAAAACCTGTCAAAAGTATTCTTCCTTATTCGTCATGTATGATTATAATATTATAAAGAAAATTGCTTTCATAAGATATAAGAATAATTTTAATATATCAAATCCAGTAATTTTTTTTATTTTTTTATATTTTTTATTAGTACATTGGTGGAAGATTCGAACCCCATACCTCTTGATCAACATATATATATATATGTCAGTTGAGTCATGCTCGCTTTAACATATCAAACTCAGCATAATTCAATTGTCATCATGTTGTGTATTTGAGTAAGAGGTAATTTTTTTTTTTTAATAAATTAAAATGAAATAAATTCTACATTTTAGAAATGCGATCTTTGAATATGCAAATAGTTCATATTGACTATTGGTTGACTTCTTTATATATATAATAAAAAGTCAATTTGAAATTCATATTTCTTTAAAAAAAATTACTAATTATTACAATAATAATAGTCATTTCTAACATATTTATAAGTATGTGATTTTATAAATTCAATAAGGTGGCATATTGTAATTAAAAAAAAAACAGTAATGTCTTAATTAATTTGATAAATTAAATAAATATATATATTTTTAATAAATTAAAGTAATCTATTCGTTTTTTTTTTTAAAATAAATTACATCACGAATGAAGAACAATAACACAAACTTACTATTCATGAAATGACGAGATAAGACAAAAATGCTTGAATTAGCTATGTTCAAGTTCGTCACTCGAGTCAGTGAATATATCTTACTCGTAATTGACATGTATTTTTTTCCGAAATTTTTAAATTTACATATCCATTCGCCTTTACTAAAGAAATCGAGAGTAATAATTATGCTACTCACTAATTAATTTATAATATTTGAAAAAAAAACATTTAGATTTTTAAGATATTCTTAGTTGTCAAAGCCTTTTCAAAATAAACAAACAAACAAATATTAGTTACATATATAATAACATACAATCCAATATTCCTTTTATTATTTTTTCTAGAACTTTTTATTGTTTGAATAAAGGATAAGAGCAGCCAACCTCAGCAATCCATCTCACGAAAATAGTGGCTCTCCCGAAATACCGCCACCAACGAAGGGCAATTCCGTCATTTCATCTTTCAAAAAAGAAAAGAATAAATAAATCAGAAAGAAACTCCCTCAGCCAATTTCAACCTTTCTTCTTCTTCTTCTTCTTAAACATAATTAATTAAGAATTAATTTCGAACATTTCTTCTTTTCATCTTCCTCTTCTTTCACTAAGATTTTGTGTATATATATATATATCCGCACACAAATTTACAGAATCAGAAACGAAATATTAATTTATAGAGAGAGAATATGGATTCTTCGTTACGTAGTAGCTATGGAGATTCGAATCTGTTTCTGATTTTGATTCTGATGATCATCTGTTTGTCTAATTCCATCGCAAATGCTTCTTTCAACATCACTACCATCCGTTTCAACGAAGGCTATTCGTCGCTCTTCGGTGATGGAAACGTAGTTCATTCTCCCGACGGAAAATCCGTTCGCCTCCTCCTCGATCGATTCACCGGTAATTTCTTTCAAATTGCTTTGTTTATGATCGGAGAGTGTTTTTTTTTTAATTTCCGCGGTTTAATTTTGTTTTCGTTCTGGTTTATGAATGAATTTTTAGAAATTGCTCAGTTTATGAATTAAATTTTCAGGCTCTGGATTCATCTCGTCGAAGATGTATACTCATGGATTCTTCAGCGCTAGAATCAAATTGCCGTCCGATTATACTGCCGGCATCGTTGTTGCCTTCTACGTAAGTAGCGATGAATGAAGTTTTGTTTAATCTCGCCTTAATTGTTAGGTTGTTGAGCAAGAAATTGAAGAAGCCGCGAATATTGAATGAAGAGAAATTCTACAGGAAATTTCGGTCAAACAGGAGTCGTAAGTCGTAACCGTTCGAATTAATTAATCGAACAGAGAAACTTCAATTCAATTTCAGATTAAATTCATCTTCCTCTTCTTTTACTTAGTGTAAGGAAATGAATGAGAACTTCTGTTTGATTTCATTCCGCAAACTGCAAATTCTATAATTCTAGTTCTTCGTCATTCTCCATGATTGCGATTGCGTGTTGAATTTCTGGTTCATTTTTGTGCATTTTCGTCCATAACAGACTTCGAACGGTGACGTATTCGAGAAGAATCACGACGAATTGGACTTTGAGTTCTTAGGGAATATTGATGGAAAGCCATGGAGGTTTCAGACTAATCTGTACGGAAATGGAAGCACGAGCCGGGGACGGGAGGAGCGCTACCGGCTCTGGTTCGACCCGACCAGGGAGTTCCACCGATACAGCATTCTTTGGACCGCTCACACTATTATGTAAGTATCTTCTATAAACTTTCCAAATATAAGGAGTGGACCCGTTTGATACTGATTCCTTTTTTATTTTTTGTTTTTTGAATTTTATGGTTGTTTTCTTCCCATTTATTTATGGTTAGATTATAAAAAAAATATCTTTGAATTCTATACACTTATATTCTTTTAACACTTACAATATTAGTTTTCAACCATTCATAAGTCTTAAAAATATTATGGGATAAAAATTTCTTAAAATATTAGATGAAAAATAAACGTGTTAGTCATCAGGAACAAAGTAACAATGGCAGACACTCGCTTGGATTAAGTTTGGAAGAATGATTTTTCTTCCATCGACTTTTCATCTAATATTCTAACAAATTTCTATTCCAATGTAACTTTATGAAGAGTATAGATAGTATTGCAAAAAGAATGATAATACTTAAATAAAGAATAAAATTTAGTCTTGGTGTATTTTTAGAATTTAGCCTTTATTTATTATTATGTTTACATCAATTTAAAAATATTTAAATTCTTATTTAATTTGTTTTTTAAAATTATATATAATGTTTAAAACGTAGCTTAATTTTTTTAAAAAAATTAGAAAATATATAATCAATTAAATAAAGTCATAGAAATATATATAATTTTCTTAATCAATGTTTAACTTTAGTGCATGTGTTTAACTTTAGTCGCACTTCTAAGCCAAATGAAATGAGAACTAAATTATTTATTTATTATATTATTTTTAACTTTGTTTTGTATTTCTAATGGTATTCTTAAAATCATAATCAATTGAAAATAAAGATAGATATTGTTGAATTAAAGCCAATGGGTAACGGGAGAGAATGGAAATTGAAAAAGTTGGCTTGCGTGTAGGATTTGATGGATGGGTTGGTTTGGTTCCATTTCCACAATTAATGAAGATTGATACGACTTATTTTATGGTCATTTTCAGTTTTTCCTTTCTAAAATGCTTGCGTTCATAAATTTCCTTATTTCAGTTTTCATTTTAGGAATTTATTATAGGAATGGTTGAGTGAGATTTAAGATTCACACAATTTTCTCGTTTTCTAGTTCTAAAATATAAACAAGTTGGCTCTAAGAATAATAATAATAATATATATATATATATATTTATTTTTTTTGACAACATATGAAATGGTGGAATGAACTTACTCGAGGTTCTAGACAATACATTACTATGCTCTTGTTGACAATGATTTATTTGTTTCGCTGTATATTCTTTCATTTTTTAAATTAAATGTTCCCCAAATTATAATTTTGTTTACAACATTGTGTTATAAAGAATTTTCTATTTTTGAACTAAAAAAAGAAAATCTATTTTCTAGAATAAAGGTTCAGGGAAACTGCTTTAGATAACTATTTTTTAGAGTAAGTTTATTTAATTATTTATAAAAATATATTAATTAACCCATCATCATAGAAGTTAAATGTTACCTTTATTCTTATGCCTTTTTTTTCTTCCAGTTAATGGAAATCATAGGCCAAGGAATCATTTTAGGAATAATTGAAGTCAAATTTCCTTTTAGAATCGTGAATTTATTAATAGTGACTTCAAATTAAGTAATTTCCTTTTTGTTTAATTAGGCTTCATCAGAATCTTTTTTGTTTTCCCCTTTTAGAATCAATACTGTGCTGTTTTTTTATACTCTATATATGATTGATTGAAAAGGAAAACAGTGGGAACTCCATAGCACAAAGTCAGAGTTAGGCTTTCCATTCTTCCAAAACTACTTTTTGTTGTTCTTTTTTTGTTTATCATAATAATAATAATAAATAAATAAATAACTTTTTGTTCTTTTTAGTGAAAGGCCTAAAGAAAACTTGTGAACAAAGCTACAATTTGGATCACATGGCAAAGTAAACATTGCCCATTCAGAACAGATAGATCCATGTGATTCCATTGCTTTGCTTACTCTTAAAGACTTGGATAAGAATTTTTGTTTAGTTTAGGGTCCACCATTTTCATTTGACTCTTAATTTTCATTTCATTTTCCTCCCTAATTTATCATTTTCTCTCCTCTCCCTCTCTTGAAGCATGTGTCACTAGGTTGGTATTTTTTTGTCATAACTTAGGATCCATTCCATTTTATCTTTGTTATTGTCTATATTATATTTTTAAAGTAATAAACTCTAAACTTTGGTTGAAACTTCAAATGTGTTTGCAAAACTTACTTTTGCTAACAAAAATATCAAAACCAACCTTTCGTGAGTATTTTCCTCGTGGTACTTTGAGACTGATTTTATTTTAGTCTACGTAAAAGTAGTCACATATGTTAGTTTATGGTTAACTTTTCTATTAATTTTGAAACCATCTTTCTTTTCTTGAATGAAGATAATAATAATGACTAATTTGAAGACTTGTTGAAGATATAGAGATCAAGTCAACATGAGTATAACTCAACTGACCGGTATGAATTATTGACCAAGAGATCAGAGGTTCGAATCCCCCACCTCTCATGTTGTACACTCCTTGTTGCCCGTCTGTGCTTGAATTACTGAGAAGCATGTGCCCATCACTTCGAAGCATATTAGGGCTATCGAGTTGGGTCTTTTCTCATTTTGACCCCGTGGTCGGACTAAGGATCCAATATGACCACTTAGGTCTACAAATTCATCAATAAATGACGAACCCTATTATACAGATGATAGGACAGGGCTAAGGCAGTAATCTCGACGTAATTTTTCTACTGCGTGTACGTTTTCATAAGAATGGTGTTTTTAAAAAATCACGACCTTCCGGTCCACCTGCCTACCCAAGATATTCGAGACACGAGTGGTTCCAAAATGCAGAAATTAAAATGTTATTTTAGCCAAATTATTATGCACTCATGAGTCATATAGGACTTGGTCATATGCTAATTAATGCCAGCACTTGGATTGCTTTGATTTTCATTTGTATATATCCTTAAAAGTTTGTCCACTTTTCTCCACTTTTGTAGATATTACATTGATGAAGTTCCCATTAGAGAAGTGGTGAGAAATGAAGCAATGGGTGGAGATTTCCCTTCAAAGCCAATGTCTTTATACGCCACAATTTGGGATGCCAGCAATTGGGCAACCTCAGGCGGCAAATACAAAGTCAACTATAAATATGCACCCTTTGTTTCTGAATTCAAGGACTTTGTTTTGGAAGGCTGCGCTTCCGATCCCATCCAGGAGGTTCTAGAAGCCCCCGACTGCGCCGAGCACGACGCCCGCCTCCACGCCAAAAACTTCGTCACTATAACGCCGGAGCGCCGCGCCGCAATGCGCAACTTCCGCCAGCATTACATGTACTATTCATACTGTTACGATACACTCCGATACCCTATCCCGCCACCGGAATGTGTCATTATCTCGCCTGAGCAGCGGCGTTTCAAGAACAGCGGAAGGTTGAAGTTCGGCGGCAGCCATCGCCGTCGCTCGAGGCGGCACGGCAGGAGCCCAAGTGTTTCCATGGATGACCAATAATCCAGTATGTTCACAGATTATAGAGATAAAAGTATTTTTTTATCTTGTTTGTGAACCTTGTGTATGTTGTGTCAAAAAGTAAAATAATATTAATCTATTGGTTTGATTTTTAATAATGTTCAACGTCTTAGTGTTATTTCGAGGAATGGTTTCAATCCCTTATTTATTTATTATTATTTTATGTAAAATTGTAACAAATGTAATTTAGAATAAAATAATTAAAAATATAACATTTCTTTTAAATAGATATGACAATTTCTATCACTTATAGTATGATGTTTAAGTTTATGGATAGTAGCTTAGTTTTTTATAGAATTTTGTCAGTAGTCTATAGTGATAGTCTTCAACGATAGAGTCATCAAATGATAGCCATTGATTTTTTGATTTTTTGCCATATTTCCAATTATAAAATTTTGCTAAATTTGCAATTATTTTGGGCTGATTGATCTTTGTGCAACCAACTTTTATATTATTGTATAAATGATTTCAATCTCTTATTTATTTATTATTATTATTTTTTAAAATAGGTGTTAGAGGCTTCAAAGAAAGAAACATATCGATCAAATATGCTTCATTCGAGCATTCATTTTAGAGTTATTTTATGTACATTCAAATATACTTCGTTTCAACTTCAACTATCTAACTTTTATTTGATTAAGACAATAATTGTAACAAAATCTATTTCATTTATAATTTTTTTTATTTTTCAAAGATATTTAATTAATGCAGAAATTCAACCAATGACTTCTTAGTTAAGGTTACAACGTCAATTGAGCTAGTTTCGATTTGATTCATTTACCATACTTAGGTTAAAAATAAGTTAAAACCTTTTTATATTTGTGTGGCTATTGCTTGCTCTTACCAACAAAGACATGTGGATATAACATATATTGGATAGGGCCTAGGGGGATGTCACGATTAGGACAGTTGTACCATGTTCCTATGATTGCTGATCCTAGCCACGTGGACAAGTTTGATATTGACATTTGCTTCAAAGTGGGAGTATTTGCTGGTGACATGAATTTGGATAATGTCATTCTCTTTGAATAGTTAAGATTCTTTATTTTGTATATGAAAATAAAATAAAAATAGCTGAATATTTGTTTACCAATTGGTTTTAAAAAGGAACTTCTAATAAGTTATACCTTTTTTTTTTTCTTAAAAAATAAATTATAAATTTAAGTCAAATCGAGGATACTCAATTGACATAAAGTTATGACATTGCTAAAATGTCATGCGTTTAATCCTCGCATTAACTAAAATACCGTTGCAAAAAAAAAAAAAAAAAGTTAATTTAGTCACTTATATTTGAGAAATTTTAAATTATATACCTCTCGTTGTTGAATGTTAAAATTGACGGAGGATAATACCTAGTGATCGAAATCAAAAAATTGTAGACGAGAAATTAGGTCATTTAAGATAAAATTTCTAATTTCACCTCTAAATTTATGAAAAGTTAGAAAAAAAAAACATTTTTTTCTTCTTTAAGGTGGCCTAATTCCTCAAACACAATTTTGTCAACTTACTATATATCATGTCATGTAAGGTATTCATTAACACATGTATAATTGAAAACAAATTAAACACAAATGGGCTAAATTTAAAAAAAATATATTATATATATATATAATACAACAATTAAGTATTCAAGGAGGCAATATGGACGAAATATAGAAAAGACAATAAAAAAAAAAAATCATAGTTTCAACATGCATCAAAGAATTTAAAGAAGACATACACGATGTGACGAACACGTCTGATAATTTTCCCAACATTTGGGCCTTAATATATATTTAGCTTAAAAAAATTATGGCCAATCATCCATCGGGCACCACGTGATTCAAATTAATTGTGTGTTTTTAGTTCAATAACTTTTGTGATTTGCCAACATGAACATAGTTAAACTGATATAATGTACCACTTAGTGACTAAGAGGTCACAAATTCATTTTCACCACCCATGTGTTGTAAAAAAAAAAAAAAACTTTTTCGATTTGACTTTTCCTTTCTTGTATTTATAGTTCTATCATCTATGAATGAGTTAGAATAGTATTTTGAACATTTAAATATAAATGTTCAAAAGGAAGTTTGTTATATTTTGTATATTTCCATGTTCGAAGAGTAAGTCAGCATGAGCAATCTTATTGGTTCAATTAATTAAACAATGGTTATGGCCTCATGGGACATTATAATTTATAACAAAAATGTTTCATCACAATTATAGAAACTGTGTATCAAAAACAAACAAACGAGGCAGATTCAACATAACAACGTTAATTGACATACTTCTTTTTTTGAGGTTGAAGGTTAATTGACATACTTCTTTTTTCAAGGTTGAAGGTTCAAAATTCTATTTCTCATATTTATTGTGAAGAAAAAAAAAAACCAATTCTAGATGGTGAATATATCCTTAAAAAATGACAGAATGTTGAGATTCAAGCACCTACAACTAACACTAATCAACTAGGCTTTATTATCGTCATTGCTTGTACAATAATCATTCGATTATGTTTGTTTGTCCTTGTTATCAATAGGTCGTGGCATGAAGATGAAAAAAAAATTGACAACATGTGGAGTGGAAGATTGAACCTAGAACCTCTTAGTAACTAATCGATACATCATGTCAGTTGAACTATGTTGTTGACAATACTTCTATAAATTTAGCTAAGTATTTGAATTGACATTGAGATCTTAGACAAAATGAATTTATTTAAGATGTGACGCCTAATTTTACTCAACTTAGACATAAGAGACACGGGTTCATGTTGGGGTCACAGTCACTAGGCGATACATCATGTCACTATGCTGTTGTTGGCACAAAAAGTTGTGATTTCCTTTCTACTTCCATGGACTAATTATCTAATATTACTCAAAAAAAGACTAATTAACTTCCAGCTAACTTTTTCCAATACTTGGTTGAAATTAACAGAAAGTTTATTGATGATTCATGAAAATTGTATCCTCTTACCTAGTATTAAATAGAATTGTGATGACGTTTTCAAAAAAAAAATAGTGGCGATGAACTCAAAAAAAAAAAAATGTTAGATATATTCAACATTAACCTAGCTCAACTCTCAAGTCATATATCATTAGCTAGAAATTCAAAATTTTGATTCCTCACCCTTACGAGATCAAACAAAATTTTCTTTTTTTTTTTTTTTGGAAAAAATTAATTATACTCTTGGAGATTGTATTAATTAAAACTCTAAACTGATGATTGTATCAATTTAAATCTTGTCTTGTACTTTCAAAAGTGTATCGATTTACATCTCTATTAGAATTTTATTTTAAAAACGTTAATTTAAACGCATGAAAACTTATAATTTTAGCAATTAAACCCCTAAACATTCACAAATAAATCAATTGTATGAAGGTTTAGGAGTTTAATTGATAAATTATAAATCTATACACGTGTGAAAACTAACATTTTTCTAAAAGAAAATGTAAATTGATACACTTTTGAAAGTACAAGATTTAAATTGATACAACCTTTAAAGTATAAAGGTATTAATTTTTTTTTAATTAAATTAAATTAAATTAAAAAAATAATAATAATAAAAAACTTTCTAAAAACCAATTAACCTTGATTTCTTTTATGGATTATCAATTCATGTTGTTGGTCAATATTCACAATTAACACCCTTTATTACAACAGGCAAACACCTCAGTTTTTTTTTTTTTTTAAAAAGAAAATCATTATTCTATAACGATTTATATGGAAGGTATAGCTGAAAGAGAAGACTTAATACAAATTGAACATAATAATTCTTGAAGCATATAAACATGAACATGGCAGTGAACATATACACTTTAAAAATAGTATAGTACGGATAACCATTATCACTATGAGTCCTTTACTAAGAGATATGAAAGACCTGTACATTACCAAGAGAGGCAAAGTCTTTGAGGCAGCTTCAATGTCCTATTGAAATGCACATGCTTCGGGTAGGGATAGGCCGGTAAATTGGAAAAATTCTCTCGAGACGTCGATGAGTGAAAGAATCGGTTCCCTCTTACACTTCATGTATGAATTGTGAATGACCAGTGCCGTCGTGTGAGTTGCGAAACTATGTCAAATTATGTCCCGACCTGCACTTTGGTAAGAGAAGATGGAATGATAAATTGTACAAAAATCTATATAGAAGAAGTTGGTCCCCCTAAATTTCTTCTGGTACTTTGGATATCCTCAGTCAAATTATGAAAATTATGGTTTTCATAGTTATATTTAGAGTTTTTTTAAAAAAAAAATCGATATCCCTAAATGTATGTGTCGACTATTCTCACAGGACAACTGTCTGACCCTGAAGGTAACTTATAGAATATTAAATCTTAGATAGGTAACTTATAGAATATTAAATCTTAGATAGATTAGTCATCATGACTTGAACCCATTTCTTCCTAACCCTTTATTATTTACATAGCTCTTATTGACCATTTATTATTGGCATGATCCTTTATTATATAGAGTATTAGTTTCCACATCAACATCATACAATAAACATCGGTTTTTCTAACATATTCCAGGATTTCCGGCAAATATCAGTAGTCAATTCAATTGTGTTTTTTCGAATTGAGAATTTGTCAATTTGAAGTACCTGATTATCAAATGAATTGATCTTGAAAAATGATTGCAAATGACTAGATCCAAGGTTGTGACAAAGAGACATCCGAAGTTGAAGCCCCTAGTCCTTGACTGCCGTAGATAGCCGTTTTGAGCACATTGTACTGCATGGTCACAGAATCAAACAGTGCCTTTGAGTATGCCTTTCTAGCCTGCCAAAGAAAGCAGCCTGTTCAGTGAGAAACAACCCATATATAACCCTAAAATTGTTCTTTCGACGTCACAGAAACACAATAAATGGAACTTGAATTTTGCTTATATATCGTCTTCTTGGTTGGCAAGTGATTTGTAATATTTGATATAATTTCATTTATATTTCAATTGAAAGTCTAGCTTTAATGTGAAGAAGGATAGTCAACATGAGCATAACTCAACTAACATCAAGTATGTACCATTGACTAAGAGGTCAGAGGTTCAAATCCTCCACACCACATGTTGTCAAGAAAAAGAAAAAGAAAAACGTAAGAAAGATAAATAATAATAAGAATCATTCAATAGTCTGAAAAGGCGAAGACAACGAGTACAGTATTCGAGAGAAAATCTAACTTGACAATCTTCCAAAAACACCGACTTGGTCTCCTAAACAAGACAGTTTGTGCAGAGTTATATTTCCCTTTCAACTTTTGTACAAAAGGAAAATTTTCTTGTGATCTTCAGTTATTCACATTGAAGAAAAACATCACGACATTCGACTCCCAGATAATGACAACAAAAACCATTGTAATTGTGCTGTATTAGTATATACGACTACATTGCCACAGTTTTGTATAGAAAAATCCAACACTTCGAAGCAAGCTTGAAGCTTAGAATAAAATCATTTATTTCCAATATCTATCTCTCACTCTTTTAGATTAAATAGCATATTCACTTTGTAGGAATCGTAATAGTATATCTAGCACAATATTTTACTACCTCTCACACTCTTTAAAAATTTAAAGATCAGACAGACCTCATCAGGATTTTCGTGGGTAGCAGCAATTCCGTCGAAGCTGATTTCAGGAGCCACAGACAAACCCGTTCCATTAAATGAAATCACTCTTTTTTCTCCAATTTCAGTTTCTACCTGGCAAAAAGCAAACGAGTTAATATATGAAAAAATAATCATATTAAAAATGAATAAAAGGGATAAATATACCTGTGAAGGAGGTGGCATGATGTCGAAGCATAATAAAGCAAGGGGAAACAAATGACCAGGAACATCCGAATGTTGAACCAGCCGTCTCATGTTGTCCACTGAAGAAGCATCAAAGGGTGCCTGACCCTCTCATATCAGTATGACTATGAACTACTTTGATCTTATAAGAAGTGTGAATATAACAATTTCAAAGACATAAAATTAACGAGTATGACTATGAACTACTTTGATCTTATAAGAAGTTTGAATATAACAATTTTAAAGACATAAAATTAACTAAAAGAGACTCGAACACAACACACAAGTAAGAAATGATGAGTAAAGTGTTAAAAATGGAGTAGCGAACAGGCATTTGCTGGTCCTTTTTTTCTTATAAGAAATAAATTAATTTAAAGATGAGATATACAAAAACGGGAAGCCCCAAGATCCAAAGGAGTAGAAGAAAACTTTCAATTCAAGATAATGTGTGAAGGGGAACAATTACAAAGTTTCGACTGACCTGGCTCTCCAAGAGGAGGCCACATAACAACGATACGCCACACCTCATTCAGTCCTTACTAATGTGAAAATCTTCTAACCAAGACTGGCCAAAAAATTTCCTCTGTATTCAACCACAAAACGATACCCTTATGTTAAAAAAATACCACCAAACAGAATTTGAAAAATGTCTTTAACATTAGAGGAAAGGCCAAGTGGGCATCAAGAAGACGTCCGGTAGCTTTTACCTACGAGACTTGCTGGTCTCCAAAGTGAGTTGTTATCATATTTGAATATGTTTTTTTTTATAAGAAGCTATCATATTTGAATATGAAAACATAAAATTGAAAACTTATGTCCTTTTTCAATTAAGGGAATTTCCAGGCTTGTTACTCTGGTTCCAATTTTATAAGTTTGTTTAAATTTTTATTGGTGGTAGTGAACTATTTTTTGTATACCAGATCATCATAATTGATCAAATTACAAACAGTACAGTTCATCAGAACATCTTCAGCCATGAGCACACCACCAGATTCAGCAACAGTTCAGTATTCCCCTTTCTATTGTTATTTTTATGGTATGTGCATGAAACTAGAAATCCGCTACACTAACCACCAACATAAAAATCAAAACTAAATGATCAAAGTTGACTACTGCAACGAGAAACCAGATATGCATGCATATTTGTCTTCATTCAAGGTAAAGAGAACTTACTGGGCACCATTCTCCAGTTGATGGATCCGGTCGGTCCCTACCACCACTCGGTGCAATCCATATTAGTTGCGACCCACCCCTACGTTAAATTTGTCAGTAATGAAAAGAAAACATATAAATGGAAGATAGGAGGAGAACATTTTGAGGCTTAAGATGCACTAGAAATCTAAGATATTTGGAAGCCACGAATTTATGACAGGTAAAACACAGCATAGAAATTCAACTTTTTTTCCCTTTGCTGCTAACAGTGGTATAGGTACCTTAAACGTAAAGCCATCTCTTTTAGACTTCGTGTGTTTGCTTTCCTTTTCGTTTCTGCAAGCTCGGGAATATCTAACATGTGCTTTTTCGAATAAACACAAATAAGGTTCCTACATAATGCATTTGTAAATTGAATCAACTTAGTTAAATAAATAGACATATACAATGAAATAAATAGTAAGGAAAAATATATTGGAACCTTCCAATGCTGAAGGGCTTGCAAAGAGGGTCCGCAATAACTCTATCCCCTGCCACATAGATCTGCAAGACAGAAAAGACACTCGTTTATGCCAGTATTTATTAAGTTCCCTAAAAAATTTAGCCGAACGCCGCAGGCAGTATACTGAAAAGAAATAGGCCTACCAAGTTTTCGGCAATATATGGATTCGTCTTTTCAAGCAACAATGACATAATAGCTGGATCTGCTTCAGTCTGATGATTTGATATCAAGACAACATTGTGACCCTGCAATGAAATGTCATGAACAATCAGAGGCTTTTAATATAGTAATAAAGTGGAAGAAAGAAAGTTTCAAAAATCACAAAAGAGAAACAAGAAAACAAGTCCACAAAATAACAGACCACAGATCTCCATGTATTGCTTCTCTTTAAAAGATTGTAAGACCAACCACGAGGAAGAAGTGCTTAGAAGAGTACTAGGAATAAGCATATCAAGACATGAAAGATAAGCAGACTTGTGCCAACCGTGGGCCGCGACAAAATACAAGCACAAAAAAGAAAGGGAAAGATAGAAAAACCAATCTATTTTAAAGCGGTTAGATTTTTGTTACTTGGATATGGCAATTAAAAAATCAAACATTTGAACAAGACAGTTTAACTAATGAGGGAGATTTATGACTTATCTTCGCTTTATTGAGATCATTAAACAAACTTAAGCAATGATCAGTAAAATTAGCCCAAGATCATCACATAATAAAGAAATGTTGAAAGTGTTAGAGAGATACCTGCTTGAGCTTCTCTTCTATATCCTTGAAAAGAGAAAGGTTACCAACGAATGAATTTCTGCAGAAATTTTTCTATAAAGCTTCAGGACAGAAGTCAAACATACAGGAGAAAATCTGACACCGTTAAGTTAACAAGTAAAAATTGGTCATAGAAAAGATTGCTTTCACTATCAACAATTGCATTAATCTTTAAATTGATCATAAAATTTTGATCAGAACATATTTTAATTTGATCACATGAACAGCCCAGATTAGGAAAATAAATAATAAAAAGGTGACATATATCACAAGAAAAAATAATTGATGAAAACTAGCAACCTGTGATGCCATCTATAGAAAGTCTTTTTTCCCTGAACAATGAAGCTTGAGAAATACAACAAAAATTATCAACCGTGCAAAATGGACGTGCTCAATCATGACTGAAGCTTTATTTGAAAAGCATAGACCAAGTTATGATTCACAAATGTCACAAGTTCATCACAATTTTGAAAAGTGTGAGCTCCAGCGAGTTTATTTCATAAAGAAGCATTTCCTAAAGTAAACAAACAAAAAAAAGGCATGTAATTTCTCGTAAAGAGTGTAAACAGCACCAGTGGACCACAACAGATCAGATAAGGATTGTAAGACCAAATTTCCAACTTACCCAAAATCAACCAATGGACGGATATAGTTCTGGCCAAACATGTAGTAATCAAAAGGCTCTCGAATTGCTTTGTGGTATGGTGAGAAGACAAAAGGATCCTGAAATATTACTGCTATGTCTCAGACAAGAGGTCATTCAGTTATCTTTCTTAAAAGCTTTGACATACTTGTAGTTGATATAAAATTAAATATTACCTCCACATCCAGCAAAACGCGATCTAGTGCAACACTCATGTTAGACAAAACAATTTCATCTGCCTTCGGATTTCCACTCTCAATAACCTGAAAAAAAAAAAAAAGGGATATGCATTTAATACTTAAAAATGCACCATGATACAAAACAAAAGAACTTATAAGGGAAAACAAAATGAATAAGGGAATAAGGGAAATGATCAACAAAAATTCCAGATTACTAGGTACAAGTCAAAAGAATAAGGGAATGAAAACAAGTGAATATGATAGAATGGAAGCACTGAACAATCGAAGAAAAATCCCCACAAGTCAGATAATAAAATAACATCCATCAAACAAAATAATATATCTGATGGATATATTAAGGGGGAAAAAAAAAGACCAACAAAAATTGAGAGAGAATTTTTACGGCATTTCTATAATTCTGATACAATTCTTCCATTCCTGCAGCAACAATTGAAGGCAGCTTTCCAGCTTCTGTTTCCTTCCTGATGCAGGAGAGCAACTCTGCAGATAAGATAAATCAACATTCTGCATACTGCCTTGACAAAATTGTTTTTTTTTAAATGATTTTACTCAAAAGTACAAAAAGAGGCACAAGGGTATTCGGA
This sequence comes from Herpetospermum pedunculosum, assembly GCA_028017165.1. Lineage (NCBI taxonomy): Eukaryota > Viridiplantae > Streptophyta > Magnoliopsida > Cucurbitales > Cucurbitaceae > Herpetospermum > Herpetospermum pedunculosum. The sequence goes on along the minus strand of CM051527.1, from coordinate 69,119,072 downwards.
TCAAAAAACGAAACGAAATTAGACAATGAGCAAAAGAGTGAGCAGAAAAGCAGATTAGAATCCAGTGAATGGATCTAGTGGAAGAAGCTCAATCAGAGAAGAGTAAGCAAACCTTGTTGGGAGCGAACATGGAGAAATGCGCGGGAGTGAGTGGGGTCATTCGTCATTTGATCACCGGAGGTAGCAGTAACAGCGGTGGCGGAGTCGTTATCCTGCACGAGCTCCGCCATTGCTCTGGTGGACGAAAAGCGAAGGGAGCAGGGGTAGGAAAGCTTGGAAGCTCCGAATTGCAGAGAAAGGGGAAGAAGCTTGAGAGAAGAAGGAGGAAGAGAAACCCTAGAGAAGGAGAGAGAAATGGAGGTAGTGAGGGAAAATGGAGGAGTAGAAGAAGAAGAAGAGAGGATAAACATAGTAGTAAAGGAGAAATGGAAATGGAGATGGTTAAGTGGTGGAGGAGAAGAAGTCGTGCGTGCGAAATGATCCAGAGGCTTAATTAAAGGAAAACGGAAAGTGTGTGCAACTCAAGAGGATTGGCTGCAAATTTGTCTTCTGTGTTCGCACGTGCTCAAAAACGACGTCGGATATCTGCTCGTCGGATGGGAATGGGATCGATTTTGAGTTTTCGATTTCCAAGAGGATGGATGAAGTTGAAAGGAAACGAAGGGATTTTTCTCTTTTCTTTTTTTTCTTTTTTTTTCCTTTTTTTTTCTTTTTCTATTGCAAAGGACAAATATTTTTCGGAAAATTGCAAAAGGTGACCCGTCGGTCAAAACATTTGTCAAAACTGACCCATCTCTCAAAGTTATTGCTTCACTTTTGCAATTTCTCATATTTTTCTATGTTTCATTTAGATGGCTAATTTTTATTTATTTATTTATTTTTTAAATTAAAATATCATTTTTGTCTTTTACATTGGATTTGTTCTTTTTTTAGTTTTTTTTTTACTTTTGAATGTTCAAATTTAATTCTCATATGTATTTTTCATAAATTATGTTCAAAATTATCTTCATGTTTCTAATAAATCTTAAAGTTTGTTTCTATCACTAGTTTGTGGTTAATTTTTTTAAAAAATAATTAGTCTCTATCATATTTAATCTATAAATTTTGAAAAAATATTCATAATGGTTTATTTTTTTAAATGCATATTATTATTATTAATAATATTTTGTAAAATTAGATAAAGATTAAATTTAAAATAACCATAGGACTAAATTTAAGATTTATTCAAATTAAAATAAATAAATTTGAACATTAACATAATTAAAATGGAATAAGCTTCCAAATATTGTATTTTAACTCTTTTTTTTATTACTTTTTTAGTACAACAAAAATTATTTTTTTATTTTAAAAAAACTAAATAGGTTACTAACCTTCCAATTTTATGTTTAATAAGTTATTAACTTATTTGACGAATTTAAAATTTACATATATATTACATTAAATTTTGAGTCTGATAAAATTTTGAATTTTGAATTTATGTTTAATAGATAAATTTTAAAATAATGTCTAATAAGTGAAAAGATTATTAGACACAAAATTATTATTAAACATTTTTTTTTTATAGTTAAGTGACAATTTTGTAAGTTTATTATAAGTTAGGTTTTTTTAAAAAAAAATATAATTACCGAACCTCAATTTTTTTTAGGGGCCGCGAACCATTTTCGTTCAAATACAAGGCGGGTGAGTTTTTCTGTTATTTTTAAATATTCTTAATCCGTTAAAATAAATGTGATAATGAATGCAATAAGCGTACTTTTGGTCTAAGGCGACCCATATGATTAAAAACTATCGTTAATAAACAGAAGTTGCCTATTAAAAATTAAAAAAATAAATAAAATGAAGAAGTTGGATTTTTTTTTAAAAGGAATATATAGTAAACAAAAGTTATCAAAATTGTATTATAAGTGTAAATAAATAAATGGGACCATGTATGAATAGTAGTTGGTCTTTATTAAAAAAATTGGGAACCTACCTACCTATGTGAATGAAAATGATTGCAAAGATATAAACAAAAGTTCAATCATAAACAAAAGTGCTAACGTCTTTTTTACTCGCATCTAATTGTCAATTTTTTTACAAATTTAATGATATATATATTTTTTTAGTTCAACAAATGTAGAGTATAAAAATTTGAACATTTGACCTCAAAGAAAGTAGTACATATCAATTACCAATGAACTAAATGTATGTTAAAAACAATATGATAAGAATTTGAAGTTTTGTATATATTAATTATCGATAAACTAACTTCAAATTAGAAACAATATGATAAAAATGTGAAGATGAAGAAAATATTATATATAGAGAGAGAGAAAAAAAAATAGATAATTCATACCACGCCTCAAAAATTCCTAAATTTCTAATATAAAATTAAATATTTCAGTAACCTGTGTTAAATAATTTTGTATACTTTACAGCTTAAAAGCTATTTAATAGTTTTATCAAATTAATTAATTTAAAATAATAAATAATACATAATAACTAATAACTAATTTTTTTTTTTTTTTTAAACTACAAATGGAGATATGAGATTTGAACTTTCAAGTGTACACAATTACTTTTAAGTTAGGCTCATTTTACCCCTAATAATAATATCCTCAAAATAATTATATTTATTTAAAATATAAAAAAACATAAAACTTTCTCACTTTCCTAGATATTAAATATCTTCGTGGTCGGAATAAACATAACTCAACCGTAATTGACATGTTCTTATTCGCAATTGACTTGTGTCTTTGAAGAGGTATGAGTTCAATCTGTGTATTAATTAAAATATATTTGCAAAAAAAAAATGTACTAATTTGAGGTTGGAAGTTTAAAATCTCTCATTTATTTGTTGTACTAGAAAAAAAAATACAGTTTTTTTTCTTAAAAAAAAAATATATATATATCATCTAATATTTAATGAGATTATGGGAGTAGTATGGAATGTTCTTTCCTTTTTTTTATTATTATTATATATATTGTTTTCCTAATTTGACGGGTCAAAAAGTCAAAACTCTGAAAAATATTTATTGGAGGAAAAAAAGTTGACGGGTCAAAAAATTGGAGAGAATTCCAAACTCACCTGTGTTAGGCAAAATATTGAAGTGAAGTCAATACCCTTCGGCTCCAAGCATCAAGGATTGATCCAGCCAAACCAGTTACCTGCAGACTGCACCACATATGGGATACATACAAAATTCTTTAACAGATGAATTCGTAGAACAAAATTTTGCTCTTGCTCTCGTTGACGTTTTGTGTGATTTATGACATCTATGTGATAAATTTCCTAAAACCTTTGAACCAAACGATATCAAAAGGCTAATCATCCATAACCAAAAACCAAAGCACAGTACTTTTCTGCTATTGGGCAAATCTCGCCATTAAACTTCTTCAAAGAAAATAAACACTTGTCAAAAATTTGATTTCCTGCCCCAAATTCCAATTCGGTAAATTGTGAATACAGGGGGAAAAACAAAAAAAAATGAAGGCAGGTATAACTATTTGGTTTTTAAAAATTAAGTTTATAAATATTAATTTCATCTTTGTTTTGGTATCCACTTTTTATAGTTTTTTCAAAATTCAAGTTTTAGAAACTAAAAAAAAAAAGTATGTTAAAAAAAGTAGTTTTTGGTTTTTGGGATGTGGCTAGGAATTCAAATGTTTGTGTAGGAAAGAAAAAAAAATCGCTGTAAAGAAATTTGAAAAACAAGCCCAACTTTCAAAACCAAAAAAACAAATGATTATCCAAGAGACCAAAGTTATGATATTACATGCCTATGCCCATAACTTTTGAAGATGATTGTAGATCATTAAAAACAGTGCAAAAAGTTCAAGTGATACTGCAGTAGATAAAATCTTTTGAATGGTGTTAAAATAGCACAAGAACAACTTCCAACTATCTAGAAGAGTCGAAGCAAAAACAAAGGTTTGCCAATTTTAACCAAGGAAATTCATAATCACCAGAAGCAGTACCAGATTGGAGAGAACAAAATCTGCAAAAGCTCGCTCTGGATGCAAAACCTGCAAGGCTGCAAACATGCGTACGAAATGTATGAAAGAAACTCACAAATTTAAAATATCCCACAGTTGAACATATGGTCCATGGAAAGAAATATAAAACCATTAAATCAATTTTGGGTTATTTTTTAATGCCAAAACTTGTGAAGCTTTTTCTTCATTATAATAACTTTTGCCTTTAAACCAAACTCTCATTTTCCCCAATTTTAAAAAGCTTGTATAGAATTTCAACTTACTCATCATCACCAGCGACCAAAACAAGTTAAATCACAACGTTAATGGAAGTTAATGAGACAAGCGTAGGCATTTCACATAGCATCAGAAATGGCAGCAGGAGATGGCATTTAAGCAATAAACATAACATGGCATTAGCAGTACAGTATACTCGTGTATGTAACAATACGAGTTTGAAATCCTAAGAAGATCTGTTGAGAGTGCGACCAAAGCCCTACATTGGCTAGGGAAGGAGAAGATCATGGGTAGTGTGGGACAACATCTCCACTGATATGAGGTCTTTTGAGTAAAATTAAAAGCAATGTTATGACGCTTATGTCCAAAATAGGCAATATCATACCAATGTGAGATATGTAGAGTTGCGTTGTTCCAAACATGACCGAGTCCTTCCTTTGCCAATGGCTTGTAGAATTCTTAAGGCTTGAGATAGGAATTAAAAGTTATACTCTAGCTTTGTCGCCTTCTGCGTGACCAAATTGTATTTCTAATGAGAGTCTATGAACCACCTCCTCATTCGCTGCTAGTGGGTTGTAAAGGCTGAAATTTACTTTGTCATACTTTGGGATAATTTTTTTAAAGGTATAAAGTTTCAACGCCCCTAATTAGAGTGTTATTCAGAGAATTTGAGTATGTTTGAGAGTGATTTTGAAATGGTTAAAACCACTTTTGTCATATTCAAAGTAACTCCAAAACATGCATTTAATCATTCAAAATAATTTAATTTTAATGTTTTGTTTTACACTAAAACGCGATTTACATACTATTAAAGTTAATTTTGAATGATTTAAATGCAGATTTTGAAGTGATTTTGAACATGACAAAAAATGATTTTAATCATTTCAAAATCACTTCCAAGCATGTCATTCTCCTATAGGCTGTTTGGTTTGATCGTTCTTTTAAGCAAGGGGACATCATGTTTTCTTGGCCTTTAGGCTGTTTGGTTTTCCTAATGAAACTCCCGTTTCTTATATTAAGAAAAACATGGCATGTTCATTACTGTGCTAGTGTGCTGAATGCCACATGGAGGATAATAGACACTAGAAAGGGCTAGTTTTAGCATTCAATGTCGAGTAAATACGGCCCTTGGATAATATACTCTATCTTCATCTTCATCATCTCCAAACTTGCCATGTTATACTTTCATTTGCATCAAAGAACCAGTTTCAAAATTTTAAATTAAACTCTCATGATGTTAGACTAGACGACCTCTAATTAATAGTGGTCAGTTGTCTTTTCTTAGCTTATTCAAAGTTAAATTTAGCTGGCTTACCTTTGTAATATTATTATAGATGCTTCTCCCTTTCTCTGTTATTGTTTCAACCTATAGCTTTAAGACGCGTATTCAAGTTATGAGCAAGTTGGGCATATTTCTTCAACAGTATTTCGCCTTCACTTCCACTCTGTGACTTTCCACATGTTTAAAATGACAGGGAACAAAAAGTACTTTCTCCAGAAGTATAATAGACAACACATCAAACGATTTTACTGGTTCAAAAAAATCCAAAAACACATATATGCAGTGGTTAAAACGAGACTAGAAAGCAAAAGTTACCTTGAGTTCCTTGTCTTCGTTCACTTGAATACCAGACAAATCATAGCTCCAAGACACAGAACCATGAATTTCCTGAATAGTTTCCCTTCGGAAAAATAGTATATATATATAATACTTACCAGCAAGGACAGCGGACCCTACACAAGAAAGCACTCCTAGAAGTTGGACGTGGGAAAATTTTGTAATGGTTTTTTTTTTTTTTTTATGAATACTTGTGATGAAATTCAAAATCTAAAGCGTTTACAAGTGTTTTCAAAATCCAAGTCAAGTTTTAAAAATTTGTTTTTGTTTTTTAATTTAGCTAATAATTCAAATGATTCCTTTGAGAAAGATGAAAAACATTATAAATAAATGGTGAGAAAACAAATATAATTTTCGAACATCAAAAATCAAATTCTTATCAAACGGGCCTAAATTCCACAAATATCCCTAAGGTTTTAAAAATACCGAACACTGATGATATTGGAAGCATTCTAGCGAATAAATTGGCAGACAATTAGATCAAAATGGCCGTAGTCTTAACGGATTTACATTCAGGTTTGTTCTGTCGTGCAAGGAAACTAAGCGCAGCATCTCTTTATAAAAAACATGCATTGAACTCAGGAGAATGCACTATTTTCTTCCCAAAATAAATCAGATCAATTATCAACTAAAACATTTCTTAATTTCTATCATAATTCTTCATCAGACAGATTTGATATAAGTGTATAACGCATTTCATCATGAACATGAAGAGAAAACTGTAAAATTATTCAATTTCAACTAAGTAGATCGGAATTATGCAAAAAACAGTAACGGATAACAATGCCCTGCGAACGAAACATCAAATCCACGTGAAATCGTAATAGCTCTTTCTAAGAACTAAGATACCTAACCTTCCTTCACGTTATCGATCTCAATAAAGTAGAAGGATCATTCATATCAACAATGACCAAACATAATTGACTAGTAGACTGAGCAAATTAAGTAATGATGAACTTATTTTACGTCTCATTAAACCTTTAGCTCGAGAGGAGACTTCACTGCTAGCATATGCGAGAGGATAAAATCTTACCGGAAGAGGAAACAATTTCCGATCAGCAAGGAGACAAAATTACTCGAAACTTTCAAGATGTCTGATCTCTTTTGTCAATTTTTTTAAAAAAAAGTCGCTACTGATCGACATATGAAAACAATCGGAATGATGAAACGAGCTGGATTGATGGAATGTGAATAGAACACAGAGAAAATTGGAGCCGATCGTACCTGAATCGGAGCCGTTGAGACGATCAAAGTCGGGTAAAGATCACGGATCTTGGCGGGAAGACGAATTGCATCGAAACTTGAGGTTGATCTTCGCGGGAGATCAGTGAGTGAGAAAGAGAGGTGAAGGGAGATAAAATAATATGAAGGTTAAATTACAATTTTATTTAAAAATAAATAAAAATCTGAAAAGTTAATTACAAGTTGGACTAATTTTAAGATGAAGGAAACCGATTAGATCAATTGACATAAGGTTGTGTCCATAGCGAGATAAAATAATACTTGAGGTTGTGACTTGACTAAGAGGTCTAGGAGTTCAATCTGTCTTAACAATAAATTGTCAAATCGAGTCTAACTCAATTGATATAAAGTTGTGCCATGAGCGAATTTGCTGATGTTGCACCCACAAAGTATGGAAAGTGCTAGAAGCGGTAGCTTTTTCCGCATGCCTCCTTCATTCCTACTGTCATGACTAAAGAGTCAGGTCGTAGGTTCTAAAAGGTTAAAGGTTCACTAAGGAGGTCATGAGGTCATGAGTTCAATCCCCGCATTAATCCAACTTATCACTTGACTAAGGAGGTCATGAAGTTTGAATATTTGTGTGGTTCATTCATTTAACGAGGATTGAACCCATAACCTCATAAACAAAGGCACAACCTTATGTCAATTGAGTTATGCTCGATTTGACATGTTAGTGATATGTTAGAGAGTAATAGTTTTCAATTACAATTGAGATAGATGGGTGGTGAAAGGAAGTGAGGATTAAGTTATATATATTATTTAAGAGTCGAAGGGAGAATGATAGTTATGAATTTTGGGTCTTTGAAGTTTATTTTCGGGTAGGCCCTAAAAGGAGAAGGAAGGTTGGAATGCCAACAACTTCGTTTCTATGGTTACTTCTTAAACGGTGAGGTCCTCTCTATACATCGGAGCTCCTTCTTTTATTTCATCAATATTATTAAGAACTTGTACCGTTCGCCCTCCTTGGCTCTACCCATGAATTAGCTAGTAATCGGTATTTCACAACGAGATCCACCCAAAAGAAATAAGTTTTTTTTTTTTCACGAGGTAGAACTACAAATTCCTATTTATTACTGAATCGACCATAGACATTCAGGAAAGACAAAAAAAAATTAGGGTAGAGGCGCATAATAGATCGATATGAACATCATGAGTTGTCCCGTAATAAAACCTGTTGTTGCTGATACTTTCTTCTCGGTTCCTTCTTCCATAACCCGAGCTCGGAGAAGGAAGAGATAAAAGGGCCCTATGGGAAAAAATAAGTAAATAAAAATGACGTACGCCAGAGCATCTCTTCCTTTTCGCCTTGCCTCGAGTTTTTATTGCCCTAAAAAGAAGACCAAGCTTCTTCTTCTTTCTTTTACGAATCCGCTCCTGCCCCAACCTTTTTTTTTATTAGTAAAGTCAAGCTTTAGCTCCCTAAAGACTAAAGAAATGGATCAAAAAATGGGAGACTTCTTCAACGGGCTATGCCACCCAAATCAACGGAGAGAAGTCGCATCCGTCCATCTTTTTATTTTTTATTTTTCGTTAATGGGTTAAGGGATGGGGTCTTTTCAAGCATGAATATAACGATCTAAAGGAGGTGTTTTCACTGTCGGTCACCCAGGAGTATTTAGCCTTGCAAGGTGGTCCTTACTGATTCACACGGGATTCCACGTGCCCCATGCTACTCGGGGCAGAGCGGAAGCTAGTGATGCTTTAACGGGAACCTACCCAGAACCCGAACCACTTGACTGACTGACCCCTGAATACTAAATTTAAATCAAATTATAACAAGTTATTATATGATTTCTAATATAATTGAAAAAATTAAGGACACTCTCGGAAGTATCAAAATCAAAGGAGTGTTAGTACCATAGGAATAATAAGACCTAGTCTTTCTTTTGTTGCCCAACATTTCATTGCATTAAATAAAAAGTCTAAAAATGATATACGAAGTATCGGATTTCACTAAGTCTATTCGTAAGAAATTTCGAACCAGACCATTTGTACTTACTTTAATAAATGAAGCGCGAGCTTGTTCGATAGAAGAGCTTTTTTTGTCTCGGTGTTGCTTTGGTCTGGTTAACAAAGCTAATCAAAAGTTTGATATGTATTTTATTCTAAGACGTAAAAAGTGTTAGAACCACGATATTTTCATTTATTTTGCCTAAAATAAATTTAGGAATAATTTATAAAGCAATGACTGGTAAAAAAATAACCGTAAACATATTGTCAACAAGATCAAGTAAATGACATGAAGAATTCAACGAAGCACAAATCATATTAAAATTTCAACATAAGAGTGTGACCAAGGCTCTTCGTATATTATGTTGAAGGAGAATAAAAACTTATTTTACATAAAAAATAAGGAAACATTCTCATTAGTTTTGAGGAGTAAGAATATGTAGAGAGAGAAAGAAAAAAAAACACAAACGTTTTTCAATAATTGTATTTTAAAAGCTCGAGGATATTATTGAAATGAGACGCATAGTTTAATGATATTTTCTAAAATTTAGTCAAAGTTTATTTTAATATAAACGAGACTCATAGTTTAGATTTATTTCAACATGTACGTTTAACCTCTTGTTAATGATATATATTTTGATGAATTGAGCCACGCTCAAGTTATCAAATTGTGAGATTTATTAGATACAAAATACAATGTCTATTTTTTTTTTCTTTTTTTAGAAAAGCGAGCCTGACTCAAGACATAGGTATGTGTTGATGGCAGAGGTCGGTGGTTCGAATCCTCCCCTCCCAATGTAACGGTTCCATCTCTCACCCGGACATTAATTATTATTATTATTTTTTAATGTCGTCGTCCTCGTGTCACTTGAGTGGAAAATATGTGAAGAGTGTTTTAGGGGCTTCTGGCACCAGCAGCTACCGAAAAAAATCCACAGCCATACCTCCATAACCAACTCTTTTCCTGTCAATTTCTTCAATCCACCATCTTCCATTTCTCTCCCTCCATACTCCAATCATCTAGCTCCTCATCAGTACTCGCATCGCCGATTCCACCAAATATGGCGTCGATTTTCTTCCCACCTGCTGTTTCCTCAGCTTCCGCTCTCCCAAGAGTATCACTCCGACCTCGCTCCGACCTCCATTTACAGAGCCGGTAAGCCTTTTTCTTCCATTATTTGTTCTAATTCAACTCTCTGAATAGTTCATCGTTCGATTTGTTGCATGAATTTTCGTGCGTTTTCCATTTTCATGGCCCGTGACGCTATTAATGGCGTAATACGGCTCGAGTGAGAGCGAATCTGTTGGTAATTAGGGTTTGGTTGGTCATATTTCAGTTCGAAGAGTTCAACTGGCTGAATAGTTTGGCGTTCAATTTGTTTTGTGAAATTTCGCGCGTGTTTTTCTCTTTCATGATTTGTGGTGTAATACAACTCGAGTGAGACTGAATCTGCTGGTAATTAGGGTTTGTTTTGGCCATATTTCAGTTCGACGAGTTCGTGCAGGTTTGGAGTTAGATGCCGCTATGCTGACGCGGGAGTGAGGGATGAATATGCGCCAAATACCATAGATGTAGTCGCTGATGTTAGGAGTGAGAAGGTATGCTCTGTGTTAGATCAATAACATTTGAGTTTTTTTGTTTTGGTTGTAAATTCTGTCCGATTATCTCAGCCAATTGGTTATTTCTCACTTCTCTGTTTGTGTGCTTATCTTAGTAGGTTGTGGTCTTAGGAGGCAGCGGATTCGTTGGTTCTGCTATATGCAAAACGGCAGTATCCAAGGGCATTGAAGTTGTTAGTGTGAGCAGGTCTTGTAAACAATTTAGCTTTCTTTTATCTTTCTTCATGACTGCTTTGACCATATGTAGTTTCATACGAACATCGAATTATGCAGGTCAGGTCGTCCTACCAATACAAGTTCATGGGTAGATCAAGTTACTTGGGTTCCAGGCAAGTTTCTTTGGATTTTTTTTTATCAACTGTTTCATTAGAAGAACTTAGGCAGTGGGTAAAATTTAGAACGTAGAATTATCTTGAATAAAAAGATGGAATGACTGTTGCATCAATGGCCTACATGTTAAAATGTTATATTTCTAATCATCTTTGATTTGGCCTTGAGAAGTGAGAAATTCTGTATTTACTGACAAAGTTTTTATGCCTGGAGATCATGGAAAAAGGAAAAATAATTGGCTCAAGGAAATTTTTTCAAGTGGCGATCTCTATTAGGGAGATATGGAGAGGAAGATTTGCTAAAAATATCATGTTAGTGATGATTATATTTTGATCTCAAACTTTTGCACCTTTTGGATATCAAAGAAAGAAATAAGGGAATTTCCTGACGAATAGCATAAGATCAAATGAGATACAAAAGATTAAATAATGCTAATTCTCATTTTGGCATCCACTCACCTATGTACATGGTCTGCCAACTACAATATCGATTAGAAATGCGAGCTGAGACAAACTCAATCTCTTGTTGTAATAGATTGGTAAAGGTTAAAGAATTGCTTTGTTGGAAATCAACCAAATTTGATTTTGCCTGAACTTGCTAATTATAGTTAAAAGATATTCGCTGTTCAGAAATTATTGGCACATTCCCATAAACATTGTGGATGCAAATAGTTCTTTAGTGGTCATTGCTGAATAATACGTACACAAACATACTCTCCATATTCGTATATTGTCTACATCTTTATAGATCTTTCTGCGTTTGAATACCTGATTTTTCTGTTGGTTATTTATTGTCATTTGCATGTTTATCACATCTAGTATTCTGAATTAGTTTAGGAAGTTTTACAATTTGTGGTATTCATACAGTATATAAACGGAAATAGTATAGAAGCTTGCACTTGATTGTTATGAACGAGCTATAGTCACTTCCTTTATATATAAACAAATAAAAAACAAACATTTCCCCTCTCCGTACGTAAGGGTATAGAAAATTCACTTTACTATATTCAGGAGACGTTTTCTACCTCAATTGGGATGAGATACTTGTTGGGGCTACGGCGGTGGTCTCAACAATTGGAGGTTTTGGCAGTGAGGAACAGATGAAAAGGATTAATGGTGAGGCCAATGTTGCAGCTGTGAATGCGGCATATGATTTTGGTAAGCAATTTTTTGATTGCACATTTTCGTGAGTATCTGTCATTAATCTTTGTAAAATTAGCTCCAATCCTCACAAGTCTGTAAACCCAGCACTTGAGGGTTATTTGTACGAAATTCCTGTTGCACAGTTCCATTTTTGTGATTTTATGATAAAGGGTACATTATTCACTGCACTATTCTGAAGATTTTTTTTCCCTGGCAGGAATTCCCAAGTTCGTCTTAATATCAGTCCATGATTACAATCTACCTTCTTTTCTACTTTCATCTTCGTACTTCACTGGAAAGAGGCAAGCTGAGTCTGAGGTCCTCTCCAAATTTCCAACATCTGGTAATTTCTACATGCCTTACTGTTATTACAAGAACTGAAATTTGGGGCCAATATAAAAGTTCATAAACCAAGTAGGTAGTAACGTAGAAAATTATTTCACTTAAATACTTCAAGAAGATAATCAGTCCACGCCCCACAAACTATGCAAAAAATAGCCAATTAGGGGGCGTTTGGGGCGCAGGGTGGGTTATTATAGTCGGTGGGTTATTATAGTCGGTGGGTTATAATAGTCTGTGGGTTATAATAGTCTGTGTTTGGGGTGCAGAGTTGTATAGTATGGGTTTAGTAAGTCTGTGTTTGGGGTGCAGAGTTAAACCCGGGTTTTGTTCTCAGAAGATATTCCTCATTTGAACTGTTAACATGAAAGTCAAACTTCTGAACAACTCTCTTAGCTATCCAAAAATTTATTTTTGTCACCTCTTATTCACTTCAAGCTATATCTCCATTGATTTGCAGGTGTTGTACTCAGGCCCAGTTTCATATATGGAAAAAGGAGGGTGGATGGTTTTGAGATTCCCCTGGATTTGGTTGGAGAACCAGTGGAAAAATTTCTGTCTGTCTTTGGAAACTTCATCAAACCTCTAAGTTCCATTCCAGCGTCCGACCTTGTTCTTGCTCCCCCCGTCAGCGTGGACGATTTGGCGCTTGCTACTATCAACGCAATCACCGACGACGATGTTTTCGGTGTTTTCACAATCGAACAGATCAAGGAAGCTGCAGCGAAAGTGAGAGCGTGAGATAGTCTTCTCTCATTGCTGCTGAAGAAACACAACATATCATGGTTTGGAAAATATCATAATCTTGAAAATTGGTTTCTCTAATCATAGTTAGTTTCTTTAATCATAGTTACTTGAGGACCAACATTTTATAGTAAACTTAAACATTCTACTATATTGCTATAGTTTCATATATATTCAAGTATATCTTACCATAATTATATTATATAGTATTATATATAACCTCTTACCATGCACATAAGAAATGATGGAAGAAATTTCTCGGAAGGATGTGGTTGGATGCATTGAACGTCTTATATCAATACTGTTAAGGTAGAAAGTAGAAACAACGATTTTTTTTTTTTTTTTTTTTTTTTTTTTTTTTTTTTTTAATTGTATGATTTCATCGTGTAATATATACCAGGTTAAACTATCCCATCTTCCATCATTTGCCCTAAACTATGTCACTCTTTACTTTGATATTTCTTGCTGTGCTATAGGCTATATTAACCTATCAGGCGTAGACTGTAGATATATCACGTTATTATTTAGTTAATATTTAGTTAAGTATGGTGGTCATCTACTTAAGATTTAATATCCTACAAGTTTTCTTGGCAGTCAAATATTCTTGGTTAGGTGGTTGTCCCGTGAGACTAGTCGAGATTTTGAACACTCACAGGTAAAAAAAAAATTACATAAACTATCTCTAACTATAGCGATGGTCATAAAATTTTGAACGACATTTTTGCAATTTGCCACCGTCAAATTGGCAATCGACGTCGAAGAAAGGCAGAATAAAGGAATGGGTACTAGGTAAATCTGGAAGTTGGTACAATATGAGTGATGATTCAAATTCAAATGGGTGCCGTAGGGGAGGCTTTGTAGATTGTCAACATGGGGTTGTGGAGTTGAGAAGGCAAAAAGCAAAAACTTGAAGACGAAACACAATCCTTCTCCATTTTTTTGTCTCCTTTCCACCTTAGGGCTAAAATTATTAAATTATTGATATAATTAAATTTATTCAACTTAATTTTTTTAGTTCAATCCTAATTTAAAATATATCAAAGTAGGAGGCTTTGTATTAGTCCTTGTAATGTCATTTTCTCCTCCGATTAGTATTGATCTATAATTAAATAGAGTATTGATATAAAAAAAAATTATCCTAACCGAAATCGACCAACTTAAGTTTTTGGGTTCAAGATGATTTAATATAGTATCAAGGGGATTTAATGTTAAAGTTCTTGTAATGTCATTTTCTCCTTCAATTAGTATTGATCTAATTAAAGTAATTACGGTAATTTATCAAATTTTAAAACATACAAATGATGCAAACAGGTTGTAAATAGAGAAATCCTTCAAAAAAGTCAATTTTGAAAAGAAAAAAACTCAAAAGAAAGAATCTTTTGTCAAAATTGAAATAAAATTTTATCCAATTGGTTAAGACATTATTACCTCATCGACTAAAATGTCAACCTATTTCCCGAATTAAACGGAGAATATCTCTACAAAAAGATAAGATTCTTGGGCTGTAATACATAAAGATAAAATATACATTTTCCTAAAGTATATATATATATATGTATATATATATTCCTAATACGATATTTGGTAGATAATTTCCTTATATATACAACTTGACCTAATCGAATAATATGTATACCTAATAAAAATAATGAATGTATAGCCATAATTAAGAGAATATATACATCTTAAATATATCTTAATCATATATTTTCGAACAACGGTCACATATTTCATCACCCGTTATTGAACTAAGACTAACAAATTTTTGCATTACTTTTTAAACTGCAAACATATATATATCGTTCATTTGCAAAATAAAAAAAAACACACGTATATATATATAATTTCAAGCTGCTCCGTCCAGATAAGAAGCACTGACTTAACAAAAAAAAAAAAAAAAAAAAAAAGAGAGGCAAAAACCATTTTGTGGGGCCAGCTCTGTATTGACAAAACGACAGCGTTTATATAACGTTATCCTGGCGAACTTCGGCCCCAAGCAAACTTTTACTTTGAAGTCGCAATCATAAGCGGACTCAGCTGAGTCTCCACTTCCCCCACGCGAGTCAAAATCGGTTGGTCCCCAATCTAACGGCGTCGTTCCATCCATCTTCCAATCTTCTTTCCTCCTTCGCAATTTCGCTCTGAAACGCCCTCCGAAGACCTAGATTCCCTTTTTCGTATGGTTCATCATATCTATGTAACCTTGTCAGATTTCATGTAATTCTCTTTCGATTTCTTTCCTAATTTCCTTTTTTTTGTTAATTGATTTGGTAGTACTCTTTCCCGGAGGTGTTTCGTATTCTTTTGTTTTGAATTTGGGTTCATGTTGCGACTTTGAGGCCTTTCTCTAGATCTTATCTGTTTATTTCTGCTTACGCGATTATGTTTGTGTAAATCGGGTACTGGAATTGGTTTATGATGTTGTTGCCGTTTTTTGAGAAGGTTCTTATGTTTTTTGAGATCGTCTGTGCTTTGATAATTCGGTTTCTTCAATAAGAAGTTTTATCTGGCTGGAATATTTTAGTTTTTTTTTTTTTTTTACCAATTCCCCTAATTCCTTCCGGTTTCTTTTTCTTTTTTGAAGGATTTCAATGGTACGTTAGCTGCTCGGGTTATAATTTGACTGATTTGGTAGCTGCGGAAAATGGGGAAAAGGAGTCTCCTGTTCAGGATGACCGCTGACTGCAGACAACGGTATAGTCTGCTCGGATCTTATTTTATTGCCTTATGATTAGATCATTGTAATTTAGAATGTTTTGAAAAATTATGTTTTAAGCTGTTCTTCCTCTTTATTTTGTTTGATAAATGATAAGAAACTGGGTTCTTTGATAATAGTATTCTAAGGCTAAAAGCTTAGAACTAGAGGCCCAATAGGAAACGGTGAAAATTGATTGTAGTCCTGGATTGTCCATTAACTTTTGTTTGTTTGGTTATTTTTTTTTGTTTGGATAAGAAATTGAATCCATTACCCTTGAGGGTTTTTCGCACAACTCATTCTTTCGGGGCCTACTTGATCCTTCCCCGGTTAGCGAGTTGGTCTTTTCTTCTCTTTGGAAGGCGAAAGTCCCAAAAAAGATTCAGTTTTTTTGTGTGATTGGTCATTCACGGAAGAGTTAACACTTTCGACCGTCTCTTGAAAAAGATTTTTTCCTTGGTTTGTCCTTTTTACTGTATTCTTTGTCGGAGGGTGGAGGAAGATCGTGATCATTTGTTGTGGAGTTGCGAGTTCGATCGGGATGTGTGGAACCTTTTTTTTGAGGTGTTCAACGTGTAGTTTGTTAGGTATAGCTGCCTTAGAGAGATGATCGAAGAGTTCCTTCTCCATTCGCCTTTTTAGGAGAAAAGAAAGTTTTTGTCACGAGCTAGGATCTGGGGTTTATGGGGGGAAAGAAACAATAGAACCTTTAGAGGTTCGGAAAGGGAGCCTGATGCTATTTGGTCCCTTATTAGATTTCTAGTTTCTTTGTGGGCGTCGATGACGCGGTTTTTTTGTAATTATTCTATAGGTCTTTTATTACTTGACTGGACCCCTTTTAGGGGCATCCTTTTGGGCTTATTTTTTTTTGGATGCCCTTGTATTCTTTCATTTTTTCTCAATGAAAGTTTGATACCTTATAAAAATAAAAATAAACCTGAATCCATTAAGATGTTGAAAGTAGAAATAATTGCTGATAGTTGTTGTTGTAGTAGTAGTAGTTGTTTTTCTTCTTCGTCTTGTTCTTTCTTTGTTTTTGCTTGATATCCTTGATACATGCTCTTGATTTATTATTAGTCTGATTTTTTAAATTTAATTATCCCTTTGCAGTTTTTCCTTTATGTGATCACTTAGTTAAACAAGTCCCTGATTGTTGGTTATATTATCTTTTTATTTATTTCTGCCTTCTTTTGGCAAAATAAAATCCATCATGGAGGTTGACATGCACATCTATGCCTTTAGTTGATTCCTTTTGCTTATTTTGAATACAAATGTGGTCTATAAGATTAATTGGGGCATGCACATTAATCCTATAGATAATTTAGTAAAAGGGAAGGGTCTTTCTCATCTAGTTAAATCTCAACATCAATAATGCCATTACACAACCATTAAAAAACAGGCAAAGAATTTCTTGAGCACTGAGAGTTTTTTTTGAAGAAACAAAACTTTTCATTGAAAAAAGGAAAAGCGGTGAATGCTCAAAGATACAAGCTCCATAAAGGAGAGAAAAACCAAGAGAGAAGAACAAAATGTAAACAAGAGAAAATCAACAAAGAATCCAAAAAGAACCCAAAAGAATCCAAAGAAAACCTAGCAACAGAACACCAACAAAATCAGGATTGAAAACTAAAACTTGAAGACGATGATAGCAAGTTCGAGGCAGCAACAGGAGACCTAAAGGCCAAGAATTCCAAAAAACTGAACTCCAAACGAAGAAAACAAACAAGAGGCAAACAAAAAGCCTGAATCCTCAAGACATCCAAAATTAAGACATCCAAAATCAAACCGTTCTCCTTCAGAATAAACCAAAAGCCTGGAGGGAGAAAAGCCTACACAAGAAGCCAAGGAGGGAAACCTGCAAAAAACATAATTAAGCCCTTCTACGGTTGTCATCAGCAAAGTTAGGAATTTCACGCATCTGAAATCCACAAGCTGCAATAAGAGAATCAAATTTACTTGGAACTGAGGAAGGATGAAGAGAGAGCAATGAGAGTTAAGATACCATCTAGTTGAGAAATATAAGAAATAATTTAAACCAACCATTATACTTTATTGAAAATAAACCATCATGGGTTGACCTAGTTGTCGGTCAATAAAGGCCATGAGAATAATAAATGGCTTAGAGGAAATGAGTTCAAGCCATGGAGGTCACCTACCTAGTATTTAATGTCCTACCGGTTTTCTTGGCAACCAAATGTAGTAGGGTTAGGTGGTTGTCTTGTGAGATTAGTCGAGATGCGTGCTAGCTGACCCGAACATTCATGGATATCAAAAAGGGAAACAATTAGGTGAAGTATAACAATGGGGATTCCTTCTCTTGCTAATGGTGCCTAGAGCATAATTCCAAAGGGAAGATTTCATCCCAAAAGGGAATGAGATCTTCATGCTTCTTGGCTCCCTTACTTTTTTGTATCTGAGCTTGACGTGTATATCTTCTTAATATTGCCTAGAGCATAATTCCAAAGGGAAAATTTCATCCCAAAAGGCTATGAGATCTTTGTGCTTATTGGCTCCCTTACATTTTTGTACCTGATCTTGACTTGTATATCTTCTTAATTGCTTATGAATTATGATGAATCATTACATGATATAGATTTGAAAGTGGTGTAAAAAAGTAATTTTAAACTGTTGTCCAAACTATTTACTTAAAGCAGTGGATCTTATTTTTGTTTTGGGATCATATTTAGATTGGACAGATGGCACTCCAATGTCCAATTTTGTAAAATCTGTCGAAGGCTGGATCTTGAATCTATTATTCATTTTCTGGACTTATTGAATGGTGAGTGAGCAGAACAGAATTGAACAGAAGAATATGCATGGTATTCGATTGGTGTAAATATCAGTTAACTGGACAGATAAAATCAGATGGTGTAGATATGAGTGAACAAGAAACAGGAAATTAGTGTGGAGATCTTTGTTGATATTCCATCTATGGTGCACTGAGTCGGAAGCTGGATTATAATATTCCATGAACCATGGCATTTTGTAAGCCAAGGAGCTGTCGAATTGGTTCTTCTGTGGTTCTTATAGAACAGAATCTCTCCATTCATTTGTCTGCGGTGGGCTTTGAAGACCATGCCAATTGTTTCATTACAAATTTATTGTGTAGGGAAAGCATGAATCTATTGACAAGCTAAAAGCTGATGCTGGTATGCAGATTTGTTATGATGGAGCTACCAAGACAGTGATACCTTTCATTTGAATATTATCCAAACTGCTCCAATCTGCTGAAACTTACTGTGTATTGACATTGAGATTTCTGGTCCAGGGAAGAAAGCTTGATATGATGAAAGATTGGTTTTGTGTTTTCTATTCAATGTCTTTTTATAACCATTATTCCCTACTTTCCATGACTCATTTCCCAGTACGGGACTATTTACTCTTATTTGCTACTTTGCACGCTCCTCTTTCAATTTTGCTATATTCCTCAGGCCTGCTCAAGAAAATGTGAACAATGAGATAGTTCTTGCCTTTTACAGGATGCAGAAAAGTTGTACATTGAGGGCTTTCTATTTCTACAATAATGTCTTTTTACTATGGGCTCCTGTAATGCAGAAAATTATCTTGAAAAGCACTAGGAATTATTTCAATGATATCTTCTGTTGACTGTATGTGTCATGTTAATATATTTTCATTAGTTCTGTGGTCTGATTTTTTATATTTTCTTTTGCTAGTCGTTGTTCTCCCACAAAAAAAATATTATCTGGAAGTTCTAGAATGTGCTAAGTAATTTTCTATAAGATATTGATGCTCATCTTTGGAGCATTATTGTAATTTTTCAGACCAAGAATCTGGTAGTTAATAAATGGTAAGTTAAACAACTAAATTTGTTTTGCAGGGTTTATGAAATTCCTCAATTGCATGGTTTATCTAACCCCTGGATAGTGAAGAGGAGATATGTAAATATTCTAACAGTTGACCTTTAGGATATAGTTTGTAGATAAGGATTGTTCTTGTAGATAAATATGGAAACAAAGTTAACTAAGGTTCTGAATAATGGCCAAAAGATTGTTGTGGGTTTGAAGAGGAAAAGGGAAAATCAAGGCAAGGTGGCACATCTTGGAGCTGGCTACAAAGCATTTTTGTCCAAGTTGACCTCATCTAGGAATAGACATGCCAAGTGCCAGAGACTCGATGACTGTGTAGTCAGCTGTGCGTCAAACTCAAGATCTTTTCTTAGAAACTATAAAAATTTTAGCAGAAGTGGACTTCCCCAGAGGTTTTTATATCAAGAAGATGGGGATTGGGTAGATTACCCTCAGATTATTGTCGAGTTGATTAGGAAACAGTTTCAGATTAAAAATGCGGCAATTGAAGTGGAACTTAATGGTCGTCATTTGCTGCTAGATGCTCTGTATATGATCCAAGTGGAACTGAAAACAGCTATTCAGCAGCACATTGCCTGGATTGATGACAATGGTCGATGTTTCTTTCCAGAATTTTATTCGGGTGACAGTGTGATGCATCAGTTCCACCAGCATGAGCTGGAAGATGCTTCTGCTGTTGCATTATCAGACCATACAGGAATGAGAGAGATCAATTTGCATCTTGAAATTGGAATAACTGAAGCAAATAGTTCTCAATCAGAAGAGTATATTGAAGAGTCAAATAGAGATACTAAAATATCTAATATCAAAGAAAAATCTTGTGATATTGGTGGGGATTGGGAAGGCAGTGAAACTAAAAGTCAGAAACCAGTTGCAGAAATGCAAGAGGCTGTTGGAGGAATTAAAGAGATTGGTTGTTATATGCTGCCTCAAAATGAACTAATGCATTCAACTGTGGATTCTGACAGTGTAAAAAATATGTTCTTAATGAGCATGGGATCTATTAAGAACATTGAAGTACTTGAGGTCAAACGCTGGTCTAGTCATTTAATGCAGGATAGACTGGATCTGTTTAAAAAACAAATAGAGATTACCAAGAAGAGTCGTGGGGATGCCAATGTTCAATATGGGTGGCTAGCTGTGAATAAGGATGTCTTATCTGGTAGCATGCTATATGGTGTAGGTCATTCTGGACTGAAGCTTACATCCTCATATGGTGTTCACCTTTCACCTACAAGCGGCGCACATCTTAGGTATGCATTTTATTTTTAGTCAGTGAATTAGTGTATGTAATTTAATGTCAGTTTATTGTAAATATCAGATAATAGGCTAGTAGCTACCTTATTATGATATATCTTTTTGTGTTTTTATGTGTTTTATGAACTTCTCAACCCTGGCAAAGAATACTAATTCTGGTCGTAATTTTCTGGTGTTTAACCCACACTTCATGTTTAAGAAAATCATATCCTCTTGCATTCTCTCTTTGCACCATATAATCATGAAAAAAGAATTATATTATGGTCATTCATCACAATACTGAAACAGTATATGAACAAATGCAGTATGTTATTTTCAGCTTTAGCTGTATGATAACTCTTTTGTTCTGCTTTATTATTCGTGGAGATTAACTTCTGCATTGGTTTAGTGCAAGCTATTGTGATGATGATGAAAAAGGGGTTAGATACATAGTGTTCTGTCATGTTGTATTGGGAAATGTGGAAGTTGTCACTCCAGGATGTGGACCATATCATCCGAGTTCTGTAAACTTTGACAGTGGAGTAGATGACCTCCATAATCCAAGTCAATATATAATTTGGAATATGAATATGAAAAGCCACATTTTCCCGGAGTATGTTGTTAGTTTCAAGATATCATCAAGTCCTGATGAACGTGGTAAGTTCTCTTTTTGGTTGCTATTGCTCATTCTTGTTACTTCTTTATTCTTAGACGTTATTAAGGAGGTTTTTGGTTTATGGGTTATTTGTTCAAGGGGTTCTGTCGGTCAGAAATGGAGGAATTGATTACGAAGGGGTTCAGGACCAGTTGCAGTTAAATTGCTCTTCGATTGAATCAGTAAGCCATCTCTTATGGGCCCTAATATT
The DNA here is from genome assembly GCA_028017165.1 of Herpetospermum pedunculosum. Classification (NCBI taxonomy): domain Eukaryota; kingdom Viridiplantae; phylum Streptophyta; class Magnoliopsida; order Cucurbitales; family Cucurbitaceae; genus Herpetospermum; species Herpetospermum pedunculosum. The sequence continues at coordinate 69,097,272 of CM051527.1, read as the reverse complement.
ATGTTCTATGTGGGATTTTCTGAGGTTTTAATTCAACCAGGTTTAATTGCCACTCTTGTAAGGTGTGGATGGACTTGTTAACCAACCTATGATTATGAAAGCTGTTATTTATTCAATATGACTCAAACTTAATTTTGGGCCAGCATAGATTTCCCAAGGTTGCCTCCAATCTTGCCCCACCAAAGCCATTATTCTTGTTCATAGTTAAGCTAATTTGTTTTTGTTTCCTCCCTGACCACCTTTAACATTATTTGCATTCACAGTTCTTGGTTTGATGACTGGTTGGAATCAGTTTTATTTCCTATGCACTGAATAAGTATGTATTACTTTAATGTTTGGATGACCTGCCTTTGAGGATTCATTGACTGCAACGTTTTGAAGTCTTAGGCGCAGGCTTCACTAGCCAAATTACTCTTTTTTCCTTTGATTACCATACTCTTACATTGCTCTTTACTATTTCAATTGGTACATTACCCTAGCAATCTGGGCAAGCCAGATTTACTGGATTCTTTATGAGAAGCCCTTATAGTCAAAACTGTGAGCACACTCTTTTTCAGACCTTTCAAGGGGAAGGATGAGAATTTTCCATAGTTCTTTATGCTCTTTTGCAAGCATGATAAGTTTCTATATCAGTACAAAGTGTTTTTTGTTTCCACAGAAAAAGGGTTTTGCGAAAGAGTTAAAAGAAATCCTCATTATAAATTATACCACACAAGATGAACACATGAATAGAGAATAAAGTTTGGGACGCTCAAATCATTAAAACTAGATTCTACTTTTCTTCCGTCTCTAGTTGTTAATGTTGACGGAAGTCTTTTACTTTTAGGAGGAGGATTGCGTGTCATCACCAGCTCCTGAAAAGAGGAGCACAGAAAAGCTTGACCATGGATCTAGCTCCCTGAAGACTCCAAAGTCCCCCTGGATGCCTTTTTCAATGTTGTTTAATGCCATTTCAAAAGAAGTTTCTCTTAATGACATGAAATTGGTGAACGGTCATTATGGCTTATTTAGAGTAAGTGAAAGTATATAAGGTACTTTCCTGTAATTTTATTTGTTTTGTCGACAATCTTGATATTCCTTTTCTTGTTCACGTATTAGGAAAAGAAGATCAGTAGGGACGAATTCATTAGAAGGTTGAGGTCCATTGTTGGGGATCCGTTACTGAGGTCAATGTTAACGAGTCTCCAGTGCAAGGTATGTTTTATGCGTGATCTGTATTGTTCAGTTCTTGTATGGTGTACAGTCGTTTGGTTGTTATTTGAATATGGATTATTCACAGATGGTCAACATTATATTTTCTTTTCCACATGAAACTTGAAAGGCTATTTGTTTGATTAACACCCCCCCCCCCCCCCCCCAAATCCAGTAATTACAGTGACATTATTTGATATGGATGCGAAGAGTCTAATTGATTCCCAAAATTCCTCAAGACAAGAAGTCCCCTCTTTGAAGAACATCCGGGTTCTCTCAAACCTAACTCTCCAAAGGGTAGCCGTCACTGCATCAGCCCAGAAGAATTCTAACCCTAAACCCTATCTGAGTGAGGGCTGCATCGCTATTAAACACGAACTGATACCAAAACATTTTAGGATTTAGACCAAATAGCAGCAACGAAGGGGCATTGGGAGAAAGTGTGTGGATGGTCTTCCAAGTCTTGTTTGCACATAAACGACCTCCTTTGTGAAAAAGAGAACTTTGGGTTTCTTTTTTTTGTTAAAAATCGCTAGTATTCAACTTACCTTGGATGACCATCCAAAGGAAATCCTTAAACTTTCTAGGGATATCCGCCTGCCAAATAATCTCGATCAAAGCATGGTCAAGAGGCATCTAATGTACTGAGAGGGCAGGAATAATGGAGCTTAACGTGATGCACTCGCTGTTATGGAGGGTCCACCATTTAGGTAAATAAGGATAAATAACAGAGGGAGTGGCTTGAATCAAGCATCAAGATCAGTCTCTTCCCTTTATGGAACTTAGAAACCTTTGGATCAGTTGTTCCTCTTCCAAAAGAAAGTATTATCCTGTTCGTTTTCAGGTTAATGAATTTGTTTCCTTGAGTTTATCATATGGAGGGTGGCTTAATTACCTTATTGTCGTTATTGTGATATGTCTAAATTTTTATGGCCTGTGGAAACCATAAATTTGTAGTGAGTTGATTTATATCTTAATTGAATTTCCCATCAACTTTGGGAACTGCAACCATCCCCATTATACATCTATCAGAAGGAAGAATGGTGATTCATGCCTTTGTCATTGAAGTTCGAGTCCAAAATGGATTGTGATAGGAATTAGATTTTTTCTGTCGTCTAAGAAACAGTTGAAAGGTTGAGGGTTGAGGTAGCCTTTCATTCTCACATCCAACTATTGGAAGTCCCTGAATCACTTAAAAAAAGTGAAGCTTCATGTCTTAAGTGATACTGGATGAAGATTCTGTTTTGTATTTTGTCTTGTTCGATGCTCTATTCTCATATCCTGCTGCGGGCTTTTGATTTTTTAAGGCATCAGATCTTGAGAATGCTATCTTCTTGTACCCTTCATTTCTGTTGAGTTTTATGATGTAAGGTTAAGGTTCCTCGTGCAATTTTAATCTTAATAATATTTGTTAGTACTAAAGAGTCAGATTATTACTTCTTTCTAATTTTAAATTTTCTGGGAATTTATGAAATTTCTTTCTGGCCAATGGGGTTCCCCCTTATAGCGAAGAATCTCCTCTCCTTCTTCCTCTCCTTGGTGCTTAAGGTCATCCTTTCAGGAAAAGAAAAAGAAAATGAGATATAAATCCTTTGGTTGCATCCTGAATCTTCTTCGTGTTTATGGCTTGAGGGTTGAGAGGAACAATAAATTCTTCAACATGAAAGAGAACCTTTTTTTTTTTTTTTTTTTGGTTATTATTATTAGTTTATATTTTCCTGTTCTTGTGGCTCTTTCTTTATAAAAGAAAAAAAAATCAGTTGGTGCCTGTTAGGATCTTATTCGTGGTTATGGCTTGAGGGTTAAGAGGCACAATAAATTCTTCAACATGAAAGAAAAGCCTTTTATTTTCCTGTTCTTGGGGCTCTTACTTGATAAATTAAGTATTCTTCGTGCCACCACATGGTTTCTTTCATCTAATATTTTAAAATATTTTGGATCTTCGGTAGGTTGGGGCTTGGTTTTTCTTTGCTCCATATGTAATTTCACGTATTCAATGAAATCTTTTATCCGGAAAAAGAAAAAAGATTGCAAGCAAGTATATGATCTTTGAAAATAGAATCAAAATTCCAACTGTTACCAACCAGGCCACTAAATGTTGGTTGTTGTATATAAATATGCTCTCTTTTATAACCTTGAATTAAAATGTAAAACATGTACTGGGAAATTGTCATTTTAAATTCCCACAATATACAAATAAGCAACTATCTTCAAGAACCATACTCCGCCCTACTGATCATGTCATATACATATGGAGTTTATCATGGACGATATAGTTGCAGTTTTATTACATGCAAATTGTTAAGTAATATTTTCTTGTTTCAGCTACCTCCGAAGTCTCCATGTACTTTCAAAGTTCCGAAGGAGGAGAAAGAATGTTGAGGCTGTTGGTAAGAAGTCGGTATTTAGGTGCTTTCCATCATGGGGGTTACTATGTACATGGTATCTTACTGTTATTTTGCCTTCTGAATTTGTCGACGTGATTTGTGACATCTCGATATAGGCTACGTGTGACAGTTACTATTTATTATTACGTACACTTCTCAGTTAATTGCTTCTGTTCTTATATTACTTTTTGCCTTACAATTTTCTGTGCATTCTTTCCTATCTGTCCACAATTTGCTATAATATATCAACTTCTATTTCAGAACTTTCTTCCGTTCATCAATAGTTCATATAAATGGATAATCTTAATCAATTCTCACAGGAGGAACTGAAAATCGAGTTTAAGACTGTTTTTGAAGAACTTATTCACACAAGTAGATTTAGATCTCGATTCACTTTTATTGATAATTCTTATTGGTGTGTCAATGTTCTTCACTGGTTTAAGTATATATCCTGGATGTCCTTAAGAACTTATTCACCCAAGCAGATTTAGATCTCGATTCACTTTTATTGATAATTTACTTGGTGTCGATGTTAGGTTCACTGGTTTAAGTCTTGTTGGTTGTGCTTCAGAACTTATTGATACAAGTAGATTTAGATCTTGATTCACTTTTATTGATAATTTTGCTTGGTTTCGATGTTTGGTTCACTGGTTTAAGTATATAGTCTGGTTGGTTGTGCTTCGGAACTTATTCACATAAGTAGATTTAGATTTCGATTCACTTTTATTGATAATTTTGCTCGGTGTCGCTGTTCGGTTCACTGGTTTAAGTATATAGTCTGGTGTTGTGCTTGATAATTCTTCAGTCTTTTTACCTTTTTATCTATTTGTCTTTGTTTGCGAGTGAATTGGAAACTGTGTAAACTTTTAGCAGGTAAACTTTGCAAGTGGTTTATTTTTCTTTTTCTCTAGTACGAAAACCATTACTATTCACATGTTATGTGTATATTTAGTTCTGCTAGGTCAACGTCCTTGAATTATCAATCTCCTTTTAGCTCTGCCCACGTTCAGTGGGTTTGATAAAGAAAAGGCACATTGTTTGAACTTTAAAGGTCAATTGGGAAAAAGCCGATCTGTCATAACTTCTCAATTTACTTTCCTTTGTCATCCCCCTTTTACCCGTCGGTTTTATCTCAATTTTTTTTTACTCCAAAGTTGATTTCTTGTTGCATATTTCTATTTTGTAGAGACAGAATGAACATTTCCTGGACCAATTCATGCACGGTAAGAGGTTTTAAGTACTCGGAATTCTTCTTGCGTATTTCTATTCTTCGAGTGCGATCGAACTTAAATTATTTTTGGATTCATTTGGCCATGGTAAGAGATTTATTATAGGGGTACAGAATTCATTTACCTTTCACTATCAGTGTCAAACAGGACAAAGAACTACTTATAACCTTGACAATTTGAAGGATTTCAAGTCGCATTCCTACTGCTAAGAGCCTAAGAGGTATGAAGAGAATTCAAAGACAAAATATCATTGGAAACTTTCCAATGGAAAGCAGGGCAAGTTTTTTTGTTTCATTTTTAGCATAAATTGGGCTAAAGTGAGAACATTTTAAATTACTGCAGTGATAATAATTGAACAGGAACCTACCTCTAAACTCACCAAATTTTGACAAGAAGGTACCAACATATGAACCAATGCACTTTGCTTAAAAGATTATGTATTTGTGGATTACTTGCAAGTTTCTCGCCGTCAAAGTGAACATAGCTCAGCAAACGTGTACTCCTTCTCTTGAGGTCAGAAGTTCGAATATCTAAATCGGGTACTTAAAAAAAAAAGTTTATGTGCCAAAATGAGTCTAGCAAACTTTGGCATGACCCTCTCCAACAATCCAAAGGCTAAGTTTGTTCTGAATTATTTGAGAGTTAAGGGACCCCTACTCCACAAACCCTAAAGGAAAGAAGACAAAGACAAGATCACAAAAGATGAAAGATACTAGTCTTTCTTTTCTTTTTCTGTGTGTTTGGTTACCTTACCTAAAAGAACAACTAAAAGTAGTAATATTTTTCCATGAAAAGTGAGTTCTGCTAATAAAAACATCACTTATTTAAGGGTTTTCTTCAACTAACTTTCAAAATGTTTTAAAATTATTACTCAATAGTATCATATTGTCATAAAACCAAACAATTAAGACAAAATTGAATTAGAGCTGAGAAAAGCAAATCTCACCCTCTTCCCAAACATGGAATTGGTTCTTTTTCTTTATTGGTTTTCTAGACATTTTCAGCTTCACTTTCTCCATTACTGTACATTAAAAGAAGAAAAAAAAAAGTTGCAAATAATTGTCTTTGAATTGACTGCATCATTTTTTTTTTATTTTTTTAATTTATTTTTAATTTCTTCTCTCTCTAATTGGTGAGACCACAACAGGTAACACGTGGAAGCACAAGTCACATCGGCCCATCTGCCAAAAACCCATTAAAAAGTAAGTAATTATGAATGAATGATTCAATTCCGGCTTTAGGATAAAGGTAAATTTAAAACTCTGAGTCTCTGTCACCTCTACAGAGGAAGGTTTCTGATTTCTGACATTATTATTATTATTATTTTGATTATTTTTTTATTTTTCTTGGCCTCTCATGTTTTTGAATTCCCATTTCTTACCCTCCAACAACTTCTTTTCTTGTCCCACTTTCATTTATCCTTCCTCAAACTTTGCCAACTGCACCTCTCTTTTTTAGCATCTCTTTATTTCTTCCTTTTTTATTCTTTGCATTCCTCACTTTTCTTGGTGTGTTTTTATACCTTTTGGCTTTCTTTCATTCTTTTGCTTCTTTAAATGATATATGATATGGATTTATTCCAAAGTGTATGGTTAGTAAATCTTTTACTTTAATCACTTAAATTGAAGTGATTGATTTAGGATTGTTTGGGTCACCAACTTAGAGTTAAGTGGACTGAGTTAATAACTAAGTTCACGTTTGGCTCACCGATTATAATAGTCCACTCAACGCCTTAAACAACCCTTTAGTGATTTTGGTTTGAAATTTGAGATTATTTTTCTTTCTAAAAAGGATGTTGATTTGACTTGATTTGTCTCCGAATTTGATTGGGCTAAGTATGACTTAATCACAAAATCCATTGAATTAAGTGTCTAATTTGAGTCTAACTCAATAATCAAAACATTAATATCTTTCCCTATAAGCTGGTTTTCATATTCACGTCTCCACAATTTTGATGTTATAGTTTCCAACTTAAAAATAAGTCATCAAGCATTAGTGTTCCTCACCAACACAAGCGCTATTGCTCATCAGCTAAGCTGTTTACTTTCTTTGAAGTTGAAAGTTTAAATTCTTAAATTATATTTATTGTACTAAAACAATAACATTGCTATTCGTCAATTATGTTATAGGTTCAAGTCTCTTCTTCATCTGTTCTAAAAAAGAAAAGAAAAGAATTCGAGATTAATTAAGAAGATAATTTAAAGCAAGAAGATATGTTTTGTCCAAAGGAGAACAAAATTGAAAAACAAGAATTGCAATTCGGTCCAAAAGATGTGAAATATTATATTTTGAAAAGAAAAGAGTAGGTGAAAAAATAGAAGAATGAATTGAATGAAAAAAAAAGAAGAAAAAAAAAAAAAGAGGAGCCCGGCATGAATGCCGGGCAGACAAAGACAGAACTATAGGGTAAAAGAGTGGAGGACAAGTGGTAAGGTCACTGTCAAACCAAACGTTTTTCGTTCGCCCTGCCCGGACTGCCCGTGCGGTCACCAAGCCAAGGTAATCATAAAGCAATAGATGGCAAAATCATTTTCTTTTTCTCCTTCGATTCTTGCGCTTTTTTTTTTTTTTTAATTTCTTTTCTTTTTCGAATTTTCAATGCTCTGACATTGGGCCCCACCCTTTTGACTGCCTTCTTTCTTTGACACGTCACCTTCCTACTTTACTTATTTACTTTCACTGTACCTTTGGAGAATTCTTAACCTAATTTTTTTTTTTCATTTGACTATTATTACTTTGTAATTGGCTTAGATTGAATGTTACCCTATTATATGTATCACATGTTTAAATTATATATTTTATTTAGGAGTTTGGGTGTCATGTTTACGTAGCTCTAGATCCTAGCATTTGAAAAGTTTTGATTATAGTTATAAGTTTACAAGTATGCTACTTATTATTAGGTTGACATAAGAAAAAAAGTGACACTCTAACATGATTTGATAGATACGAGAGATTAAATACGTACTTGTTTAACTTCATGATTTCTCAAGTATAATTCATTCATTAATATAGCGAACAGAAAATTATTAATACTTGAGAGTTAAAACTTTAAAATTATTTAAAAGCGTAAAAAAAAAAAAAATTGAAAACAAAGTTTTCAAAATTTAATTTAGTATATTTTCGTTTGATTTTTGAGTATTGTGTCTATTAGTCTTCTAAAATTTAAAAAGTTTCATTTATGTTCCAAACTTTGAATTTATGTTTAGGTTAGTCTTTTATGTTTTATATATTAAAAAAAATTAGCTAATTGACATATTTCATCATAATGTTAAAAATAATAAATAAATAAATAATTGGTTAGTCTATTTAGATAGGATAATATAAATTTTGTTTTTTTTCGATGAATTCAATTCAGTTATAATCTATTTTTACCGAGTTATTTTTCCAACCAATGTCAAAGCAACCCAAAGCTCGATGTCAACCAACCTACTAACACCTCTACTTTGAAACCACATAAATAATTTTTTAAAAAATATATTAAAAAAAAGAAGGGAAAAGTGTCTGCATGTAAAACAGTAAAAATAATAGAAAAAGCAAAGAAGGATCTCGATAAACTCAACTGAAGAGGTGTGGTTGTAAATACTGTGGAAAAGAAAAAGGACTTTGATTATTATTATTTATTTATTTATTATTTTATGAAAATGATAAAAAATGTCAACTGTGAAGGTAGAGGACAACAGTTTCCCAGATCTGATTGGAAGGGATAGGGTCCTACAAGTGTAGGGATAGGGGTCCCAATCACCACCTTCTGGCCCCAAACTAAATCATAAGTGTAATGATGGACAAATTATTTCCCTTCACATTCTATATTTTTCTCTCTCTTCCCTCTGCCATCTATTAAGTACCACCACTCTGCCCCTATTTTATTTATTATTATTTTTTTTTATTTTTTTTTATTTTTTTTTATTTTTTTTTCAATTTTTCAATATATATATATATAAATATATATTCTTGTTCTTCTCTTTTGGTAGCTCAAGGCTTTGGTTTTGTCAGTGTTTGCCCATCAAAATGGTTAGGATATGAAATGTGCCATAAATTTGGACCACCTAATTTTATGGGATGGTTTGTTCACGTTTTCTATAATAGTTATGTATTGCCCAAATTTAGTATTATAATATATATAGTTGCCTCATTTTCTAGGGAGATAATTTGTTCTAAAAATAGGTATTTGGACACTATAGTACGTAATTTCTTTTGGTTGCACAATTTTGTTGTGCATATATATATATATTTAAGTATAATTAGGGTAGGGAGATTTAAACATCGGACCTCAAAAGAAAGAGTACATGACAAATACCGAATTGTGTGATCACTTTAATATTTTGCTACTACCACATTATTAAAACTACCATATTTTATCAAATATCTAAAAAAAAGAAGAAGTATGTTTCTCGTAATTAGTTAATATAATATTAATTAAAAAGTAGTTAAGAGTACTAAGTTTGGCGTGTTTAAAATATGAAGTAGTTAAACTAACGTTTCTTATGTCAATTCGAGCATAGCTTAGTGGATAAGACTTCAAATACTATCTCAATGGTTGATGGTTCAATCTTTACATTATAATTGTTGAACTAAAAAAATACAACGTTTCTTCACTCGATTGATAATTACATCAAAGTAATTAATTTTGAAAACTTAAACACATGATTGAATGAGGGAACTTTCAAGAAGTGCATTAGTCTATGAAAAGTGTTTAATACTATAGTGAGGGAGTTGGATAATATTAGTGTGATAATTAAGGCCAATTAGGATTTTTGAATAACATGATATAATTTTGATAGAATGCAAAAGCATCCGGGCATTTTCCCACGCCCAACTGTTTCTCATTACTCCATCAAACAAAAGAAACCATAGGTCAATTTCATAGACATTAAAGTTATTATAAGAGAGAACATGCACAAATTTAAGAAAGGAGAAAGATGTTTCAATAACTACCTAGTCTATGAATTTTTTTTTTTCATTCTTCTAATAATACTTACCTACTCACAGGTCGTGGGTATCTTATCTTCCTATTGACCACCGTAAAAAAATGCAACATCTTCGAGGCCATTTTATGGTATATTTGGTTAGAACAAAATCACATGATTTTTAGTGATAAATCAAAGTCCATACATCAGTTATGGGAGAAGATTATCATCAATGATGCTTCATGGTGCTCCAAATCGAAATTGTTTTGTAATTATGATACTCCTACTATATCGCTTAATTGAAAGACTTTCCTCTAGCCTCTCATCTGTACTCTATTCTCTCTAATCAATGAAGTATCTTTTTTTTTAAAAAAAAGACCACCTGTAAAAATTTGACAACTATTTATGTTTTGACAAAAAAAAAAAAATATCTCTCATCTCCCTTCCTACCTCGTTCTTCTTGGTTATAAAAAACATTATAGTAGTAAATACTCCATCAATATGTGGGTGAGATTCAAATATTTAATATTTAGAACAAATGTATAGTACATTAATTAGTTGAGAAGACTCATTCTAGCCTAGTCTATGAAGAGCTATATACAAGACGTTCTTATGTTTTTTTCTTCAAGAACACGTGGGAGTAGAGATTTCGAAGAATCTCTAAAATATAATGTCTAAATGAGTTGAGCTAGTTGGTAGATGTATCGATTTCATTTGAAATAATTTTGCATAAGGGAATAATGGGGGTCAACAATTCTGGTGTAATTGAATGACATGTACCATCAACTTATTTATTAAACCACTCAAATGTGACACCCTTTCTTTTTGTTGTAAATGAGCATTGTTATCATTATTATTTTTGACCCATCAGGACAATTCAGATGCTCAGTTGTTCTGAGGGCATCTGAGATCAATATCAAAACAAATGTGGTATAAGAGAAAGACAAATAAAACATTAAGCATTGCATTTAGAATGCCCATCACAATTTGGAGGGGGACTTGGAAATTGGAATAATGAGAGAGGCATTATTATTATTTTTTTTTCTTTTTTGGAACTCAAATGTCTGGGGTTGGAGATTTAAACTTCCGTCGTTCGTAAAACACACTACGTCTATTTGGTAGAGACCATATTTAAACTGATACCGTTACCTCGTCTGTAATTTTCTTTTATCAAAGATATATATACCTTAATGAGTTGAGTTATAGATACGAAAATTAAAGTTAAAAAAAAAAATTAGGGTTTTGAATGATATGGGTAGTTTGGGGTGTGGGGTTGAAGAGGACAAAAACGAGGGCAATTATTTAAAAGTGATTGATGTGATGATAGTTTAGTCAAAGGGTTGAAAAATTAAGTTACATTATTATTATTCATTCTATATTATATATAAAGTAAAAGGTCTAATAATGAAGTTGAAGTTTTGTTAGGGTAAGGGTGTGGAAATTAAAAGTATATCCTATATGCAACCTATTGGAATAGGGAAGCGCAGCCTTATTTTAGGGCTTTATTGTTCTCTTCCCTATTGAATTTATTGCTTGTTGACCAATTTTGGTGGGGAAAACGACTCTTTTTTATCCATCTTTCTTTTCCAAATGTAATTCAAAGTAAAAAGTTAGGTTAAACTTTTTATCTACAGCTCGTGTCTTTGTGTAAAAATAAAAAATAAAAAAAATGTGTTGGATTAAAAACATCGTAAGAGATTAGTCAGGTACATAACTTTATGCGAGCTATGTTTGATTTCACATTAAGCCATATAAAACGTAATCTTATGAGCCACACTTTTTATAATCTATTTATAACTTTTATAAATCATAAATAATCTATAAATACAATACATGTACGGATCTAAATTTAGATTACATCGATATGCACTCATGCTTTTAAGACCTAATTCATTAAAATTGTAAGTAAAATATATCCTAATAATGTTAATAATGTTTATATGTACATGAAAACAAAGGCATCTTGAAAGTTTGTTATGTTCTTTTTAAACAAACAATTTTATTAAATGAAGTAAAAAGAGATAATATCTTTATTTAAAGAATATAAATTTAAGAGAAGTTTTTTTTTTCCAATCAATAATTTATGCACACTTCAACTAATCTCATGACGGAGTGAAAATTGACGGTTGGACTAGGCTTTGCACCTATTATATTAGAAACAAATTCCTTGCGTGTCTCTAATTTGTTTAGTCTGAATGGGGAGGATGCGTCTGAAGTAGGAGTTTTATTATCTCATCTTCGTATTTTGATGGTCGGTCGTCAAAGAAGTTTTTGTGTCTTCACTCACCGAGAGGAGGATCGTGCTGCTCATGAGCTCATTGAGCTGGCAAGATGGGGTCTTCTAAAGCGTTGCGACGAGGTCTGGTTAGAGGACTATCCTCCGGAGGTTTCGAGTTTCATCTTATCAGATGCTATGTTTATTTAGCTCATCTGTTGTTCTTCCTGCTCGGGACTTATTATTAAAAAAAAAAAAAAAAAAACTAATCTCACGACATAAGTGCTTGATTCTACTATATTTAGTTGCCAAGAAAATTCGTAGTAAATTAATTCTTAAGTAAGTGACTAGCAAAGATTGAACTCATTTATGTTAGGTGGACAATATTTTAATAGTCTCGAGAAGTTATACCTTAAAAGATTAAAAAAAATAATTTTTGTTTTGAAAACTTTCATATATATATTTTTAAGGAGTTGTGAAAAATAGCTTACCTTTTGAAGAAGTTTACAAGCCAAAACATTAAAAATATAATAGATGGTAGAAGAAGTTCCATGAAAAGTATTTTTGGTGTGGACTAATTGTGTGTGTGAAAAGAGCAATAATGATATGAGAGAGAGAGAAGAAAGACAATGACATATCATAATTATATCAACATTAAATTCTGTTGGATTCCTACTTGGCTCATAGCTCAAAGGTCATTTCATCACTTATTGTTTTCTCTCACAAATTCAGATCTTCAAGGGTTGTTTGGCCATTGTTTTCAAAACTATATTCTTTCAATAATCATATATATTTTTTTTAATCTTTCTTATTATTATATATTTAATTTTTAAATTTTCAAACATTTTTGTTTTTTTTTTTATATATACTATAAAATATTTTAGTTATTTAAAATTAACTTTTAGTAATCAATATGAATCATAGCTTAACCAAGCTAATGTATGAACTATGAGTCAGAGATCTCAAATTTGAATTGTCATGTTTTTAAGTTTCTTGCAATCTCCACATTAATTAAAACGAGTTGATTGATTTGCATTGTTTAGAGTTATTTGCCTTGTTTAGAGTTCAATTAATTCCTTATTTATTATTCCAACCAAACTTCTCTGATAATATTTTATCTTTACCTTCCTAATATATATAAAATATAGTTTAAAATAAGTCTGATAATATTTTATCTTTACCTTCATAATATATATAAAACATAGTTTAAAATAAAATTACTTTATATGACTTTAAAATCCCAACCAAAATTATAAAATTAAAACTAAACAAAATAATATTTTTAAAATTTATTTTCTGTCTTTAATTTAAAACTTTCATTTTTTTTTTTTATCAAATTCAACCACAAATTAAATTAATTATAGGAAAAAAGACAAAAAAAAAAAAGAACAAAATTTCAAAATATTGCATGAGAACATATTTCTAGAGTTGAATCGGCATACGGGATAGATTAGTGATCAAGAGGTTACGGGTCTTCTACTCACTTGTAAAAAAAAAAATAAAAAAAAAAATAAAAGATATAATTTATTTTTTAAGAGTAAAAATATGTGAATTGTGATTGTGAAGATTTGATGTGAACTATTTTTTGTTTGAACTATGCACACATGGCAGAAGTTAGAGCTTTCTAAAACTAAATTACTTTTATCATTATAAATTGTAAACTATTGAAAAAAATGAAAGTAAAAAATAAAAAAAAAACTAAAATTTTAAATCGACAGCACTAATTGGTAAAAAGCAAACTTAGGGAGAGAAAAAAAAAAAGGAAGAGCTCTCAATTTATTACTCTCTTGAGAGCGCGTGTTCACAACGCTCTATTTTATTGGTCAAGAAAATTAGGTGACTTTGTTTTTTCAAGTGTCGGTGAAACTATACTGCTCTATAGCGCGTGTGGGATTTTTATTTATTTATTGTTAATATATTTCATTCTGAATTATCCTGTATTTGACTTTGAAAAGCTTGCTGACAAATTTCCTATCAAAATGGTACAAAGAAAGGGGGGGTCACACACACCACACCACCTTCTTTTCACCTCTAATTTGTGAGATCACATTTACTTTGATGTTGACATAAAAAATGAATTAAAATGAATTAGATTAGCGAGTGATGATTTGACACGATAGTAATAATTAGTACGATCGGGTAGGTTAGCTAAATGAAATTAGAATATCGATTCTAAAAAAATTAGTTTGAAATCTATTTTAATATTCACTCGTCCTTTGTAATGTCCTAATATTATCTCAACTAACTTGCTCTCTCTTTGGTTGTATCAAATCATCACTTATATGTCAAACCGAACATAACTCAATCGACATAAGGTTGTGCTTTTGATTAAAAGATTAATCACCGCATTAATTAAATACCTAAATAAAAAAAATCATCGCTTATAATCAAATCGACATGCAATGATAATATTTAAATGACAATGTTAGTTGCAGAAACTAATTATAACAATTGAATTAAAAAAAAATTAAGGCTAAAATTATGTTTTAGACTCTATTGTTTAAAAAATTTCAATTTAATCCATATTACATTAATAATTTTCAATTTAATCTCTTTGTGAATTTTAAAATTATGGTATGATACTTATGAATTGAACGAAAATCGAAAAAAAGGTGATAATTAGAAATTTGGAAGATGAATTAGAAACTTTTCTATTTTAGATGACATTTTTTCTCTCTAAATTTCCATCAAATTTACTAAGTATCATACCTCGTAAATTTATCATTAGTTCATTTACCAACAATAAGAGACTAAATAAAAAAAATGTTAGAACATAAGAGACTAAATTAAAACTTCTCAAACAATCAAAATTCACTGATAATTAACATATATTTTTTTTTTGAAGTCGTCAAAGGTTTAAATTTTCCTGCCTCATATTTGTGGTACTAAAAAAAAGTGATAAAAATTAAGGGATAAAACTTGTAATTTAACAATTATGAATTTAGTAACTGTATTTCGTTTAATATTATATCTATTTAGTTTCAAAACTTGAAAAGAAACATCGGATTTTGCGAAAAAAGTGCATATTCATTTAAAATTAACATTTCTCACTTCTTTGAACCAAACATGTAGCTTATTCACGGTTTTCAACCATGTGCTTGAAAAATACTTATTTCGGATTTTGGAAATTTAGGTTTATGGAACGAGTTTTAAGGTGTTTTTCTTACGGATTTTGGTCCTAAAGCTATGGGGTTGTAGGTCAATGAATCTCCTAAACCAAACATTGAAAAAAGAAAATGAAAAATGTACTCATTATAAAATGACCAAAATGATC
The DNA here is from genome assembly GCA_028017165.1 of Herpetospermum pedunculosum. Taxonomy (NCBI): domain Eukaryota; kingdom Viridiplantae; phylum Streptophyta; class Magnoliopsida; order Cucurbitales; family Cucurbitaceae; genus Herpetospermum; species Herpetospermum pedunculosum. Next base: position 69,082,069 of record CM051527.1, on the reverse strand, counting down.
GTTTTTTTTGACTAAAATTGGTGGACTATAGTAAACGATTTTTTGAATTTTTGTAATTCACGAAAAAAAGTGTATATTCATTCAAAATTAACATTTCTCACTTCTTATTGAACCAAGTATATAACTTATTCACGGTTTGCAACTATGTGTTTGAAAAGTACTCCTTTCGGGTTTTGGAAATTTACGGTTTAGGGAACGAGTTTTAAAGTATTTTTCTTACGGATTATGGTCCTAAAGCTATGGGGTTGTAGGTCAATGAATCTCCTAAACCCAACATTGAAAAAAGAAATTGAAAAATGTACTCATTAAAAAATGACCAAAATAATCGTTTTTTTTTTACCAAAATTGGTGGACGATAGTAAACGATTTTTTGAATTTTTGTAATTCATGAAAAAAGTGTATATTAATTCAAAATTAACATTTCTCACTTCTTATTGAACCAAACATGTAGCTTATTTACGGTTTCCAACCATGTGCTTGAAAAGTACTCCTTTCGGGCTTTGGAAATTTACGATTTAGAGAACGAGTTTTAAGGTGTTTTTCTTACGAATTTTGGTCCTAAAGCTATGGGTTGTAGGTCAATGAACCTCCTAAACCCACCATTGAAAAAATAAATTGAAAAATGTACTCATTAAAAAATGACCAAAATGATCGTTTTTGGACAAAAATTGGTGGACTATAGTAAGCGGTTTTTTGACATTTTTTTAATTCACGAAAAAAAGTGTATATTCATTCAAAATTAACATTTCTCACTTCTTATTAAACCAAACATGTAGCTTATTCACGGTTTTTAACTATGTGCTTGAAAAATATTTTTTTCGGGTTTTGAAAATTTATGGTACGGATTTTTGTCCTACAACTATAGAGTTACATCTATGGAGTTGTAGGTTAATGAAGCTCCTAAACACAATATTGATATTATTTTTTGAAACTATAATTTTTTTTTTTCTTTTTTTTTTTTTTTTGAAAAGTTGAAACTATAATTTTTATTTGACTCTATTAACAGAATATTGAGATGATATGCTCATACAATAATATTTTTAATGATTCTGCATACACATTGGATAAACATTAGGCATCAAATCCCAAAACATTACGCCCTAATTTCTATACATTTTTTTTTTTAATTCTCCATTTTCTTTCTCTTCTCATTTGAATAAACGTGTGCTTCTCGATGATTTTGTTAAGTAAATTACCCTTAATCAAAATTTAAAAGGCTCATAACTATTAAACTATAATATTTATGGCAATGAGGGATCAGGGAGAGAGTTAGATTTTTTTAGGCGACAAAAAAAATTATGTGGTCAATTTGAACAAACTAAGGAAAAACATTTAAGGAAAAGATGAAATGTTAAGTTCTCATAATTAAAACAAAGCGTTTGATAACCATTTCGTTTTTTATTTTCTGTCTTTGAAATTTAAGCTTTTTTTTTTTTCTAATTTCTTTACTATGGGTTACACTTTTCTTAGCTAAACATTTAGATTCTTAGTGAAATTTCAAAAACAAAAACTATTTTTTAAAAGCTATTTTTTTTAGTTTTTAAATTGACTTGATTTTTGAAAACATGAGTAGAAATTAGATATCAAAACAAAGAAAGTTTTAGGTGGGAGTAATGTTTATAAGTTTAATTTTCAAAAAAACAAAAACCAAAAACTAAAAACCAAATGATTATCAAACAGGCCTAAAAAATTATCTCTACTGCATTTAGATAAAGTTTTAAATGTTAGACTTGTATGATCGATTGAACAATGTGAAAAAAATGATGGTTCATTTCACTATCTCTCTATTGTAAAGATAATTTTGCATTTAAATTGTTTAAAACTATGCACTAAGGCAGAATCAAACTCTCACTTAGGTGGAGCGCTCACCCACTACACCAAATGGTTGTTTGATTAAAATTTGGGTTGTAATAATGTTTGATAAATTGTTTTAAAACTCTGCGCAATGACGGGATTGAATCCCATTCTGAGCTATCTAGGTGATGCGCTCACTTACTCGGTCGTTGTTTGATAATTTTTGAAATTTTTGCAATAAGACAAATAAAAATTTAGGCGATAATAATGCATTTAAATTTATGCATAAATGCATGATCAACCCCACTCTAGATTATCTAGGTGTGTTCACTCATTGCACAAAGTGATTGTTTGATAACTTATTTTAAAACTTTAAATTAATTCAACCAACCTCATTCTAAACTATATGGATGATGCATGTGTTTCTCATAATATTTCAATATGTTCTAATTTACTCATGCCCTAATTAATTTGGCTTCTGAAGGAATGATTTTTTTTTTTTTTATTATTACTTTTGTATCTTGTTTTGGATTTAAAATAGAGATGGAAAATTGATTTAAAAAAAAGAAAAAAAAAAAAGAGAAGGGGATGGAATCCTTTATGCAAAAACTCAATAAACAAAAGAGAAAAAAAAAAAACATATTAAAGTGAGATAAATCCTTTTATATCTTTTTATCTTTTTCTTTTTAACAAATATCATGCAACTCCTTTTCTTTCAACCAACCTCCAAAATAAAATAGCTCCAATTGAATCAATTGATTAGTCTCTTTTTCTCTTTTTTCTGAATTTTATGACAAGGACAAGAAGCACCAAAACTCCTCCTGTTTTTTTTAAACTCCAAATAAAGATTTTTTTTTTTATTATTATTATTTTATTTTTCGTGAGTGTCCGGACCAGCTTACGCGCACCACAACTAATCTTACAAGATAGACCGCCTGACCCTACAATATTTGGCTACCAAGAAAACTCGTAAGAAATTAATTTCTAAGTGAGTGACCACTAATGATTGAACTCAGCCGCTCAAAGAAGACATTAAAGTTCCAAATAAAGAAATGATAAACTTGAACAACTCTATTTTTTTTTGTCTTGTTTTATTTTTAGCTATATATATATATATATTTTTTTTTATTTATTTTATTTTATTTTAATTTATATATATATATATATATAGGGAAATTGTAGTAAATGACAATTTAAGACTTATTGTTTGCAAATATAGCATGTTTTTAAAATTTTTCCGGATATAGCAATTTCTATCGCGGATATCTTATGACTGATAGAAGTCTATTGCTGATCACCTTAGCTTTTTATAGATTTTTGTCAGTGATAATAGTCTATCAGAGATAATAGTCTATCACTGATAGAAGTCTATCAGTGATATAATAAAGTCTGATAGAAACGGGTTTTTTTGCCATATTTGCAAAACATTTTAAAGTTTGCTAAATTTGCAATTAGTTTGGACCTGATTGTTATTTGTGCAACCAGCCCTATATATATATATATATATATATATTTTTTTTTTTTTTTTTTTTTTTTTTTTTTTTTTTTTTTTTTTTTTTTTTTGTCTCTAACATGAATTCCCAATTTTGTCATTAAGTTTTTTAATATACCCTTTTGCTTTACAATTATTTCAAAATAACCCTATTCGATCAATACCCTTATTTATTTATTTATTTATTTATTATTATTATTATTATTAAAACATGAGTTGAAAATGGAAACTAGCTAAACATAATATAACTTATGGTTGGATTTTTCAAAACATTTGAACAAAATGAAATCTTGACTAAAGTATATTAAAATAATATAACTCATAAGGTTGATTTTATTTATTTATTTACAAGAGTATTATTAGTTCAGGGAAGATTAATATCAAAATAACCTATTACAAATCAAGATTTCATTCCTCAAAAGTAGAGTACAACTTCCAATTTGCTTCTTGAAAATTCTATTTAATTAATGGGGTAGTAGGTTTGAATAATGGTCATGATATAATAAAAAAGTTAAATGATGATCAAAGAGCCCTAATTAAGTAGCAATCTCTCATTTAGATGTCATAAACAAGTATTTTCTTCCCTCCTGTTCGAATGCCTTGAATCTGTTATGAGACCGTTTACAACTGAATTTTTATTTATCTGTTTTGGACTTTGACTCAATTTATATTAGGTTATTAGAAGGGTGTCATATATAAACCTTCTAATGACTTCAGCTGCCCCTTATCTATTCATTTGTAATTCTCTCCTACTTCGTAATAATACTGTTCTCCCTTCTGCCTGTGGACGTAGCTAACACGACGTTAGTGAACCACGTAAATCCATGTCGTTCTTTTTCTACGCTTACTTATTCTTTGTTATTGATTTATCGTAAGACTTCCAATTGTAAATATTGAACAAGAGTAGTGTAGGCTTTTGTTTGCAACAATATCAAAAGTTAATTAAGCTGTGTTTTTTTAAGTATAACCTTCAAACTTCAAGTTTAAATCCGAATCATGCGGTAGTAGAAAGATAACAAAAATATAATTTAATTTTGATTAAATTAACAAATTGAAATTTTAAGGTTTCATTAGATATAAAATCTATAAAATCAAGTTTATATCTAATTAAATCAATTATCAATTAATTTTTAATTTTTGTTGAGACACCTATTGGACACAAAATTGAAAAGTTTAGAGATGTATTAGACACATTTTAAAAAGGAATAATATTATGGACTCAAACCACTATAATAACCATATACATAAACTACTATTTATGATGTTAGATGACCTGAACTAACATTCAAAGTAATTAAAAAGAAATTATCGGATATATATACCTAAATTAGTAGCCGAGTTAGATTTATGATGTAAGATTGACTCGAACACTCGATCGGGATAATTAAGAAATTTGGTTGTGTGATGTGATAAAGAATAGTTAATTAGAGGGATTATATGCAAGGAATGGAAATGATGATAGAATTAGTAGAAGGTGTGACAAAATGGAGCATAGGGTAGGGAGGTAGGTGACAGTGACATAGCCCCAATTCAACAGTTATTGTTTCACTCAACTGGTAGTGTTGGCCAAATGTGCTGCCAAAAGACAACATATGGGTGTTTCCACACAAACCAACATATGGCTACAAAACAAAACCAATTTTCACTTTCTTTTCTAATGGTTTTCATTCTATTTCCTTACCATACATATTGTTTTCCCCCACTTTTTAATGTTTATACTTTTTCCTTCCGTTTTATTTTAGTCTTTATACTTTACTTGATTATCAATTGGAGAAATAATAGAAATTCAAAATTTGGCAAGCTAAGTTATATACGTATCTATTATGATAAATCAATAACAAAGAGCAAAGTAGACGCAAAGGAATAACGATACAAATTTACGTGGTTCACTAACGTCGTGTTAACTACGTCCACGGACAGAAGGGTGAGCAGTATTATTACGAAATAGGAGAAAATTACAAATGAACATATAGGAGGCGACTGAAGTCATTAGAAAGTTTATATATGACACTCTTTAAATGACCTAATACAAATTGGGACAAAGCTCAAAACGAATAAGTAAAACTCAAAACAGATTTTTCCTTTAGGGGTGTTGCCCCCATACCCCCACCAGGACGTTCCGCCCCTGGACCCCGACTCGCTGACCCCCGTACCGACCAGTCGTAGAGGGTCTCATAATAGATTCAAGATATTCCAACAGCACCTATCTTCAAAGAGAAATTAGAACGAAAATCACATGCTTCTCTAGGACGACATTCTGATTCTTGCATCTTTTTGGGTCTTCTAAATCTAAGTTGTTTGTCAATTATGAGATCTCTTCGCTTTGGATCGACAAGCTTTTATATATAATTCTCTTGATATGTTTCTTACATACATTTTTTTAATAAAGTATCTTCTTCTTAATTTTTTTTTTTTTATATATATATATATATATATATGTACACTTTGAAAAGACAACTTGCAAATCCGAGGTGCATTATTGGACGTTGCACTACAAAACAAGGTTAGTTGTAGCACTTTTTCTGCATCTCAATATGAAGATAATGTTTTAAAATTAAAGTTTGACTAAAATCTATGTTTTTCAACCTAATTTGACTTGCTGGATCTCTACATTGTTAAAACCAAATTTACAATATGAAGAAGCTCATTTTCTCTATGTACAATTTGTCGCGTTGAATTTGTGTTACTCCTCACTAATAATAGGAACACATCTATTAAGGTTTAATCAAAATATAAGGATAATAATAAAATATTTAAAATGTTAGGATCATATTAAAACTTAAGGTTAACACATAAAAAATGTAATTATAATTTAACATAGTATTTATTTTTGTCAGAGAGGCTTTATCTGATTTTCACATTGTATCAAACCGGCTGCCATCAGAAACAAACCTCAAAATCTATGGAAATTTTTTATTCCAAAAAAAATGTAAGTTCTTCATTTGGTCCATTCTTTACAGAAGTATCAATACCGCTGAAAAACTTCAGAAATGCCATCCAAATGTATCTCTGCAACCCAATTGGTGTGCACTTTGCCAATCAAGATCGGAGGATATCGATCACATATTTATTGACTGCAATCTTTCACAAACATTTGGAACAAGCTGAGTCATTTTCCTAGAATGATCCATTTAGACAAAGTTGAAGATCTTTTTGCCTTTGCTTTGAGCTTCAATTGCTCTTCACAGAAGAACATTCTCATCCACAATATTTTGGTGGCTTCTCTTTGGAGTATTTGGAGAGAAAGAAACAATCGAATTTTCAACAACTATGCTCGAAGCCTTCAATCGATTTGGGATGATATTATTGTGCTAGCGGCCTCTTAGTCTCAAAAATGTCCTCTCTTCTCTAGCTACGATATTTTCAATATCGCTTTTAACTGGATAGCGTTCATGTAATTGGGATTCGGCCTTTGCCTTTGTATGTTTCTCACATACTAATGAAGTATCATTTTTTTTAAAAAAAATTTGTCCCTTATTTTAAAATATTTTAGATGATGAACTATATTGAATTATAGACAAGTTAAGAAGTTTTGATTGTCAAGTCTTTAGTTGATTTAAAGTGTCCGATAAGATTCAAATTTTCTTTATCTCTATTTCTACCTTGTTTAAAATGAAAATAAAAGAACCAACCTTTTTGAAAATTTAAAATTTAAGGTTTTAATTAAGACAAAAAAAGGAAGAAAAATTACTACAACTAACATGTTTTTTTTATAACAATTATATATATCTTATATATACTCATAAAAACATCAATCATGTTGAATAACTTTTGTTTTTAAATTTTAGAAAAGAGATCCATGCATGAGTGGGAAGCACCATTCCCAAAGTGCTAAAGCTAATAAAGAACATAAAAAAGAGTTGATTCCTCCTTGAAGAATACAGCATTCTAATTGGGATTTAATTAGTTGAGAGCTTCTTTTGAAAATTGGAATTACATTAATGGGTGTAAAATCTGCAAAATGGGTCATTAAAACTTAAAAAGCAAGTGCAAAATCTCCTTTTGCAACCCCTACTTTTGTCATTTTACCATCTTTTCTTTCTCACTTAATATATTCTAATCACTTTATTTCTCAGTCTTTTTGTTTATATTCTCTCTTAGCCTCTCTTTTTTCCTTTGTGTAATGCATGTGGTACAACTTTGTAATAAATTTAACAATTTCTCCCTTTTTTTTTATACAATAAATGTGGGGTAGTACGAGAATTTGAACCCTCGAAAGAAATGAGTATATACCAATTATCGCTAAGCTATAACTACGTGTATTTATAAATTGTAAGTTGAAATTTTCTCGAAAAAAAAAAAATCATTCATAAATGTAAAATTGCTTCATTCATTACAATTTGCCAAGGCACTTCATTTACTTCTTTTGGCAGTTAATCTCTCTTTCTTTCTCTTTTGAGTGCAAAACAAACAAAAATCAATTAGATTTCATATATTTGATTTGCTTAAATAAAAATAAGATGATTTGTGACCTCAAAGGTTGATAGGAATTAGGACCTGCTTTTGTTGCTTTCTGTCTTTTTTGTCTGCTTGTCTTTCTTTAGCTCTCTTTTTCCTCTTTCCTTTTCTTTTCTTTCTTTAAAACCATTTTTTTTTTCTTTTCTTTTTTTTCTCAGAGGCATCAACTTCACTTCAACTTCAATTTCTGTTCTCTCAGATATATAAAATCATATCAAAATGAGTAGAAACTAAGCATCTGTTTGTGTTCATCAAATTGACCTTCCTAATGTGAATTCCAAATTAGGTTTCTGAGGATTATTTGTCACTCCACAAAGATCTGCTGATGAGCTTATTTCTGATAGTCTCTCATTGTTTGAGCACTTTGGATCCATATCATTCTGTAAAGAAAAACAAAAGTGGATTACTATTAATAATGACAACAACTAATAAAGTATGTCTTCACTTCAACTACGCGTTCTCGAAAAGTTTAAATTAATATCCGAGCCCACACGAGAATAAAAATATGAACCGACAAACTAGTCTTCTACCTTAAAATATATTCTCGACTGGTTAAACAGTCAACCTGAGCATAACTTTTAACTGATTAAGAGATATTATATTCTCGACTAATTAACAAAGTAAGCGACTTAGAGTATAGTTTTGTTTGTTCATCACTCGTTAGGGCTTAGATAACTCTAAAGTCATCTAGTTTCAATCTCTTTTAAAAATATTCTACAACATCTAATAATGTCATAAACTTGTAGAATGTTTAATATCTCAAGTCGGTAGCTACCATAATTTAAAATCATATCTAAAAAACAAGATTCAATTCAATACTAGCAATATAATCTTATATATATTTTTTTCTCATGACAATAACTTTAGGGCTAAAATGTTTCTATATGACATCCCCTAGTAGTAAAATCAATGCTCTACTTAGACGATTCCTCTGCAACCGTAAGTTCGAATCTTATCTCCTACAATATTTCGTACCGAAACAAGGAAAAAAGAAAGTAGGGTACCTCGAGCGACGAAGAAAGGTCCTTAGAAGAATCATTAGGCAAACCATGCAACCAAGCTTCCCTGTCACATTACCAAAAATCAACAAAGGGAGCATATTTTCAATCAGCAGAAACCAAATCAAACCATGCAGAGGAAAAAAAGGAAAAAGAAAGAAAAAGAAAGCTAGAAATCTTTTTCACTTTGCATTTGGTGCTTTTGATTGATATAAAGCTACACTATTATACCAACCCCATGTGACACCCCATTACTATAACCACAAACTACGAGGAATTATCAAAAACTTCCATTTTTTTTTTTTTTTTTTTACAACATTAAGAAAAAAAGATTTTATTTTTAGCTAGGCATCAAAATTTCCACTAATGGGTCAATCAAAAGGGGTTAGCTTTGACACTAAGTTTCTAATTGCAGGTCCCATAATATTGAATAAGGGCTCCATATTTGAGCCCCACAAAATCCAAAGGACAGAGATTTTTTCTTTCTCTCTCTCTCTCTCTTGGAATTAGGGAGTTCGATCGTGTGGTTTCTTTTTACATCCTTTTCATCCATTTTAAGAGAACTATGTTTATATAATTGCCTCATCATGGAGTTTTCAGTGTTAAAAAAAAAAAAAAAAAATTAGATACACAACAAAATCTTCTTTTTATATCCATTTGGAAATTGTGCCATGTTTATGTTTCTATTACCCTTCTTCTCCATGCAATCTATCCATAATTTGCTGATAACTTAAATGACAAAGTAATAACTTGAGCATAACTTAACTGATTAAGACATATACTTTTGATCAAGATGTCAGAAATTCAAATTCCCTCACCCCACATATTGTCGAAAAATCTTCGTACTCTCATTTCTAATCTTGTCGGAAAAAAGAAAAGAAAAAGAAATATTACATGAGAAGTTAGAAAGGGAGAATTTTTACCTTGAAGAATTGCTCCACAGGGCATGGTATTCCTTATCTTGATGAGGGTTTTGCCTTGTTTGTTGAACTGGTGAGTGATCATTTTGCCTTCCAATGGTTGGCTTTTGAATGTCAAATATTATATCTTCTATATTACTTGTGTCCCCAGATGAAGCATTTTCATATAAATCTGATTGGCCTATGAAAATATTGAAGAAAAACAAAAAACAAAAACCAACTTTAGAAAATGGGTTAAAAAAAGAAAAGAAGAAAGAAAAAAAAAACAAAAAAGAAAAATCACCTGAAGAAGCTCCTGCTCTGTCTGTGGTCTTCACTGTACGGTACATCTGCAATGGGAATTTTATCATATGATAAGATATAAAATGTGGGTTTTGATTGAATTATTTAAACAAATAGTCAAAAGCTTGATTTTCCCCCACAAAATGGAATATAATCATAAGATAATAAGGAAAAAAAAAATATGAAAAAATGCACTGTGGAAGATGCTTGTGGTTAACCCTAGTTATTGAGGTGTGGTTAATTAAAAAAAAAAAAAAAGAACTGATTTTGAAGAAGATATCATTAGGTAATGATGAGTTTTATCATTTCTTTGCCCTATATATCCTATTGATTTCCTATGTTGCTTTTGTTTTTTTCTTCTGTTGATGTTTTTTTTTGGACATATAAATAGACCCATTTGAAGAAGTACTATAGATGAAAGCTTCATATCAACTAATTTTGAATTTTAATTTTTGGGGTAAAAAATACAAGTGGGTGGATTTGAAAAGTTGGAATAGAAACATAAAACCAGACATTATGGTAACTATTTCAAATTAGAGAATCTAATAACAAAGTTATGTTTAATTTGTTTACACCACACAAACACTTATCCCCAATGTTTGAAGACTCTTGAATGATTAAAAAAAAAATAGATTTATTTATTTACATTAAATTTTAACAGCTACCACTTCTCTCATTTACTCACCAAGCCTTGTCAACTGGAAAACAGTCTGAGCCACCTTGTCTTGTGTGCATGTGTTACAGTTGATTTTTTTTTTTTTTTTTTTTTTTTATAATTAATTTTTATTTTACTCATAGTTGGTATGGCTCATTCTCCCAAGCAAAAAGCTGTTTGTTAGCTAGCAGAAGCAGAACCATCAGATCTAGAAGAAAAAGAAAAGCTAAGAATTTGAGCCCCTCCACAGAGAAAAAAAAACCCATTGGAATTTGAAAAAAAAAAAAAAAACCAAACATGTCATTAAAATAATAATAATAAAAAAACCTTGATTTCAACTCGACAAACTTTCTGACATAAATTAATTAAGGATGTAACAACAATGCAAAACCCCATCTTCATTTATGCAATTATCACACTCCACACATCAAATTTAATCACTTGGATTCTTATTTTCTTACCAAAAAACTTAAACCTAATTAGTTTTGTGTAATTTTTGAAAGATTGAAATGGGATTTGATTTGAGATAATCAAAAGATTATGAGTAACATACCTGTAAATGAGATTTGACATGGGCCAAGGTTAGATCTTTGACATCCATAAGCTCGAGAACCGACTTGGGCGTAGCTCCTGGTTTCCGAGAATATAAATAAATGATTAAATATACCGGAACCCATTAACTTCATATTTCGGGTTCATAGTTAATTAAATTAACCCGAGAACCCGAAAACCCGAAAACAAGAACAAAAAGGAGGCATTGTTTAATATGGTTTTGAAGATAAAGAAGGAAAAAAAGAAGAAATTATAGTGAAATTACTTTCATGGCCACCGAGGAGTTCAACAGCATGAACAAAGCGAGCATGAAGAGTGGAAGTCCATCTCATCCTTGGGGCTCTCATGCTTCGTTTGGCCGGAAACCTAGACAAGAATCTCGATCGCATCATAATCTGGCCGTGGCCGGCGGCGGAGGAAGCGACGGCGCCGCTGTTGCCGGCGGGGTTAATTGTTGGCTGATGATGGTACACCGGAATTCCTCTAATGGGTCGCAAAAAGCCCAAGTCTTGCCCATTCGTCTGCCCTGGGAACGGGGGCGGCGGTGGAGGCTCGAGCGGCGACGGTGGATTGTGGTGGAAAATCGCAGCGGGTCGGTGGTGGTGGTGGGTTTTGTTTAGGGTTTCGAAAAGGTGAGCACCGCTATTGAGAGCGGGATGGTGATGGTGATGAGGATGAAGATGATGAAGATGATGATGATTTGGAGGAGCAATATTATTAGGATATTGATGATGGTTAATTTGGGTGAAGTTTGAGAGAGAGAGGTCAAAATAAGAGTGATTATGAAGATTAGGGTGGTGTTTAGGAGTGGATTTAGAGGACTCCAAAGTGAGATTATTCCAAAACCCCAAATCAACAACTTCTTCTTGTGAGGATGTTGTTCTTCTCCAAGTGGAAGAGGGTTTATTTGTATTTGGAGGACTAATTTGAAGTGACAAATCTGGCTGTGCTGGAAATAACTCCATCTCAAGGGGCAAAAAAAAAACCCCAAATTTTTCTTCTTGCCCCTTCTTTGTTTCTTCCTTTCTTCTTCTTCTTGTTCTTCTTGTTCTTGTGTATTTTTCTCAAGATGTAGGGATTTGTTGGAGATTTGAAAATATGGGTTTTGAAGGGAAGTGAGAGTAGATTTGTGGGTTGTTGTTATTTTTCTTCTTTCTTCTCTTCTCTTTTTGGGATTTTGATGAAGTTTGAGAGAGAGAGAGAGAGAGTTGCAGAGAGATTGATAGAAAGATAGATGGAGAAAGATGGAGAGAGAGAGAGAGAGAGAGAGAGAAGAAATGACAAGCTATGAAGTGAATGGTTGTTTCTTTTGTGTGAAGTATATGTGAGAAAATGACACTTGAGAAGCTATGGATGAGAGAGAGATAGAGAGAGAGAGATGTTTGTTTATTGGACGTGGGGATGTAGGGTACTTTTACTAGGTGAGAAAGTGAGAAAAAGATGAAAAAAAAGAGGAGTAAAGGTAAATAAGATAGGAGTTGGGTTCTCCTTTTGGTTTTTTTTACCATACCTTTCTTTCTTTCTTTTCTTTCATCTCTTCTTCTTTTTTTGTATTTTTATTTGTTTTAGGTTATGTGTATGATTTTTACTTTTAATGTCCGTCATTTCTCAATTTAGTCTCCGATGTTTTACGGTATGTTTGGTTAGTGATTTGAAAACAAATGAATCATTGAAAAGTAAAGTTGTATTACATGTTTTTAATGTTTTCGAATATGTGTTGTTTGGTAGCGAATTTTGAATCTAGATCTTAATTTAAAGAGTTGTTCAAAATGTGTTTGATAAGTGATAATATATTATAAACAATAAAATAGTTGCAGTTTTTTTTTTTTTTTTTGAAGGGTATAAAATAGTTGCAGTTACTCACTTATATTTAGTTGAATCCCAATTATTATTCATTTATTTAGGTTAACTTATAAAAAATAGCTCTGAACTTTGTCATTTGTTTAAAAATACCTTATATTCTTTCAAAAGTTGTAATAAAACTCTTGACATTTTATAAACCTTTCAAAACTACCTTTGTTGGAGTAGAAAAACAGTGAGAATGATAGACGAAAAGTCGACGTGTCTAAATGTCGTCTTTCCAGACTTAGTCCAGACAAACGTCAAAGTCACTGCTAGGTCATTCCACATCATCACCAAGTCAAGTTTTTCCAACATTCTGAAGAGTTTCTACTTCAAAAATAGTTTAGAAACCTTTATGAAAGGTGAGTAATATTTGTTATAAACGTTGCAAAATTATTCTTTTAAAAAATCATATATAATTTATGCTATATATAAACCTTGTAACGTATTTATCAAAGTTTTTATCCACCTTTAGTGTAATCTTCCATTCTAAAATTTCAGATTTTAAATATGATTATATTGAAAACATAAAAAATATTATTTTTAAAATAATACATTTGATGATTTTCATATTTCTCAAGGAAACATTTAATTTTTTAACCAAATTTAAAAAAAATATTTTTTTTTTTTTAAAACCTTCTTTGAATTTTGAAGACACTAGTAAAAGGTAGATAACAAAACAAATTATATGAAATTATTGAAACTCATAGATTGAAGTAGTGTTTAGAAGCTTAATTTTCAAAAATCAAATGATTTTCAAACGAAATCTTACCAAATAGTCCTTTAAAGTTAATTTATTTGTTTGGGTTTTTAAACTTTCATAATTATTGTATCATTATATTTATTTTGTGCACTTAAAATGGATAGATACTTGAACTTTTAAAAGTTATATTTGTCTTGTTCTTGTATTTTAAAAGGTTTCTTAACGAGCTAAGTTCCTTTCATTAGTTTATCACTTATGTGGGCGTTTTTGTACGGATGACCCACTCTTCGGGGTGCGTAAAGTTTTTTTTGACATTCTCTTGAAATTTTATGTTTTTTGACATTCTGTTGTGATAAACAAGTGTTATCTTCTTGTGAAAAGTCATATGTACTCTTCGCTTATCACGATGACATCATAGTTGTCTCCTCGTGATCTTGCTCAGTGAAGGGTACTACCGACTTTGTGCACTTGCTTATCACGAGAAGGTCAAAAAACATAATTTCTAAAAAATTAAGTTAAAAAACTTCACGCACATCAAAGGGTAGATCATCCGTACAAACCCCCACTTATGTGGCACCATAAAGTTATATATGAAAATTAAGTGACAAAGCTGATTTCAAGTAGCTCGAGCATTTGGTGGCACAAGTGTTAAACTCATGATGGTTTAACAACAAAAACCTATTAACAAAAAAGAAAAAAAAAACATTAAAAAAGACATTAGAATGACTAAAGGTTGTTCAAGGACATATTAGAAAGTTTATAAAAGTCACCGAACATAGTTCAATTGATATAAGGTTGTGTCTTGACTAAAAGATAATGAGTTCAATCTTCACATTAATTAAATTTCTTTGCAGGAAAAAAAAAAAAAAAAACAAAATTGTTTATAAAAGTATTAGAAATAGATAGACTCAACTTTGAAGATCAAACTTTTAATCTAACCAAAATTTTTCATTTTTTTCTTTTCTTTTCAGGTAGCTAATTGATTCCCATTCTCAATAAATGATAGAAGAATAGGTGATGAAACAAATTTACCAACTATATATATATTTTTTAAAAATGAGTTGGCTAGTTTTTCCCTACTCAATAGGTTATTGGGGGGTTTTTATACTCTACCAAATATTTAACTTAATAACACAATAACACACTAAGATCTCACATTATTGATTAGAAGTTTGAAAGATCACAAAGTTTGAAATAAAAATAACATCTCTACTAGCTTGAGACTTCAAAATCTAAAGTAAATATATATCGAATTTCGAACTTTCACAAGATAATTTCAACCTTGAAAGAAAATGATACAAACCCTCCTATATATAAACGATGTTGGGATTTTGAAGAAAAAAGTACTAATCTCTTGTTGCAACGTATAGTCCACAAAATCTATCCAAGATAATAATCGGTGGAGAATAATTATCACGAAATGATTCTTCTAAGTCTATCTTACAACTACGAGAAAATATATTATTTTTTTTGAAAATGATACAACGAAAATATATTATTATTTGTGCTGCTTCATGGTGTATTAAATCTCAGTTGTTTTGTAATTATGGTTTATCAACCATTCTACTCTATTGGAAGATTTTTCTCTAGCATTTTCTCTTTTCACCTCTAATAAAGTATCTTTTCACGAACAGAAAGTTCCTTCAATTCACAACCTAAGATTTTCAACAAGAGATATAATGATGTTTGTTTTAAGGGAAGAGATGATTTTGTAAATTTGGTGAGCTTTAAGCTTGGTACTATCTCTACATTTTTATCTCTCACTTTCTATAGAGAGAGAAGAGAGAGATAAGGTTGTTGGTGTAGTGGTAAGTAAGGTCATTGGTGTTGGTGTTTTAGTTTTAAGGAGCCCTTCTCTTTAAAGTTTTTTGTCATTTTTGAGTACATAATACTTGTCTTCTCTATTTAGACTCTTAACTTCAATTGTCTCTTTTATGCTTCCTACCATGTCTTTTCAATAATACCACCCCTACCCATTTCCTCATTCCACCAAAATTACCTTGTATATCTATATATATTATATTCAAGCTACTTTTTTTCAACTCTCTTTCAAAATTATTATGTTATGTTCATACTGAAATGCATATAGATTCAATTTGAAGTACATTATGGTGTCGGCTATTTAACATATTTAGAAGGAAAGAAACGACAGAGTTTACAACGACAAGGCTCACACCCATCTTTTGTTAAGGGAAACCATTCTTATCGATGCGGCGTCTTGATTCTCAAAGTCTAAACTCTTTTCTAGCTATAACATCGGTCTTTTTATAAGGTTTGTATGTTTCTCACATACATAATAAAGTATCATTTAAAAAAAAAAAAGTACTTTTATAATTTCTCACACACCTCAAATAATGGTAGAGTATGGTGCAAAACTGTCATGTGGCCATCTCAAATAAATTTCTTAGTTCGAAAAAAAAAAAAAAAAATTATTATTTTTTTTATTTTTATAATTGGTTTGAGTTAATATATCAAAATTGACCGACTTGACCAAAATCACCAATGGTGGACAAGTTTTCTTCTTAAAATTTGTTAACCAACCTAATTAGATCAACTTAATTGGTTCACATATGTTTCCACCACTTAATCCATTTCATTAAAATCAACCATTTTTTCTCCCTAAAATCCATTGGGAATAATTCCAAAAATGCTTTCAAATTATGAACAAACTTATATAACAAACTAAATTCTGTCCTAAGTTGATATATTTTCTTCTCCAAGCTTAGTCACGTGTATTCATTCAAAAATTATTTCATTGTATGTAATCATTTTTCCTCTTTGGTATATATTAACATTCAGAAGAGAGACAAAGAAAAAAGATGGATATAATTCTCTAAAGATTATCAAAACCGATAAAAAAAAAAGTTAAATTAAAAGTTTAGTCCCTCAACTTTTAGGATTGTATCTATTTGGTCCCTAAACTTTCAAAAGTGACTAATATGTTTGCTGAACTTTTAATTTTGTGTTTAATAGATCTTTGAACTTCTAAAAAGTGTCTAATAGATTCACTCCATTGTTAGAGAAGAGAGTACAAATTAAAGTAGAAGCTAGAAGAAATTCTTCCAATTTAAGCACTATAGTAGAAGTATCATAATTACAAAACAATGGTCTAAGATTCTTATACTTTCAATTTCATGTCCATTAGGTTCCCCGAACTTTAAAAAGTGTAATAAATTCTTAAACTTTCAATTTTTTGTCCAATAAATCCCTAAATTTTTTCAATTTTGTATCTATTAGATCCTTGACTTATTCGACGTTGTTTTTTTAAAATTTACACGTCTAGTAAACAAAATTTGAAAATTTTAAGGTTTCATTCAACATAAAATTCAATTTTGTATCTAATGGATGAATTATCAATTGATTTTAAAATTTTTTTGAATAGGTTAGAAACTTATTCTACACAAAATTAAAAGTTCTATTAAACAATTTTAAAAGTTTAAAGACGAAATAAACGTGTAAGTTAACCTTACAAAAATTAATTAGTATAAAGATGTCATCAAAGATTCGAATTTTAGGAGTCTCATAAATTATCTTAATTGGACGCGACCTGACAACAACCAAAACCCACAAACATGTGGCGATGATTGAACTGTATGCTTTGTCTTTTTTCTGCTAAATAACGAAAAAATAAAAACTTCAATTCTTACAAGGAAACATATGCTCAAGGAAATATTCCTAAATTCATGACTCATGACTTTCTCAAACTTGTTCTTTGATTCCACTCTATAAATAGAAATAAAGGTAAATGTATAGTTTTTCTCTATAATAGCAAAAAATTAAAATTAATTAAAAATGTAGACCCTAATGATATTTGGAGAAATTTAAATTAATTTTGTGTTAGGGTTTGATTGGTTAGAAGAAAAGTTAATTACTTTTCTTAATTAGTCAAAATATACCAAACAAATGTCATTTCATCAAATCAAATTTAATTATCAAAGAAAACAACCTTTGGAATTACAAAAAAAAAAAAAATGATAGTGCTCCAAATCAAAGTTGTTTTGTAATTATGATACTTCTACTATAGCGCTTAACTGGGAGGCTTTCCTCTAGCCTCTCATTTGTACTCTTTCCTGTCTAATCAATGAAGTATCTTTTTAAAAAAAAAAAACCAAAAAAAAAAAATGATAGTGAACTTTTCTTTAATTACCTTTTTCATCACACCATGATTATTTCTAACACTGAACTAATATAAAACATGTACCTTCGATTAAGAGACAGAGATTTAAATACTCTACCCCATATATTGTAAAGAAAAAACAGTTTAGAAAAAAAATACAAGAAATATAAAGCTTACCAAACTAATGTCGAGTAGGTTTTATACTTAATTAGATAAGTTATCATTGACCTAACGATACATACATGCACAAACCCCTTTAAATTAAACTTTTTGTAGATATAAAATTGTGTAAAACCTGAAATGATTATGAAGAGATGGACTTTATTATCGTAAGAGATGAATGAAGTTTATTTTATTGAACATGCAAAAGAGAGAAATTTGGTAGGAACAAAAAGGTAAGAAAAAAGAGGTATATAGCAATATAGAATAAGGAGAAGTTGTTGCTTAAGGGAGTTGTGAGATGAAAATGAAAGCTTTTGTCACCTTTTTATGAAAAGAAAAGAGAATCAAATTGAAAGAATGAATATGTTGGATGAAGGGGAAAGGTAAGATTTAGGAGCTTTAAAAACTTGTGATTGTGAATGAGCATTGGGTAAGCTTTACCTTTGTTGTGTAAACTTTGCTTTTTGAGGTTTCTCTTTGAACATCACTCATTTGTGGCTAACTTTTTGGATAATCCAAACAGTCCCCATTCCCCTCTCTCTTTTTCATTTAATTATTGTATACATTTTTTTTTTTTTTTTTTTTTGTGGGCACACCTCTTTATGAACCATAACACCAACAAACTATATATATATATATATATATATTAATGAGTTAGATATAGAATACTAGGACCATCCACATGAGGAACCAAATGGGCAACACCCACCTGAAAATTTATGAGCATTGTAGTTTTTAAGCAATCTCCAAATTAAAGTAAAATAACAGAGATTTTTTTTTTTTATTATTTTTATGTGTGTAATTTTTGGATTTTAGTTGAATGCATGTATTCAGATGCGACTTTAGATAGTCAAGATGAGCATAACTTGACTTACATAAATATGTACTTTCAATAAAGAGCTCAAAAATTTGAAACTTTTACCCGATTATAAATAAAAAAAAAAAAAAAGGTCACTATAGATAGAATATAGTAATGTTTGAATGTGATGAAGAAATTAGATTAGGAAGAAGTTAGGAAAATAAACAATCTTGTAAAGACTATTGAATTAATAAATAATGTCTCATACTTCTTCAATGGATAAATTAAAAACCCTCTTTAATAGTTTTTATTTTCAATTTGGAGATATTTTTATAATTTACATTTTTGTGATAGACGATATTCTATGTTTTTTCTTCTTCCTTTTTTAGTTCAAGAATTGCACCGCCATGATCTCAACTCAATATGAACGTTTTATATTTTCGCGTTGTTCGTGAGCTGACTAGTTAAAGTTTTAAAATTTATCGAATTGAATTTTGAATATTAACTGGTTGCAGACCCTTTCTGATACAGAATTGATTGGTTGGGTCAATATATCTACTGGTTGACACATTTTTCCTCCAATTACCGGTAATGATATTGTATTTTTTGGGTTCCTCATAAAAAATAAACTTGTTTTCAGTGAAAT
The DNA here is from genome assembly GCA_028017165.1 of Herpetospermum pedunculosum. Lineage (NCBI taxonomy): Eukaryota > Viridiplantae > Streptophyta > Magnoliopsida > Cucurbitales > Cucurbitaceae > Herpetospermum > Herpetospermum pedunculosum. The sequence continues at coordinate 69,062,649 of CM051527.1, read as the reverse complement.
CTATAAAATGGTTTCTTTTCATTGAAGTGTCCCCCTCCTCGAACACTCTTTACCACAAAAAAATGCAAATTCTTCCTTTGGACAGTAATTCACGAAGGTTTAAACACAGCAGAGAAAATGTAAGCTTGTCTTCCATTGATGTGTCTTAATCCAATTTGGTTTGTGCTTTGCAAATGAAATGCAGAAACTATGGGTCATATTTTTCTCCATTGCCCCTATGCTAAAAGTCTTTGGTTCGCTCTTTTAAATGATTCTAATATGTTATCTATTTTGTCGGACAAATTTAATGATTTTATTTCTCAAAGTCTTGCTATGCCCGAGGTAAATCAAAGTTCCTAGATTGGTTATGGGATGAGATTATCATCAATGTTGCCTCATGGTGCTCCAAATCGAAGTTGTTTTGTAATTATGATACTTCTACCATAGCACTTAATTGGAAAGCTTTCTTTTAGACTTTCATTTATACCTTATTCTCTCAAATTAATGAAGTATTTTTTTAAAAAGAAAAAAAAATTGAATATTAACAATGTCTTTTTCATAACTAAACTAGAAAAAAAATGTTTTGAATTTAACAAATGAATTATTCAAAATTCGGATAATAAAATACTTAATTAAACATAATTGACAAAACACAACGTTCCTCTTTGATAATCTTAGGTTTTCTTCTTTTTTTCTCATTAGAATAGGATGCTTAAATACAAGCTAAACTAACCCTAATTTCCTAAAATACTCATGTAATAAAATAAATGCATAAACATAATTTCAAAGATAGATAATTCCTAATACCATCCCTCAAGTTGGAGCATGAAGGATCACAAATGCCCAACTTGAAAATAAAGTGAGGATAAGGTAAAATGTGATGGTAAAAAAAAAATTTGCATCCTCCGAACACGGGTCGGTGTTGCAAACTTTAGGTCGACGATGCTCCACATTGCATCTTTAAATTTTCTTAGAGCCTCCTAACGCGGGTTGGTGCTCCAATCTTCAGGTCGATGCCAACATGACATCTTTCAATTTATGCGGGACATCGCATCATCGCTTTGACCACGCAATATAAAAAAAATCTGTGAGCTCCGAACGCAGGTCGGTACTGGTAGATTAAATCTCATGATTTCTTGAAGGAGAGGACGAAAAATTTCCACCTCAGTGTTCCCTTCAGTAATTCGAAGGAGAGGTTTTCGCCTCAGTGTTCCCTTCATTCATAGAGACAATTTGAGCTTCCTCAGTACACCCTTCAGTAATTCGAAGGAGAGGAAGAATCAAACGCTTTCAATCTTCATTCATCGAACACACGATCATGTGTGCTGGTTTGAGACACCAAAGACCCAATTTTTTTTTTCATTTCGGACAACACAACCGCCATTAGTTTTTTTTTTTCTTTTCGGATCAGTCACTTCACCTAAACCCTGGCAACTTCAAATCTGAAGTTTTTTTTTTTCAAAATCAAAACCTCAGCTCATCTCATCTTCTTTTTTCTATCCTACCTCTCTGGTTCTCCTTTTCTTCTTCTTCTCACTTCTTTCTTTCAGATTTTCAGATCTGATTTTTTTTTTTTTTTTTCATCAAATTTTCAAAATAACAACTCGGATCTACATTTTATTTTCTTCTATTATCTATTTTCATCATATTTGAATGACAAAAATAAAAACATAGAAAAGAAATAGAGGCACAAACCATCTTCGTCGGAGCTCCTCCCTAGCTACGCCAGCGTTGCTGGATCACCAGCTCTTGACGACGACAACTACTTCACCTCTGACGAACGGCGAACAGAGGTGCGGCGACGACTGATTTAGATCTAGATCGTTTTTTTTTTTTTTCATTTCTTCTGAAGAAAGTAGACAAAACTCACTTCAACATTGGAGGAACAAAGGGTGGGCGGCGGCGGCGGAATCGTCGCCGCCCTAACGTTTTTGTTCGATCGAGTTTCTCAAGATCGATGCTCTGATACCATGATAAAACACAATGTTCCTGTTTGATAATCTTAGGTTTTCTCTTTTTTTTTCATTAGAATAGGATGCTTAAATACAAGTTAAACTAACCCTAATTTCCTAAAATACTCATGTAATAAAATAAATGCATAAACATAATTCCAAAGATAGATAATTTCTAATAATAATTCAATAGTTATATTTTTTAAATTCTCATACTCTATTTATTAATATATATATATATGAATCCTCCTAACAAAAAAATTCTAACACAATTATAGGAGTGAGCATGCACAAAAAATAGTTTCATTAGCCAGAAGAATTCCAATCATGTAGCCACTAACTACCAAAACAAAGTACTAATTAAAAAGGGTACGAACTCACTATATATTGGATTACGATTTAGATTCAAATTTGATGAAATTAAAATTATATAAGGTTGTAGGTTTATTCATAAGGATAAGAAATAATTTTTTTTAGGAAGTTACAAAAAAAAATTGTAGGATTTTTGACAATATATAAAAAGAGTAGGTGTTACATCCAAAATGAATAATAAAATCAAATTTGTTGTACTAAAATTCTAAAATTCTTTATGATTGTAATAATTTTTGACAGTTAGGGACGAGAAGATATTGAAAATTTTAAATAATTAAATCGAACTTTCTAAATTCAAGCATTGGCCTCTAATGGGGTGGCTGCCTAAAATGCAACAAATATATATATATATAGTTTCAAGAATAAATATTGACTGTATTTGACGCAACTTTAATATTCTCAACATCTAAATTATTTCATAATATTATTTTAAAGATATAAAAAATACATTAATTGAAACACTTAAATATGAGATTAATGAAAAATAGCATCGAAAATAAAAGGATAAAAAAATGAATTTGGTGAAGTCCTATCTCGAGATGAAGAAGATACCATTTGAATGGCAACCAACGACACAAGTGGGATAAACAATTGGGTTTTTGTGTTTTCCTAGGGTTTTCAGACAGCATTAGAAGCAATCAACTTTAAACATATTATAATTTATAACATATTAATATGTTTTTTAAATTCCATTTGAATATTTCTTTGTCTAATGTTTCTCATATATATAATTTACCCAAATTAGATCTTTGTAGTAGAGACCAAGGTGGAACATGAATACAAACACTGACATCTTTGTATGATGTTTATTTTATGTCTTAATATAATACGCATATGTGTATCATTCACATCATAATCAATCTCTCCTATGAAACTTTTATATTTAAATCAGACTTAATTGTCAAATTTCATTCCATTGACCAAAGTTTTGAAATTAATAAAATAATCAAATGTTTGAACACAAATTAATATTTCTTATTATTGAGTACTACAATAAAAAAAAAAAAATACAACAATATCAACAAAATATTAATAATGTGAACGGGATATTAATAATAAGAAATTTGAATTTATTTTAATCGAGTGACATGTTTATATATTAATTTAAATCTTATTTATGTATTTTTTATATTTATAATTTTTTTCAAAATTATTCATCGAAATAAATATTTTATCAAAATTTTCATAAAATTTTATAAAATTGAGACTTCTACCTTCCCATACACAACAACCTTTAAAATCTTGATTTCTAAATCCAATTACGAAGTTGTGAAATATATATATATATATATATTATATTATATTATATTATATTATAGTAAGAAATTAATTTTTAAGTAGATTAGGTAGTCACTAAAGATTGAACTTATTCTTCTATAAAAACATTAAAGTCTCAAGACACTTCATGACCATTAAATCAGCTCATGGTTGTGAAATTTATAAATATACTACTATATTTTAGGAATAGTTTTAAGTATAAGTTTGTTTTTTTATTTCCTTTTTAAAAGCTTTGGGTAGTCTATCCATCAAATTCTTTGTTTTGTTTTTACAATTTTTTAATATCTTTTAATTCTTAATCAAATTTCAAATATTTTTTGAAAGGGCAATTTTACCACAAAAAAAAAAAAAACAAAAAAAAAAACAAAAAAAAAAACATGTAAATTCATTAAAGAATTGACAATATTATTTAGCAAATTAGTGTTTGCAAGAGTAATCCCAAAATTTGGTAAAACAAATTATTTATTAATCTAAAGAACTATTTATTTTTTTGAAAAAGATACTTCATTGATTAGACAGAAAAGAGTACAAATGAGAGGCTAGAGGAAAGCCTCCCAATTAAGAGCTATAGTAGAAGTATCATAATTACAAAACAACTTCGATTTGGAGCACCATGAAGCAGCATTGATGATAATCTCCTCCCATAACTGATGAATGAACTTTGATTTATCACTAAAAATCCTGTCATTTCGTTCCAACCAAATATACCATAAAATGGCCCCAAAGATGTTGCACCACATAAAAGTAGATACAAGCTTTTAGATGCAGTCTTACTAAAAATTTGTCACCTCCTCAATTACTAAAATGATTCAATTTTTATAATAATTTTTTTTCTTAATTTTTTTATCAAATAATTTAGTCAAAGGTTGGCCTAATGGCCATGGAAGATCTTGATACTATTAAGGCTTAGTTTGGGATTGCGGTAGCTTTTAAAATAATTGCTCCCAGCTTTACTTTTAGAAAAATCAGCTGTAGCATGAAGTTAATTAGTGTTTGGTAAATTTTAGATTTAAACCTGAAAAATCTGATTATAGTGTTTGGTAAATTCCTATTAATCTTTTATTAAATAGCGATATTAACTCAAATATAAATATATTTCAATAATTAAATATGAGTTTTTATTAATATTTAACTTCAAAAAATTTTATAAACTATATAAAAAAAAAAAATTATATATAAAGAATGCGCCAAACAAAATCTAACTTTAGTTGAAATAAATAAATAAACCCATAAGAACAATAATTAAAAAGAATCCAATTAAATTTTAAAAAAAAATGATGAAATAAGATTAGTTAGATTATGAATAATTAGTAAAAAAAAAAAAAAAAAATTAAAATTGGTTAGATAGAACCGATTTTTAGAGAAGCAAAATCCAAAAGCTACTATTAATAGCTTTTGTAAATCAACCTAAATTAAAAAGTGATTTTATTTAAATTATTTAAGAATTAGTTTTACCAAACATAAAAAACTGTTAAAATTATTTTGAAATAGCTTTTAATCTTCAAACGCAATCGGGGCCTAAAACTCTCTTAGAGGGAATGGAGACAATCTTGAACAGTCACCTAACCTAGTAATTAATTTCTTACGATTTTTCTTGGCAATTCAGGTATATCAAAATATATATATATATATACAAATAATTAAAATAATAAACTTACTTTGGTCTTTATAATTAAAAGTATAACTACGTACAATCATATTTATAGATTATATCTCATTTAATTATTTTTTTTAAAATATGGGATATGAAAATTTGATACAGGTTAATGAACTAAGGTTGTGTTTACCTCTTCGTAATGGAATTTTTCCAATTTTTCCAACAATCGTAATAAATCAATTGTAATGGAATAATAAGGCTACAATCCTTTGATAGTGTTTAGTTAAGGTTAATTCAAACGTAATCTGAATTCCATTGATGGCGTTTACTTGCATGTAATTATTCGTGAATTTACCATAATACCCTTTCGCTTTAATCGTGTTCAGAATCGTGTGTTGATTGGTTTTCCAGGCGTTACTCGTGTGGATACTCGTAGGATCGTGTGTTGACTCGCTTTCCAAGCGTTACTCGTGTGCAAACTCATGTGCAGACTCGTGAACCCATTTTTCAACATGAATCTTTTACTTCCCTCCGTTTTTTCTCTATTCTTTTTTCGTTTTTCGTCATTGTAGCTCCAATCTCTTCCTTCTTCCATTAACTCATTTAAGTTTCTTCATCACAAAGAAAAAACAACACCCCATTTTCAAGGGTTTCAACATTAAAGTAATGAGTTTCTTTATTTTCTCTACAATTTGTTCATCTTTTATCCAATATCGACAATTTGTTCATATTTTTATCAAAATGAGTTTCTTTTTTTCTCCACAAATTTTGGATTAAAAAACTTGGGAAAAAAAAGAGAAATGAGATTAACAATGAGTCGTGAAAGGATTTGTTGAAAGAAAAATAAAATTCACTTTTTGGGAGAGAAATAAAAGGGAAACTCATTGCTTGAAAGAGAAAGAACAAGAAAAATCATTTTTTTTAAAGAAAAAGAAAAAAAAAACTTTAACATATGAACGGCGACAGGCCGGAATGAGGTGGCCGGCGACGACGAGATTAGCCGGAAGAGGGAAGAAGAAGAGAGGAAGGAGAAGGTGGGAGGAAGAAGAAAAGAAAGAAGATGATAATGAGAATTTCAAAGAAAGAGAAAAAGGAAGGTAAAAAAAAAATATGAAAAAAATAAACAAAAAAAAATTCATTACGTTTACAGATTATGGTAAACGCTCCCAAAATGTGGGTCTCACTGTCAGAATTACCATTAATTCATTACATTTGAAATGAAGTAAACAACCCCTAAACTCACTATCTTATATCCCTTAATAGTTTAATATTGTTCATTTTAACCTTAAATTTAATAATATATATACTTTTATATATATATATATATATACTTTAAAAAAACAAAAACAAAAAACAAAACTCAATAATGATAATGTTTTTACTTATATACCATAATTTTTGCCGATATTGTGTGAAATTATGTTTGGATCTCTAAGATTTATATGGTAGAAAGTATATATTATGTTTGAATTTCATTCAACATCTCCAAACAAATCTATAAAATATATTAATATTACGCCAACCCATATCTAGTCTTAGGTACATGAAAATGTGGAATTTAGGGTTTGAAGATGCAGATTTTGAGGAAAGGGCTTCCAATTTTGTTTTAAACAAATCAATCTCTTCTCACAGTGTGGAAGCATCTAATTATAATTTGTCAGTCATTTTTTTTAATTAATTAAACAAAAATTTAAATAAGGTTTGATTTTCAGTATTCCAAGACTATGGTTTATTTAAAACAAATTAGTCAGAGAGAATCTCACATTAATACATTAATGCAATTATTAGTTTAATTTTGTGGTCTGATTCCTTATTATTATTATTTTTAGTGTATGGTCTGCCATGCATATTATAATATTATAACAACATAATGAATATTGTTTTTATTATAAAGTTGCCGTAATCAAGAAGGGAACTTAGCCGAATCATATGGGCTGGAGCCCATGTAAAAGAAAACAATCAAACTTTGTTTAAGAAACATAATATTTTAGGATTTTTTAATTAAAAAGTAATTTTTCTATTTTAGTCTCAAACCTACGTATCTTTATATCTTTTATGTTTTAGTCTCTATACTTTACAATATTTTATTTTGATCCTAACTTTTCATGAATACTTATTTTGATGTTTGTTGTTAAATTCTATATAATATCTAACATAAATCTTACACTACATAACAATAATATATATGTTTGGTAAAGTTCACATGTTATTCAATTTTTTGTTTCTTGTTTTTAATATTTTGGAAAATATAAGTGTTTGATAAGTGTTTTTATTTTTCGTCTCATTTTTTAAAACATTTCCGATCGTAGTTCATGTTTTTATTATTTTTCAAACATAAATAAAATTATTATTTTATCATCCTAGAAAGTTTGAGTATTTAATTTTGAAAAAAAAAATCATATAATTTTTTTACAATTTTAAATAATAAATGTCAAATGAATCCTAAAATTTACCTTGCAAGTTTACTCGGTGTCACAAAAGAATTTTGTTAAATAATGCAATGCAGAAAATTAAATAAAAATTACCAAAACAAATTTTTACATAAGGTTTAGGATTTCAAGTATAATATACAAATATAAAATCTACTCAAATGAAATAGCATAAAAGTTAAAATGGTCAAAATGGTCAAAATATTTTTTTTTTCGCATTCTGATCTTTTGGTTTTGGTTTTTCCTTGACAACATTCTCACGTTAATTAAAAATTCAGCAAGTATTTAGATTTTTTAATTGTTATTAGAACATATTAATAATACTTAATTAATTTTACATCCAACAAATATATGGTGGTGGAGATTCGAATCTCTAAAGTCTTGGTCGAAGATATATATCATTTAAGCTATGTTTATGTTGATATATCTCTCAATTGATTAATGTCTAAATTACTTAATAATATATTATATGAATTTAACTATTTATACTTAATAATATATTGTATGAATTTAAGTAATATGCATATTTCACTAACAATGTAAAGTTAACTTGGAAAAATCTTTTTAACACTTGGAATCAATTTCAATATTGATTTAGGTAGTTTTTGTGATAGTCAATCCAAGAGTATTGGAGACTCAATTTTTGAATGAGACTCCAAAGTAAATGTAAGAGAACTATGATTATGGTGGGGAGGCTATAAGAAATAAAAAAAACTAAGCTATTTCCAAAAATCTTCAAGTCACAAATTAAGTTTAATCTTAGGCAGGACTATCACTCAAAATCTAGCCATGCATGAAGATGTTGGAGGAAAATCTCGAGGAAAAGACAAAATATCAACGAAAGATTCAGAGGCTGATGAAGAACACAAAGATGAGTGGATTCCGCTTGCAGTCAATAGGTGGAAGTTCAACGTTAATGCCTCCTTCAACGAGTCTACGAGTAAAGAAAACCTAGAGTGGGTCCTTCATGACCATTTGGGGATCGTAAAGCTGGCGAAGTGTCGAGCTCTAAAGGGAAGACTGGGAAATCAAAATCCTCGAGGCAATGGTTGTTGTCGAGAGTCTTAAGGGCAACTTCTTCTACACTACTCGAACATCCTTGAAGCTCAATTGAAGTCGAATAAGATTGTTTGGAGGTGTGTCAATTCCTACAAAAAACTTATCGGTCTTAATAAGATCACCAACTTTATCATCGAAGCAATTATGCTAAAATCAACGGAGGGGTCGTCTTCTTCAGGTACACAAAGAGATAGGGTAACCGGATGGCCCATCAGCTTTCTTCGAAGGCCATGGCGAGGGAGGTCACCTCTGGGTGGGAGGAACTTGTTCCCACCAGCTTCTTTTATTTGCTTGATTTAAGCCGCCCAAGGAGCATTGTTTATTAAGTTATGTTTTATGGTCTAAAAACAAACTGAAGTTCAATATATGGTTCAATAACACCAACGTGAGCATAAACTCAACTGACATAAAATATGTATCTTCGATTATCGTTCGGTGGAAGGAAACCTGTTCCACCGATTTCTTTTCTTTGCTTGATTTAGGCAACCCAAGGGACATTACTGTGTGTATGTCGGCAAAATTGTTTAACATTAATATGCCATAAAGTAATTCTCACGTGAAGGGTAAATTATACACTTAGTAACAATAATTTTAATTTATTAAAATTATTATTAAAAAGCCAGGGCTTATTTGAGCTAATCATATTTATAATTTATAATTTTTAACTTTAGCTGAGACGATTCAACAATTGTCATCACGTGATTGACTTAATCATATTTGAATTTCGAAAAATTCGACTTTAAAAAACAATAATTTAGATTATTTTTTAAAAATATTTTCTTAAAAAAAAAAGAAAAAAAAAAAGACAATAATTCAGATGGATAAGTTAGTATTTTAATAAATACATATATGGGTCTACATGTTTCCATTTACTATGCAATGTTTGACATTAATTTATGGTGTCTTTAATGAAGAATCTGATATTTGCATTTTCTTATTCTCTTACAATATTAGTGGTTGGATGATGGAATTATGAAGGGTTGATTAAATTGATATTAGTGTGTGAAATAAATGCTTAGCGAAATCAACACGCTTATCTAATTGTGTTTAATTCATGAATTATTATATAAAAACAAATTGACGTCTACGTTTAATAGTGAGATTTACAACAAAGATAAAACTCTAACGTGTTGATTTAGATGTCAATTAAAGTGAATTAAAGACCCTATTTAATAATTTCAGTGCGTAAAAATTGACATGTTTAATTAGAGCTTTGATGTTAATTGCTTCTATAAGTTTTTATCATCAACCTATTTTATTTCTCTTTATTCAATGTATTTGTTTAGTGTCAATTTTGGCCAAAAACTAAATCAAATCAATTTGCATACACTTCTTGTAGTTGTAAAGGGATTCGTTGATTTCTAATTTTATATATGAAGTGTATATAGATCACTATATAGTTGATTCGTTGGGTCAGTGTGTGTTTGACCTACGACTGTTTTAGTATCTTATTATTCACAGACTATTATAACCCTCAAACTAATAAAATCACTGACTATTATAACTCACTCAACCCTCCAAACGACCATTTGTGACGAATTAATGTGCCATATTCTTTTTACGATTATATTGATTATTATGTAGGACCCAATATTTTTTGACGAATTAATGCATCTGACTCACTCTGATTTCTCAATGCTTTTTTTTCACCCTACTCTACACACAGTTTACCCTTTATCTCTCTTCCATGTCTCATTTTCCTTATATTAGATGAATAATGTGATTTATACTCAGATTTGTTACTAGAGTCGTCTCTTAATAAATTGACAAAGAATATGAAATGAAATCAGAATTCAACGAGTGGTAGCGTGCGACTAGAAACTCGATTTGCAACGAGACGGATAACAAGAACGTGTGTTCCTGCAAAAATTTATGATGTAGGAAAAGTCGTGAATATTAAAACATAATAACAGGAGGGTTCACAAAAAAACACGAGATTCATTGCATAAAAAAGTTAGAAGAAACAGAATAAAAAAAACTAACAAATAACTTAATAAAAAAAAATGTTAACTTAACCCTCTACGGGGTTTACAAAATTAAAAAAAATCATATCTCATTCCTCATCCTCCGAGTCAAACGTTAGTATGATCACCGGTGGATCAGTTTCATCAATCCGCTTTCTCTTTCTCGACCTGCTGGGTTCACCAACTTCCATTGATTCTCTGTAGCAGTTGTTCTCTCTAACTTTCTCCTCTCATTTAGTCATTTCAACATTTTGTGGTGTCTTTCAAAGGAGGGGGAGGCTGTTGGTTCACGCGGGAGAAAGATTTCGCCTATACTTTCGGGGGCATCAACATCGCGAGCCTCCTCTTCAACCGGGCAGTAGTAATAGAGAATATATTTGTCTGTGTTCGGTTCCCAATCCACATCAAACGATGATGTTCAAGTACTGTTAGTGGACTGCAGGTATGCTTCACAGTTAAAGGAAGAGGACGTGGATGAGTATTCATTTGTTGCCATTTTTTTTTTCAATTCTTGCAAATTGAAGAAATGAGATTATTGTGATGAAAATGATTGGTATAAATAATTACACAAGTATGCATCACCATTTTAATCATTATATCGCATTAAAGACTGTGAAAAACATGTGCGGTTTCCTTTTTTTTTTTTTTTTGCAAAAGTATTTAATTAATGCAGAGAGTGAGAATTGAACTTCTGACCTCTTAGTCAATAATACAACTTTATATCAATTGAGTTATGTTCGATATCTTATTATTGATCTATTTTTTATTTTTTAGTAAGAACATTATCATAATCAACCAAATGTGATTACAACTCAATAAAGATAAGTAAACACAATCAATGGATTTAAAGTAAGCATAATAAAAAAGAAATCGATTACGATTGACAAAATTTCATTATAATTGAATTTATTATATGATTGCGGGAAGTTTTTCATTACAAGGAGGTAAACACGCTCTAAATTCATAATAAAGCCTTACTAAATTTGTGTGAGCTAAATACCTCTAAAAGTTTAATCATTACACTAACAATTATATATTAAAAAAAAAAATCAAAAGGGACATATTTTATGTGTAAACATAGCCAAAACTGTCAAGTCTAAAAAATTTGAAGTACTTGGAGACAATCTCATTCCCAAAGTACTTTAGAGAATTCAATTCCAAGTTGACTTAATGGGAGTTTATATGCACTCCCTATAGATTCTTAAAAGGTAGGTTGAAATGTGTAAATATTAATGATTTGTAAAGTATACCATTGAAGTTTCGTACCCAATTTTGAACTACTCATTTTCTAGATCTATTTGAAAGCGAAAGAGTAATTTAATGACTCGTGTATTGATCAAATTTACCGTAGACTGAGAGATTAAAAGAATTTAGTTGAATGATTTAAAACATTCACTACATTTGATTTATAGAGAGAAGTTGATTTCTTCATTTTTCAAAAGATTAATTAGTTCACTTAACATTTGTTTACCAGATGCATTGAGTGTATGTGAATTTATATTTAGGGTAAATTAAAAATAAAAATAAAAACAAAAAAATAAAAACCCCTAAACTTTGACTTTTCATAACCGTTTCAAAAAAATATATTTGGAGTAAAAAAATCGTTAGAATATTGAACGAAAAGTCAGACGTGACAGTGATCTAGAACAACATAGCGGTGACTAAGATGCTTGCATGGATCAAGTCTGAAAAATTGACGAACATCATAACAGTGACTAGAATGCTTGCATGAATTAAATTTGAAATAACGACATTCAAACACGTCAACTTTTCGTCTAATATTTTAACGATATTTCTACTATAAAAGTATTTAGAAACGTTTATGGAAAGTTAAGGATAATATTATTACAACTTTTAAAAGGATAGAAGTATTTTTTAAACCAATGAAAACATTCCGGGGTGTTTATATATAATTTAGTCTTATATTTATTGATTTCTTCTTTTAATGTAAAATTCAATTCTAATGCCCTCTAAGAAATTAAATCATTAAAAAATTATTAAATTCTAAATGCTTGCAAAACTTTGTCTTCCTATTTTTAGGTCACATCAAAAGATTATATCATATAAGGAAAAAAAAAAAACAAAAAATCTACCAATTCTTCTAGATTGAATTTTACAATTTCCATTGTCGGACAATTGGGTGGAGATTGTTCTGCTCTGGATCAAATCACAAGCTAAGATGATCCTAAACCACCCAATATTAAAGTTAATTGGTTTTCTAACTTAAAATAAATAATATTTAAATAAAAATTAAGTGAAATTTAATCCATCATGGAATGATAGTACATGATTTTGTGACAATAATCTATAAAAATAAAATCAAACTTTAACAGACAAACCAGGATTGATTTGGTTGAGTGATTCTTATTTGAAAGAGAATTAAGAAATGGAATTGGAACTAAATATCTTCTTGTCCCTTTTGGATTATATCTCTTTGTTCTATTCTCACATCCGAAATAAATAATGTTTTACTTATTCTATAAAAAAAACTAATCTTTTACTTCAAAAAAAAAATAACGACAACGTTTTTGTATTGAAATAACAATAGACTTTTATAGCTGTAAAGTTCATATTTTTAATGATAACGACAATATAATTGATGCATGAAAAAAAAACTTTTTTTTTTCTTTGAGACAGGTAAAAAAGGTATTGTTTTTTTAATTCAAATTTAAATATGGTACAGAGTTACGAATTGACGACCGTAAAATAAGTTATTAATATTTTAATATGTAGAGTTTTTTTTTTTTTTTTTTTTTTTTGGCTTAGTCCAATTGAGGCTCGTTTGAAGGTAATTAAAGTGATTTTTAAATAATTTTAATTATTTTTTGTTTGGTAAACTTGATTTTATATTAATTTAAATCAAATCATTTTTTTAATTCTTTACTTTTCTAAAATAAGAGTAATTTTTTAAATTGGATTCCCAAATAATCTGGTATTTCTTGATCACGAACACAACCTTATGTCAATTGGGTTATGCTCGGTTTGGCGACAATTCTATCTTTTTGTTCTATAATTTTATTGAAGTAATGTATCAAATAATTTAAAATGAGATAAAATTAAAATTAAAATAAATTACCAATAATTTATTTTTCTTATATATTTTTTTAATTAAAATTGGAATAATAAAAATTATTTCTCACACCATTTTATCAAAATAAATTAAATTAAAAAAAATTATATTTTGTAATTTTAATTATTATATTAAATTTTGTTTTTAATTCTTTGAAATTATATGTCTATTTTGGTCATTGTAGTTAAATCTCTCAAATTCGATATTAGTTTACCAAACACTTATTTACTTCCTAGTAAAAAGCACAGCTAAAAACAATTATTTTCAAAATTACCGCAATCTCAAACGGAGTCAGAATAAGGTAGGGTCGTATGGAGATTTGAACTTTGGAGGTAATACCGGTTAATAAATATGCTCATTTGGGTTAATATGTTGAATTATACTTAAGTTAATAGGTTGATAAAGTTGAAAATGTAAATGGTTAAATTATGTAAACCATAGCTCAAATAAGTTAAGACATAAATTATGTAAACCATAGCTCAATTTGTTGTTTTAGTCCCTAAAATGACATAATAATAATAGTAATAAGTTGAAGAATATGATATAGAAATTAGTTTGAAGGATAGTTAAAAATTGAAATAATGGATATTGTGGAATATAAATCTGCAAGATTTTATGAATATTTTCTCCCATTGGCATAATTAAAATAAAGGAAAGTGGCAATAGCATAGACTAAAAGTAAATAACAAAAAGATGAAACATAATGAATCTTTTGAAAAGCTAACAAAGAGAAGGTTAATAAGTTGGGAAGTGTCCTAAAAAGCAACAAGTGATTGAAAGCAAGATTTTTGACAAGAAACCATTAACTAAATTTTCTTTGCTTTGTTCCATTCCAATATCTCAATTTCTGGTCTCAAAACTTTTCTTCCATTCAACACATAATATTCTCTTCAAATAATAAAAGGTATAAATGATTATAAAGGAGGGTTGGTCCTACAAATTAAAGCCTTTTCTTTTTCTTTTTCTTTTTTTCAAGGAAGAAGAATGTAATATATGTTTGACATTAGAGGAGCACACATGCCCCACAAAATAGGAATATGACGTTTTCAAGAGCAATTTGGTGGTCATTGCCATTTGATTTTGACATAATTAGTGAGTAATTCCCATGTTGTAATTGAGAAGGAAAAAATATGTCATCCAAAATTTATAAATGTGTGGTTTATTTGTTCTATTTTCATTTTTACATGACCATCATTTTAATTAAGAATTCATCATTGGAGTGAAAGATTCAAAACTTTGACCCCTACGTCCAGACATATGTTCATGTTGGTGTTGAACATTAGTTTTTTTTTTCTTTCATGTTTTCATCCCTTTCAAATGATTGTTTGAAAATTGCTCTTTTGAGGCCCCATTTGATTTTTTATTTATGATTTTTTAAAATTAAGTCTTATAAACACTATTTTTCCACCTGTGAGTTACTTTGTCTTGTTATATACATTTTACCCGTGTTTTCAAAATTCAATACAAACTTTGAAAACTAAAAAAAAAAAAAAAAAAAAAATATATATTTG
The DNA here is from genome assembly GCA_028017165.1 of Herpetospermum pedunculosum. Lineage (NCBI taxonomy): Eukaryota > Viridiplantae > Streptophyta > Magnoliopsida > Cucurbitales > Cucurbitaceae > Herpetospermum > Herpetospermum pedunculosum. Next base: position 69,047,438 of record CM051527.1, on the reverse strand, counting down.
ACGAAAAATTCAAATGTTACCTGAGAAAGATGAAATCATTGTAAAGAAATAGAAATAGTGAAAAAACAAGTCCAATTTTCAAAAACCAAAAACTAAAAACAATGATTATCAAACTAAAGTTTGGATATGTTTTTAAAAACGTTTTGAAAGTAGATTAAGAATTACTACAATCTGCAAGTAAAAAAGACCAATTTCTTGTAATTTCTATCAATATTGGTGTATAAATTAGGTTCTTTATGAATCTTTTTCCCATGGTGAAATAGCTGGAAATAAAGGGTTGTTTTTATGAATAAAGAGGTGGGCTCATAATTGGTACTGACGTACCTCTTTGTAGCCATATTTAATAGCAAGGCCCAACTCATTACCTGATTTGGCAAGAAAAGAAGGAATAACAAAAAAATCATTAACTATACAGATTATAATATAATTTAATACAATGCTAGATGTATATAAAAATTTGGTTAAAATTCTATTTCTGTCTTGAAGTTTTAAATTTTGGTCCCAATTTTTTTAATTATTTTATTGTAGTCTCTAGATTTTTCATAAAGAATTACGGTAGTAGTTGTTAGTTAATAATAGTTTCCATTGATCATTTAACAAAAATTTGAAACTTTTAAGAACCCAACATTTAACTTCTATTTATGACCTCAATTAAATAAACAAAAAACATTTATTTTCAATTAAATAAACAAAAAACACGTCAGAAGCTGGCGTTCAGTTTCTATTAAATAATTTATAGAGAGAGAAAAAAAAATTAAATCTACTTACAAATAAATGAACACCAACACTTATTACATCAAGTTTATGTTAAATGCCTAAAAATATCATTGCCAAAACCAATCTCAAAACTCTTAGAAATAGAAATAGAATTTAAACCAAAATCAAATACTTCAAATAGGTAAAATAGGTAAAATTATTTTAAAAAAAAAAAAAATACCTCTCAACTTTGCTTTTTGCTTTAAAAATACCCTTATTATTTAAAAAGTTGTACTTTAAAAATATTACCCTTACCTTTCATAAATGTTTCAAAACTACCCTTTTAGTAGAAAACAAACATTAGAATGTTGGACAAAAATACAAATAAATGTTGTTCTTTTAGACTTAATCCAATCAAATGTCTTGGTCACGGCCACCACCACGTCATTCCATGCGACTGCTATGTCGATTTTTCGTTTAACATTCTAAAGGATTGGGTAGTTTTGTAACATTTATAAAAGGTCAAGAGTGATATTGCATTTTTTTTTTTTTTTGGAAAAGAATAGGGATATTTTTTTTTAAAATGGCAAAGTTATTTTTTTATAATTTAGCCTTTAAAATATTCATCAAGAATAGTCCAAACAAAAACAGTAAAACACACTAGAACTGAGTAAGACCAACTTACTTGACTAGAGCTATCCATAGCCAAGCATTTGATGGAAAACAGAAGCACAGGACTCACCTAATACATGAGGGAGCAAAAACGGGCATTTCTCTGCATTATATTCAGTCAGTTTGACAACAAAAATAAATAATATGAACATAGAAGATGAAAATCAGAGAGCCAATTTTATTCAATGAGCAGGTGTGGTTAACCTGTTTATCAGCATAAAATTTGGCCAGAATATTTACATGATTACATCTTGATCTAACGACATTTATCAATTATCCACAATCTCCTAATATCGTCACCCTTGCAGGAAGGTTCTCCCGCCGAAGGCCGAAAAACGCCTCAGCTCGAGAACCTTAAGAATAGGCTAACTATATGTGAGGCCTGCATAAAGAATATACACATTCGACCTATGAGTTAATTGTGTTCGTCCACTCCCCGAGAGTTAACTCTATTCCTTTTTTACCATATCGTTAGGACCCCATTAGAGAACTATATTAGCAAAGTAAGGCAAAAAAGTACGCTCGGGTGTGGATCGATTGCTAACCTGATTGCTGGACACTACCTTGTAACAAAATGTTTCAATGCAACCTGTGGTGAGACCCCAGGTATGACGAGGGAGCTCCAACTTTAAGGCGCTTTGGCCCACAATCAGCAGCAGGGAGAGGTTCGTGTGAGGACTGTCCCTGTTCATGCCAGAACATTTCTTTCCTGTGGCGCTCAAGCTGTTGTCTACTCCTTGCTTCCTCAATGCTGAATCTCTTGAACTTTATAGAGATGGGAATGGTTGTTCTGTTAGATCTATCTACAAAGACACCATCTTTACTAGTAGGAAACACTTTGGAACCTGGCTTGTCAGCTTTACAACAAACTGTTGACATTAATTGACCACATCTTGTATGTGAATGGAACTTTTTCAGTCTTTTGAGACCCTAATAGAAAGAAACATGTGATACCAGTCAGAATAATGGGTAGTTTCAGATATTCAGCAATAAATGGTTGTTAGGTGAAAATAATGTATATAATTTGATCAAAAGTTAAATGACTATTGTTTCGCCAACATGAGCATAGTTCAACTGGTATAAAGTATGTATCATCGACCAAGAGGTCAGAGGTTTGAATCCCCCACCTTACGTACTGTAAAAAAAAAAGATAACTATTGCTTCACGAGCACTCCCAAACAATGAAAGAGAGTGAAACCTATTTAATATAACATACTACCCCACGACAAGACACTAGCTAGAGGATTCCAGTTCTGAGCTGAATGTAAATCCTTAGTATTGGAACTGATATCCTTGTCAACATTTTTAATATTTTTCAACATTATCGACATTTCCATAATGCTTTTTAAAAAATATATTTCTACTCAAAGTTAATATCAAACCTTTCAATTTATAAAAATATCAAGATTTAATTTTACGGCATTTCATACACGTGCATATAGTCATAACATCAGTGGCAATTCAAGGAAAGAAAGATTAAAAAGCATACATATTAGATATTAAATTAGAGCTTATTGAACACAACTCTATCTTTAGTACCTGTTGAGTAGACTGTTTTATCCTATTATCATTCGTGATGTTCTTTTTCACCCTCAACGATCGACGCTTAACCCTAAAAATCTCTGTGTCCGAATCATCATCATTTTGATCCCCAGGAGGCCGAATATCTGATCCTGACTTGTTCTCCCCTGATTGGAGGGAAGGAGAAGATTCAAATGTATAATACGACACTTGAGAAAAACTGGGGGATTCATGATTTCCAAATTCATTATGAGCATTTTTCTGTATCTGCTAAGAAAGAAGCAACAAATGAGATTTCAGAGCTTTCCTCCAATCCGTAATGTTTGACAATCTTAATAATATTGTGACCGAAAAAAAAAAGCAGATCTCAAGAAAACAACTAAATCTTACATTGTTTGGCTTTGGACATGAAGTCTCAGACATTTCATTTCTAAATAGTTCAGCGGCGCCACTCCTCAAAGCCTGTTTAGTTGAAAAACTTTCGTTCTCTTGGGAATAACTTCCAACAGCATCATCAAGTTCAGACTTCAACCGAAATGTCACCGAACAGTAAGCACTGTAACCCTCTTCTTCAGCTTTCTGAAACAAATTTGACAGTGGATAAGAATATAAGTCCTGATTACTTTTTGCACGCTCAAGCATTTCCTCTAAAATTCTTCCTTCCTTTTCAAACTTCCTGGCTGCAGTTTCCATTCCTGAAATGTCCTCCCGCAAAACCAGTGTATGATTTCTCCCACATGAAAAGTTAATAGAGTCAAAATCTGGGTGGGCAATCAAGGGAAGCATAAGAATTAAAACAGAACAATGAATATTAATATCATTTAATCGACTCAATTCTTTTGTTTGTTTTTTGTTTGTTTTTCATATTGTTGCAAGCTGTAGTCAGCGGCCTCATGATGATAATTAATAGATAGATATGAAAATTTCCAAGTGATACTTCTCAAAAAGAAGAAAACAAAAATCATTTCAAAAAGACACTTTGCAAGATGTTGCAAACACTAAATGGAACAAAAGAGCCCACGACCCAATATATACATCATTCAGAAGACTCAAGAAATAAATGGGGTCGATCATTTTTAAACGAAGTCAAAATATAAATAAATAAATATATATATATATATATATATTATATATATATATATATATATTTTTGATAGGATGTCAAACATGTTTCTCAAATAGAAACACGAGGAAGTATACCATGGTGAAGGCACACAGGATGTCCATAGCAGCTGCAGTTGACATAGGCAATGTAGCAGTCACGTTTGCATAAGCTGCAGAGGATAGTGCCATGGGACCTTGGAGAAATCTCCCTACACACCCTGGATTTCATGAGTAACCACCGAGCACAATGGTGAAAGCGAATCAAACTCACAAAAGATATCTTGAGGGAATAGTGAGAGACTGAGTCCATGGATGTATGATCTGAATCTTCAAGTTCTAAACTTGTATGGAGAAGCATTGCTTCTTTACACAAAAGTTCTTCGTAAGGAAGTAGAGGAACTCTATTGAGAAGGGCATAACGCTGGCTAGCCAGAGCACCCACACGAAACCAATTGCTAACGGCAAAGTTCACAGCTTCACCACAATTGAAGCCTATAAATTTGAAGGGGGAAAAAATTGCCTGTTACAAACTAAGAAACAATGCAGATAGTTGGATAAGGTACAAGAAAATACAGGATAATGATTAGAATGTCTCGCCATGACTAAAACCAGCATGGTATGCTCTTGGAAAGGTAATTATGAACTCCCCAGGTTTTTGAACAGCCTTGTATACAGGGACACCGTGTTCCAGCAGAATATTTGGAGGAAACAATGTTGTTTTCCCCGAAAGAACATCAAAAGCTCCATCCTCACCATTTGCTGACAGAATATGATCTTTGTACACATTTTCTCTGACAACGTTCTCAAATCTCAAAGCTGCATCACCAGGAATACAATACCAAGTTTTTGATGCTCCACAGTGGTGATAATTAATACTGCGATATATGAAAATACAAGTAAACCATAAAGAAATAATGAAAATAATAAATCATCCCAGGGTAACACTGAATACTGAAAATCTTGACTATTTGGTAACATCATACCTATACAGGAAATGATCCTCCACATGCCAGGCAAATATACTAAACAGCATTCCAATATATAGCATTGGCTCGGTAACTCCCTGAAAGATCCAAAGCAAGTCACGTAAAAATCTAAAGCATTGCAACTTTCCCAGTATCATATAGAAGAAGAAATTATCTCATTACCGGAATCTCCATCTCTAAAAGACGCAAGGCAGACTTGGGTAACCATGATAGTTTCTGAAAGAAGAATAGCATATATAATAATTTAACTCACAGCCGAGTTTTATATGTTTATTCGAACTGTGTCAAATATCATGCGATTGATCTTAAATCGATGGCGTCTATAATTTGAATTCATGATTCTGAATGTACTTATTTTCATCATTTGAACCCACTTATCTTAACTTATCTAGAAACAGAAAAACTACAAGAGGAACTCAGTCAGTAGGAGCAATGTCATCAGATCTGGTGAAATTGCACTGTAATACTGAATCCAATCCATAAGAGAACTCATTAACCATAAAAGACAATCTATATGAGATGCAATCACCTTTCAACTTCCATCTTCTACATATCTTGTTAGTCACATTCTGACAATTATCTTTTCATACAAACTTAGGTAAAAGCTTTTAGGAACAAAATAGAACAAAAAGAAGAAAAATGGATAAACCTTCAAATTCCATTTACTTCTCCCAAGCTCATCATTTGGAGAAGACGAAAATGCTGTACCATCAACGTCACAAGCATATTCTACAGTATCTGTTTTCCCACCGATAATTTCATGCCAAAATTCCTTCTCTAAGTATTTGGCGGGAAGGCACCCAGAACTACAATATCTACGCTCAAAAACCTTGTTTGCCATTTTCTCGAAATCGTGAAAGGTATAATTACTGAAAAGTCGTATCAAAATTTAAAAGATATGAGGGATAATACAGCAAGACTTATATATTATGTAAGGAACACACCTCCCACTCATGTAGAAGGTAATTCTATCATCTGTGTCCCACTCAGCAAAACGAAGTGGTTGAACTCTGGTTGTGAATTTGAATCCCATTTTTTCCTTCATTAAAACAGTCCCAGCAGGGACAGAAGCATTCAAAGGAGAAACTATCTTGCACATCCCTGAAAGTTCCAATATAAAAGACAAGCTACAATTAAAGAAAACTAAAAACAAAAGGAGAGACTATCTTGCTGGGGAAAGTGAAAATGATATTTTTACGAGCACCTTACTTGTTGAGAGAAGATTAGTCGTTCTACAAGCTCTTATTTATTAGAGTGGTACTCAAATAAAATAACAGGAGTTTCAGGCCTTAGAAACCTCGGGATGGATATTGTCATACTTACTAGTCGCTAGCATGGTTAAAAAATTCTAAGTAAAATGCAATACTAGTATTACTCAAAAAGTGTTGTGCATAAATAAATGATGAACACGATTTCATTTTCCTTTTGTCCGTTAGGGGGGAGGGGTTGGAGTACCTAACATATCTTTACCAAATTGGAGAGGTTATGTCGTATCATTAATTCAAAAAGACGAAATTAATCAAGTAATGTAATGCTATTATTGTATATTCACTGCAATTACTATAAATTGCCTTCCAAAAACAGAAGCATTCTCATCCTTTGAAAGTTAAAAGAAAATGAAAGAAAATATGGAAAATGCATTGAAAATCGAGTGCATTCAATTCCACCAGTCCAAATGATTTTGAACAGTTTAATATAATATTATAAAACAGCAGATAAAATCAACAGCGAAGAGTCTTTTCCCCCATGGTCAATGAAACTTTTAATTAAAGTTTCAATAGCACTTTTTCTTTGTTGACAGAAGTTTCAATAGCCTTTTAAAAGTTAGGATTGAAGAACAACCCTTACAAGTTTACAACATGTTGGGGAGATTGAAATAGCCATCTTTTACTTAATATGACAAAAGTTTCTGAATCGTTGGGCCAAACTATTACAGGTTGCTCAACAAAATAATGTAAGAAAATGTCAACCTATATGAAGTTCAGTTTATCAAAATTTGCTAACGAAAAGTTAAGGATGCATTTTGATAATGTTCAACCTAACTGTCTAAAGAAAGGACCAAGCCTCGATTCTGTGAATCTATATGAAGTTCAGTCTGTCAAGTAGAAAAACCATGAAAATCTTTCGTTGAGAAGTCAAGTGAGTGAACATAATTAAAAGAACTATCTGTTAAACTTGATTTTGCTTGATTAGAGACCCTTTTTATAAGGGGATCCCAGTTGGGGCTTGTTTTTTGTATGCCCCTGTATTCTTTCATTTTTTCTCAATGAAAGTTCGGTACCTTTTCAAAAAAATAAAAAAAAAAGAATAGCATTGAAAAAAATCCGTAGAAATGAATAGATAATGTTTCTAAACCTCACAAAATAATCAAAACCAAATTCAGGTTGCTCAACAAAATAATGTAAGAAAATGTCAACCTATATGTTTACAACCGTTACAAGTTTATCAAAATTTGCTAACGAAAATTTAAGGATGCATTTTGATAATGTTCAAACTAACTGTCTAAAGAAAGAGGATCAAGCCTTGATTTTGTGAACCTATATGAAGTTCAGTCTATCAAGTAGAAAAACCATGAAAACCTTTCGTTGAGAAGTCAAGTGAGTGAACATAATTAAAAGAATAGCAAGTTTAAAAAATCAGTAGAAATGAATAAATAATGTTTTTAAACCTCACAAAATAATCAAAACCAAATTCTATTCCACCACCATGTCCCAAATTTCAAAGGAGTAAGCAAGTGAACATGACTTGATGTTATGAGAGTCGACAAGCATCAAAAACTTCTTTTACCAATTTCCAATTTTAACCATCACCAATTTTGACTAGACTATACAAGAGATCCTGCTCCTGTTTGTAGAACAACAACAGTACTTAAATAACTACAATGCCTAACTAAACTATCTGCATTCATTATCATTTCAAACTCTCATATCCAATAAATATTAAGATAAAAAATAAGATATTGCAGGGAATGATGATTTGAATAGAAAAAAATAGGGCATGCTGACCATATCTTGAGGCTTCCGAGGCAATCTTCTGCAAATAAACCAGAGGATCCTCAAATTCCTCTTTTGAGGGATGATACACGGGACATTCTGGAATCTTTTCAATCCATTCTAGATCACTGCAGTGAAACTTATCCACTTTTAGCTTTGAAAAGTCATTATTCTCATTAGAAGGACCATTTGACCATGAAAATGAATCTGCAACATCATGAAATTTCATGCCACGTGATACCGAAGCTCTTAAAGCATCTCCACCACTTCTGGTCAACATATTTGTTACAGTAACTGTCCCAGCAACAGCTTCGGATTTCATTAGCTGAATACCTTTTTCGTTTAAGAAACTCTACGAAATTTTTAGGCTCTCTGGACATGTAGATTCGTCCTTCCACCTGTCAACAATGTAATCAGGATGGAATTGCAAATATAACTGTACAAGTAGCTATGGACTAAATTTCAGTCTAGAATTATACAAGATGTTTGAACTAGAGAAGCTATTGAGGAACAACAACAAGAGCTTTTAAAGAAGTCCAAGATAAAACTCCTTTTGAAGTGTGAAGTAAGAAGAAACCGATCACTTCAAAGTTTTTGGTTATCTAGCTTCTTCTCTAGTTCCTTCCCAGGAAAGATAGAAGTTCTATAAAAAAGAGAGCTAAATATTTACTCATCGGTTATGGTGATGAATCAAAAGGGTTATCGGTTGCTAAATACCGAGACAAAGAAATTGCTAATATCGAGAGATGTGATATTCAATGAAATGGCCACATGGAATTGGGAGAGTAATTATTCTCAACCACCAGAGAATTCTCCTTCAACTCCTGCAAGATCTCCGGTTGAAGCTTCATCAGATCAAGAAATCTCTGAATCAACAAGTTAACATGGGAAATTACAAATTACATTTAACAGTAGAAATGCACTTATGAATGATTACTGCCTTAATATTTTTCACTCGTCACTCTTTAACAGAAGAACATAATCAAATTGGGGAAGAAAAAAACCACTTAATGAACTGATTCACGAGCTTCAATTAAAACTATATCAGCTAAACTCAGCCAAACCAATATGCTTAAGTTATGTTCAACCAGTAAGAGCAGCACCTGACCTTGTACAGCACGAGACTGAATTATAATTACTGAAACGACAGTTCAATAAGGAAATGCTAAAATTCAAAAGATCTTCAAACTTTAAACCGAAGTCCAGCGTCCTAGTTTTAGAGGACAAAAACAACTAAAAACAAAATTGAAGGTTAGATGAATAGATAGATAAAGACAAAGAGTTTCTATAATTTCGAGCAGGAAAAAAGTTCATCCACTCAACCATTTCTTCTATAGATTCCAAAACTGTCAGACTTTTTGTGAATCAAAAAGCTGCATAGAAGAGGCAGAAATTATAGAGGGAAGAACGCAAACAAAAATTGTTTGTCATTACTGATGCCTGTGGTAAAATCGAACAATGTACGAGATCTCAGCGAACGTAATGAAAGAGAATGATCAGCTTGAAAAGAAGCGAATAACAATATCATGCAGCTACAAGAAAGTTCTTACTCAGAAAAATAGAAAGAATCGGAATAGTACCATCTCATGCCGAAATCGATCCGTACACGCCTCCGTCTGTGATCACTTCGCCGAACAACAAACAGACGGAGAAGAAAAGAAAGAACAAAACCACGAACGAAATCCAAAATCCAGAAAAATAAACTTAGGTCATAGTTATGATCACGAACAGTCGTGAGCAAGCCTTCGACGAGCAGCAGGCTGACCACATTCTCACGGAACACAACAAACGATACAAAACCGAGTCATTAGACTAATTACTTGAAGATCGAAAGCCATTCTCCCATTCATCCGAGGAAAAAGAGTGGGGGAAATGAGAAAGATGAGCAGTATCCGGAAGAGACGAGAGCTTTAGAAGCGGTTTTCCGGCGAGGAAAGCGAGTTTCCGGCGGGAAGGATCAGAAGTAAAAAGGGAGCTTCCAAAACCGGGAAAGCACAGAGGTCAGGAGGATGATTCCTGATTTTATACGCATTTAATTTAAAGGATTAAAAGAAGGAAAAACAAAAAAGCAACACGAGCATAGCATTTTAGTTGGAAAACATTTTGGTCATAGTACTTCTAATTTGGTAACAATTTAATCTTTTTAATTTTAATATGTAACAGTCATCTAAGTTTTATTTTTTATTTTTTTTCAATAATTATTAGTGATCGTGAAAATGAATATAGCTCGATTGGCATAAGTAATCGCTAAGATGAAGTATAGTTTGACTAGCATTAATGTGAAAAATGCAATCATCAAAAAAAAAAAAATTAATTACGAGTCACGACGTACCCAAAATAACAAATAACATTATTCGAATTTGACTCTAATCGAAATGTAATTAATTTGAAAACTATAATAATTGCCTAGACAGCAATAATTATAAAATTGATCATAGATTAAGGTTTATTTTTTCTTTTTAATAAAAAAATATTAAAGTTTAATTTCATAGCACCATATATAAAATTTTATATATATATATATATATATATTTAATTTTAATCATAAAACAAAAAAAAAAAAAAAAAAAAAAAAAAACTCAAACTTTCATATTTACCTACCAAAGTATTCATATTCTTTTAAATTATGTAATCTTATTCTGGTTTATAAACATTTCAAAAACACCACTCAAATTAATAGAAATTCATTAGGATGTTTGAAGAAAAGTTGAATTGGCGTCAACTTAGATTATACATGACTATAATTTTACTAATTTCTACTCCAAATGGTAAATTGAAACCATTTTTTTAAAAAAAAACCATTGTTAAAGAAAAGTGGTCTGACACATCGCAAAGTAGCATTAGGACCAACAATTTACAATTTCAGCTCCACTTCATAGTTTTTTTGCATTCGTTTGGGATCTTCCTCCATGAAGATCAACGATCTCCTCATCCTCATCGCTTGAGCCAGTCGATTTCTTTGCCTTCGACAGTATCGGACTTCACACCTTCGAAAACAATAAGTTTGTGATCGAATCTCGTTAACATTCATTTCCACTTCTAAAAATTCACAAGTTGGTTTCACTATCATATTGTAACTTTTAAAATAATAGGGATATTTTGAAACAAAATTCATGAATTTTCTTTTATAATTTAGTCCCAAAAAAAATAAAAATAAAAATAAAATAAATGAAAGGTTTTTATAAAGAAAAGAAAAGCATGAAAATATTAATAGTAGGCAAGTCTCGTCCCGGAAATTACTGAATTCAAAAAATGAGAATCTTGGGACGCCGCGCGTACAGTGACGCTGCTACTCGCCGCGAAGATTCAGTGGGTGGCAACTGTACGAATTGACATAAATGCCATAATTTCTGTGGAAACCCTATTGACTTTTTAACCCTTTTTGTCCAACGAGTAAGGACCGGCATTGTCCAAAAAAATAATACATTTACAATACACGTTTTTTTAATTACAAAATTAAATGGGAAATCAAAAAAAAAAAATTGGAGAAAAGGAAAACTAAAATAAAATTGCTGTTTTGAAAATATTCATTGTCTAATTTGTCTGCTTGGTTTTTATACTACTTTTGAAAATCTTATACTTTTTAATTAAAGTTTCGTCAAACTATAATTTTCAATTTAAAACATAAATTAGTAAGACACATATTACTTTTTCTTAAAGATAAAAGTTTAGTTTCTATGAATTAAAAAATTAAATAAAGAAGTAAAATAACAATACATACATTTTGTTCCAAGCAACTATATTTTTTTCGTATGTTATTTCATAGTATATTTAGTAGATAATTTACCTATTATATTTCCTATGACTAAAAAGATTTTATTTATGAATTTTTGGTTTTAGTACAACTACAAATATTAATTTCATTTTTCATATATCAAACATATATATATATATATATATATAGATCAAACAAGGCTTTAGTTTCTCCTTATAACCAATATATTTTAATTTATCAATATAAATGTTTATATATATATATATATATGGATTGGTGATAGTAGATATAATTAAAAAAATGAGATATATTTAGTCGACTAATATAATTTTTAATGTGTATTATTATATATAAAAAAAAATTGAGATATAATTCGATATATCGATGTTAACTAATATAATTTTTTAATGTGGATTATTAATGTGGTTGGGAGCAAGGACATTAATCCACTTTGATGGATGATAGGTGACCAAAGTGGAACAAAACCTTAATTGGCACATGTCCATATGGTTTTGTCCTTTTCTAGTCAACCATTGAGTTTATGCATATAATGAAAATTTTATATTCATAAGTGAAAATTGTTTCAAATTTATTTTTAGTATTTTAGTAAAGTTTTACAAAATATCAAAATATTTTTTTTCTTTCTTATTATTTTTGTTTCATATACAATTTTGACTAAAATCTCAAAACACGAATGGACAACTACTAAAGTTTATAAAATAAATATTAGATATAGTTATTTTTCAAAACCTAAGGCATTTTTTTATTTTAAAAAATAATCAAACGTCAGTCTAATTAATATTCATCTTTATTAATTAAATATTTTTTTAAAAAAATATATTAAATTCAACAAAATTATTGTACGCGCAAAATAGATTGAATTATCCATGCTTGTTAATTTAATATGTTTTGATCATAGAAGGCCACGTGAACACACTAGCGGATTTCATGAGGAATCTTCATTATTAGGCCACAACATCAATGGAATATTATTTATTTCTTTATGTATACAAAATTCCATAAGCATCACAAATCTCACCACTTACTCTCTCAATTTATCTAATTTTAGTCTTTTAAAAAGAGAAAAAGTTGGTGTTCCCATAGTATATTGAAAGATAAAAGTATATATTAGAAAAGTGATAGTTGAAATATAAATTATTGGAACATAGTATATTATATTATATTAGACTAAACCCTTGGGACTTTTATAGTTAGGGTTCATTCTATTTGTTAGCATAAATTAAATAATTATATTTACGTAATTAGGATGTTCTTCAGCAATCTGCTACTATACTTCATTGTGACAATCGCAGTGATATCCAGATTATACATAATGTTGTATTACATGAATGCACCAAACACATAGAAAATGACGGTCACTTTGTTCGTCATCATCTCCAAAGCAACACTCTTCACTGATAATCTATCTCTACTGCAGACCAACCCATGAATATCCTCACCAAAACACTATTTCTTGGTCGCTTCACTTAGTTACTTAACAAATTCAATTTGATTCCCACTTTAACACCTTGAGTTTGAGAGAGGGTGTCAGCGTAAATTAAACACAATTATATTTACGTAATTAGAATTATAATTTAGTTGTTATTTCCTTATTTACTTTACTACATTATGTATAAACTCTCATATAAATCATATTACAATTCATCTTAATAATATATTATGAATACACATCTACAAACTTTTGATCACACAACATCTCAAAAATTCTTATATTCTAAATTTTATTTGCCCAAAATGTGACAAAATTCACACATGCATGATATTGATGAGACCACCATATCTTTTACATATCATTTCCAATTATGAGCAAATATTTTATTTTTCTCTTCCCTTTTGAGAGATACATTTTGCAAATATGTTGCCCTTTCTAGCATTGACTACCCTGAAATTGAGGGGATATGTGTCACTCCATCAATGGCCTCTAAAATCATTCAAAGATGGATAAACTTCAATTATGCCCTACCACATGCAACCCAACAATAATATTAAGACCCACCTTTGGATTCCCAAGTGTTATTTTGTTTAATCATTGAAGAAATTTGAAATAACCATTAGGATTGCAAATTTGGTCTTAGTATTGTATTGATTATATTTTTACACATTCTAGAACACAAAGTAGGGTTTGTTTTTTGTTTTTTTTTCTCTCCCTTTTTTACACATTCTAGATTTATTATTACCACCATTACATATTTGTATCTAATACATACATAAATTTTAAAATTTAGAATACGTATTTATTGGATAAAAAAAATTGAGAATTTAAAGAGGTATTAGATACAAATTGAAAGTTGAAAGATCTATTATACACATTTTAAATTTTAGAGACCACATATAGATACAAATCCAAAATTTTAAAGACTAAATTTATAATTTAATCTTATTTGAATTATGTCTCTAACATAAATTTTTAGATCTGTCACTAGATCCCTTCAGGCAGGTAAATCGGAGAATCGAAGATATAAAATTTGGAGAAGATACATTAGCAATATGTGGTGGAAGGTCGACCCCTTCACCAATTTATGTTCAAAATCCGACACAAACAAATTAAAATCATGATAGCATATGCATAATCTTCTTATAATCTTTCTCAAAACTTGAGTTGTAACGGTTGCAGAAGAATCATCAAAGTTCAAGTTATAGGAAACTGATTTTGGGTGGGGAAAGCCTAAGAAATTTGAGATGTGTTTCACTTGAGAATAACAATTTTGTAAGTTGTTTCATGACACCATTCTATATAAGTTTTTGAGGCAATTCATTAATAATTACTATCGAAAAGTATAGGGAGTTGATATTTTTTACTCGAGTTTAACAATTTCGTGGATCAAACGGGGAGTAAACTCACTCCCACCAACTCCACTCCCCTCAACTCCGTGAGCCAAACGACCCCATAGAATTTACCAACCAATCTATTATTAATATAATGTACCTAACTATATATCATAGGAATCATGTTGTTGGCTATATAGATATGATATGTGATCAACATAGAAAATAATAATGCTCCAACCATTTCAAATGACATGTTTCAGCATTTTAAGTAATGTCTAAAAAATTCTAATTTACCATGAATATAATAAATTCTGTTTTGAGAATATGGTTCTTCAAACTTATTAAATAGTATTTTTATAAACTAATACATCTCATTAATACCAAAACCCATGGGAGGGCAAAGATAGAAAATATTAAACAAAGTAGATTTTTTTTTTTTTTGTGTTTTTTTTGTGTTTTTTTGTTTGCTACTTCTAAAACACATATGAGTTTCTTTGATAAACTTTGTTTTTGTATTTTTGTCTTAGGTTTTCTCATTAGAATAGGATGTATTTATACAACCCTAAACTCCCAAAACATATAGGAAAACTAACTAAATGCTAACTAAACACTAACTAGTTTCCTAATCCGGTAATTCCCTAATACCCTCCCTCAAGTTGGAGCATGAATGGTCACAAATGCCCAACTTGAAAATAGAGTGGGAATAAGATACAATATTATAAAATAAAATAAAAAAATTGCAGCCTCCGAACGCGGGTCGGTGTTGCAAACTTCATGTCGATGCGCATTGCATCTTTAATTTTCCAGGAGCCTCCAAACGCGGGTTGGTGCTCCAATCTTCAAGTCGATGCCAATCATGACATCTTTCAATTTCTGCGGGCTTCGCTTCATCGCTTGACCACGCAATATCTGAAAAAAAATCTGCGAGCTTCCGAACGCGGGTCGGTGCTTCACAAATCAAATTTCAGAATTGTTGAAGGAGAGGACGAAGAATTTCCACCTCAGTGTTCCATTCAGTAAATCGAATGAGAGGTTTTCGCCTCAGTGTTCCCTTCATTCATCGTCATTGAAGGAGAGGACGAAGAATTTCCACCTCAATGTTCCCTTCAGTAAATCGAAGGAGAGGTTTTCGCCTCAGTGTTCCCTTCATTCATAGAGGACAATTTGAGCTTTCTCAGTACACCCTTCAGTAATTCGAAGGAGAGAAAGAATCAAACGCCCTAAATCTTCATTCATTGAACACACGATGTGTGCTGTTTGAGTCACCAAAGACCCAATTTTTTTTTTTTTTTTTTCATTTCGGACAGCACAATAGCCATCAGATTTTTTTTTTTTTTTTTTTTTTTCTTTTTCTTTCGGAACAGTGTCCAAAAAAAATAATAATAATAATAATAATAATAAACCATTAATAAAAAAAATAAACATTTTTTTTTTCCCCTTCATTTGGGCGGGAAAACGCCCGCCCTTTCTCTTCTTTTTTTTTTTTTTTCTTCTTTTCTTCTTCCTTCTTCTCCTCTCATCTTTCGTCTGCTTTCTTCTTTCTTTCAGATTTCAATTTTTTTTTTTTTTTTTTTTTTTTTTCTTTTCATATTTGCTCTCGGCTCTCCCTCTCTTTTCTATTTTTTTTTTTCATCTTCTTCTTTCTTCTTTCTTTTCATTTCTTTCTTTTCATAATATTTCAATGGTAAAAAAAAATAAATACATAGAAAAGAAAGAGAGGCACAAACCACTTTCGTCGGAGTTTCTCCCGAGCTACGCCGGCGTTGCTGGACCACCAACTCTCGACAACGGCGACTCCTTCACCTCTGAGATCTTGACGAAGCAGATCTCACGGACGGCGGCGAACGGAGTTCAGATCTGAAACAATCGAAGATAGATTTTTTTTTTTTTTTTTTTTTTTTTCTTCATCTTCATCTTCATCTCTAGAAGAAGATTGTAGACAAACTAAATGGAAAGGTAGGCAGCATCGGAGAGGAATAAAGGTTGGGCGAACTCACTTCACCATCGGAGGAATAAGGTTGGGCGGCGGCGGCGGAATCGCCGCCGCCCTAGCGTTGTATGATCGAGTTTAACAAGATCTTCGCTCTGATACCATGCTAAAACACATATGAGTTTCTTTGATAAACTTTGTTTTTGTATTTTTGTCTTAGGTTTTCTCATTAGAATAGGATGTATTTATACAACCCTAAACTCCCAAAACATATAGGAAAACTAACTAAATGCTAACTAAACACTAACTAGTTTCCTAATCCGGTAATTCTGTAATAGCTACACAACAAAGTAGATGTTACTGTTAATTATGAATAGACATATAAACTGCTAGTTTTAAGAATAGTCTTAAAAAAATGACTTCCAAAATTTTTTATAGATAAAAAAAAAAAAATGTCAATTCAAACCTAATAGATAAAAGTACTAAATTACTATAACAAGTTAAATGATTTGATCCCATCCAAAATGTTGAACTTAAAAAAAATAAAAAATAAAATGGGGGTAATAATGTCTAAAATAGAGTAAGTCAACATAAAAAATGTCTAACATGATTTTTATTTATTTTTAATTATGTCTAAACCCTATATTTAGTAAGACAACTTATACCGAACCTACCTTTCTACAATTTTCATTAATTTTGAGAATGAATAAAAATAGTCTTAAAAAATGTAAATTGTTGGGAGGAGAGAGAAAGAAGTTATGGACGAGGACATTAAAAATGGAAAAAAGAATTGACATTTATCCCATGAGAGTTACATGGTTATACCCCGCCCCAAATAATTAACATACGGGTCTGTATACCTGAGGAAAGGATGCAGCTGCAGACGCATCCACCGCGGGAGGTGTATACATGGTTGCACACAGCGTAATATAAATGGAAGACAAATCGTTGGCCAACCACTTACAACATATAAATGAGAATCGGTGAGTCAATAATGACGTTTGAAACTGCGTGAGCGTTTCCCCATGAATTTGAAATAATGACATTTAGGGGCTCAATGCAGCTGCAAGCCGGCATGTCACTTGTTGTAAACCCTCACCGATTTCTCTACTCAACACACAAAAATCTGCGTGTACACCATCCTTCGATAACGCATACACAGAAGGTTCTTCCCCCGAAAATGCATACAAAGAGCTCTCCAAACGCGAAAACAACAGGCATTCGACGACATCCTTCGACCTAGAGTTTATAGAAGCATACGACATCCTTCTACAAGCATACAGCAGATCCCCCGAATTCGATAAGCTTTATCCTCTCTCGCATTTTCTTGTTCCCGTCTGATTTTTGAACGAATAAGTAAAAGGTTAGTGTTAGTTTAGCTATGGGGGGTTCAGTTTAGGAATCTAGGGTTTTAGCGGAACTGGACAAAAGATTTTTTAATCGGGTGATTTGAATTAAGATTGCATAATTTAGCTCGCAGATTTTGATTATTTTGAATAATAGGTGGTGTACCCTTTTTTTGGGTTCTAGGTCCCAGTATTACAAGAGTTGTAGTAATCCATTTTTAGCTATGAGATTCTTTTTTTTAGGGATTCTGTTTACATTATCTACTCTTGGTTGTTGCCTATTTTTAATAAAAGTTACATCACATTACCAGGGTGGTAGTAATTCCACACGGGTGTGTCCATACGTATACCCTGCCGAAGATGTGTGCGGGGGCTCTACTCGAAGGAACACACAAAGATATACAACGACATAAATCACTAAGAAAAAAATAATGAAGTTTCTTTTAACGAGAAATCACCCACCTCACCAAAACAAACTCTAGTATCTAATATTAATTAATTTCAAAACTAATTAAATTTTAAAATAGAGAATCCTAGTAGGGGTCTAGTTGGGGTATAATGGGGAACCAACTAAAACAAACCTCTCTAAAATAATTCTAAAATAATTTTAGACATATAATGCAAACCATACATATATTTAGACATTTTTCATTAATCCTAATTATTTATAGACATTTTTCTTAAACTCCCAAATAACATTGTGAAGAGGGCCATGATGGATGAAAATGGATCATGGAACATGATGAAATCTAAAATCTAGCCCAACAAGCAAAGGAGATGAGGAAAAAAAAAATGTAATTCCATAAATTAGACAAAACATTTTTAGAATAGGAACTAAAAATTGAATTTGATTATAAAAAACTCAAAAGACTAAAATTTGGAAATTAAAATATTCCAAGAATCAAAATATAAAGTAACAAAATTTGAAAGGGAAAAAAATCCTTTTTTTTTTTTTTGGAGAAACAATTCTAAGAGATAAATAAAAATTGAGGAAGAGGTTGGTAGAAAAGGCAATTGATGAGAAGCATTAAATTGATAGTCATAATAATTCATCTTAATAAAAATAAGAATTGAAAAGCAAGCGAAACGACGGCGTCTGACTAACACAGAATTAAGCAGAAGAAGTCAATGCCCGAACCACCACCCTTGCTGACTGGACAAGGCCCCACTTTCTGATAGCCATGTCAGAGACCAAGGGTTTTATCTGGTGCGTTCTTGACTTCCACAATTACCCTACACCTTCAATCACATCCACACATCAAATTTAACCTTAATATTTCTCCCTTATTTACCCTCCAAACCCTACTCCTATATTTTTAATTAATTACACTTTTTAAAAACTAATTTACCTTCTTTCTCTACCAATTATCCACAATCTCCCACTCAAAAACCCTAGTTCCTTTTTTCTAGTTACCGAAAATACCCTTGGAAATCTACGTCAAGGGTGGCATGAGGTAGGGAGATTTTGGGTAATTGGTAGCTGACTTCATTCTTTGCAAACCATGCACAAGGTGCTTCTATATTGCACCTTCCAAGCTTAATGCTTTGATGACGGCGGCGGCTGCGGCGGTTCAGTTTTCAACTCGGTGACGGCATTGCCGTTGTCGGGATGAGTTGGGCTGCCGAGAGCAGCGTTGATTTGGTGCACCGTGTTACAGAGGTGGTTGTTGATGGCGGTTACGCTAGATAGGTTGAGCTTTGCCGATGGAATGGTGCTGGCTAGAACTTGAAGGCCAACGGTAAGGAGGCAGCCGGAGTTGACTGCAGAATTAGTGACACCGTCGTCCTCGGATGGCGGTGCGGGGTGTCCGTCGACGGGGACGATGGAAAACCCTATGGGGAGGAGGGGAATGCAGGAGGGGTCTTCTCCACTCATGGCTAACTGAATCGAATCAACGTCGATCGTCGCGTAGACGACGAGGCTGCCGGACTGGTCCGTGCAGCTCTCCTGCAGCATCAGCTCAACATGCTGGGAGGAATTGCTGGCCACCTACAATATTCATATAGTTTCAATCAAACAAAAATGGAGATGGAGATAGATATTTGGTTGGATGTGTAGAGATTAGGTTAGGGCTCGTGGCACAAACAACAATAGGCTTAAAATAATTGCAAATTTAGCAAAGTTTAAAACCTTTTACAAATATGACAAAAAATCAGTGGTTATCACTGATAGACGTTATGACTATGACTAATAGACTTCTATCACTCATAGACTATTATCACTGACAAAATTCTATAAAAAAGAGTACTACTATCAGCGATAGACTTTTATCAGCGATAGACCATACTGATAGAAACTGTCATATCTGCAATTTTTTTAAAAAAGTGCTCTATTTTTAATTATTTTACTCTAAATTGACATCTGTTACATTTTCAGGTAGAAAATAGTAATTAATTTCACTCAATTTTTTTAAAATTTCACATTTATCCTAGCAAATGTTATGAATATAATTAATTATATCATTCTATAAAATTATGTCTCATTAACATATTTGGACACACAGATACATGTTACATGTTACTTTGACGACGTTATTTGACAAATGAAATTCAACTTGTCTACGAGCAAAATTCAATTCGATGAAAAACTCACATTGATACGAAGAAGAGAGATGCAATTTCCAGGGTGGGAGCCATTAGCAATGTGAGCCACCTCGTGCAACGAATTCCCATTGGAAAGAACCTCCAGCTGAAACCATCCCATGTTCAATAATATAAGCAAAACATTGGAAATACCGTAGTCGATCTATCGCGAGATAAAAAGCATTAACCATATGACCAAATTAGGTTAAAATACCTGAGATCGACGTCGTTCGTCTCGCAGAAGATCGAAGACTCGGTAGTGAGGATAGGGAAGCCAAGTGGTGGAGACAGCGCTGAGAATAACCCCATTAGGTTGACCAGGCTCGACGATTTTTCGAGTGGTTATTCGGACGGTATCGTCGGGAGAATCGGATAACGCGGTCCACGACTGGCCGCCCGAGGTGCTTATGTTGAGGGAGAAAGTTCTGATCATTCTTTGAGCCAGCTTCATTAGGTTTTGTCTTGCTTCTGGTGAAGGTATCACTGAAGACAAATCCCAAAGAAATCATATAATATATAAATGAATACAAATTAGTGTTAATTAGTTCAAGTTTAAAGAGAGATAAAAGAAAAATTAGAACCTCCAAGGTCAGAAATATTTCTAGCCATGAGACTTGCAATTCTCTCGCATTGTCTTTGTAAGATAGCCAACCAACGATGTGCACCAAAAGCCATTCCACTATGCACAAAGTGATTGAATATTTGATGGATTGGCTTCTCTTCTATTTCTGCATGCTCCACCCATGTAACCTACACCAACATATTAAGAATATATGAATGAAATATAATTTCAACTAATTATTCAAACATAATATTACTTTTAATCTCAATTAATATTGATAATCACGGTCGACATCACGTCTTAATTTCTAAGCCCACAAATGGAGAAAAAATTATTGGATGTGGTTGTCACAATGTAGCTACCCTTTAATAATAGCCATACTCGGTCTACAACCTATTAGTCAACCAACATTTTTAAATCATTAGATATATAAGAGAGAAATAAAAAGACTGTATTTAGATCTTGCATCAAATTGTTAGTAGGAGATAGATAAATTTTAAACGAGTATCATACAGTTATATTAAGAGACGACCACATTAAATAGTTTTTGCATGGTATCAGACTAAGGGATCCTGCATTCGAGTCCTGTTATATCATTCTAATTTTCTGTAAACCATCCGCTTAAATTTTTGAATTAAGTGTTAATTCGTCAAAACCCTACCTTTTAAACCCTAATAAAAAAATATCTCAGACACATTTTGAAAGGGGTTTTAGGTGGGGGGTATTACCCTAGAATATCCATTGGGCATATCTTGGATAATGCAGCCAGAGGGCCTTCTCCTGTATCTGGGAAACGAGTGCTGAAGACTGTCGTGAAAGCTATCGATCGGAAAATCAACGATCGCCCAGCTTCCTTCATCGGCGTTCTGTTGGCAGCACCGGAGGAAATGCGCTTCTCTCGTCGGAACTAGAGGAGAAAGGGTCTGAAGTTCTGCATACATCTGTAAAACAAAATATCCAAACACAAAGAAGAGAAAGATTCTTAATTCTTTTTTAGTGATGGAATTTTTTTGAAAGTTTGTAAATTTAAATTATATGAAGGTGGAAAATGGGTTTAGTTATATTACCAGCTGAAGGGAACCACTGACATGGCCTGAAACACTTGATGAAATTACTTGTACAGTTTTTGCTTTGGCCACAATTGAAGGAAATAACTCCATCCATTTGTTCTGGAAATTTCCAAGGAAAAAGAATAGTCAATTTTTTTAGTTTATTTTGAGTATATATATTTGAAATGAAGCTAAATTATACAAATTGTAGTGAGAACTATGTAGTTGGTTTCAATTTTGAGCTTGATGTTGAAAAAGTTTCGATTTTATCTCGAGAAAAAAAAAAAAAAAACTTTGGTTAGCAATTTCCTTTATAATTGAGACTTTTAGAACTTTAGGGAAGAAAAAAAAATGAAACCAAATAAATTATACAAAATGCACCTATATGTGATTGGTTACAATTTTGTCTCTATCATTTTAAAAGTTTTAAAATTTTTCCTACAAAAATTATTTTGAGTTAGATGTTTTAATGAAGATTGCAAACAATAAAAAATATAAAGAACAAAGTCGAAGCGAAAAACCTATGTTACGTTACTATAGTCATTTTGTTCACTAAACTCTAAACCCTAAACTCTAAATGAAATAGAAAACTTACAGAGTCGAGGAAGGCATCGACAAGAGTGATGCTATTCATTATAACAACGGCGCTCTCACGGGTCGCTTCAGTCCTAAACTCACTTATCAAGTGTTGCTTGAGGTTCAACGGCCATGGAAACATCCTAGCATGCTCTTCTACATTTAGAACTTCCTTACCGCTCTCGCTATCTCGAATCCAAAGAGGCTCGGTCGAGCGACACATCTTCACAAGTTCAGCCATGGACGACACAGCGAGGTCCATTGCAAGTGTCTTCTCCTCTTCAATTAACAGGCCGCCCTCCGGGAAGTGGGCGGCGTCGGGCGGGAGCATTGATGGCAGCGGCATCATTTCGGAGGATGAAACCATGGCCTCTGTGTATTGCCTTGAGTATATGTTCATGTCCAAATCCAAAGATGGTTGCATGAGAGGACCAGTGGAGGCCATCCCTTGGATTGAGCGACCAGTGTATCTTGAGGTCAAGGAACAAACTTGTTCTAACTGTTAACAACAAATTTTTAAGCATTTACTATCAAATACAAACACTTAAATTGCATAAAATTTTAGGGTTTTAACATGGTATAAGGACAGGAGGCCGTCCCTAAATTTAAATTTATATATACGACTTTTGTTTCATCTCGCGAAATTGATATTAGATAACCTATATTGAAAAAATATATTGCATAAATTAAAAATGCTCTAACTAAAGAATTTGAAAGTTTATCTTAAAAGTCAAACCCTATTTTGCATGCTCTCCTCAACTCACATATTACAAGATTAGTGACATTAAATGGTTGTTTGGGAGTTGTTCTAAACCACATAAAATATAACTAAGTTGCTTTAATAGTATGAAAATCAGGTTTAAAAGTGTAAAATTACAATTAAAATAATTATGTGAAAATTCCATTAAATAAATTATTTATAAAACTATCACTCTCCCAGACATGCCCTAAATAAACTAAATATGATTCCGAACAACCCCCAAAGAGAGAGATACCAAAAGAAAAGACTAGAAATGGTTGGTTCAAAAAATAATTATGGTAAAAAAACATTAAAATTTGCATAAATGACCCAAAACCCTAAAAGTTAATGTGTGTAATAATTAATTTACCTGTTCTCTAAGTCTAGCATTCTCAAGACGAAGCTGCTGTTCATCCAAGCTTGGCTCTCCTAGGATACCTTGCCCTCCACAGCTAGGGCATATGATGCTTCTTAGGGCACTTTGCAGTCTATAATTCTCATTCTTTAAGGTATCATTTTCAGTCCTAAGAATCACATTATCAGATCTGTCTTGTTGTGCCTGCAGCCAAACAAATTAAACCACAAATTAATTAATTAACCCTCTAGTCTAGATTTTCCCTATCATTTTAAAATAACTAAAAAAACAAAAACCCTAATTTTAAAAAATGAAAATGCATGCAAGTTCACTTACTAAATTGATGTAAAACAGTGGTAAATGTTAAAGGGAAAGCATTTAATTTGTAATGCCATTGGGAAACAAAGAAAGACAGTTGAGTAGTTAGGGTTTTTAATACAGCAACCACAGGGTCACCATTAATGGAGGACAGACTGTAAAAAGAAAAGAAAGACAGCCATGAGAGAGCTTGTAAGATCTAAAAAATAAATGAGAGAGATGATTCTTTACACTATAGAGATGTAAAGATCATAATGGGGTACCCCAGTTCCCAGTTTAGGGTTTAAAGGCTCTTAAATGGGACCAATAAGCAAAATATACTCTCTTTTCTTCAGAATTGAGCTGAAATGTTAAATGGGTTTGTAAAATTTTGCCCCAAAATTTGGACAAATTATTCAATGAGCCGAATTCTTTAAAATTGTAGGATGTAGATCTTAAAATATATCTACCCATTAAACTGTTAGTGGTGGCCTGCTCGTATAATTTTTTCAAAATTTGATATTATCTCCGGTTCGAGTATAACTCAACTGGTTAATACATATATCTTCGACAAACAAGGTTTCGAATACTCACCCCCACATGTCGATGCCAAATGGGTTTTTGTTTTTGTTTTTTTATTTTATTTTTGGGTGGTAATTTATAGAGAAATTAGAGAGATGGGAAGTGTTTGGAAATTTGAATTTAATTAATTTACAAATAATTACCTTCATTTGAGTTCTGCGATTTTGGAACCAAAACTTGACTTGGCGAGGTTTGAGGCCAAGTTCTTGGCTGAGTTTTAGCCTCTGCTTGTCATCTGGGTGTGGACATTCCTTAAACAAACTGTCAAAACCAAAAACAAAACAAAAATGTTATATTATTCTATATATATATATATATATATATATATATCATGCAAGAAAGAAACTTTGTTCTTCAAAAATTAAAAGTAAAATTAGAGAGAAAAATATATATATACGCTTCCATTTCTTGGATCTGGCGAGCAGTATGCCTATGATAGCGTTTTTTCTTCTGATTTTGCTGAGAAATATTATCATTACTCTCCATTTCAATTCCTTGATTTTCTTCAACAATTTGTTCACTTCCAGACCCACTTTCCATATCTTCTTTCCCTCTCATCAACCCATTTTCCTCCTTCTGTGCAAATTCAAGAATCCCAATTATTATTTTCTCCAAAAAAAAAAAAAAAAAAAAAAAAAATGAAGTACTTACAGGTACAATGGAGGGAAAATGTTGGAAATTGGAGATGAAGTTGAAATTAGGGTTTTGAATGGGAGAAGAGAAGAGAGATTCAGAGGAAACCATGTTTCCTCCCATATTGCTTGACATCACTTGGCAATCCCCATACATTCTTCTCTTTTTCTTCCTTCCCCTTTTTGCCTAAATTCTTTTTTCACACTTTCCTTTTATATAATAATATTATATTTTCCTCAACAAACACCAATACCAATTACCCTTAGACAATGACCTGCAAAAAAAAAAAATATATATATATATCAAAGCATTAGAATATATTGTATGCAACAAAATATCACTACCCATTACCAAAAAAACAAAAACAAAATCAAAGATCTCTTAGGAAAATATGTGTTTAGAATCTTAAGCATGCAAAGTTAACAAAATGAAAGCTAAAAACCCATCAACTTTCACCATTTGCTTGTGAGTTTCTCAAACCCACCAAGAAAATTCCACCAAATGGAGTTTTTTTTTTTGGTTGTTTTTGAAAATTGTTAGAATGTTCAAGAGAGAATTTTAAGTGGAAAATGCCCACAAAAAAAATAAAAAAAACCTTAAAAAAAACATCTCTTTACCTATATCTCTCTCTCTCTTCACTGTCGGTTGTTTCTAATAGACAAACAAAAAAACAAACACAACCCAGTGACGAACAGAAGGAGAAGAAGAAGAAGAAGAAAATCTCTCTTAAAATAACAAAAAACTAAGACATCCACATATTATATATTTGTTTTTCTCTCTCTAAAAATCTCACATATCTTGCAAAAAGGAGAGAGCTTTATGCCTTGTTTGGTAAATCTTGGGGCCTTACAAATTTGAACATTTCGAGAATATTAAAAATTAAAATTAAAAATAAAAAATATAACAAATATTTATTTATTCGAACCGTTTAAGAATTTAGACGGTCCAAAACTTATCCAAGTTTGTGTTGTGTAATTTTTCATTTTCCTTTCTTAATTTTTTAAGATTTAAAAAAAAAAAAAAAAAAAAGTGGTTTCTCTCTCCATAATAAATTGGGTAATTTAATTTCGGGACAAAAAAGAAAAATCACCACGATAAGTTTTTAATGCACGTTGACAGAAACGGATCAGCTCCAACTTTTTTACCCACGGCTGTTAAATTCCACGTGGCGGGTTTTAAATGGATCTCTATTCGCTTCCCTAGACTACCCTAAAGTCAAACCTCTACGTTGCTAAGCTCACGCGTTTGGAGGTTTGTGTGTAGTTCACGCGCTCTGTGATTGGGTCGTGAAGTGTAAGTAGCAATTTTGGGGTATTGGAGTTTGGAGGGTTTCGTGTGAATTAACCATTTACCGAGACAGCAAGTAACCGGATAGAGTTTTGACTTGGAAAACCTTTGACGGGCAGAATTTAATCGGCCAGTCAACAAGTCAAAAGGATCTGGACCGTCCACAGAGAAATTCTAGGGCTGCGATTAGTTCACGCTACACAAAGATTAACGCCCGTTTTTTTTTTTTTTTTGAGAAACAACTAAAATTAAGGCTTGTTTGGGTATAGAGTTTTCTTTTTCTCCTAAATTAAGCAATTACTAAGATTAAATTAATAATTATATTCAACATTAACATTAACACAACTCATTCAAGGTTGAGTATTTATCGACCAGTTCAAAGGGTTCGAATCTTCACCTTCATCTCGACATGCATTCATGTTATTGGACTAAAAAACAATTATAATTTTTTTTTTCTTTTTTTATAATCGTCAAATTTAAACATAGCTCGCTAACTCGAGCATATAGCTCAATAGTTTCATATGATGTAATATTCTAAACATAATTATTGAACATAGGTTCAATTACGAAGTTTAGTTTGTCAAAAAAAAAAAAAAAAAAAAAAAAAAAAAAAAAAAAAAAATACAAGTTTAATCTGCTCCATTTTCTTTTATTTTCTTTTCTAAAGATAATTATAAGTAAAGTGTTAAGAGTACAAACCATATCTTACATTGGCTAAATAAGGAGAATATCTCAAGTATATAAGATGGATGACTATATCTAATGATACAAGGCCTTTTGAGTGAAACCAAAAGCAAAGTAACGAAACTTATGTCCAAAGTGGACAATATCATATCATTGTGGTTTTTTTTTTTACAATTTATTACACTTTTTAAGTTTCATAGGCCTATTAGACTCAATTCTAAAAGTTGAAGGACTGAACTTATAATTTAAGTTAAAAAAATATTACATCACATGTATGGAGGTGATAATATTTTTTGAAGCGACCATATACAAATTCAACATTTTTCCTTCAATAATGGCTACACCCTACATATAATGAGAAGATTCAAATCAAGAGCAAACCAGAAAACTTTATTTCAAGTTCCATAAAAAAAAAAGAAAAAATTAAAACAAACAACATATTGGAGAGACCAACTATCAAAAGAGTTGGATAAGAAAGTTTTATTAGAAGATTCATATTATTCAATAGTTGAAAACTAAATCAACAAATTGAAGGGGGCTGCAATTTGATCACGAACCGGGTTCACGGTTAATGGTAGAAGAAATCAAAGGCATGTATTCCTTTCATTTCTCACTTCAAAACCAATAAAATGGATTTGGATGTTTTCACTTTTCAAGAGACGATCTCCGACTTCAGAAATATGAGAAATCTTTCGAGAGAGGGGAGAGGTGAAGCACGGACAAAGGCGAGCGACGAGCGACGTGCAACTGCTGAAAGCCTAAACTGTGAAATTAAGTTTAAGAAAATGTTTCATTTATATATCTATATATTTTTTAAAAAAATACATGAACTCAATTCGGTTCGAGTTGAACCGAGCCAAATAAAATTTAAACCGCAAACTGAACCGAAATTTCGGTTTTGTAAAAAACTCACCCACCTCAACCCTTACGATTTGGTTGGGTAGTTCGGGTTATTAGGGTTACCGGATTATTTGTACACCTCCTATATTATGCTTGTTGATCTTATACTCATGTTTACATGTGGGTGATAATTTGAACTTACAACTTTGATAGAAGTGAAGATGTTTTAATTGTTTAATTAATACAAATTTGAAAATTATTATTATTGTTGTTTAGGTTTAGAGATCTCCACATCCTTATTTCTATCCTATGATCTTTGTAAATGGCTTCACTAAAAACTATGAAATAAAACGAATGCTTTTCATTAAAATTTACAAAGTCAATTTAAAATCAAACATTAAAAAGCATTCTAAGAATGAAGGGTTGAAAAGAGAAGAATTTCATGTGAATGGTAACATATGAAATATTTTGATGTAAAATAATATTAAAGTTTTGCATGGTTGCCATGTATGGAAAGGCAATAATGGGGTGACATTGAAATCTTATTTTTATGGGGCACCTCAAATCCATAGGTGATTGGACAACTCTCAAGTTTTGACATTAGGGTTTGCATCTAAGGTTTCTTATTATTATTTATTGCAAAGGACAAGGTTTCTTATTTAAAAAAAAGCCATATCAACTGTTTAATGAATAATAAAGCAAATGATCAATTGCTATATTAGAGCATGTGAACTTAATTACATTATTGAATATATATAAAAAAATAAATTAACACATGTGGGACGGAGAATCAAAAATATGTGACCTCTTAGTCACAAGTCGAACACTATGTCACTTGAGAGTTATGTTCATGTTAGCTATTGAATCAACATGTGGGGATAAATGATTGAACCTAGGACTTTTTAGTCATTAATCGATACATTATGTCAGTTGAACTATACTCGTAGGTAATACAATGCAAAATTAAGGATGTTAGTGATGTGAAAAAGAAAAAAAGAAGACAAAACCGAGATTTTCTTAGGATAACTTTAGGCATCCTAAATTTTGTTGTTGGGGTTAAAATTTGTCAGAGGTTTATAATTAGGTTGTGAATTCATATGAAGAGTATTTAATTTTTGGTAGTTATATGGCAATGTACTTCACTATTAAAAAAACTATAGATCGTTATTGTGAATATTTGGATAAATCAATTATTGAAAATCCTATTCTGGCAATATAATTTTCTTTTCAATAAGCGAATAGGTGTACCACTAAAGAATTTGATTGTTTTCTCAATTATAATTTGTGAATTAATATTTGAACTATTTACACATATTTCATTATTCATGGGATTTTTTTTTTTTTTTTTTTTTTTTTTTTTTTTTTTTTTTTTTTTGTAATGTTGGAGATTTTTGATTAATTAGATATTTATGGAGAAACAATTATATGATCAGATAGATATGCATTGCACTTTATCATAAGTCATAACTATGCAGGTAAATGTGAATTAATGGGTATTTCATTCAAAATTGTTGCAATATGCCACTTAATGTGTACAAAATATATATATATATATATATATATATTTTTTTTTTTATATTGAACCAATCTAAGCCGAATTTCATGGATTACCAGTTGCAAAATACATAAGAAAACTCGAGGAAACAAGATCTCTCATCGAGTCGAATAATAAGCCTCCAATTGCTCTAAAGGCTATCTTATGGGCCAAAACATTGGTCAGATGAGAAAAATGGGTGAAGGAAATCACCCTATCAACATCCTTCAAGTCCAGAGCTTTGCGGATGAAGAAGGCAATCATGGTGAAATCAACATTGGTTCTATTGAGAAGATTACAAACTTTCAAACAATCGACTTCAGCCTCGATTGTGCACTTGCAAGGATTCAAAAATGAAGAGATTGTTCTGAGACAATCTTCGACTATGACTATGGCCATGGCCTCTAGTCACTTGTGTAGTTTATTTATATTATTATTGTTTTTTTAAGGAAAATTAGTTAATTAAAAACAATAAAAATAAATTAAAATAAACCCTTGCATGAAATAGCCACCACCAAAATATGTGTTAGAACTTTCACATTTGTTCACTTTCTTTATACTTTAAATCTTCTATTTTAATTTAATAAATTTTAATTTATTGTGACTAATCAAACTATCAAAACATAAATCTAAGATAATTTATTTCAAGACGTAATATTATATGGATCTTATATGTGTGGGTTAAAACACAATTAAACCTGTGTGTGGTACTATATGCAAGATTTCTATAAATACCAAATTAAAAAAAAATTAATAATAATTTAGACCCTAAAGTTAATATGCGGTAACAATTCTGACTTTGAAATTTTAATTTCATCAAACATCATAAATATTGTAATGTAGACCTTAAACTTTTAATTTCATCAAATTGAACTTCAAACTTGCATCATAGACCAATCCTACAACACTAATAATTTGTGTGCCCCAAACTTGCATAGATTTTTTTATGATGATTTTTGTTAGATAAATGAAGAAGCTAGATTTAGATAAACGTAAGCGTGTTCATACTTTTAACAGATTCCAACGAAAAATTAACCTAGAATCTACGTCGTAACACTTATGCAAGTTTGAGGTTCACAATTTAATGAAATTGAAAGTTTAGAGTTAAAATTGCTACAACCTGCTAATTTAGTGCCTAATTTTTTTCTTTCTTAAAAAGTACATAATTCTAACCAAGTATATAAACATGGATAAAAACAAGCATAGTTTAGTAATAATTGACAAAAATTAGTTTGTATAAAGGTAGTTTCCATCTATGATTAAAAAAATATCATTCCACTACACTCATACCTTTATTAAAGTATTCATTAGAGAAATTGCAAAAATAACTCCTATATTGTTTAAGTTCTACCCACCTTTCAATTTTCAATTTGATTAGAGTCTCCAAACTTTTGCAAAATTGTTACCATCAAATCTTTAATTATATAGAAAAAATGCACAAATCACTCCAAAGCTCCAAGTATTATTCCAACCAAACTCTCCAACCATATGATTGTTATAACAATTAAACTCGTCAACATGAACATGTGATTGTTATAACAATTAAACTCGTCAATATGAGCATAATTCAACGTTAATTGACATAAATTTTTCTCACTTGAGGTCGAAGGTTCATATTTCTCATACACCACAAAAAAAAACACCAAATTCTCAATTTTTTGTTTTCTTAAATTGTGACAACATTGATCTTTTCGAGTTCAATAACACATGTGAAGCGGAAGAATTCAAATCTCTTATTTTTTTGGTAGAAAATATATGTCTTAATCGATTGAGTTATATTCATGTTAACGATCTGAAGGTTTTAGAGTATGATTATAACAACTAATTTCTCCCGGGCCTATCGACTCCATCGGTTTTGGTACCATAAGATAGACTTGAATTTGATAAGATTTGAAAATTTGGAAGTGGTGCAAAGAAAGAATTATGGCGAGTGGGCAGAGATGAATTATGTAAAGCAATATGCAACACACAAAAGCAAATAATAATAATAATAATAATAATAATAATAATAATAATAATAATAATATAGTGCAGAGTGCAGAGTAGTTTGGTAGAAAAATAAAAAAGTGTGAGCAGAAAACCATAATTGTAACGCGGCATTTTCTGCATATAAATTTATGGGATTTACTATTTGGTCAAAAACCAACCGGAGCTACCATCATTTATCACTTCAACTTTCCCAATAAATTCTATAGTACAATCCTCACTGTCTAATGTCTACCTCTTTTTTTCCTAACATTTTTTTTTTCTTTTCTTTTATTTCTTCTCGATAATTTCGATTTCATCAAATTAAACCATAAACTTGAATGATACTTTTCTCGAGACTAAATTAGCCAATGGCTGAAGAACCAACTAATGTATCAACTCAAATCTAGCCAATAAAAAATAATCTTACATTATCTTACTTAATCACAACCCAACTACAAAAATATTATAGGTTAAATTACAAAATTATTTTCTATTTTTTTTATTTTTTTTTATTTTTAATGTGTGTTAATAAGTCTAAACTTTAGAAAATATATCTCGTAGATGTCTCTTCACTTTCAATTTTGTATCTAATATAATAGGTTTATATGAACTATTTAATAGGTATCCAAACTTTTAAAATTGTATCTAATAGGTGTATGATATATTCACTTTTTAAATTTAGTTAACTCATTAGTTATGAAATTTAACTTTTGTATTTAATAGAGCCACAAACTTAACATAGATCCATGAATATTAGAAAATATAAAATAGGTTAATGACCCAATTAGACACAAAATTGACAGCGACTTATTTAACACTTTTTAAAATTTGTTCAACAACATATTAGACATAAAATTAAAAGTTAAAAAAATAGAGACTTCTAATTTAACCAAGAAGCACTTTTTGTTGTTAACCATTACAAATATTATATTAAAATTTTGAAGTTTTTTTTTAAATTTTTCTTATTTTATGTAAACTTTTTTTTTTGAGTTCTCGGTGCATATATATATATATCTCGGCTAAACCGAGCATAACTCAATTAACATAAGGTTATGCTCTTAAATAAGAGGTCATGAATTTAATCTTCACATTAATTAAATATTTTTGAAAAAAAAAAATTATATATACCGACTATATATATATATATAGAATGAAACAACGAAAAAGATGAAAATAATAATGTTAAAATTCCGAAACTCAATGAATAGATAAAGACAATTCTGAGCCGTATGAATTTTGACATTTAAACCATAAGTATGTTCGATAATAGGGAAGAGTTGACTTTTCGTTTTCGCAATAATACTTTGAACAAAATCAGATATTATAAAAAGAGTACGTATTTCTAGAGATTTGAAAAGCACTTCCACAAAACTTTTCCTTTTTCCTTGTAGAAGGAAGTGCAATAATAATAAGCGCTTTAGAAAGTCAATGAATGTTTAGATGAAATTATTGATGAAGTGAAATTGAATGGGCAATACCCAATTAGTTGAATATGAAGCCTATTTTAGATCCACAACTTAAATGAAGTATATTCAATGAATTTGCTCCTTAAAAAGTGAAAAACTTGACAACTATATAACCTAATTGGATGATGCCAAATTCATTATTCTTACCAAGCTAACTTATGGGAATATATATACTATAAACCCCAACTCAACAACAACCCCTATAAGTACTTTATGGGAAATCCACCATTAATAATTAATATTTGTTACTCAAATGCATCATTTTTTGGTTTCCCCTCTCAACAAAGAGTAGACTTCCTATCATTACTTATGCTTTCTATTATGTGTGTGAAATGTATAGGTGTTGTACTAAATCTTACTAACTTTTATTGGTAATTTGAAGCATGATCATCCAAAAAGAGTGAAGTTAGATGTAATAAGGAGGAGTTTTGAAGTTAGCTCATCCTCGTGGGATCATGACCCTTTATTTATGATCCAAGAAGGATTGAAAAAAAAAGTATAATTTTTCATTTTATTTTATATATGTGGGTGTCTAGGTTCAGCTTACGTGCTTCTCGATTAATCTAAAAATAGACGAGACTTTTGATTTTGACAATATGTAGGGTGAGTAATTCGAACCTCTAACCTCTTGATCAAAGTTACATGTTTTATGTTAGCTGAGCTATTATCAGTCATAAATGAAAAAAAAAAGTAGGGAGGGTAGAGAGAAATAGAGAGAGAGATACAAAAAGTCTTAAAGTTCACCTAATCAACAAACATATATAAGTAGGGAGGGTAGAGAGAAATAGAGAGATACAAAGTCTTAAAGTTCACCTAATCAACAAACATATATTTTGGAGCGTTGAATGAGTTATTATAGTTGGTGGTTATAATAGTCTATATGGGTTATAATAGTTGTGAATAGTAAATACTATTGAAGTCGGTAGTATTATTTTATTGACTGTGGGTTATAATAATCGGTGGGTGAAACGTAGTCTGATAACTCAGTCCACTCAACTTCAAGTTGGTGCCCCAAACACCCTCTGAATTTGGTTCTTCAACAACAAAAATCTTGCTTTATCTTCCAACTTTAAAAGAGAATAGGAAAAAGAAAAAAAGTGAATGGAGATTATTTGCTATGTACCAAGTTGATGTGTATTTTGTGATGAAAAAAAGATAGTGATTTGAGGGTTTAGAGATACATAGAGAAATTGCTTCTTCCTTCTCTTCCAAGTTATCAAAGAATCTCCCTCTTTCATTTGGTTACTTTTGCATTAAAGTCATTAAATTTTAATGGAGAATCATGGTCAAAATAAATATATACACATACACAAATACTTGCATTCATACATTACATACACACTTTGTAATAAATCTCTAGCATGCATGAATGTGAATATTAAATATTTGGTTGTTTTGATTTTTGGAATATTGTTGTTTGTGATCAAATGAGAGCTGTTTTTGATACTACTTATAAATGTTTTATAATTTTGACTTCATATCAATTTACACATTATTGGGTACTGAAATGATAAAAAAATCATTTATACCATTGCTTAGTTTCAATATATTTTCACACTTCAAAGTTCAAAGAACTATAATGTATTGACCAAAAATGCATAAATTTGATATAAAGATACAGAAAAAAAGAATGTAATACATGAATAAGAGAGTCAACATGAGCATAGCGAATCTCCTCTATGCTCATCTCTTCGACCCAAGAGATGAGGTTTGAATCTCCTCCCTGCATATTAAGGTAATATGTTGCTATCTATCTAATTTGCTGCAGATATGCACGGCTAGACATGGCTTCCAACAAGTACAACTTTTCCAAGAATATGTTCAAAAAATTTCACAAGGAAGAAAATAAAATCTCTCTATTGTCTCCAAGCTCAAAATTGGAAACTAAACAGTGCACTATATACTGTATTGTCAGCCAAATAATCTAGTCTCCAAGGAGAAGAAAACTAAAAAACATCTTCTCTTCTAATTTCGGTGCATCCACTGCATAATATCTTCCCGAATAACGTGATCGAACCGTCCTCTTCTGTAATTTGTTTTCATTGCTTCAGAGCCACAAATGCTAAATTGTCTGTGTTGAATCGTAGTCCAGGAAGGCTTTGGCTGCCTCATGATCATTGCAATGGTGGGGAAGGGCTTAGGCCATCTGTGTACTGGAGAGGTAAATGACATATATCGATCGAATTTCTGACGAATCACCGATCGAGGGCTGGCTCGATGTTTCAAGTAGGAGGAGTTGGAAATCTGCTTCATCATTTCCATGCCTGTGGTAGTGGCAGTCGTAGTGCCATTGGGAAGTCTGTGAATCTCAGCAGATGGTTTCATTCGATTAAGCCATCGCAACATCCAGTTACCAAGATTCCTACCAACTTCTATGTCTCTATGCTGAATTTTCTTGTGAACAGTTACAGCAACATCAAATACCGCACGTGTACGTCTGCAGTAAGGAAAAAGTGCTTTTCAGCAGTTACAGAATAAAAACTTCAGACTAGCAACAATATATAGTACTAGTAGTTCTGCAGTTATTATGGAATTATGGTGCGTCTATGGAGAAGCCAGTATAATGCCAATGCTTCAAGGTATTGGACGTTCTCAGTGAATTTTGACTTTTGACGGTATAGCTTTACAAGAATCAAATGAAGAAGTGGTGGGTAGAAAATCAGAATATGAAGTCATATGGGTCTAGAAAAAACTTAAATTTCTATACTTTTGCAACTTAGGCCCTTGTTGAAGCGAATCATGAAGTGAGGAATATGAATATCATATAATTTTACCAACAACCCTAGGTCCCTTACATGTGTAATTTTCATATGAAAACAGAACAATTCCAAACAGAACCAACAGAGGGATAATAAATATTGAAGTCTTCACTCTCCATAATCACAATTAAATAAAATGAGAAGAATAAAGAACGGAGGAGTTTGACAGCTAAATAGCCCTGCCAATTAAACTTCTCACGGGACAACTATCTAACATTTGGTTGCCAAAGAAACTCGTAGGATATTAAATCTTTGGTAGGTGGTCATCATGGTTTGAACTCATTCCCTCCAACCCTTTTATTATTCTCACGACTCTTATTGATCACTAAGTCAACCCATGATGTTAGGCTACTATATATAATAAATGTTTTAAAAGGTTAAAGGTCGCCGCCACAAGGCTTTTTCCTAAAAGATACAAGACATCAACCTTGAGGAGATATTGGAAAAAAATAACAAAAACCATATCCTTTAATTGACACATACTTCAATGAAGATTCTTAACACTAATAGGGTCGACCTAGTTGTTAACTTTTGTTTTTCGTAAGCCATGATGGGAAAAGTAGTAAAGACTCGAATTACCCTAACTCATGTCATAGTAGTATTGCATAGATAATGTGGGATACTATATTTTGAAGAATAGACAATAAGTAGATATTATCCTTCTAGTCACTACAAGAGGCCAAATGCGCAAACCCTGCAAAGAGGAAACCTTTGAGAACATTGTATACACTATACATTAGACTTTTCCTTGCTATGTTATAACTTGTAAAATAAATCATACTACAAAGAAATCATGACATATCAGTGATATCACCATAACAACGTAGAAGTAAAATCTAAAATGTTAATGAAATAAAAAATCTTGTGAAACCTCTAAGATAGTAGCCATTGACAAGCTGATCAATTTCACATCGAATAGCCAATCTGTATTTAAAGCAATCTGCTAGTATCGCATCCGAAAGAAAGTGGGCATATCATAAGCATTTCTCAACATCTGCTAGCTAGTTTGTGGCACAGAGGTTAACTGAGAAAACAGAATTGAGTAATAAAAAGAGAAATTGACTTGTAGCAGACCATTTGGTAAAAAAGAAATAAGGCCTACTGCACAGGGCAATGAAGAGTATGGCAGAGTCCAACCGACTCACTTTCTTTTCCATGCAATAGCAGTTCACAAGTTTCAATCATTGACCATAATGTTCCTAACATAATATTCCAGGTAAGAAGAGTTATCAGGTTGAAACTTCACTAACTTAATCACCCAAAACTATTGTCTACACTACAATCTACAGAGGAAAAGAAAGCCCATATGAAGAATTCCACATCTCAGACCATGTATATCTTCCACATAACCCAATAAATAAGTTCCTCAACTATTCCACCATAATGCAATCAAGCAAATATAAAGGCCTCAATCCTAAGTTCATCAACCATTGCCATCAGATTGAGTTTAACCAGATGTGGAGGCCTCGATTCTATAACAAAGCACACATGTGAAAAGCGACATGATGGAGCATCAACGGTGGAAAACGTAGCATATGCATATGAAGCCGCAAATCTTCTTTTATAAAGAAAAAGGAAATTCACTATAGAAATCTTTCGTTAGTGAATGAATATTCCAGCTTCCAGATCAATAGTTATAGAAATCTTTCACAATATCACTGACATCCTAAATTTTCCGATTTTTCAACCACAAATTGTTGAAGAACTTTACTTCCAATCAGTATTTAAACTATAGCTAATTACTTCATTCCAACATGTAGGATCAAGATTCTACTTCCACAAACAAACTATCAACATTATAAATAATTGTTCTAATCGAAACTCTACATAATCAAGGGAAAAAAGAAGACATATAGAAAGAGATCACGTTCAACGAGACAATGCGCAACCAATTTAAAACGATGATGAAGAAGCAAAGAAAGGATGAAATACCCGCGAAGAAATTGACGAATCCGTGGGTGCTTGGGGGAAACAAGACGTCGCTGAGCCTTCATAGCAAGCTTAAATGTTCTCTTCAGCCCCAAGAAATATGCAGTTGCCAATGTAATCTCCCATAACACCATTTTTCACTCCCTCTGGTTCTCTTCTTCTTCTTCGATTCAAAGTGGGGAAAATTGTTCTCTTCTTCTTCTTCCTTCTTCATAGCGAACTGAAATGTTCGCTTCAGCCCCAAGAAACTGTATTTGGGCTTCGGCTGGTCAAAATGGGCTTTACCAGTCCAAAACGTACCAGGGCCCAATAGGCCCAATAGGTTAGGTTAGAGAATCGAATAAAAAAAAAGTTTTTTTTTCTAAAGAAATCATTTTTATTTGCAAAATTGTAACATACGGTAAAATAATTAAAAAATATAACATTTTTTTTTTTTTTTTTTTTTTTTTTTTTTTTTTTTTTTTTTTGCAGATATGTCAATTTCTATACTGATAGTATAGTCTATCGTTGATAGTAGTCTATCATCTCAGTTTTTTATAGAATTTTGTCAGTAACTATCATTAATAGTAGTCTATTAGTGATAGTCATATATCAACGATAGCAGTCTATCAGTGATAGTCATATATCAACGATAGCAGTCTATCAGTGATAGTCACTGATTTTTTATCATATTTGCAAAATATTTTAATATTTTTTAAATTTTCCATTATTTTAGGCTTGATTGCTGTTCAATCTATTTTATTTTTTAAATTGTTTTTTTTTTTTACCATAATATTCTGTTTGCTTTATATACTTCAAAATATTACATTTTGCATAAAAATTTAGTTTACTTTAAATAACTGTATGGATGGAGTTGTTTGGAAAAAATTAAATATATATTTCTAAATTTTGGAGATTATACCACTTACTATTCGTTGATATAGATGTAAACCTTAAACTTTCATAAGTTAATCTATTAAAATTAAAATTTCGTTTTAAAAATCGTTATTGTACAACTTTTTCATCTGTATAAAACTTCTTGAAATGTAGGGATTAATGTAAATTAAAGAGAATGGATGAAATAAAATTCATGGTTCGAACCACATATCTCTGGTTCGTCAACACATACATATGTCAATAAGCCATGCTCGCTTTAGTAAATTCATAGTAGCGATTTAGTTTTTTATCATCTTATCTTCCTCTAGTTTTTTCCATATAAATACTTATGTGATAATTTTTCTGATAACTTTTGTAAAATTTGGAGAAAAATAATTTTATTACGTAAGTTTGAATTTATTTTAAATGAAAACAATAAATAGTTATAAATCAAGTAAAGATATGCGCTAGAAAATACCAACGTCCTGATTTGATTCGTTTGTGTCACCAAATTATAATAATTTTCTTACACATGACACGTCTTATGGTCTCTTTTTGGATATAGTAAACGGATAGAATACAAAGAAATCATGATGTATAAGAAAATTGTCTATATTTGAATAGTACAAAAAAATATTATTTTTGTTTTAAAAAAAAAATAAAAAATTAAGAGATTAAAGAACTTTTCAACTAAATTTTAGATGCTTGGATTTATCTCCTCGTGAGCTCAATAAAAAAGAAAAAGAAAAAAGATTAATCAAAATTTTAGAAACTAAAATGAAATTTGTTAAACTATAAGGGGGCGTTTGGCCCAAGGAGTTGGGGGAGTTGGAGTTGTTTTGTCTGGAGTTGTTTAGTCTTTGTTTAGTCTGGAGAGTTCTGAGGTATGTCTGTTTGGGGCAAGGAGTTGTTTAGTCTGGAGTTCTGAAGTCTGTGTGTGTTTGGAGCAGGGAGTTGTAAAGTCTGAGTTTATTTTAGCTGTTTTCTTCTACACAATTTTTTTCTACAAATTTTCAAAATTTTCTTATTAAGAACTTCTTCCAATTTCAATAAATTATAAAAATGAAATATTTTATTTTTATTTTATTTATCCTTGACAAATTTCTTTGAAGACAACAAAAATAATTTTGAGCACAATATTTGACATTATTTTTTCACATTGATTATATATATATATATATATATATATATATTTTTTTTTTTTTTTTTTTTTTTTTTTGTTTTGTTTTTGTTTTTGTTGTTGTTGTTAGAACTCATCTTTAATTTTATGAATTATAAGATTGTCTACCCATAAGTATAGTCTATTCATGTATCAAACACATCTTTCTCCGCCTCCCATATGACAACAATGATGGTTTATTTTAGCTATTTTTTTTTTGTACAATTTTTTTCTATAATTTTCTATATTTTCATTGTTAAAGACTTCTTTCAATAAATTTTAAAAATGCGATTTTTGCTTTTTATTTTATGTATTCTTCACAATTTTTGTTTAATATAACAAAAATAATTTTGACCACAATACTTCACATTCTTTTTTCAATATCACTCACATTAATTATTCATTTTATTTTAGTGTGTTTGACAGGGAGAACCTCAAGTTCTGAAATCTGAGTTTATTTTACTAATTTTTTCGACACAATTTTTTTTTCTACAAACTTTCTAATTTTCCTTATTAAGGACTTTTTCTAATAAATTCTAACAATGCAATTTTTTATTTTTATTTTATCTACTTTCCAAATTTCTTTGGAGATAACAAAAAATAATTTTGAACACAATTACCTCACATTAATTTTTTAATCTCTCTCACCTTGATTAAATAATATATATTTATTATTATTTTTTAAAGACTCAATTTTTAATTTTTTTAATTTTATGAATTTTAAAAGTTAGATTTTTGTTTTTGTTTTTTTAGTGTAAGTATTTTTTAATCTCTCTCACCTTGATTAAATAATATATATTTATTATTATTTTTTAAAGACTCAATCTTTAATTTTTTTAATTTTATGAATTTTAAAAGTTAGATTTTTGTTTTTGTTTTTTAGTGTAAGTATATTTTACAAATTTCTCTAAAGAAAAAAAAAACAACACATAAACATATCTATGTGTCAAACAAGTTCTTCCTCGCTTCCACCCACTTAAACTCGTAATTTCATATGCACTACACCTAGAACCTATTTTCTATATTTTTTCATATTTTTATTATCATGAACTTCTTCCAATAAATTTTAAGAATACGATTTTTGTGTTTTTTATTTTATGTATCATTTACAAATTTATTCGAAGATAACCAAAATAACTTTGACTACCATACTTCACCTTTTTTTTCAATATCACTCACATTAATTATTCATTTTATTTGGATCGTTTTGTAATAAAGCAAATAGTCGTACAATAGTCGATTAACTATTACATGTGAATTTGAAATATTTTAATCCATTAATCAAAGTGAATCCAAATAAGCTATATTTTTATTTCTTCTTGAATACTACATTTTAAATTTTGTTTAAGTACCAATTTTAATTCAACAACTTAATTTATATTTAAAATAAAAAATAGGTTGAATTGCATTTTTAGTCATTTTACACCTTTTTGTTTAAATTATGTTTTTTTTAAATAATTAAAAATATTGTAAAAGGAAGAGAGAGAAAGAGAGGAAAATGAAGGAGAGTTGAATAGTAATTACTGTAGAAGTCTGGGGAGTTGAATAGTAATTACTGTAGAAGTCTGGGGAGTTGATATTTTTTGTCCGAGTTAAACAACTCCTTGGGCCAAACGGGGAGTAAGTTTACTCCCCACAACTCCACTCCTCCCAACTCCGTGGGCCAAACGGCCCCTAAAAGACTAATTTAAACTAAGAACATATTATAAGACTAAAATAATAATTGGAGTGCTAATTACTCAAATATTTATTCAATTTTAAGATTTTCTTGATATCCATCTCTCGAACATTGTGGTCATTAGTTCAAATAGTTTTTTGAGATAATATTGTGTTTTATTAAAAACCCCCATATCAGGCGGTGGAATCAACCACGACTAATTTTGTTAACCATGGTGGGTAATTGATTAACCAGGTACACGGGTAAGGTGAAGTTAAACCAAAGGATGCTAAGGCATCTGCTACTCGGTTACATTTCCTATTCACATGCAAAAACGAAGAAGAGGCGAAAACTGAGCAGAGAGAGATACAATCTTCAATCCAAATTTTGCTTTCGTTCATGTGTTTGCTAGGCGACTGGAGAGCGGATACGGCAAGCAGAGAGTCGGATTCAAGGATGATCTGAAGAATCCCTAAATTCCGAGCTAATTCCAAGCCGCAGCAGATGGCTTCCAGTTCCGAGTGAAGGGGATTGAGGAAGAAACCTCTTTTAGCGGCTTTAGCCGCGATAATTGATCCAGAGGAATCACGGATGATAATCCCTACACTTGCTTCAGAGGAGTGAGAGAACCAAGAGACGTCAGTATTTATTTTGTAACAACCCTCTGGAGGAGGAGACCATTTATGCCGAGGAATGGTAGAGAGATCAACTGGTGAAGGAGCTTTGGCAATGAGTCGAGTGAAGGCTTTCGGGAGCTCAGCTTGGTAGTTGGAGATCCAGACAATTTTTGAGCCAATTTCAGGTATGGGGAGCCTTGATTAGCCAAATTTCTGTCATTCCAGATTGCCCAACATATGATACAGGCTAAAACTAGCTCTTCTTTTTTGAAGGTTTCAATCCAAAGATCCCAGTGATCTTTAAAAGGGAGATGATGCATCCTTTTAAGAACAACTGCCGGGAGAAAAGCTTGCCAGATTTCTTTGGCTCGTGAGCAATAAAGCAGAGAGTGGACAGTAGTTTCATCCTTTCTACGGCAAATTTGGCATAAGGTACCACAATCAAGAATTAGAATATTTTTAAATTGTTAGTCGTTGCACCAAACGATTGTTTGATAAAATATGCATAAGAGTTTAAGGGTCAAATTAATATTTAAACCTATTCTTTAACTTCATCATTGTTAATAGGAAGTGCAACTCTCTTGTTCACACTTTGACTTGTCATGCTGGTTACTACAAGCACTTTGAAACATGGGTTGAAGAACACCTAACATAGGTGGCTACGTCAATCTTACGAGATTTCTCTCTCATTTATTTCATTAGTTTTTGG
Organism: Herpetospermum pedunculosum; assembly: GCA_028017165.1. Taxonomy (NCBI): domain Eukaryota; kingdom Viridiplantae; phylum Streptophyta; class Magnoliopsida; order Cucurbitales; family Cucurbitaceae; genus Herpetospermum; species Herpetospermum pedunculosum. Next base: position 69,004,845 of record CM051527.1, on the reverse strand, counting down.
TTTGTTTACGTGTAAAAAAAACATCTCAAAACTCAAAAGTATGGTTTGATCTTGCATCCCACCATTGTCGAACTCAACAAAAAGATAAGTAAAGGGTGTAAATATAAATATAAATTAGGTTAAACTATAAATTTAGTCCCGAAGTTTGTGTCTATTTAGCCTCTAAAATTACTAATTTAGTCCTTGAACTTTTGAATTTTTCAAACTTTGTGTATCTACTAGACAATAAAATTGAAATTTTAGGGTTCATTTAAGTCTAATATTAAAATTTATATCTAATTCATTAATTATTATTATTATTCTTTTTTAATTTGTTAGGAACCTAGAAAACACAAAATTGAAAGTTGAATGACATTTTTAAAAGTTTAGTGACCAAATAGAGACAAATGCTGCACATATACCCTGCTTAGTGACCAAAGTACGACATTTTTCCAAGAATATGTTCAAAACATTTCACAACATACCCACACCAAAATTGTATCGAAGTTGACATCCACCATGGCTAATTTGCCTTTCGCCGAAGTTCGGTCATGATGATGAGATTGGAGGAGACTGATGCGATAGATTATCTTTCGGTAGAGTAAAGTGTCTTTGTTTCGATAATATGCGTCGCCTTTCCAAGGTAGAAGAGGAGAAACGACGTTCAACGGAGGAAAACAAACACACCATGTCCGGCAGACGTCGCGACATCGGAGGACATCAATGTAGCTTTTCAGGCGTTTCCAAATGACCGTCTAAAGTTCAGGAGGCAGATCGAACCACCGTGCATGGCTATGGTGGTCCATCGGAAGATATGTTGTAAGAAATGAATTATATACCATGAAAATAATCACACCACTTAAAACCTCAAACTATGAATGATATCAATTTAAACCTTAAACTTTCATAAGTTAATCGATTTAGAATAAAATTTTGTTTTAAAAATCATGATTGCACAACTTTCACACATGTATAAGACTTCTTGAAATGTAGGGATTAATGTATTTAGAGATAAATGATGGAATAAAATTCATAGTAGCGATTTACCATTACCATGAACGATTTTTAGTGTGATTTGTTTAGGGTATGGTCGGATGGAAAGGTGTGGCCAAGAGTCTGCCCCTTCCGGCAGTGGCATAATCAGCAGAGAGTGGCTGAGTGTATATGTTCTTATTGGCGGGCGGCTGGTGCTAGAGAGTTGAAGGGGAGGTGGGCGAGCCCTCAAGGCTAGTTTCGACAGAACCGCAAAGATGAGAATCGTCGGCGGAGGAAGCTTTCAAGCTCAATGTTGATGTCGCTTGTCACCCAGATTTGCAGCAGACCGGTGTGGGGTTCATCCTTCGGGATTTGTCTGAAAGGATAGTGACGACGCGATCAGGGTGGAGAGTTGTTTGAATGTTTTATCCGTTGAGACTTTTTCCCTTCTCTAAGGGTTGAAGATGGTGGTAGAGAGGCATTTTGAAAATGTGTGGGTGGAGTTTTATTCTCAAGTGTTGGTTAATGTTATTCTTTCTGGACTTCTTACATCCCTACAAAGAGTAGTTTTAGATGAGATAAAACGATGGGTTCTCTTAGCTCGAATTAAAGGGTTGAGGTTTAGTCCACGTTAAGCGAACAAAGCCGCCCATACTCTAGCGGGTTGAGCTGTTTGTCACGAAGGCGTTGTTAGTTGGGAGGACATCCCTTCCGAGTAGTTATACAATATTACTGCTTTAGATATTCAGCACTCCCAATGAGCATTTTGAGTAAAATGTATGATTTTTCATCATCTTATCGTCCTCTATTTTTTTCTATTTATTTAGAAATATTTTCGTGATACTCTTTTGTAAGATTTTGAAAAAAAAATAATTTTATTATTTTAATTTTGAGTTTATTTTAAATGGAAACAATAAATAGTTATAAATCAATAAGGCGATATCTAAATGAATTTTTTTTCTCCTTTTTTTCTCTCATTGAAATCTAAACCAGTGAGAAATAAAAATAATTATCTAATTTGTAATTAATTTTTTTTAAAAAATAAATTTCTAAAAGACCCACACAAAATTAAAATGATGATCTATTATATAGAAAATAAAAAATTGATGTATCAAATAGATATTTTAAAAAAATTAGTTAAAAAGAGACCTAAATTTTAAAGTTTAGGATTAAATTCGTAACTTAACATTATAAATTATTCGAGAATTTGGGGGCTTAATTGTAACAATCCAACGTCACGAGGGGCAAATGAAAAACTTAGACAAAAAGTTAACACGGTAACTAGCCTTACTTTGAGTGAGCAACATCGCTTCTCTCTCTAACTCTCTCTCTCTCTCTCTCTCTCTCTCTACCATGCAAAGGCAGTCTCTAGGCTCACCAGTCATCAAGCTCCACGGCCATGGCGCCGGAGCAAAACCCGACGAAGTTCCGGCCGACGATCAAAAGCGCAAGAAGCACTCTCCATCTTCTTCCTCATCAATTGTCAACTACGACGGACAAGACGACGATAAAGCCTCCAAATCCTTCCGATTCTCATTTCCATCGCCTTCTCCTCTGCGGCAGGAGAAGTTCGTTCACGCCATCCCTATCCTCACCATTATCTGCTTCCTCATCCTCTACATCTGCTCGCACAGTCCTTCGCAGTCAGGTACCTGCAATTCCTCCCATCGGAATCGACAAATTTCGCTTTAGTTTGATTCTAATTAATCGATCGATCGTCTGATTTGATATTCTGTTTCGATCGTTCCAGATTTGGCTCAGTTTCATGGATTCAAGCGTCCTTCTGAACGATTAGGTATAATGTAGTTGAGGATTTCGCTAATTGAGGCATTCTCTGTGTAATTTATGGAATTGAACGTTTGTATTTGGTGTTTTTTCTAGCAGAAATCAAAGCCGATGGAGACGAACTGATTGTACCGAAGAAAGGCAACATTCTGGCGATTCAAAGTCTGCGTAACCTAAAAGAGATCGAAAAATCATCTTCTCTTAAATCTCGCCCTCCGAGGAAACTCGCCGATTTCTGAACTCCGCATTTCCGATCATCTGACCTTCCGGTAAAATCTCACCGACCTCGTTTTCGCCGTACGGCTTCACTCGCCGGCGCGAAACTATATTTTTTTTTAATTATTATTATAAAAGCTCTTGTACATCAAATACTCCGTCAGATTAAATTATTTTTATTCCTTTTTCTTTTTCTTTTTCTTTTTTCAATTTTTTGTTGGCCTCTGCTTGCGCCGGTGGCGCTTCTGTAACTTCCGACGAGATATTATTAATTTAATCTAAACAAAGAATGAGTAAAATTATGAGTTTATCAGAAAACAGAACCGCCGGTGGACGCGCCGCTCGTTCGTCGGAGCTGGAGCGCGTGAACTGCCGGCGCGGCGGAGATGGAAATGGAATCCAGCTGGCATATCTTTACTGTTATTTTCGATTTTCCGAATCGGACCGTTACGGCATTGGGAGAAGGGCCGGACGCCAGCTGGAAAATGCTGTAGTAGCTGACAGTATCAGGTTCTTTCTATCAAATTTATTGTTAGGTCCTCCATCTATTGCCTATTTATATTTGTGGCATATGCCCGTTTTATTTAATCTTACCGCCGAATGCACAGATATTTCCGTGTTGTTCTTTTATGTTTGGTAGCTCTTGGGATTTGTTTAGTAAAATAAAATTACTAATATAGTTTATTGTTTTTTCGTAAAGAATTAAATTATTATTTGAGTGTGATTGAAATTCATGTACTTACTTTTAGTAAGATTTGTGAATTACTGGAAATGTTGAGTATAAAAATAAATAAAAAATTTACTGGAAATGTTGTTACTTGTAAATAGTTTCGTTTGTCGGTTGATAGTTTTCTTTAATTAATTTTGTTCTTTACCAAACGAAAAAAAAAATGGGGACCAATATGGGGTCGGATTTAATGAATGGTAGGAGTACTTTAAATGATTCCTTTGTCTTATTTGCTTAATGCGAATTAAATAAACAAGGGAGTTTTTTTTGTTTTGTTTGCTCGATGAGAAATTGAACTACGACTTTTAAGATGGTAATTTATATTTTTACCTACTAAATTATATTCGAATTTTTATGAAGAATTAAAACAAAACTAAAGTAAAAAACAATTGTATTATAATTACTTAAATAAATCCGGATGTGATTAGAAATTTTATATTGTTACAAAAATATTTTGAATCTAATCTAATGGTTATTAGGATTTAGGAGACATGTAAACTTTTGAATCTAATTCAACTGGTATTAGGAGAAATTAAACAAATTATTTAATGTTATCTTATTAGAGAATATTTTTTTACATAATCTTTTATTGAAAAATTAATGGATGGGAATGCTTTTCAATTATACATTCACTAATTAATTTTGTGTGGCTCTACATTGACGATTTTTTTTTTAGTACAATAAATACGGGGATGAAGATTGAACATCCGACTTCCTGAGAGGTAGCACATGTCAATTACCGCTGAGTTATGCTCATTTTGATCTTATTGACTCATTTTATTTGGTTGCTATCTAAAACCACCTTAAAAGAAGTTTTAGGCATAAATTTGAACCATTTATTTCAAAATGAATTTCAAAATGACCAAACTCGTGGAAGATAGGAATGGTTCTTACACTTGAGGAAGCCAAGATGATAATTGGATACTCAAGATTTCATTTTCACTTTTTCATTCTTTAACCTTTTAATTTTCTTCTTTCACACAACTTAGTGCACCTAACATTTGTCTATAAAGAAATCCCACTTCTTTCCCATTTGATACTTTTCCCTCTATAACCTTCAACACATGGCAACAAACATCTAAAATAGCTCTATTTGGGATGTTAATTCTAAATAATTGATCGAAAAAACAATATTTTTTTTTGTTTCAAATACGAGTAGTAGGTGAAAAAGAAAGAGTAATCCAACTACATTTATTTATATTGAAAATGCCCTTTTTTTTATGTCAACAATATAAAGATGGAAATTCAAGTATCCCACTTTTAGGAGATATGTTTAATGTCATAATCGGTTGAATTACATTTAATTTATTAAAAAAAAAATTAATAAATTATGTTGTATGTGATTAAATAATCACAAAGATATAGAGAAGAGGACAACCTAGTTAAGTATTGGTGCTTTAATTTTGATAGAGTGTCGGTCGGTCATAGACTCATAAGTAAAGGCTTTATTTATTATTTTTAAAAAAGAGTAATAAATAATAAATTGAATAATAGAGTCAGGAAAAATTAAAATTTAAAAATTGTGAAGTGTCCGGTGAGGATTTGATGGAGTGGGTACAGCACACGTGTCATGATGTGATTTCCTTCCTAATGCTTTGGATATTGATGATGGTCCCACATCTATTCCTCCCGTGGACCCCACAACAATCACGCACGCTTTTCGGTGCCCTCTCTTTTATTTTTCTTTTAGGCTCCACTTTATTTATTTTTTTTTATTTTTTTATTTTTTGAAATGGAAGAACTTGGAACCTTTTTCCTTTATTGTTCAATTGAAACATTCTGACTTATGGTTTTAAATTTCAAATCCTGAATGAGTTTCAATCTTAATATAATAATAAAAAAAATAGATCATTTAAAAGATTGAAATTGAATAATTTTAGGGTTGGTTACATACACAACAATCAGGCCCAAAATAATGACAAATATAGCAAAATTTAAAACATTTTGTAAATATAACAAAAAAAAATCAGTGACTATCACTAATAAACTGTTATCGTTGATATATGACTATCACTCATAGATACTATGAGTGATAGTCACTCACAAAATTCTATAAAAAACGGAGGTGATAGACTATTATCACTCATAGAAATTGTCATATTTATCAAATTATTTTTTATTATTTTATTCTAAATTGATATGTGGTACAATTTTCCATAATTTTAATTAAAGTTTACATAATTTTTTATTTATTTTATATTTTCCTTAAGCAATATGTAAAGTGAACTTATGTATTATTTTTTGTATCAATTTTCAAAATGAGTGCCTTTAGTATTATATACAAAATAAACCACAAGAAACAAACCAAAATATTTTAATTTATAAAGTCCAAAATAGAATAAGTACAAAAAAAGAAGTTAAAATGGGTTTCCAAACTTCAAGATGTATGCAGCTATGTAGTTTCCCTTTCCATAAATAAATAAAAAAAAAAAAAAATGATGTAACTATGTCCCATGGAAACGTGGTATGACATTGATTTTAATGTTGTTCCTTGAATCATGAATGTGGATATAAATCACGGGATGGTTTTCTATGCCTCTCATTTGTCATTTCCTTAACAATAAAGAATACAAATACAATGCATGTGATATGTGATTTGATTTACGAACAAATTTATTTTGTATCAAGAATTAAACTTTATGCATGTATTTCTTTTTTATATCCGTGAGTGTTCCGACCAGCTTGTGCGCACCTCGACTAATCTCCATGAGACAACCACCTGATCCTACTACATTTGATTGTCGTAAGATATTAAGTCCTATGTAGGTGACCAGGATGATATTATCCTCCTATAAAGTGCATAGTTTTCTTTAAAAACCTAGTTTACAAACTTGCTATGAATTTGTTTTTATTTCAAGATGAGAATCAGAGAAAAGGATAGAATGATCTTTTAAACAATTATCTACCCTTATTTGCTTTCTTTAGTTTGTTTTCAGAATGATGTTTTTGAAAGCAACCTAATGAGAATGACTTGTGATTTAAAGTGGGTAAGAATTTTACCATTTACAAGTCTCACTTCCCCATTAATGTTCCTAAAAATAGTCTAATTTTCAAATATGGAACTTGTGTTTATGAACAACTCTCAATCACCCTAAGTAAGAAAAGAGAAAAAGCTAATGATTGGGAGAAACAGAATATTTGCTATTTCCATCCATACCCTGTCTCTCAAACCATTCCTTCATTATCTTCTATTCAATTATTTTGCATTTTAAAAATCAAACAATATCCCTCCTTAATTATTAAAAAATTTGAAACATTATTTTCTATTCCATCTCTCTATGTTTTGGTAGAATACTTTGTCAAGACAAGGATGAGTCTAAAATTTTTGAAACATTATTTTTTATTCCATCTTAACTCTCTAAGATGTCAGAAGAAGTTTTTTCTGGAAATCCTATGTAAGCAATATTTCATTTCAACAAGCATTCCTCAAACCTTTTACACCTAAAGAGAAATTATAACTTAAAAGAAGAAGAATTTACTTGATTGGATAAATGAAGACGATCGTTGTCGAGTGCCAGCTAGCACAATCACAAGATTGATTTCTCCAGGCTGAAGATCTCTGATCATTCTTATCAACCCGGCACATTATCTTCTTTTCTCTTCTGTCTTTTTGAGGAAAGGACCACCTGATAGGGAATTGCATAGCAGTTAGCACCTTGAAAGCGCAAAAAATGAGTACTCAAGAAAATGGCATTTGTATAAAGAACACAGAACTAAACTGCTGCACATTCAAGCAGTTGTTAGGGAAAATTGATGTAATGAACAAATTGAAACTGAACATCCATCATCACTAGAGCTTTTACATACAATATCAAGGAAATATCTCATGTTTCAAGTTGAAGTCTTCACATACTGCAAGTGCAACTAAAACTTGAACCTATTGTTTAACTGGAAACAACAAATATATATCTTGAATTTTCGCTGACCCTTCCATTCTCATATTCACAGTAGAGCATAATTTAGGAATCAGTTGGTTCAACTTCTCAAATCATTCTTTCATTAATGTCGAAAGCACTTGTAATCTCCCAATGTCAGGTCAAACCCTTTTTGCACCAGAATGCAAGTAGGCACAAGTATGCATACATGTAACTCATCTTTATGTGCAACACAAATCCACAGACATGTGCATATATACATGAACATTTGCTTCTTTGCAAGGACGAGTATGCACAACGTGTAGGGATGCGTACATGTGCTATACTGATAGATGAGTATGCATCATTTACATATGTGGGCAAGGAAGGGGGAGAATGAGCATGCAGAATGGGGAAGTCAGAAAGTTGAATAGTTGACCTTGTCGTGACATAAGGTTGATACGGGAGCGAGGACCTTCAAACATCCAGTTATCATCATCCAGGGATTTGACCTCCTTGTTCAGTGCAGCCACTATATTAGATTTAAGAGCTGCAAGCCACAGAAAACTCAAACCTTACTCCAAGAGGAAGTGCTTCATTCATTGACAAAAATGCATAGGATGCAAAGAGATACTATAATGTCCAATTAAAAAATTTATCCACTATCCCTCTTAATCAACAAACACCCAAATATGAGTATAATACCAGTGGGAAACATCAAAACATTTCAACAGAAGATCTAGATTAATCTCTCTATCTATGGATGAAACAGAAATAACTGAATTTTTATTTTTGCTCTCTTATTCAGAGAATAAAGGTTTAAGAAGTAACAAGGAACCAGTATATTGGGTACATTTTACCTGCAATTTTTTAACAAATTGATCAAGAATAAGGATGGATCATCTCCCACTTAACTCTTTATGTAAATTCATGGTACTTCATACTAAATGAAAGTGAAACTAATTAAAGAATAACTCCATTATAGTACATAAAATCCTTTTCTTTTGGCCGTGGGAGGGACTATCTGACTACTCACCACAATAAAGCCTAGTTAGATCTTAGTTTTCCAATGATTTTTTAAATTACCAACTCAAGAATTCTCTCTAGAAATTGCAAAATTGTCACTCCCTTCTCTAGTTAGTAGCCGCATCATTCATTCATAGCAGAGTTAGCCAAAGGCTAATGATTATCAGGACAGAGCGAAGGCGGAAATTGTCCCTCTTAATTCGTAGTAAACTCTAAAAGTATATATAAAATACTTCGAATTTGATAGTTTTGTTCCAATTCCCCCACCCCCAAATGTTTAGAATTAGAAGATTATATGTATATACAAGAATTAGAATGTAAAATCATGTCCTCTGATGACTATATGTTTCTCATTGTATATTGGTGGGAGAACATACTACATAGCATTTCGTAAGTTTATCAGTTCCCCAGCAATCAAATCAATGCCTATTAGATGCTTAAATTCAAGAATGAGGTAAGAAGGTGGAATACAGGAAACTAACCGGTCATGGCCTCGTCCTTGCGCTCGGGAATGGAAATTAAATTGGCGGGGAAGCGAAAATCGTCAACAGACATTGCAGCATTGGTGCTACATCTTCCGGGAACCGCGGTGGTAGAAATGGAAGAATTAGCCGGTGACGAGCTGTTCATTGTGTTTCCGATTTACCGATGAAGTAAGCCCTAGAAGTGTAGAGGAATCAGAAGTCTGATTGATGGTTAGAAACAAGGAAAACACCAAATACAACCAACAGATCTGAGAAGAGTTTTGATTTTCTACTGCTTTCAGGAATTTGAGAAGACGATACCAAATTGTGAATCAAGAAATCGGCGGCAACCAACTATTCCGCCCCGATTACATTGTGATTCAAAATGGGATCAAATATAATTTTCATCAATAAACTTAATTGCCAATTTTTTAAGAGCTCATCAATTATTACATCATCAATTATTTTTTTTTAATAGCTCTAGCTGAATATTTTTATGGCTCTCAAGCACTTGAGAGGATAGACAATTTCACTCTTTCTAGAGTGGAGCCTGCACAACAACAACAAGTAAAATAATATTAAAAAATAGTTGGTAATATCAGGAAAAAAAAAATAATAATTAAAAAAAAACGATTTGAATCAATTTTTCGAAGTGCTCAAAATTTAACATCATCTTACAAAATTTCACATTTTTTTATTCTTCACAAATAAAATAATAAATAATAATAAGATCTATACATTTTAAAATATACCAAAAAAATAAATTTTCCGTTTGAGTTTGTAGTTTTGATGATGGTGGTTACCATCGAGATGATTTGATTTGTTTTGGATTTTTTTTTAAATAAATTACAGAAAAGTATCATCAGATCAGAGTCACAGATGTGTAAATGTTTAAATTGATGAAATTGAAAAATTTAGGATTAAAATTGGTGCGGTTAAGTTTATGATCAAAATTGATTTTTCCCTATATTCGTTAAGTTTCAAGTCTTTTAACAATTGCAACTCCATAAAAGCTTTTTATTTTAAATTTTCATCCCCTAATTACTTTATTTTACAAGTGTTTGAACAACTAACTTTTACTCCTATGTCAACACCAACATAATTCAATTTCAACTACTTAAAAAAAAATGTTTACCTTTCTATATTAGAGAAGACGAAAATAAGTGATTTCAACTTTGGCAGAGATAAAATGATCAAATTTAAAAGAGAAACTAATTTTTCTCTTACTGTTACAACTCAAACATGAGTAGAGATTCAAACATATAACCTACGACCTTACCTTGAAAGAATGTCGTTGGTATCTTATCTTGGTTAAGTTGTGCCAAGTTGGCAAGGATAATTAATTAGGTACAAAATTCGTAAACATTAAATAAAAATATGAACCACAACCACAAGAAGGGTATGATTAGAACAGGCCTGTCATACTAATACATTTACATGGGTAAATCTTGCAAAAAGAAGTACTGCTATCTAAAATATCATTGTATGAATTCCTCAGATAATATACAGAACATAACATTATCGTAACATCGATTAAACTAGAACTCACATTTTCTCTCGATCAAAAATGAAGTAAAAGAGGCAAAAAAAAAAAAAAAAAAAAAAAAAAAAAAAAAAAAAAAAAAAAGACAGTGGAAGATATTACAGTTTTTAAGTTTTACGAGTTTTTTTTTTTTTTTTTTACAAAATTGTAAATGGCTCTTCCTTTTTATTTTGTTAAATAAAATGTAATAGATATTTTGGAAGTGTAGCAGTAAAATCAACCCACTGTGTGTTGTTTGCATCCCTTGGGTCCAAAATGCTGGGAGCTGCGCTTCACAACTTTTCTGCATAAATAGCAGTGGTGGGTTTGACAAGCCCAGCAACGTATGTGATTGTTATTCCCAACCTGTTCATTTATTCAAATAAATTAATAATAAATAAAATAGAAACACAAACACATTTTTTTTCCACTCATCAGCATGTTGAGATCTAGATTAAGCAAATTGTTAACAACAAGAAACAGAAGAATGTAGTAAAAAGATCGAGAGTCGGGTTTCGGTAATGCTAATCACACAAGCGCGTGCAGTGAATTGAGTAAGTTATTGGAAGGGAAGAAGGTTGGGGAGGAAAAAACTAATAGCTTGATTCAAAACTTGAGCGTGCCAAAGCTATTTATAGAGGTTGAATCCATCGCAATGGAAAAACTAAGTTGAAGATTACCATTTGTAAAATGATAGAACAATTGGGAGCAAGATAGCTGGAAATGCTCAATTAGAAGATAAAGAAAGAAAACATAACGTTTTTTTTTTTTTTTTAATATCCGTCAGTCTAGTTTGTGCGCATCACGACTAATCTCACGGAACAACCGTTTGACGCTACTACATTTGGTTGCCAAGAAAACTCGTAGAATATTAAATCTTAGGTTAGCTAGATGGCCAACATGGTTTGAACCCATTCTGAAAGAGAGATTCAAACTTTCACAAAATAACACTCGTGAATGGTAGGTTTATTTTGCCTGACAGAAGAGAAACTCTGAATCCTAATAGGGAATTTAAGTTGAATAACATCATTAAGAAAAAGGATATCATATCTCAATAATATCTCAAATGGTAAATATCTGGTGCTAATTGCTATACTACTAAGAAATCCTAGGTTGTCTAGATGAGTGATAATACTTCAAAATTTGCACATTATGACCGTTTCCCCCCTTCAAATGCATTTTTTGATTTGTATAGTTCGGCTGCTTAAAACACATGAAGACTATCTAAAGAAAAATAAAATCTACTGCAAGACATTTGTATTTTTTTTTTTTTTTTTTTAAAATATTTGTGAGTGTCTGGGTCACTTGCATGTACCTAGACTAATCTCATGGGACAACCGCCTGACTCTACTACATTTGGTTGCCAAGGAAATTCGAAGGATACTAAATATTAGGTAGGTGACCACCATGGTTTGAACCCATTTCCTCTAAACCCTTTATTTGTTTTCAAAGTCCTTATTGACTAGACCACTAGGGCAACCCATGTTGCACACCATATCTATTTGTAATATGGAAAAACAGAAAAACAGAAAAATTAGTGATCCTCAATGGAACTCGATGGACCTCAATGCAAATGTGTTCTACTCCTACTCACCTTGGCATTAAGTTGGCCACAATTAGGACATGGATGACCATGTTCAGGAAAAAGTTCTGCTTGAATCTGGCCCATCACCTGGCGTATATTCATGCGCTCTTCCCACTGTTGAATGGCTTCTTGCGGGAACAATTCACATGTGCCCTCCCTTCATTTAAGATTGGCTAGTTAGATTCTCTATCCTTGAGAGTTGCACAATTTATGCAAAGCATGAACCAGTCATGAAGAAACCAGCACTAAACTATTGCTTGTTTGCATGAACATACCTGAAATGATCATATCCATCAATTGCCTTGCTACAACGATAACAGAAATACTGTCCGCAGTTATTGCAAACCATCTTATTGCAACCCTCGGTCCGTGATATTGCCATTTTACAAGATGGACATTGCTTGGCATCGCGAAGTATTTCCTTGACGCTCATAAGCTCATTTATCATCTCACGTTCCTTTCGTCTTTGATCACTTCCTAACTGAGATGAATTTTGACGCTCCTGCAGCATTAAGTAAGAATAATAACAAGTTAACAATGTTAAGAAATGTAAAAGGTTGTGTTCTAAGGAAAAATGTAACGAATGTCCCAAAAATGAAGTTGGCCAAGGCCATTGAGACTAGAAAATTTTAATATATTTTTTCCTTCATAATTTTGTTGAGAATGAGAAAAAGAAAGTTGGTTTGGCTCCACAAATACAGGCATATTTAAGTCGGTGTCTTCAACTGCTTTATCATTCTTTGTGAAGGCTTGTCAAGCTCCACGTTATTAGGCACCGTAGATGTCCTTTATGAGTAAACACGTATATATTTTAATCCAAATCTTAACTCCCGTTTGAAACCCTTGAATTTGAGAGGATTTCAAATTAGTCCTTCATGAGTAAACATGTATATATTTTAATCTAAATCTTTGAGAGGATTTCAAATCAATCCTTTATGCGTAAACACGTATATATTTTAATCCAAATCTTAACCCTTGTTTGGAACTCCTGAGAAGATTTCAAATCAGGCAATCCTGAGTAAACACGTACATATTTTAATCCAAATCTAAACACGTATTAGGCAATGCAGATGTCATCCATGAGTAAACATGTCAGCCCAGTTCCACAAAAAGGAAAAATGCACATGGATTAAGTGGACTTGATACTTGGCTAACCTCAAGAAGACGAAGCTTCATTTCTGGAGTCATACATTCAATTCCAACATGACGTCGCTCGCTACAGAGTGTACAAAAACTAAAGTAACACTTCGAGCATTGAGCATCGTGATCTACATCTTCTAGGCACGGAGTTTCACATCTTGGGCAATAGACCACATCTGACATGGATTCCAGTGTTTTTGTGAGCAACATGGATTCCCATCTTTCAAACTCTTCATCGCCAAGCAATTGCTTCAAAAGACCAGGAGGAACCATAACGTCACATTTGGTATCTGGACATTTGAGTTTGCTTACGGTGCCTTCCTTGACATGCATGTTTGAGTATGTCTCCATGCAGTTCCAACAGAAGTAATGCTTACATGGCAATCTTACAAACTTTGTACCTGAGTATGTCCAACCAACAAACGATGCAGCAGGAGTTAAAAGTTTACAACTGACAGTAAGATTTCTACACAGACTGAAAGAGAGCAAGATAGATGGCATTCCCACAATTCAGCAATTACACGATACTAGGGATGTACAAAGGTCGGGTTACCACAACTACAAAAGGATTTTTGTCAACTTCGGTCAGCAAATTAGAAAATCTCATGGTTCCACTGATGCCAGGATAGCATGAAAAGTTTGTTGGGGATAAGTTCATGGTTCCATTTAATAGGGTTTTAAGAAGTACTATAGTATTCTTTGAAGTTTGAAGTGAGTGGCTCTATTTCTATGAGAGAATATAAATCCACAAGGAGATCAGATTAGGACTTTTTTCCTATTTACTCTCCAATATCAAAACATTGCTTATGTTGATTCACCCCGAAACAAAAACCACCTTTTTGTTAATGCAGATAACTAGTGATTCTGTAAAGCAAATTGACACTCATTTCATGAGTTGAACAAGAATTCATTAATAAATAGACCAAGCCATTTCCTAGTCCTAACAAGGCGGATATTGCTGTTCTGACTAATAACAGAACCTCTTCTTAGAGTAGGATAATCATCAAATTGTGTACAAATAATTTGTCTTCCTTTTACAAAGCTCAAGTTCTTCCTATTATGCACACAGTCTGTTGTTAGAAGCTTGAACTTTATTAATATGTTACAAACGGTTGTTATTAAAAGTATTCTCGCTGATGCATACATGCAGAAGTAGGAGTTAGGACAAGTCAGTGTAACCTGTAAATTGTACTTGAAAACACAAGAATCTTATCTTGAGAAATCTATAGAGCTTACCTGCATACTGACTTAAACAGATGCAGCATCCCTGCAAGTTCATGCAGAAGTCCTCATCACGTCTCTGATTGTCATAATTTCTTATTGCAGGAACATCAACTTCTGGAGAAACACTTCCTGAAACTGCACGCGTATCTCCTGAGTGTCCCTTGTCATAAGGACCGAGCGTTATCTCTTTATCTAGCTGAAGATAAGTCAGAGATGACACTTGTAGCCATTCTACCCATTGATATACGACTTCCTGCCCCACTTGTTCAGTCCATATCGCATCCAAAAAGGAGCAAAAACTGGAAATTCTAGCAGAGTCCAGCCACTTGATGGAGATTGTATAATATGGAGGTAGATGACTAGGATATGATTTAGGTAATAAACAGGTCAAAACAATGGGGTTAAGATACTTGACTTTGAAAGAACAAGAGAATTCATCAGAATTAGGACTTCTGATCTCAAGAGCACCAGATGAATTAAGCTTTGCAGTAACAGCAATTTCACTAGGATTCTCAATATGTATGGATATCTGCAGAATAATAGCAAAGTTTGAGATTCAAATTCCAAAGTATTTTGGATGCAACAACTATAAATTTATTGGATAGTTGTGAACCTGGAATTGGCGCTGCCCTCTTTGTTCATCGAGGATATAGACATTTTCTCCATAAATGGACTCCAAAGCCAGCAACTACCAAAGATTAACCAATAAAACAGTAAACAAGATGCCCATTACTTCCATAAGTATATGAGAAAATAGTTCAAAATTTGAAACCGCCAAAATCAGTTCATAGCAAATTGCACACAGGGAAAAGATAATACAACATATAACGTATACATAAACAAACTTCAGCTAAAAACAAACAATTCCGCATTCATATCAGTGGCAGTTCATGAAAATCAAATACCTCATCTTCCTGCAACTGATCATTAATCCTGAGCTGCTCCTCCGACAACTCCGGCTCCTCGGAACTGCGCTGCAGCATCTCTAACCTACTGTAAGTATCATCCCTAGCCTCACTCGAGCCAGAATTTCCAGCTATCTCGTCTTTAATCTCGCTGTTCGAATCCGCAACATCTCCACGTCTTTCCTCCACTTCTACAAGCTTTTCACCGCAAGTGAAAGATTCTATTCCATCGGCCAAAGCACTCACCTCCGCTTTCCCGACAAATTGGGGACGGGAGCGGCGGCGATTCTGATGCTCGTAATTGGAATTACGGCTGGTAAAAGGACGATTTCCGAGGTCCGAGCGTTGAGAATCGGAGGTAGAAGAATGATTCTGTGTTTGATTCGCGTGTTTGGCGACCCATACCTCTTTGGTTCGATTCTGATCATCCCGCAGGCCTCCTCTTCCGGTCCTTCTCATTGCGAATTCCGGCAGCGGTTCGGTCGGATTGGAGGCGGGAAAGGATCGACGAATTCGATCGGAAGAACTCGAATTCAACTGTTAAACTTCGATTGTTATTAGCTTTAGTGGACGGCGGCAACTGAGAATGATCAGATCAGAGCAATATGACAAAATTTCCGTTTGATTTTCAGCCTCAACACAACACAAGACAAGTCAATTAAAAACTAAAAATGAGTGCAAACTTATTCACCAAGTCATTTTAATTATTAAGTTTAAATTAATTTTGTACTTAATAAAAATGATCAATTATGTTGCTAATTATGTTGCTAAATCGAACTCAATTGGCATAAGATTGGTTGACTAAGAGGTAAAAAAAAAAACATCAATATATTATATTTGTAGCTTTGATTAGCCTTGAGACACTAACTTGTAGTTCCCTCCATTGGGTTATTATAATTAGACTATTATAAACCATTAACTATAATAACACACTCACCGTCCCAAACAACCCTTTAAAGTTTGTGGTATAGTTAAGTTTAGAACCATTTTTTTTAGTGCAATTTCTCTCTTGTTTTCACTTTCTTTTTTTTTCTTTTTTCTTTTGTCAAAATGCATTTTTGGTTCTTCAAGTTTGAGCTTGATGTCTATTTGGTCCCTAAAATTTCAAAATATACACTTTAGTCCTCCAAATTTGCAAAATGATTCTAAATGGTCATTAACTTAACTTTAACCTAATCGAATTTTGAATGGACCGTTATGTGTCGAGTTCTAATGATTCTTTCGTTTTTTCGTTTTCGTCTTTTTTAACTAGTTTTTTATAGGCATTTTTGAAAGTTACACTGTTTTTTTATTTGATGCAAATTACTTCACAACCTTGCCTCAAAAGTCCAAAGTCGAGTCGTGATCAATTTTTTTTGTTTCTTTGAGATTTGACAGGTTTTGAAGTTATAATGAATCAATTCATGAAGTTTGATTATAGGATAAATCTCTATTTTTCTCTATTGGTCCTTTTATGTCTTCAGAGGAGATTCATCCTCCATCCATTGAAAATATGACATTGACACGCATCCAAATTAACCAGGTTTAAATTACTCGTCCCTAAGAAATTAACAATATATATTTTGCATCATCACCAACTTTAACTTCTACTTAATTAATTTTGTCAAGTAATCAAATAAAATATACATGTCATCTCATACTCGTCAGCAGGTTCAGTCAACATTTCGTTAGGTTAAAGTTAAGTCAGGGACCATTTATAATCATTGTGCAAATTTTGGGATTAAAGTGTATCTTTTGAAACTTGAGGGACCAAATAGACATCAAGCTCAAACTTGGGGGACAAAAAGTGCATTTTGCCCTTTTTTTTCTTCTACATATTGTTGGGAATGCAACAAAAGTCTCACATTAGCTAGATAAGAAAAATATCATGACTATATAAGTAAGAGACAATATCTCTAGTGAGTATTCTGAGTAAAATAAAAAACAAAGTCACGGGAGCTTATGCCCAAAGTGAACAATATCATATCAACGTGAAGAGTTCGTTATCCAATCCTTAACAAGAAAAGCTTTTAGATTGATAGGCAATTACAAGTACGAGGAACCATTTTCTATAGAGGAGTTGAAAAGTAATCAATCTCGTAAGTCGTAAACTAAACTTAGGTTTAAAAATTATGAAATGAAAATCGACCTTGTAAATGATGGCTTTTCCACTAAGTTATACTCAGATTGGCGCATAGTTAATTTTCATGCATATTATTTTGTTCCAAATATATCACTTCATGTGGTGTGGACTTATTGTTTATTTTTAGGTTTAAATTAGAAGTTGATATATACTCAACCTTGTTTATTATTATTACTATTATTTAGTTTTTAATCTAAAATAGATTGTTTGTAAATTTATAACTTTTTTTTTTTTTTTTTTTTTTGAAAGAGATTTTTTTTGATTTTTTGTACACTCTAGAGAGAGGGTTAATGAGATATTTGAGTTGAGAGGGAGAGAGGCATGTGAATGAACTATTGGGCCTATGCTGGACTGCAATCACGTCCATATGAAATTTGGATTTTACACAAGCTGGCCCAGAGAGAAGTCCAGCAATATTCCTTTGAAAAAAAATATCAATAAGGGGCCGTTTGGCCCACGGAGTTGGGAGGAGTGGAGTTGTGGGGAGTAAAGTTACTCCCCGTTTGGCCCAAGGAGTTGTTTAACTCGGACAAAAAATATCAACTCCCCAGACTTCTACAGTAATTACTATTCAACTCCCCAGACTTCTACAGTAATTACTATTCAACTCTTCTTCATTTTCCTCTCTTTCTCTCTCTTCCTTTTACAATATTTTTTTAATTATTTTTAAAAAAACATAATTTAAACAAAATGTGTAAAATGACTAAAAATGCAATTCAACCTATTTTTTATTTTAAATATAAATTAAGTTGTTGAATTAAAAGTTAAAATGGGTACTTAAACAAAATTTAAAATGTAGTATTCAAGAAGAAATAAAAATATAGCTTATTTGGATTTACTTAGATTAATGGATTATTATTTGGATTCACTTAGATTAATGGATTATTATTTGGATTCACTTAGATTTAATGGATTAAAATCTTTAAAATTCACATGTAATAGTTAATCGACTATTGTATGTTTTATTTCAAATTCACATGTAATAGTTAATCGACTATTGTACGACTATTTGTTTTATTTCAAAACTATCCAAATAAAATGAATAATTAATGTGAGTGATATTGAAAAAAGAAGGTGAAGTATGACGGTCAAAGTTATTTTGGTTATCTTCGAATAAATTTGTAAAGGATACATAAAATAAAAAACACAAAAATTGTATTCTTAAAATTTATTGTAAGAAATTCTTGATAATAAAAATATGAAAAATTATAGAAAATAGGTTCTAGGTGTAGTGCATATGAAATTACGAGTTTAAGTGAGTGGAAACGAGGAAGAACGTGTTTAACACATAGATATGTTTATGTGTTTTTTTTTTCTTTAGAGAAATTTGTAAAATATACAAAAAAAAAAAAAAAAAAAAAAAAAACAAAAAAAAAAATCTCATTTTTAAAATTCATAAAATTAAAAAATTAAAGATTGAGTCTTTAAAAAATAATAATAAATATATATTATTGATAGTCAAGGCGAGAGAGATTACAAAATTAATGTGAGGTATTGTGTTCAAAATTATTTTTTGTTATCTCCAAATTTTTTTTGAAAAATAGATAAAATAAAAATAAAAAATTGCATTATTAGAATTTATTAGGAAAAGTCCTTAATAAGGAAAATTAGAAAGTTTGTAGAAAAAAAAAATTGTGTCGAAAGAACTAGTAAAATAAACTTAGATTTCAAAACTTGAAGTTCAAACAACTCCGTGTCAAAAAAATATGAAAAATTATAGAAAAAAATTGTAAAAAAAAAAAAATAGCTAAAATAAATCATCATTGTTGAAATTTACGGGTGAAGTGGATTTATATGGGAGGCAGAGAAACATGTGTTTGACACATGAATAGACTATACTGAATAGACAATCTTATAATTCATACAATTAAAGATGAGTCCTAACACACACACACACAAAAAAAAAACAAAAAAAAAAAAAAAAAATATATATATATATATATATATATATATATATATATATTTTATAATCAATGTGAAAAAATAATGTCAAATATTGTGATCAAAATTATTTTTGTTGACTTCAAAAAAAATTTGTCAAGATAGATAAAATAAAAATAAAATATTTCATTTTTAGAATTTATTGGAATTGGAAGAAGTCCTTAGTATGAAAATTTTGAAAGTTTGTAGAAAAAAATTGTGCAGAAGAAAACAGCTAAAATAAACTCAGATTTCACAACTCCGGACTAAACAACTCCCTGCTCCAAACACACCACAGACTTCAGAACTCCAGACTAAACAACTCCCTGCCCCAAACAGACATACCTCAGAACTCCCCAGACTAAACAACTCCAGACAAAACAACTCCAACTCCCCCCAACTCCTTGGGCCAAACGACCCCTAATATTTTAGTTTTTGAGTTCAATATAGGTGGAATCCAATATAAGCACAATTCAACTTTACTATTGGGCCGGCCCGATCCAAACCTAAACATTGTTTTAGGTTTGTAGGGTCTGAACCTGGATCCAGCTTGGACCTGGATCGAGCTCGGGCCTAAAATATTATTTTCGGTTGACAACAATATTTCAGTTATATATTAATAAATTTTAATGGATTATCGTCGTAATTTATTATTTTAAAAAATATTATAAATTATTAAAAAAATTAAAATTTGTAAATTAATTTAAGAGAGAGAAGGGTGATAGACTCACCCTAAGCTTTTTAGTATTTATTATTACTTTTTAGTAGACTCAAATTTGTTTAGAAACGAAACAATTTTAAAATAGTTTGTTTTGCCCCCATGCAGGATTGAACTACAGACCTTCAGTTTACAAGACTGACGCTCTACCACTGAGCTATAAGGGCTTATTTACTTATTTACTTTTTTAAAAACATGTGGGGTGAGAGACTTGAATCGATCTCTGACGTCTTGTCAGGTAACACGTAGAAAATTAATTCTAAAGAAATTCACAGAAAATTAATTTTCAGGAGGTGGGTGACCACCAAAGATTGAACTCATGAATTTTGATTTTAATAGTTTTTCAAATATATATATATATATAAAAAATTAAATTAACCCAATATTTATTAATTATGGTCATCTATTTTTTCTAATAAAAATGCTAAACAATGAATTTTAGCTTATTATATATATATTCATTCTTTACAAACAAACAAAAAAAAATCAAAATATACAATTAATAGTACTGTAATATAGAAAGTCAAAACTGTGTCATATTTTAATATTAAAACCAACTCTAGTTTTCAACATGTTTGACTTTTAAAAAGTCATGCATGTTCTTTAAAATAATATAAAATTTATTTTTTTAAAAAAATTATATAGACATTATAGATGTTTTTCCAGAAGTAAAAAGAAAAAATAAAATATTCTTGATTTGTTTTAAGTAATTTTGAATGTTCCCCAATTGTTGTAAAAAAAAAAAAAACAAATAGAACAATATTATTTATTTATTTTATTTTTATTTTTTTGAAAGGACAATAAAAAATTTGAATGATAATTAAGTGTTGGGAAACATAATTAACAACTTTTAATACTTAAACTTTAAAGACTAAATAAATACCATCAACAAGGTTTTGATATTAAATTTAGATTTTTTTTTTTTTTTTTTTTTTACAGCATTTTAAAATAATATGAGTTTCAATGAAATTGTTTCCGTACAACAAATATAAAGTATGATGATTTGAACTTCGACTTTAAAAGAGAAAAATATATATCTCTTTGGACTTCGACCTTAAAAGAAAAAAATATATATCAATTACGGTACAATGTCCAAAAAAAAAAAAAAAAAAAAAAAAAAAAAAAAAAAAAATTCAGAGTATGAAAGAAATTTGATTAAATTTGTATAAAAAAAAAAAAAATGATAAAGAAAAGTAGATTAAAGAGTGGAAAAAGTCGCATCTCTGAAAAAGAAAGGGGGCAGTGCAATAAATAAGCACAATTTCTAGGTGTCACTCTATCGCATATTAAAAACCAATCCAAAATCCAACCACCCTTAAATTAATTTCTCAACTTTCAACTGTTTTTTTTTTCTTTTTCATATTTATTTTTGTGCTCATCTAAAATTTAGACATTTTAATTTTAGACTTAAAACATTTTGAAAAGATCTCTTTATTATCCATTCACAAGCATACACGTGGAAGAGACATTTGTTAGGTAGTTTTGTTGTCAAATCTTTATTATAATTATTCATTTAAAAAAAAATTGAGCTCAACAAAAGTGGAGGTTGAGACTTTAAATCTCCAACTTCGAAAAAGATAATAAGTATTCTATCCGATCAAAGATTATTCTTTAATGTTAAGTGTAGGAAAACTTTTGATAGTTTGTATTTATTTTTGGGTTAAATGTACCAAATGTTCTCTAAAAAAAAAATATTAATTTTAATTTAATGTATTAAAAGTTATCAATTAAGTTCTTCAATGAAAAAAAACTTGGTAATAAACATTAAATTATAATTTTATTCACATACTTGGACACGTGAGCATAAATTTGGTTGATGAATGAATTAGCCGGCTAGATCTCATATGATTTTTTTTTTTTTTGAGTACATTGGGGGTGGGGGGATTCGAACCACAGACCTCTTGGTCATCAAGTCATACATATGCCAGTTGAGCTATGCTCGCTTTGGCGATCTCATATGATAATTAGCCTTGATTATAGTATTTGACTATTTCTATATATATATATATATATATTTTATTTTTTTACTTCTTTCAAAACTGGTAATTAAAGATAAATATTTCTCTTGTGATTTCTTAATTATTTTACAATTGACAACATGAGCATAGTTCAATCGACATAATGTGTACGTACGATCTAGTGATTAATAAATGAGCATAGTTCAACATGTATAAAGTGTACGATCTAGTGATTAAGAAAGTCACAAATTCGATTTTTCATTTTATATATTGTTATTTATTTTATTTTTTTTTCTTTTAACATTTTTGAATGGAGACTCGCTAGAAGACCACAAAGAGAGGGCTTCCAAAATTTATGACTTCACTTACATAAATTACCAAAAAAAAAAAAAAAAAATTGAAGGTTAAAAGTAAAACTATTCCATAAGTCAAAGACATGCCTAAAATGGTAACATGAATGCCAATACTATTGATGGTGATTTATATAACTTCAAAATAACTAAATTTTTGTACTAAAAAAAACTATTAAATATTTTCTCATTAATTAAAACAAAATTCAAGCAATTTAGAACCCTTTTTTTCCTATTACAATTTACATATATTTGGTGAATATTTGAATTTATGACTTTATATGAAAATTATTAATGTAGCAGTAGGATTAAATCTAAATTCACAAGTCAACAAAATTATAACCATGATGTAAAGATTAGTGACCAAGAAGTTTAAGGTTCGATCTCTTCCCCACATGTTGTCGAAAAAAAGAAAAAAATCTAAATGGACAACGTTTTTGTAACTTGAAAGCATACCAAAAAAAAAAAAAAAAAAAATTTAGAAAAATGAAAAAGAAAGAGCATACATTGGAATTAACATTAAACTATGTTGAAGAGAAGTTTTTGATGTGTTTAATAAAATACATTTTAATCCAAAAACAAATTAGTATTAATTGAGCGTTGTAATAAATACAATTTATTTGGGACTACCTAACATACATTACACCTTTTAATTTCCAAAGGGGATTGGTACGTCTTTCTTTACAAATTATTTTTCCACAAAAGAAGGGCTTATAATAATAATGTAACAAAAATGTTTATAAAAAATAGTGTACAAAAAAATATCATTATCCAAAAGGATTGGGTTTCTTTTGAACCATTCAAATAATATATCTTTTTCTTTCATAATGAAAGTTGTGGGTGAAGGATTTTAATTTAGAATTAAATACTTGAAATTATGACTTTTGTATAATCTCTTGATTTTTGACATTTTTTTTCTTTCTTTCAAAAAAAAAGACAACAATAATGTAACTTGTAAACAGGTAAGTAAAAAATTAAACAAAAATATATATATATATATATATATAGTTATTAAAAGGATCCTATGCGTCTCGCGTGAATGAAGTTCATCAACAGTCGATACAAGATTAAGATTTTAGAAATAATGACCATTATTAAAAGTCTATCTAAGGCTCATTTACTAATGCATCGCCATATATTATTGTAGAATCTAATTGTTTGGAATTAGTTAATTTGCTAAACGGTGATCTTACAAAAGTGACGTTCTTTATTGAAGAAGTCAATTCACTTGTTCATGACTTTGAGAATATCTCTTCCATCCATGTCAATCGCGGTGGGTTGTCATAATTTTTTATATTGAATTGTGAATTTGAAAAGAGAGTTTCTTGTTTTTATTAAGATAGTTGATTTGATACTCATTCTTAAAAAGTAATCAAGAACATTGATTAGAAATGAATCAAGTCATCAAAATTAAGCAGTCAAATATCCAAATTTTAACAATAAAAATGTCCAAGACACCAAAATGATAAAAGTCAACATGAACAATATTCAACATAGCAATAAGAAACCAATACAACAATATTGAACATATCAATAAAATATTGAATGTCAAATTCATAGCTGAAGTGACCTGATAGCATCAAGAAAATATGTGGTGGTTTGAATTCTTCCACTCCTACATTGTACTAAAAAAAGAAAAAAAAAAATATGAACACAATATTGAAAATAACAATAAAAATTTAACATAAAGGTCAATGACCTTCCATTTCTCACACTAGTAATTGTTGAACTAAAATAAATAAATATATATTTTCTAAACCACATACGTCCAAAACAAGATAAGTAAAACAATAGCACTACAGTCGATGGTTCAATTCCCTACACCCGCTCTTCTTCTTCTTATTGAAGAAAAAATACGAGAGTAAAATTCATACTATTTTTTTTTAATGATTTGAATTTTGTAATCATCCGTAAATATTTGACCATTTAATTCAGTAAGGTGTATCAATTTTCGAAACATACATACTAGACATGTATTGGACTTTAGTTCAATTTTTGCTACATTCATTTCACTCATGAAAGTAAATTTGGCACAAAATTAAGCTCAAGTAACAAGAAATAAATCTCTAAAAAAATCACAAATTTTAACAAAATTGTTGAGTCGATTTTTTTACTAAGCCTATAATTCATATAACGCAATATGAGAAATTTTTTATATTCATGAATCATTGAAACGAAAAATATATGAGAAGATAAATTGACAACACTTACTCAAATATATACAAGGTAAAGTTGAATGTATAAATTGATATACCTTATCAAATTTAGAGGTAAAATAAATAAACTTTAAGATTAAATTTGACATTTGGACTCAAATTCAAGATAAGAAAATGAGTATAAGTAGCAAATAGAATAAGAAAGTGAAGTGGTTTGAGTAAAGGCATTAAATTATCAATAACTCTCTCTATCTCTAAAACAGAAAGGTGAATGAATAGTAGTGATTCACTTGATACATATAGCGTGTACAAAAGTGAGTTCTATAATATTCAAAAGGAGGACTTTTTTATTTATTTATTTTGTTTTAAACATTTTAGCCAATTATTGTCCCCCATTCTTCTTTAATTTTCACTTTCTGTTTCATAATTTTCCCTTTTTGTTTTCATCACTTATGATTTTGGATGCTATATATTATGACTTTCCCAACCACCCACATTTTTTTTTTGTAATGGATACTTTAAAAAATATATGTCAAATTACATACTTTTATAAAGCTAATTGTAAAAATATAAGATTTTAAAAGTAATATATATATATATATATATATATATATTTATCTTTTAGTTCAAGTATTACGGGTGGATGAGAATTGATTTTTTTTTTTTTTTTTACACCATGTTGGGGTAAGAGATTGAATCTAGAATCTCATAGTCACTAGGCGATACATTATGCCGTTGAACTATGCTCTTGTTAGTTTGAATACCGACTTTTGAAATGGTGACTGATTGATATTTTATTCATTAATTTGAATTCAGATGAACTTAAATGCATTAACTATTAAATCTAAAATGCATTAACTATTATTTAGTTTTAATAGTGATAATCATGTATTTAATTATTGATTAATCTAGATGTTAATTGTTATAATTATAGTAATTAATGTGTTATATTTTTTTTTTTATATATATATATTTCCTTTTTTGGTATAGTTTTAATTTTTTTTTTGTTAGATGATATTGTTATAATATTTTATTTCAAGTTATATTAGTGATATAGCAAATCAATGACTATTACTATTAGTGATAGCTACTGATATAAAATTAAAAATCAATGAGTCATTTTATTAATGATTATCAGGTGATAGTAGTCTATTAGTAATTATCATTGATATTTTTGTCGTATTTGCAAAATATTTTATATTTTACTATATTTGATATTATTTGGGTCTGTTTGCTATTTATGCCACCAACTCTTAATTTTATCCGTGTTTAGAAAAAAATTAAAAATATAGGTTTTTTTTTTTTTTTTTTTTTTTTTTGCTGCTTAAAGATTTGTATACTATTTGAGAAATATGATTACGAAATGAATGTTTATGAATATTACTTTATTGGTTAAATTATAAGTGTTGTCTTGGTTATGCCTATTTTCTTTTTTATAAAGATATTTAATTAATGTGAAATAATATGATCTAACTTTAACTTTTTTTTATCATTAATTTATATTTTTGAACTACTCTCAAGTTGGCTTGATTATAATTATTTAGTCCTGATAATTTAAATCAACTATCAATAAAATTCTAAACTTTTGGTGTATATTTATTTAGTTTCTATATACTTAAAACAAAAATTAACAGGTTGTTTGAGCTTTCAATAATGGGACAAATTTTATGAATATTTTTTTAAAAAAATAAATACAAAATTAGAGTTGTATTAAAAAAAAAAAATTTGACCAATGCTAATAGAAAAAAAAAAAAAAAAAAAAATAGGGTGAAGAAGCCTCGACAAATTTGAGGTAGTTTTGTTCACAACCCGACTCATGTACATGATACGCGATTTAGGACAACCATGTGGTGTACATGTGTGACGGGGGTTGTGGTCGCGAGACATAAGTGATAAATCATGAATGTCGCCCGCGATTTACATTATTACTATTATTTATTTTTTTAGTTGTATGGTTGCTTTATCTTGAGGAGGAAAAAGAAGCAAAATAGGGGTTTTATTTTCGGACCACTAAACTCGTGTACCATGTACACGAGTTTCAGATCTAACTCGTGTCCTCCACATGACGCCTAGGCGTGAGAGATGTTTGTCCAGATACTGCGGCTCGTTAGTTAAATCGTGTCCATGGTACACAACACAATTTACTTTTAAGTCGGGACTAATGTCCACGTTTCATTTGGTTATTCATAGTCACGGTACACGAGTTACCTTAATCGTGACCCATGTACAAGATTTAGCTAGTTTACACTCTTTTGGAATAGTTTCAAAACTATCCTATATTCCTATGTTTTTTTATTTAAACTATATTATTTTTCCAAAAAAACTTCAATCTTCAACCTATTACTAATAGGCCGACCATTTAGATCTAAGTATTACACCACCAAATGCTTGAATTTACCGAGCCATTTAGATCTAAGTATTACACCACCAAATGCTTGAATTTATTATGGTTTGAGGGTAATATCCTCCGTCACTCCTCTATTGCGTGGTTGGCGGTTCAAGATCGTTTATATACTAGGGTCCGTCTCCATGCCTGGGATCGTCCCTTAATTCTGCCAGGTTGTGTGTTGTGCTCAAGTGTTGTGGAGACGCGAGAGATCATCTTTTCTTCGAATGCCCGTTCAGTAAGCAGGTGTGGACGGGGGTTTTATGGTGGGAGCGCTCCTCTCATCGTATAGTTGTTTGGTCTACTGAGTTGACTTGGATTTGTAGCATGGGGCGAGGTGCCCTTCGTAGGCGTTATGTTTGGAGGCTTGCTTTGGTGCGTTGTTATTTACCATATCTGGAGAGAACGAAACTCTCGTGTTCATGGAACTAGTCCTCGTTCTCCTCAGTCAGTTCTTATTAGTGCCCAGGCTGATATGGCTTATAGGTGTGCCTCATGGTTGGAGGTGTTGACGACTCCTATGTCTATTAGTGCTCATTCTTGGGATTTGTTTTCTTGATGTGTTTTCGTGTTTTTCCTTGAAGTGGTCTTGAGTGCCTTGTCCCCGGGCTGTGGGGACCCCTTCGCTTGCTTTTCGTATTATATTGCCTTTTTTTAAAAAAATGCTTGAATTTACTAATCTTCAAATAATACAATTAGCAAATCATATAAGTGTTGTTACCGAAATTTGGTAAAGCGGTAAATTTGATAGGATTGGGTAACGAGCTTGACCTTGCAATATCTGAAAGGAAATAGGGTAAGCTAGGACCGGTGGGAGACTTTTCACACCGACTCCGACGCTCGAGTCAGTTTCTAGAGAAAGAAACAGAGAGAGAGAAAGAGCTGAATATAGAAAGTCTTTAAAATTATGGAATTTGAATAATATGAATTGCTTACTAATTATGCTTGGATCCCTTTCCTTATATAGAAACCTTTTAGGACCGTTTTAGGATCATAAAGGGCCATTAGGAGGGGTCTTCATGATCTTTGTAACTCCCGACTATTACAAAAAATGTGTAACGACCCTAGGGAGACTTTTCTTCAGCTGACGAGGTCGGACTGACTCCGGGGATCGGAGGGAGTCAACGCTTTTCTTTTCTTCGGTCGAGTCGACCCCGTGAGGGGGTCGACCTTCGCGGTTGGCCGAACCGAGCTCCTCGAGGGGCTCAATTCCTTTGATGTCATGGAGCCGACTTGGGTGGCCGACCCCTCTGGGGCGAGGCCGAGCCGACCTGTGTGGTCGACTCCTACCCTCTTTTGCGGTGTGGTCGGCTCCTCCCTCCTTTGCGCCAACCTTTCGGGGTTGGCGCCACTTCCTTCTCTCTCTCTCGACCTTTTGTCGGATTTTATTCTTAAATGACCTTTGTGTTATGGTCTTGAGATTTTACCTATAACAATATGCATTAAATGTTTAAACTTACCCAAGCTAATAATAGAAATTGATATAAAATTGAGAGTTCAATAAAATCAACTAATTATATTGCTCAACTTTAAATAGAAAGAAAATATTGATAAAATTGTATCTAATTTTGAATGGTGTCTATTTAGTTCTTCTACCCTACAAAAAAAAAAAAAAAAAACTTTTGATCAAGATTTTTTGTGGGTCTAAATAGACGGTATCTAAAAATTGGATAGAATTTAATTAATATATATATATATATATATATATATATATATATATATATATATATATATTTTTTAGTTTAACCATAGAATTTAAAATCAAACTTTTAACTTTAGGATGGAGATTCTAATGTCTTAACTAGTTGAAACGGCAACTATTTAATCAATATATTTGAGTGAAAACAATGATTTTATTTTTGATGTTTTGATCTGGTTTTGGTGAACTTTTATAAGACGGTTGGGTCTGTTATCGTGTGAGCAGGTAACATTTATAACAAGCAGCTGCCCCCTCACAAGACATTGGTGCGAGTCAAAAGGCAAAAACCTTCGTAACCCAATGCACTTTAATGACACATTTTTTTGCATTAAACTTAAACATCCAACTCCCCTCTCCATATCTACCTCCAACCTCTCTTAATACTTTATTTAATCAAACTCCTCTTCACTTTCCACTTTCCACTTTCTTTTCTCTTCTTCCAAACTGCAACTTTTTTCAGAGCTTAAAAAAATGAGAAACCATGGTGGGTCAGTTTCATATGAAGAAGATGAAGAAAGTATGAAGAAGAGGAAGATGAATGATGATGAAGATCAAGAAGAAGAAGATGATCATAAAAAGAAGAAGAAGAAGAAGAAGAAGCAAAATAAAGTTGCTTTTTATAAACTGTTTGCTTTTGCTGATTTCTATGACTATTTTCTGATGATTTTTGGTTCTATTGGAGCTTGTATCCATGGTGCTTCTGTTCCTGTCTTCTTCATCTTCTTTGGAAAACTCATTAATATCATTGGCATGGCTTATCTTTTCCCTGAAGAAGCTGCTCCAAAAGTTGCCAAGGTAATTCCCAATACTCTCAACTCTACCTCCTCAAACCTAGGTTTTCAAAATTTAAAATTAACTAGTTTTTGAGATTTCCTTTTTGTTTTCGAAATTTGGCTAAGTATTTAAATGTTTACAGAGGTGAAAACCACATTAACAAATTTGGGATTAAACAAGCGCGGTTTTTAAAAACAGAAAACTCGAAAGTCCCGTTTGATAATCATTTAGTTTTTTAAAATTAAACCTATAAACACTACTTCCACCTATAACTTTCTTTGTTTTGTTATCTAGTTTCTACCATTGTTTTCAAAAATCAAGTCAGTTTTAAAAATTAAAAAGAGTAGTTTCGGAATTTGACTAAGAATTCAAATGTTTCTCGTAACCCACAATAAACAAATTAAGAAAAACCAAACCTAATTTTCAAAAACAGAAAACTAAAAACAACTAAAAACGAAATACTTATCAAAGGAGATCGAAATTGTTATGGAACAAAAACCTTTTAAGTTTTTGGGTTTTGAATAGTAGTTTAACACAATACCCTAGCATAACAGAAGGAATGCAATTTAGTTATTTATTGGATTTTGTGCTATTTTTCAAGGGAGTTTTAAGATTAAATTTATCCTAATCTATTAAAAAATTGAATTTTTTTTTTGAGAAGTAATTTGGGGGGTACTAATACAATTTTTTATTTATTTTTTTTTGTTGCAGTACTCTTTGGATTTTTTATATCTCAGTGTGGTTATACTATTTTCATCATGGGCAGGTATGATAATTTTGTATTTTAAAAATTTAAAATTTGTTATATATTGTGTGGTTATATGAAAAATGGGAAATTGCAGAGGTGGCTTGTTGGATGCACAGTGGGGAGAGACAAGCAGCAAAAATGAGAATGGCATATTTAAGATCAATGTTGAATCAAGACATTAGCCTTTTTGACACTGAAGCTTCAACTGGTGAAGTTATTGCTGCTATCACTAGTGACATTGTTGTTGTTCAAGATGCCATTTCTGAAAAAGTATGTATTTCTTCTCCAAAACTATTTTTTTTTATAGTACAACTTCGGGATGGGGGATTCGAACCCTAAACCTACTTCTCGATAGCACATATTTATGTCAATTTGGCCATGCTCAGTTTGACTTCTCCAAAAGCTTTTCATTTGTCTTTTTCCGTCAACTTAAGCATGTGGGTTTCAAAAAAAATTAACTACTCTATTCCTTCCCATTATGTATCTCTTCGTTAATAATTTTTTTTAACAACACATGGGTCGGGAGATTCGAACTTGAGACCTCTTACTCATAATTCATAAACTAATTCATACATTATGTCAATTGAGTTATGCTCATGTTGGCTCGTTAATAATTTCTAATGTTACTTTACAATCGCGACTTCACATCATTCCTATATAATGCCTAATAATAAATGATAACATTAAACACTAAGCATGCTATTTTTCACTTTTATTTCTAGTCATAATTTCAAGAATTTGGAATGAGTCAGATTTGAGTCCGATAAAATTTTGGGACCAAATAAATATAACCTTTAAAGTTTAGTTCTGAAACTAAACTTATAATTTAACCTATAAACACCTTAGATGTGAAGATAAAAGTTATTTATTTTAAATTTATTTTTCTTTTTTTTATTTTTTTCACACCATGATGATGAAATCCTACGCCAACCTATTACTATTTTTTATTTTCCCACCAAAAATTTCCTGTCTTTTGGAGCAAATGAAAATAGTTCCTCCTATTAAAATTAAAATATAATATCACAACTGAACTTTTATTAAATTGTAGCTAATAATTAATATATAATTATTGCATGGTATTATTATTAATAATGTGGAGAGGGTTAAACATTTATTCAAATTTATTGCAATTACAGTTGGATGGGACTATTTATATTTGACATAAAAAAAGGCAGTGTATTTTTTTTTAAAAAAGAAAAATAATAAATAAAAGAAAATAGTGTTGAATCTGACATTTCCTTTTTATTATGCTTTGATAAACGACTATGGAATAAATGCAATGGTTGAGAACATTAAATAAGTCGCCGTTGAGCTGGGTATGTGTTGGTAACGCTGCTTTATTATAGCCATTTTTTATCTCCATTTTATTTATCTCATTTTTTAGTTGTTAAAAAGAAAAACATTTTTTTTTTTTTTTTTTTTTTTTTTTTTTTTTTTTTTTAGTATAATGGGATACAAGGATGTGAACTTCTGACTTGAAGACACGTTAATTATCGTTGAATTATGTAGGCTATTGAATTTTCCCTTTTGAAAGGGTTGTTTTTTCACCTATTTGACAAAAAAGTTCAAATTTCTTATTTTTTTTATAGTTACCCTTTTGTTCATGCATTCATTTTTCTACAATAATGGCTATAACCCACCCATTAATGATGGGCCTTCAGTATTTATTATGTGCTTCCTCCCCAACCCAACAGTCATTTTCATCAAGCTAATTTAGATTTTGACATGCCAAAGAATAAAACTGTTGATTCTTGAATTTGCAAATGCATGCTCACATATGGATTATGTGTTATTATAAGCTAATTAGTCTTATCTTAGAT
The DNA here is from genome assembly GCA_028017165.1 of Herpetospermum pedunculosum. Lineage (NCBI taxonomy): Eukaryota > Viridiplantae > Streptophyta > Magnoliopsida > Cucurbitales > Cucurbitaceae > Herpetospermum > Herpetospermum pedunculosum. The sequence goes on along the minus strand of CM051527.1, from coordinate 68,972,792 downwards.
TTGTAAGCTTTTGTTTTAATCTCTTTGATCTGTTTTTTTTATCTTTTACTATTGAGTTGCATATAAGGTGTTTGATGAAATGACTGAGAAGTTTGTGGGTGTTGCATTTTGCAGGTAGGGAACTTTTTGCACTATATAAGCCGGTTTATATCAGGATTTATCATTGGATTTGTGAGGGTATGGCAAATCAGTCTTGTCACATTATCTATTGTCCCCTTAATTGCACTTGCGGGTGGTCTCTATGCTTTTGTTACCATTGGTCTTATTGCCAAAGTTCGAAAATCCTATGTCAAGGCTGGCGAGATTGCTGAAGAGGTTAGCAACTTTCTCTTATCCTTTCGACAGTTTTTCGATTACATATACTTTAACTTATTAGCTTAAGCTTTTGAATGATCGAAGTTGAAGGTCTTAAGTTCAAACAACACAATGTATAATTTCATTTTTATTTCATATAATAATTGTCTATGTGTGAACCATCATGAGTTGACCTAGTGGTTATTAAGGACCAATAGAATGATAAAGGGCTTAGAGGGTTATGAAAATGGGTTGAAGCCATGATGGTCACCTACCTAGGATTTAATATCCTATGAGTTTCCTTGGCAACCAAATGTAGTAGGGTCAGACGGTTGTTCGGTGAAATTAGTCGAGGTGCGCGTAAGCTGATCCGAACACTCATAAATGCCAAAGGAAGAAAAAAAGTCTATATGTGTGAACCACCATGGGTTTACCTAATGGTCAATAGGGCCATGTAAATAATAAAAGGCTTAGCTTTTCAAAAATTAATAAAAGGCTTAGAGGGAATGAGTTAAAGCCATGGTAGCCACCTTCCTAGGATTTAATATCTTACGAGTTTCTTTGGCAACCTAATGTAGTAGGGTCAGACGATTGTCCCGTTCGATTAGTCGAGGTGCTCGTAAGCTGATCCGGACACTCATGAATGTCAAAGGAAAAAAGTAAAAAAATAGTCTATGTGTGCACCACCTTGGGTTTACCTAATGGTCAATAGGGCCATGTAAATAATAAAAGGTTTAGCTTTTCAAAAAATAATAAAAGGCTTAGAGGGAATGAGTTCAAGCCATGGTAGCCACCTTCCTAGGATTTAATATCCTATGAGTTACCTTGGCAACCAAATGTAATAGGGTAGACCGTTATCCTGCGAGATTTGTCAAAGTGTGAGCAAGTTGGCCCGAACACTCATGGACTAAGAAGCACTGACACGGACACGGATTCGGATTCGGACACGACACGGACACCGGGAAACGCCAATTTCTAAAAATGTAGGATACGGATACGTTGGGGATACGTTATATTTTATATATTATTTATAGATAATATATGTATATATGTCAAACATTCCTAGAGTGACGGGATTACTCACATTGACTCCACCAATAGATATGGACTTTGAAGGTGGTAAAGGAACATTTTTAGGAGTCTTTTTAGCCGCATGATTTTTTGCTGCTTCCTCCAATTTTTGCATATCGGCCGTATCTTGAGGAGTCACATCCGGACATGCTATAATTCCATGCCCACCTATCTTCAATAAATGAGCTCTAACCCTTGTGTAAGAGCTTTTCTTTATGATATGACAAAAATTGCATTGCCATGTATAATTTCCTCCTCCCTCACACACTTTTTCATGCTTGACTACATATTGCCAAAGTGGCTTTAAATCTTCCTCCGTGCGGATTGAAGAAGGGGAAGATGTTGAACGAATGGTTGATTGAGTACTATCGCTAGAGGAGGAAGATGCCATCTAATATTTAAAAACAAATACCCACAATTTAGTTTACTTTAAAAAAACCCACAATTTAGGAGGAAGGAAGATGTCATTTAGTTTAAAAAATGGCATTCCTTTAAGGGTTGTTGTTCTGTTTTTCCTCAAGACAGTAGCTATTTTTTTAAAAAAAAAAACACTAACTTGGTCGGAGATTGGCGGCGGAGAAGCTTGTCGGAGATGGCCGGCGGCAGGGGAGCTTATAGGAGATGGCGGCGACGGGGGAGCTTATCGGAGATGGCTGCGGCGGGGAGCTTATCGGAGATGGCTGCGGCGGGGAGCTTGTCGGAGATGGAAGGTGGCAAAACATGGAAAGAAAGAAAATGGAGGGGCGTGCGTTGCGTGCGTGAAATCTTGAGGTGGGGGAGAAAGTCATTTAAACTAGGGTTTTATTTTTTTTTTGTTATTTTAATTTCTTTTGACAACATGGGCTGGGCTTAAGTTAAAAAATTAAGAAAAAAAATCTTGTGGGCTTTTGGCTTTCAAATTTAAGAGAAAAAAAAAATCTTTGAAGTGTCCAAGAATCCTCTTCAGGTGTCCGCGAGGTGTCCGCGAGGTGTCCGCGAGGTGTCCGTCCTAAAAAAAATAATTTAATATTAGGACACCGATTTTGAGGTGTCGGACACGTGTCCGGGGCGTGTCCGGCCGGATCCGTTTCCGACACGTGTCCAAAATGGACACTCCACCTAAAGTGGAGTGTCCATGCTTCCTAGCTCATGGATATCAATAGTAGTCCATGTGTGCCTCTTGGACTCTTGTGTTAATATTTTTCTATATACGATGGGAGTATTTAGAGTACATCTTAACCTATCAACTTAAACTTTTGAGTATATGATAGCCGACACGACAATGTGAAAATTCATAATAGAGTTTATTTAATAACATTGTGAAAATATTTATATCTTATGTTTAATGTCAATAAGGAAAGCAAATACATCATAGTTGTCTTAAATAAAATAAAAGAAAATAAACTTAGTTATGTTAACTGGTAAATGGTAACCAACTTTTTTTCTTTGCTTAAGAGCTCCATATAGTGGTTTTACTCTGTGTTTTTGACATCTCAGATTCTTGGAAATGTAAGAACAGTTCAAGCATTTGCTGGGGAAGAAAGGGCAGTAAATTTATACAAAGGAGCTCTCAAGAATACCTACAAGTATGGTAGAAAAGCAGGGCTGGCTAAGGGATTGGGCCTGGGATCCATGCATTGTGTCCTTTTCTTATCATGGGCTCTGCTAGTTTGGTTCACCAGCATTATTGTTCACAAAAACATTGCCAATGGTGGAGACTCCTTCACCACAATGCTTAATGTTGTCATTTCTGGCCTGTAAGTCTTTCGGCTGATCTTAACATTGCTTTTTCTGTTAATACATTTCTCTTCAACACATTATAGAAATAGAGGCTAGAGCATCCCTACAGTTGAAGGAACAAATGCTTGAAGACGGTATGTTACTTGGGTCTATTGCACACAAAATCAGTTGCTTAGGACCTGTTTGATAGCCATTTTGTTTTCTGTTTTTAAAATTTTAGGTTTTCACATGTGTTTCTTTACTTTGGTAACTACTTTTTAAAACGTTTTCAAAATCTAAGCCAAATTTTTAAAAGAAAAAAAAATAGTTTTTTGTTTTTGAAATTTGGCTAGGAATTCAAATGTGTTTGCAAGTAGGCATAATTTTTAAAAACAGAAAACTAAAAACGGAATGGTTATCAAACATGTCTTCCGCTATTCAAAATATCCAAGGTCTTTAGTTCCTTGTGCAAAATCTAGAATTGCCCCTATGGATTCAGAGAATGTAATGAAAGTAAGCAAGTTCATAGGAGAAAGTACAACATATCAAGCTTTTCCACTGTCCTATCTTCATTTAGTTGATGGTGTTCATCAAGTTGACTAAATCAGGATCCAAAAATGTCTTGGATTTGAATACTTTCAAATTTTAACTCACTTTTGTTGTAAAAGACTGCTCTGTTTATCCACAATTGTTTTACAAGACAAATCCTGATGGGAGGCACTCAGAATTTGGGTGTGAAAAGTCCACCAGTTTTACCCCAAGAATTCAAAATGAGTGTTATCTTAATTCTAATGTTCTGGTAATCCAAGCTTCCTGTTAATGGTTGCACTTCTTCAGGTCATTTTCATTCTAATGCCTTATTAATTCAAAGGTTTGTCATTGATGGTCACATTGCCTCCTCAGGTCACTTGGGCAGGCTGCACCCGACATTTCCGCCTTTGTTCGAGCAAAAGCAGCAGCCTATCCTATTTTTCAGATGATAGAGAGAAACACAGTAAGCAAAAGCAGCTCCAAAACTGGCCGGAAACTCAACAAGCTTGATGGTCACATTCAATTCAAGGATGTTAATTTCAGCTACCCATCTCGTTTGGATGTGAATATATTTAATAAGTTATCTCTTGATATTCCTGCTGGCAAGATTGTAGCTCTTGTGGGAGGGAGTGGGTCGGGAAAGAGCACGGTCATATCTTTGATCGAACGATTCTATGAACCGCTTTCTGGAGAGATTCTATTAGATGGTAATAACATCAAGGAGCTGGACCTCAAGTGGCTTAGACAGCAAATTGGCTTGGTCAATCAAGAGCCTGCCCTTTTCGCTACGACCATTAGGGAGAACATTCTATATGGAAAAGATGATGCTACTCTTGAGGAAATCACACGTGCAGCGAAACTTTCTGAGGCTTTGTCATTTATAAACAATCTCCCTGAAAGATTTGAAACTCAGGTACTATTATCTCTCTCTTCAAAAGAGTTCTATGAGAAATAACCATGAACATTTGAGTTGACAAGGGTTAAAAGCTTTCAAAGAGAAATTGATTCCATAAAAAATAACTTGGCTAGTGTTTAGCTCAAAAGAACTTTCTTCTAAGAAGTTACTTAAATAGTTGCTATAAGTTCATCTGATAACTATGGCAACTGCTGAATCCCTAGAGTTTCTTTGTTTCTTTTGTTTGAGTGGGAAATCACAAAGCATAGTAGAAAATAAAAAATCTTGGGATAATGGGAATATTCAATTTAACTGGTGATATTAATGTGTTGTTCTAGGTTGGTGAGAGAGGGGTCCAATTATCAGGGGGACAAAAACAAAGGATTGCAATATCTCGTGCAATCGTTAAAAATCCATCAATCTTGTTGTTGGATGAAGCAACAAGTGCACTAGATGCAGAATCGGAGAAGAGTGTTCAAGAGGCACTTGATCGTGTCATGGTTGGTCGAACAACTGTAGTGGTGGCGCATCGCCTATCTACGATAAGGAATGCTGATGTGATTGCTGTCGTTCAAGAGGGGAAGATAGTTGAAACTGGAAGCCATGATGAGCTCATTTCAAAGCCTGACAGTGTGTATGCATCACTTGTTCAGTACCAAGAAACAGCATCTCTGCAACGCCATCCCTCGATCGGACAGTTGGGTCGACCACCAAGGTATTTCGTTCTCACTTTTGCCCACCATACAACAATAATCAGCAAATTCAAGTTTATTTCATCCTTTTACATGAATCAGTTTCTCAAATGCTAGACACTCTAAGATATGCTTGCTACAACTACAAAACACAAAAGTTGTAGTTTTCATTGATACAACTACAATACACAAAAGTTGTAGTTTTCATTGATACAACTACAATACACAAAAAATGATGTTTAACTGTTTTCCAATTTGGCCAACGTGTAGTATAAAGTACTCACGAGAACTATCTCGCACTACAACAAGCTTTGGTGCAAGTTTCCGGTCTGAGAAAGAATCTCTTGGGCGGATTGGAGCTGATGGAATGGAAATGGAGAAACCAAGGCATGTTTCAGCAAGAAGACTTTACTCCATGGTTGGACCGGATTGGATGTATGGAGTTGTCGGCGTCATTGGAGCATTCGTTACTGGATCCCAAATGCCCCTTTTTGCTCTTGGGGTCTCTCAGGCTCTTGTTGCTTTCTATATGGACTGGGATACAACTCAACGTGAGGTCAAGAAAATTTCTTTGCTTTTCTGTGGAGGTGCTGTTTTAACTGTCATTTTTCATGCACTCGAGCATCTCTGCTTTGGAATTATGGGAGAGCGACTCACCCTTCGAGTTCGAGAAATGATGTTCCATGGTATATTTCTATCTGAACACCTTTATGCACTTTTTTGTTTTTTCATGATATTCATTTTCTCTGAGCAACTTTTGCTTGATTGCAGCTATTTTGAGAAACGAGATAGGATGGTTCGATGATATGAACAACACAAGTGCCATGCTTTCATCACGTCTAGAAACGGATGCAACTTTGTTACGAACTATAGTTGTCGACCGCTCTACAATTCTTCTGCAGAATTTAGCTTTGGTCGTTGCATCGTTCATCATTGCTTTCATATTGAATTGGAGAATCACTCTAGTCGTCCTGGCCACTTATCCATTGATCATTAGCGGTCACATTAGCGAGGTTTTCTATCAAGACTTCTCTAAGTTGCTTATTTCTTTCCCGGAATTTGGACATTTCCTCATGAAACCACTTTTTCCATTGTGTTTTAGAAAATGTTTTTTCAAGGCTACGGTGGAAACTTGAGCAAAGCATACCTGAAAGCCAATACGCTGGCCGGTGAGGCAGTTGGCAACATTAGAACTGTTGCTGCATTTTGTTCCGAGGATAAGGTCCTTGATCTATATGCTAAGGAGCTCGTTGAGCCTTCGAAACGTTCGCTTTATCGTGGACAGATTGCTGGAATATTCTATGGAGTCTCCCAGTTCTTCATCTTTTCATCTTATGGCCTGGCCTTGTGGTATGTGATTTAAGTAGCACATAGAATAAATCAGAGTTAATTTTACTATTGCTTCAACTATCTTAAGCAAATATATGCAGGTACGGTTCGGTTTTGATGGGACAGGGGCTTGCTAGCTTCAAATCTGTTATGAAAGCATTCATGGTTTTGATTGTAACTGCATTAGCAATGGGTGAGACTTTGGCACTAGCTCCTGACCTTTTGAAAGGAAACCAGATGGTGGCATCCGTGTTCGAGGTAATGGATCGACAGACAGAGGTGTCGGGCGATGTCGGTGAAGAGCTAAATGTGGTGGAGGGTTCCATTGAGCTGAGGAGTGTTGAGTTCAGCTATCCATCAAGACCAGATGTTTTGATCTTCAAAGATTTCAATCTTAGAGTGAGAGCAGGAAAGAGTATAGCCTTAGTTGGGCAAAGCGGTTCGGGGAAAAGCTCGGTTCTAGCTCTTATATTGCGGTTTTATGATCCAATTGCTGGGAGAGTGATGATTGATGGTAAGGTTTCTTGACTATCTGCTTGCTTCTGAAAATGTTGGTTGTGAATCTGATTAGCTTAGAGAGATGAACCTATGTTTTTCTGATTAGCCCTGTTTTTGGAGAAACAGAATTAGTTACCAAACAACTATGTTTTTTAAAAATGAAAAATAGAAACAGAAAACAAAATGGTTATCATACGGCGGTTAGCCCTTAGTTTTAGCAATTTGCTTTTCAAGATTTGTTTGTGGTTTTGATAGTAACTGCACTAGGATGTTCTTTACATTTCTCTAGCAAAACAACTGGTGATAAACTACTAGATCATCTTGTGATCAACAAATATCTTTTACATCTTGCAGGAAAAGATATTAAAAAACTGAAGATAAAATCTCTCAGAAAGCACATCGGCCTCGTCCAACAAGAACCGGCTCTTTTCGCCACATCGATTTACGAGAACATTCTTTACGGTAGAGAAGGAGCATCAGAAGCCGAAGTATTCGAAGCAGCGAAGCTCGCCAATGCGCACACCTTCATCAGTGCTCTTCCTGAAGGCTACTCAACGAAAGTAGGCGAAAGAGGGATCCAACTCTCGGGTGGGCAACGACAAAGGATAGCAATCGCCAGAGCAGTCCTGAAGAACCCGGAAATACTACTACTCGACGAAGCCACGAGTGCTCTCGATGTGGAATCGGAACGCATCGTTCAGCAAGCCTTAGACAGACTGATGAAGAACAGAACAACTGTGGTGGTTGCACATAGGCTTTCCACAATTAAAAACTGTGACCAAATCTCAGTGATCCAAGATGGTAAGATGGTAGAACAAGGGACTCATGCAAGCCTTTCTGAGAACAAGAATGGAGCTTATTACAAGTTAATCAACATCCAACAACAGCAACAAACACAATGATCATATTCATGATGTTACATAGGACAAGCAAGTACTCTTGTTAAAATATTTTCTATTGGGTGCTTTAATATTATTCACTTTAATTTTACACCCTCATATTTGTTTATTTATTAACATTTATGTCTACTTTATGTACATTCAAGTGGTTGTTGTTTATCTCTCATAATAAAGGATAATACATAATAGAGAATATGGGGTGAAACACCATACATATTATTTATTACCACTATGGTTTTGTTTTCCCTTCTATATAATGAAAGTTGTTTAATACATTTTACATCTATTGTTAGATTTTTTTTATTCCTTACCAATTAATTTGTAGTTTGTTAGCATTGTAGTTTTGAACATCTGACTTCAAAAAAAATTGAGAAAATACGATAACTTAACTATGATAACTTAAGTTAAGTTATGTTGATATTGGAATTGATTTTTGCCATATTACTCACATTTTTTTTTTCATTCTACCTTGTTGTATATATTAGTGTGATATGTAAATTTATACTAGTGGAATGAATTTTTCGTTTCAATTTCATATATTATAACATTGTATTTTGTCTATGGCACAATAGTGGAGGCAAGCAATATAATTAGTAATTAGTAGCAATGTAATCAATATTTGACTAATATAAAAAGACAGTAGATTTATTTTTTTTTATTTTTTTATTTTCCAACAAGAACATAGTTCAAATGTAATGATGTGCGACTAGTAACTATGAAATCTTAAGTTGATGTGCGACTAGTGACTATGAAGTCTTATGTTCAATCTTCCACCCTACATGTTATAAATCTCACTGATGGTTTGGGCCCCCAATGTATATATATATATATATATATAGATTATTTTTACCATGTGAAGTGTGAACGAAGGTTGAACAATGATGGAGGGTTGGTGCATACACACATTTTTTTGGACTAAAAATATTATATTTGTTTTTTATGAAAGAGTTTAAGAATTTCGAGTGGTGAACCAGTTCTATGAATGCGTTGAGAGGGCTATCATCTTTAGGTTAGGCCAGAGCTAAAGAATTGACAATCGAAGACGAATTATTGAAAACCACAAAAAAATTAATGTGAAAAATAACTTAGGAGAGTCTAATCCTTGCGAGTTTTGGGTAGAGAGTCCTTCCTGGTTTAACATTTTATTTATTTATTTGAGAACAATATTTAATATATTTCTTTTTGTAAAGACATTTAATTAATGTGAGAATTAAACTCATGATCTCTTAGTCAAGACACAATTTTGTGTCAATTGAGCTACAACTTTGTGTCAATTGAGTTAGAATCGATTTGACAACAATATTTAATAATTATAGTTAAAAAAAAAATGAAAAAGATTACTTAATAATTACATTAATGAAAAAAAAAATTGAAAAAAAAAATCTAAAAAATATATATTAAAGTAATTTTTTTTTTTAATAATTATATTAAATAATTCCGGTATAATTCCCAAATGGAAACTTCATAAAAAATTCATTGTAATTCAAAAAATAAAAAATGGAAACTTCATTAAAAAAATTATAACACGCCCCCGTTTGATTACAACGGCTCTTTCCTTTTTTTTCTTTTTTTAGTACAACGGCTCTTTTCCTAATGGAATGAAAGGGTATATTAGTCAGAGTGAATTTCAAACGTCTAAGTCAAATATAGCCGTTGTCGAATTATGCTTTTTTTTGCCTTATTTTATTTCCCAATCGCAAGTATAAAATCTCACTAATCAGAATTCGTACCTCAATTCAATTCTCCCTCTCTACGAACGCTCTCTCTCTCTCTCGCTCTTGCTCTTGCTCTCGCTCTCTCGCTCTTACTGCGCTCTTGAATCAATCGAATCAATTGATTTCTTTTTTGTTATATTTAGTTCTTGATTTTACTGTCGATATACTAACTTTGTCATATTTATCTTTCTCTGTTGTTATTATTCTTGTGTTTTTGTTTTTTGGAAATTAACGCTATGGATGCAGGATCTTTGAGTTCTTCTAACGCTAATCACTCCCGATGTGCACTACAAGAACATCATCTCCAGAAAAAGAATTCCCGAGAAAACGTAAGCATTTCATCCTAATTCTAGAAATCCCAAATCAAATTAGTTGTGCGATGAGTGAATTTGTTTTGATTTCTGCCCATTTCTTAATTACAGTTGGATAGATTCATTCCGAATCGATCGGCGATGGATTTCGATTACGCGCACTACATGGTCACTGAGGGAAGGAAAGGTAAGGAAAACCCTTCTCTTAGTTCGCCCTCTAAGGAAGCTTATCAGAAGCGTTTAGCTGAGACATTCAACATGAATCGAACTCGAATCCTCGCCTTCAAGAACAAACCTCCTGCCCCAGTTGAGTTGATCCCCAAGGACTTCTTCTCCTCCTCCGTTTCGCACGATAAACCCGTCAAGGCTCGCCGCCATATCCCTCAGGTGGGTTGCAGATCAACTGTTTGATAATATTCCTCAATGAGAAGATGGGTTTTTTTTTTTTTGGTTTTTCTGATGTTTGAATATTATTATGCAGACTTCTGAAAGGACATTGGATGCTCCTGATCTTGTTGATGATTACTACTTGAACTTGTTGGATTGGGGCAGCGCCAATGTGCTTGCTATAGCTCTTGGCAACACTGTGTATTTGTGGAATGCAACCGATGGCTCTACTTCAGAACTTGTCACTGTTGATGATGAAGTTGGTCCTGTTACAAGTGTGAATTGGGCACCCGATGGACGACACATCGCTCTTGGATTAAACAATTCTGAAGTACAGTTGTGGGATTCGACTGCGAATCGACAGGTAATTTCACTCTTACCCTTTACATTTCCAAACTAAATTCTCTATATAAATTAAGCAGCATTGCATAACTCATGATTTGAATTGTTTTGGGTGATGATGTAATAATGCAGCTAAGAACTCTGAAAGGTGGACATAGAATGCGAGTGGGTTCGCTGGCATGGAACAACCACATTCTCACAACCGGAGGAATGGATGGGAAGATCTTCAACAATGATGTGAGAATCAGAGATCACATAGTCGAAACCTACAGAGGACATGATCAAGAAGTCTGTGGATTAAAATGGTCATTGTCAGGGCAACAATTAGCAAGTGGAGGGAATGACAATGTCCTCCAAATCTGGGACAGATCAATGGCATCTTCGAACTCAGCAACCCAGTGTCTTCACAGACTTGAGGAGCATACTTCTGCAGTCAAGGCTCTTGCTTGGTGTCCATTCCAAGGAAACTTGCTCGCAACGGGCGGAGGCGCTGGCGATCGGTCCATAAAGTTCTGGAACACCCACACTGGCGCATGTTTGAACTCCGTTGACACTGGTTCTCAAGTGTGTTCTCTACTGTGGAATAAAAATGAGAGAGAGTTGCTTAGCTCTCATGGGTTCTCCCAAAACCAGCTGACTCTATGGAAATACCCTTCAATGGTGAAGATGGGAGAACTGAATGGGCATACATCAAGAGTTCTTTATATGGCTCAGAGTCCAGATGGATGCACTGTGGCTTCAGCAGCAGCAGATGAGACATTGAGATTCTGGAATGTGTTTGGGACTCCAGAAGTGGCAAAACCTGCTTCAAAATCCTCTATTACAGAACCCTTTGCTCACCTCAATCGCATTCGATAAATACTTTATAATTCTTGTTTTTCTGTACATTGTTATATACAAATACTTTATTATATTATTTTTACAACATTTTGTTGTGTTTGTTAAAGTTCATAAGAGATATAGGAACATTTGAAATTTTACAAATGTAATCACTTAATTTATATTACTCTGTGTAGCTGATTCTTTTGATGTTTTAAGGAAATATATACTTTGGTAAATTTTACTCATCTCTTGATATTTTTGTGCTCAATGCTGAACTAAATAAGGATTTATAAATGGCTTGGAAAATACTTTCAAATTAATCACTTTCATTGTAAAAGATTGCTGGCTCTGTTATCCACATCTGACAAGACAAATCCTGGTACTCAGAATTTGGGAGTGTAATTCTAAGTTCTGGTCAAGCTTCCTGTAATTCAAACGAAGGTTTTTTATTATTATTATTTTTTATTTTTTTTTGTTGACAAATTCAAAGTTTGTTAGAGTCATAATCAATATTTGACTCCTTTAAAAAAAAAAAAAATCAATATTTGACTAGAATGAAGTTATTATATTCGTTCTTTTATTAGGAAATTGAAGAAGAAACTTGAATTTTCACCCAATATTTTTGAATTTGTGACAAATTCTTCTCAAATTGTTGTGTGAAGAATGATTATGAATTGTTTAGAAACTAAAAAACTATATGAATAAAACAATTATATTTGAAAAAGAAATTAGACCATTTAAATAATTTTCTAATGGTTTCAGAACAACATTATCTGTACTATTTATTTATCACCTTTTTGAGGTCAAATGTTGGATTCCACCCATAACTTTCATTAATTTTTTTTTTCTTTTTTTTAAAAACATTACATATTATTTAAACAAAAGGGTTGATATCTATTATTACAAATAATTACAATAATCAAAAGGAACTAAAAAAAATTACAATAATAAAAAAAAATATTATAATAACATCGGTTGATGGCGAATTTTGGACACAATCAGACTTTCACGTGCTTCAACAAACCCTAAACCCTACGGTCTGATACCTAAGAGTGCAAGCTTCGTTTGGGAGAGAGAATATAATACATTTGTATTTATATCTCAGTCATTGTTTGCATATATATATATATACCACGTTTATTAGGGTTTTTGGCTTTTTCCTTCATATTAGACCTATTGGACCAAGCTTGGTGTCAAGCCCTACAAGGGCATATACATGGAGAGATAGGGTCAAGATTGGGCTGATGCTCCGCCTTGAACTTTTGGCACAAGGCAACATATATACTATTTGTATTTATATCTTTGAGTCATATATTGTTTGCATATATACCTCGTTTATTAGGGTTTTTGGCTTTTCCCTTCATATTAGACCTATTGGACCAGACTTGGTGTCAAGCCCTACAATGACATATGCGTGGAGGTAGGGTCGGGTATGGTTGATCCTACGCCTTGAACTTTTGGCTCAAGGCAACATCTTCCCCAAAATCTCTATCTGGGTCCTGAGCGTGGTTGACTATGTGTGAAGGTGGGGTCGGTCCAGTTTTGGGCTCTTGGCTCATGGTGTAACTTCCTCATGGCTTATTTGGACCCTGAAGTTGAGTTGACCGAGTCCAAACTCTAGTAAACCTCAATCTACGTGGGTTTGGGTTCGTTTTATCTTCCAACTTCTAACATTGATTTTCTTTTATTCTCGTCTCCATATTTAGGTGGTCTATTTTTACTCATAACAACATCAATATTAAGTTATAAAACTAGTTGATATTATTAAAACAAAAAGGGTTGTATATTATTTTCATCTATATTACTATAAATTATTTATGGCTTGTTCTTTCTTTTTTAATTTCACTCGACCGCCGACAGAAAAAGGACAAAAATACATCTAGTCAAAATCAAGATAATACAAACTTACCAAATGCAAAATCATTCAGCATTGAACTTTCCGAATAATTAAATCTAATTAAAGGGTTCAACGACACCTAATTTCCAAGATGTTTATTAATAAAAATAGAATACCGTTTTGATTTTTTACCAGTGATTTAGACCCATTATAAACAAAATTCTATTTGATGTCCCATTCATCAATTAAGTTTTATAGATTTCGAATATGTTAGGAACCACGCGTTGACATAAAATTAAAAGTCGAGAGATATTTCGGTCCATCTTTTAGTTTAAAAGACCTATTATACAAAATTAAAAATTCATAGATTATTAGACATTTTTTACATTTCAAGGACCAAATAGACACAAACTTAAAAGTTTAATGATTAAACGGGTAATTTAACCTAAAATCTATAATCTTGGAAGCTCAAAATAAAAATTTTAAAATTTTAAGAACTAAAATAATAAATAAGCAAAATTATATTTAAACTTAAAAGAAGGAGAAAAATCAACTTTTACTTGTGGACTTGACAAGTTGCCTTTACTAAATTTCACCTTAAATTTTAAATTTCATCTAATTTAATCCTAAATTTAAATATTTGTTGTAATTTTACGCTAGGTCAAATTTTCTCTAAATTCACCCACTCATTTTAACAAGTTATAAAAATCTTTCAAAACTCACTAATTTTAACAAAAATTTTGCAAAATAATAATAATAATAATAAATAAATAAATAAATATGAAGTTGGATTAGTATACAAGATAAACAATTGAACGAATCTTCCAAAATACACAATTTCAACCATTTTTTTTTTAAAACTCTAGTCGTTTTTTTTAAGCTTCATTAATTTCCTACTAAACATATATTTTATATTTATTAAATGCACATAAAAGTATTTTAATTGATGATTTCTCAAATTAAATTCTACTTAATTTCTTTTAACATGTATTCAAATTTAAGGTGAAGATGATTTGCCTCACTTTTTAAAATTTAAGAGGTGTAATACATTAATTTTTTTTAACACTTATTCAAATTTAAGATAAATTTGTAATTGTTTGATTTAATGATGGTTTGTTTCATCCACTCAACAATGTAACTGAATAATATATCCATATTTCATTTATTATTAATCTAAAGTTTCTAGTTGATTTAAAGTTTATGTCTAAAGTTTGAATTTTCTCGTTCTACATTCTTTTTAATTCAATAATATATGTGAAGTGGGAGCTGATTCGAACCTCTGACATTTTCATCAATGTATATAACTTTTTATGCTAGTTAAGTTATGCTCTGATTTTGGTCGAACTCGGCCGCTTCACACGTATTCTTATAGAAACAAAAATAAAATTTCTACAAGCACATAGTTTTAATTACATATTAACCCAATTTTCTCCTCTTTCACACAAGTTTCTCTTTGTCAAAGTTTTATTAATTTAATCAACCAAAATTCCAAAGCCTAACAAGGAAGTCATTAACTTGGGTAAAAATCCACCTAACAATTAATCTTCTCCATGATTTTTATTTTTAATATCTCCACTTTATTCATTTCAATTTGGCTAAGATTTACCATTTTCTTACATGCAATTTAATTTGTCAATGGGTAATGGAATAAGATAGTCAATGAAGGCATTGTGTGATGTAAGAAAGGTTGAAATTTTTTCTGTCATTTTTCTCACTGTCTCTATATGTGTTGCTTCCTTGCTTCAACCAAAAATAAAGTCTATAAATAAATTAAAACTATATATTATAAAATTAAAATAAAGAATGGTGCTCACCCTCCATGACCTGCATACAAGATCACCTTTAGCTAACTATATATATATAAATTAATAAGTCAATACCAACTAAGATTATGTCAAAGATTTAAGGAGGTTTTATACACGCACTTTCATAAATAATTTCTCCAGATTTTTTATAGAGAAATTGCACCAGATATCAATTTAGAGTAAAATAGTTACAAATATAACATTTTTTTAAAAAGATTTGCAAACATAATAATTTTTATTCGTGATAGTCATTGATAGAATTTTATTCGTGAGTCACTGATAACAGATCAATGACTATCAATAATAGTTATTGATACACTTCTATTTTTATAGAATTTTATCAATGACTATCATTTGATAGTAGTCTATCAAATGACTATCACTTGATTGTCATATTTGCAAAATATTTTATATTTTGCTATATTTTGTTATTATTTGGGAATTGTAACAGATGTCAATTTATAGTAAAATAATTAAAAATATAGCATTTTTTTAAAAAAAAAAATGCAGATATGACAATTTCTATCACTGATAGCATGGTCTATATATCGTTGATAGCAGTCTACCACCTCAGTTTTTTATAAAATTTTAGTCTATCAATGATAATCATATATCAACGATAGCTTCTATCAGTGATAGTCACTGATTTTTTGCCATATTTGCAAAATATTTTAAATTGGGTTGGTTGCACAAACATCAATCAGGTCCAAAATAATTACAAATTTAGCAAAGTTTAAAACTTTTTGTAAATATGGCAAAAAATCAGTGGCTTTCACTGATAGACTTTATGACTATAACTGATAGATTTTATGACTATTACTGATAGACTTCTATCCGTGATAGACTTCTATCACTGATAGACTATTATCACTGAAAAAATTCTATAAAAAAAACTACTATCAGACCATACTATAGGTGATAGAAATTGTCATATCTGCAAACTTTTTTGAAAAAGTGTTATATTTTTAATTATTTTACTTTAAATTGACATCGGTTACAATTTCTCTTTTTTAAAAATTTATGGTAAAAAATAATATTTTTTAAAACTAATGGAAATGGAAAAAAATTATGGCATGTTTGCTTGTGCCTTCTTAAATTATGGCAATGGTTTTTAATTAAATTCTAGAATTGAATTTAATGTCATTTTTAAACTCTCTAATATGCTCGAGTCATCTTTATATAGGAGTTTAAATACCGTGAGCATAGTTCAACGGTAATTAATTGACATGACTTTCATGATGTCGAAGGTTCAATTTTCATCTTCATATTTTTTGGAGAAAAAAAATCAACGTCATTATCTATCATGCATGTATTATTTTTACACGACGATATTCAACTATAAAGACTAAAATATATAGGATTCAAAGAATGATAAGTATAGTTAAAAAAGTTGAAAAGTTTATAGACTAAGATAGGGTTTCAACCCTAAGGGCCCGTTTGGTAACGTTCCTGTTTCTTGTTCCCTGTTTCCCGTTTCTCGTTCCCTGTTTCTTGTTCCCTGTTTTTTTAGAACCAGAAACAGAAACATGTTTGATAACTACTCTTGTTTCTTGTTTCTTGAAAAAAAAGAAACAGAAACACATACTTGTTTGATAACGTTTCTTGTTTCTTGTTTCTTGAAAAAAAAAAAATAGAAATATCGTCATGTTTGATAAATTTTTTTTGTTAATTGTTTCTTTTTTCTTTTTTCTCTTTATGTTTTATTTTTTATTTTTTATAGTTTAAATAAAATTTAGTATACATAATATAAAAAAGATATAACATGCATTAAAAAAAAAAAAAATAAATAAATAAAAAAAAAATTGCAATTTGATTTGATTTGGTATATGTTTTTGTGTGTTGATAAGGAGACGTTTATTTAAGAATAGGGAAGCGAGTCTCCAACACGCCAAAACAACGTTCAATAACATTTTGCAGTGAAAAAATTTCGATAGTTAAACATTTTTCCCTACCTCGAGGATGATGCCTTCCTTGCTTTAATAGTGGGAAATTTAAACTGATTTAAAAATATTGAAATGCTAATTTGCAAAGTTTAAAGTGTCGTCCTCGATGAAAATATGAAAATATCGATGTGAATGGACATTTTTCCCTACCTCGACGATGATGCCTTCCTTGCTTTAATAGTGGGAAATTTAAACTGATTTAAAAATATTGAAATGCTAATTTGCAAAGTTTAAAGTGTCGTCCTCGATGAAAATATGAAAATATCGATGTGAATGGATACTTATTAAAAAAACATAAAAAATAATAATAATTTTTTTTTTTTACAATTAATAAATAAATATTTTAATGTATTTAAAAAAAAGATATAACAAATTTAATAAATAAATATAATAAATATTTTTATGTATTTAAATAAAATAAAAAGTAATTAGTAATGTATCCTAAAAAAAAATAGCAAAATTTAAAATTAAAATAATATATAAAAAAAAAACATTGCATAATTAAGAAAGAAAAAAAAAAGTGTTATAATGAGGATTTGAAGCCAGGACCTCATAGGTGAGGAGTTTATTTGGGTGCTTCTCTTGCCAATGAACCAACACTAATTTATCATCAATTTGGGAACAAATTATTATAAAGAGAAACGGAACTGGGAGAAACACCTTTTTGAAGTTTCTCAAATTTTACCTTTTTTTTAGAAACGTTTCTCAAAATTTAGAAACAAGAAACGAGAATAGTTATCAAACAAGTCCGTTTCTTAAAAAATGAGAAACAGGAACAAGAAACAGGAAACGGGAACGTTACCAAACAAGCCCTAAATTTTTAGTTTCATTGTTTTGTGATTCTAGAAGCTAATTAGTTTTCAATGAAAACAATTTGGACCACCTCAAATGTATTTGATTGAATATTAATTAGAATCTAAAAGAAGAAAATTTATTATTAATTAGGGAACTGTGGTGGATAAATGAAGCAATTGCTTCTTCTCTTTAATTATTGTGATGGGCAGTTGGGGGTTTGAAATTTGAAGTACAAATGGGGAGCTTATAACTTCAATTCTACACAGTTTGGTAAGTGTTTGGTAAATAAGAGATTTAAATGGAAAAAGGTGACAAGTAATATTAATGATATATTATAAATGTTTCAAAGTATCTGGTCTGCAAATATCTAGGAATAGCCCTATCTCATACATGATTAATTTCAATCATTTTTTTTAAACTAAAATTATAAGTGTTAAGCAAGTTAAGAGTCAACACATGAACATAACTCAACGAAAATTGTCAATTTAAGCATAACTCAACGAAAATTGAAATATTCTCTTTCTCTAGAGAGTCGAAGATTCAAATCTTCATACTCCATTACAAAAAAAACAAACAAAAAAAACTATGATTTGATAGGTGTTTTTGATGTTTAGGGCAGTTGAGGGACTGAATAATGCAATGATTTTTAAAGTTGATTTTGGAATTTGAGATGGATTCTTTCTTGATGGCTTGATGAGGATAATCACAAAATGACAACTATGATGACTTTTGCAATGAGGCATTTCCATCATACAATAAATATATATATATATATTTTAATTTTTAAATATTGATTTCTAAGATTTCTTTCCAATAACGTTTTTGTACTTAAAAATTAAGCTTGCTTACTATCAATTTCATGAATCTTGATTAGGTAATGAATCTATACTATTCAAAACAAAAAATAAAACAATTTCATCAAATCTTTCAACCCTAGACTTGATAAATGTGGTAAATTTTATCGAAATGTTCAATTTCTGCTAATTAACCCACCAATTTTGACAAAAAAAAAAAAAAAAAAAAAAACAATGTAAAAGTCTTCGAAAACTCATTAATTTTATCAAGTTTGTCCAAAATTAAGTTTGATTAATGCACAAATTAACCATCTAATAACTTTGTCAAAACTCACAAATTTCAGCCAATTCGAGCATATAGCTCAATGGATAAAAGTACCCCTTCAATTGTTGAACTCGAGAAGAAAAAAAACTCACAAAAGTTTCAATAACATTTTAGATCTAATCTCATTTTTCTTTAAAACCATCATATAAATTTTAAATCATATATGTTTTATAATTTCACTACGACCTTATTTCGAAGGTCATAACCTTCGAAAAACCACTAAATGAACCTTCGATAAATCTTTGTTTTCGAAAGTTAACTCAACCTTCGAAAAATATCAAAATAAATTTCGTCGGGAAAAACTTTTCAAAGGTTCATTAACCTTTGAAAATTAATTTTTTTTCAAGTGTTCATTAACCTTTGAAAATTCGTCTTTTTTTTTCAAAGATTCATTAACCTTCGAAATTAATTTTTTTCAAAGGTTTATAATGTTATTTTCAACGATTTTAAAGCCTACAAAAATAAAAAAAAAATTATCGACGTTTGGAAATTATTCGAAAAAACCAAATCATTTATTATTAGAAAATCTCGGAAGGTTCTCTGCTAATCTCTAGTGCCCTAATTATCAAACACAAGAATAATAGAGAACAATAGACAATGATATATGATAACTATTATTTTTTTATATATAAGAAACTTTCGACAAATATATTTCTCTAAAAAAAAAGAACCAACAAATTAGAGTCGAGACCCCAAAAACTATGCAAACATAGAATAAACGAAACGTGAAACATGAAACAAAATGTTTTTTTTTTTTAACATGAAACAAAATGTAAGTGACAAAAAAATTCAAAACCATGAAGAGAAAATCATTCAAGTAAACCGGATACATGAGAAAAATTCCATAAGGTTAAGATGCAACACATCTATTTAATGCTATAAATTTATTGAATGCATATGAGAAATGTTTTTAACGGTTTTTTGAAAGAAAAGTTATTAGAGGGTCAAAGTTATTGCAACACGGATTTCAATGCCCTCTCGGGTTTTCTTGGTAGCCAAATGTTGTAGGGTTAGGCGGTCTGTCCTATGAGAATAGTCGAGGTGCACGTAAGCTGGCCCGGACACTCACGAATAAAAAAAAAAATTACAACACTTTTTCAAATTTAAGGTTAAGATGCAACACATCTAAGTTTGAGGTGCAATTTAATGAAATTAAAGGTTAAGAGTAAAAATTGATACAACTTGATAAATTTAGGGGTAAAAAACAATCACTTTCTGTAGTGGGTGAGCGCTCTGCGTAAAATAACCTAGCGTGAGGTTCGATCCTGTTTTAATGTAAAAAAAATTAAAAATTATCAAACAACAACGCGGTGCAACACATTAGCCCACTAAGAGGCATCCCACATTAATTATAAATAATAATATATATAGGATTGGTTGCACAAACAACAATCAGACCCAAAATAATTGCAAATTTAACAAAGTTTAAAATATTTTGCAAATATGGCAAAAAATCATTTTATATCACCGATAGACTCTATCGTTGATATATGACTATCACTGATGGATTTCTATTAGTGATAGACTGCTATCACGGACAAAATTCTATAAAAAACTGAGTCTATCAGCGATAGACTTCTATCAACGATAAATCATACTAGCAGTGATAGAAATTATTATATCCGTAATTTTTTAAAAAAAAAATGCTATATTTTTAATTATTTTATTCTGAATTGACATCGGTTACCATTTTCTATATATATATATAGTCGGAACTAGAACCTATATTCTAAAAGAATAAAATAGGTCTGTCGTCAAAAAGAAAAAAAAAAACAAAAAATAAGTCTCAATTGGTAGCATTTCTATTTTATGTTTCAATTAAAAATTACTATTCCTTTCTTTTGTCCTATTTTCACTTTTTAAATAGTAATGAAGGTGAATTCTTAGAACAGAAATTAACAAATGAAAACGTTAATAAACGGTCTTTAATTAATCATGATTAAAAACAAGAAGGTTGGTTTAAATTATTTGCATCAACTTTCTAAATTAATGCTTTATTTAAAAGATTGTCAAATTCCATTTGTTTTGTGTTTCTAAACTACTCAAAATTTACTGTTTCATAGATGGTTAAGATGGTTGATTTCCTGTCCCAAAATCTGCCCACACATTTCTTTTTTTCTCAACTTAAATTAAATAAACAAATAATTGCATATGTAGGTGTCCAAAGGTGCTAGAAATTTTTCTTTAAATAAATTAGAAAAAAAAAATGATTTAAAATATTTCCACTCATTAGTTATTTGGGTTTTTTTTTTTTTTTTTTTGAAAGATGGTTATCTCAAATTATTATAATGTTTCAATTTTTCTATCTTTAAAGGATATACAAAATTGAAAAAAGTATATATTTTTTTCTTGCTTTTTTTTTGTCTTTTTGCATAAATATGAGTAAATCCTTTTAATTTTATGACCGTTTTTTTTTATTTTTGATCTGATAAAATTAGGTTCAATCAGCTTGCAATTTGATACACACTCAAAATAAATATTAAGTTGAATACTTATGATTTTGATTATACACGTTTATAAGTTCTTGATCAAACTCGTAAATTAATTTAAACACGTTCTTGGTTAAAATCAATATTACTTGAAGTGAATAAACTTAAATCCGTCAATTAGAAATATTTTTTTATAATAATAATTTATGCTTTATGTCTCCTCTCCAATATCATTCTACTTAATTTAAAAACAAAAGTGTGTCTACCCTTAATCTACGTAGACATTAGTACCTCTCCTTAATTATGTGTTATAGTAGGCTCGAACATCCTCTTTTTTTTTTCTTTTTTTTTTGTAAAGTAATATATATACTTTTGACAACATTACTCAATTACTTCTTTTAGTTGTTATATTTTAGTGAAACATGAATGACTTATTCTATATTAACAACCAATCTTAATATAATCATATAAGTTGACACGACTAATCAACAGTATACGTTTCTTATATTAAAGAAAACTCCTCTATTTGAACGAAAGTTCAAACGAATACACCATTGAAATTAAGGAAAAAGGAAAGGAAAATGGGCATTATTGATGAAAAAAAAAACTATACCTAATCCAACAATTTGGTGCCATTCGTTTGTTAGTGTCTTAAACTCTTGTGCATTGAGAAGAAGAAAAAAATCCTTTAATTAATTTCCATTGCCGTGCATTAGGAAGCCAAAATATTAAACTTGAAATCACACTTTAGAGAAACAATATATAGAGTGATATCATCATTTTGAAAAAACTCATCTTTGTTTAATTTTGGAGCTTTAAATTCCTCTATAAAAGCAGCTCCAATTTCTCTCTCTCTTCTTCACCAAAAAACAAAAAACCAAATTGATTGTGTTGTTGAAAATGGGTAGGTCTCCTTGTTGTGATGAAAATGGTGTAAAAAAAGGGCCATGGACTCCTGAAGAAGATGAGAAATTGATTGATTTTGTGGGTAAAAATGGGCATGGAAGTTGGAGAGCTCTCCCAAAGCTTGCTGCTTTGAATCGATGTGGAAAGAGTTGTCGATTGAGATGGACCAACTATCTTAGACCTGATATTAAGAGAGGAAAATTCTCTGAGGAAGAAGAATCATCCATTATTAAGCTTCATTCTGTTCTTGGGAACAGGTATATCTTCTCTTCTTTCTTTTTTTTTTTTGGTGGGTTTATAGAATTGAATATGAAATTCAATTAAAGTTAGGGTTTTGATTATTTTTTAAAAAATTCGCTACTAAACTCAAAAGTTTAATTCAATCTTTTATTCATATTCTAAGTATTACACATCATGGGTTTCATCCTAAAACCAATTGGTGATAGGAGTAGTTCCTGTATGTTATATTGTGAGTGAGGTCTCTTCATCTTTTCGATGTGGGATGCTCAACACTAAGCACTGTGTTCTTCACTCGAGAATTGAGATAATGATATATATCATGGTTCGAGAGAATTTGCTTTAATATCATGTTTAAATCATTTTTCACCCAAAAGTTATTGAAGATTTGGAAATGAAAGTGGGTATGTTTTTTTTAGAAGCATATAGGTTAGGGTTGAATTTAATCTTTTATTCATATTTATTCGGATTCTTAACACTCTCTCACACTTATTGGTTTGAAAATTAATTCAAGGTCCAACAACTAATTATTAATATTAATTGAGGAGAAATTACTAATGATCGGTAAGGGGTCAATAGTTTTAGTTGATGGTTCACGGTAAATTTAATCTTCAATAATTCATATTCTTTAACAACGTGCAGGTGGTCAAAAATCGCTAGTCATCTTCCGGGGAGAACGGACAATGAAATAAAGAATTTTTGGAACACCCATTTAAGGAAGAAGCTTCTACAAATGGGAATTGATCCAAACACCCACAAGCCAAGAACAGACCTGAATCATTTTCTCAACCTTTCTCAATTGTTTAATGGAATATCAAATCCTCTAAACAGTGATCATCTCAAGTTGCAAGCAGAAATAGCCAAGCTCCATTTACTTCAAAACTTATGCCAACTTCTAAACACACCCACCATTCCTCAACTACCCAATAACATCACCATTAATGGAGTACCTCAAAACCCTAACCCTAGCCAGTTTCAAACCGGGTTTTCGACCGGTTTCGTGTCGGTGCCCGAGCTCGGAGAAGATGGGTCGAGTTTTGTTGGGTTAGAAAATGGGGATCATAAAAATAAAGCCAAGTTGGAAATGGAAAATATTTTTGATTATGTTAGTGTTCAAGCTGAGAACTATTATCCACTTCCTCCATTGATTTCAACTTCAAATATCAACCAAATTGAAAGTGAAACAAATCCATTGTGTTGCTCCACCAATTCAAACTCACCTTCATCCTCTTCAATTTTTGATAGTTTGGAATCTTTGATGAATGATGAAACAAGTGGATCATACTGGAATAATATTCTACAGTAAGTTTTCGTTTTACTATTGTTAAATCACACGACTAATTTAAATTGATGGGTTACGATATATTTAATTATTCTTGCATTTTCAGAGTTGGTTTGAGAAAAGCCAATTTAGCCTTTATTATATATATAAGCCATGACATAAGATCTAGCTCATAACAAATTCTCAGTTTCTAAATCTTAATTATTATATGTTTCTCTTTATCTAGAAGCAAAATTTGATTAAATTTCTTGTTATTTTTTGCAGATCAACAATTTGATTTGATTTCTCACAGCTTTCAAAATGGAGAGTTTTTATTACAAAGTGCATCTCATGATTTGATTTGAAGGGGGTGTTTATTGTGGATATCATTGAGAAATAATTATTGTTATGTTGTGTTCTTATGTTCTTTTTGCAAAAAACCCTATTTTAATTATAGTGTTCATATAATTAGTTCATTGCATTAAATCTTTATGTATTTTAATTTGTTTTTTTTTTTTTTTGGTTTTGTACAATATCATCATCAATATAATAATAATATACTTTGAGATTTTCTTTTTATATTTACTCTTTATTTCTGCATCAATTTCAATGTAACACTCCAATTAATAATTTTTCCCAACAACCAAAGAGAAAATAATTAGAAAAACACATTTAAAGACAAATCATTTGAAGACAGAGAGACAAAAGACAAAGTGATGATTATTAGTTTTGTAATGACGACAGAAAATTCCACTGAGATTTACATGGGACAAAGAAAAAGGAAATGAATAATGTGTTGACCTTTCACAATAATTGACATTGGATTGGAAGTCAAAGTTAGCATGAAAATTATAGTTAAAAGGCTAAATTATTTGAAATGTTATTTAAGGCCTGGATTAATTGGGAGTTAAATAAATAAATAAAAAGTCAAGTAATTAGTTAGTAAAATGTTGGGTACTCTGTTAGGTAAAAAGAAGTGTTTTGCGTTTAAGACAAGTTATTGACACAATTAATTCTACCTTATTATTCCAGAAGCCTCTCACTTTAACAACCTACACCTAACTCTCTTTCTTTCTTTTTTCTTTTTTTTTTTAATAATAATAAGTTTTATTATGATTAGTGATGGAGGAGAGAGTTAATTTGGTGGTTATTATTTTAAAAATAACTTCAAATATTCCTTTTTTATATTTAATGTCAAATTCAATTCCAAATACATAAGTATATTTGTTCTTTCTTTTCTTTCTTCTTTTCGAAAGGAAAGTATAATTATTAGATGCCAACAAGAGCATAGCTATGTATCGCCGATAAGTTCTTAGGTTCAATCTTCCATCCCAACATGTTGTCAAAAAAAAAAAAAAAAAAAAAAAAAAAACCAACAAAATCATAAAACTTAGTAGAATTATTATATATAGTCGAATCAATTGATCAAAGTAGGGATGTTCGACGCGGGGCACGACCGGGATCGAGGTGAGGATTCCCGTGGAGAACTATTTTTTATTTAGATTTTTTTTTAATCGCAATTAAATTAAATGAATTCTTTTCAAAAATTTCCAATTATATAGTTAATTTTTCATTGAAAAAGAGAAAATGATTAAATCTAAACAAAATAATATTTCATATTAAATTATTTAATTATCTATACATATAATACAAATGTTGAATCATATAATTTGAATCTCCCCCATTACAAATTATCTAAGTCTTTAAGGTAATTTAACCATGTTAATAATTGATTTAGAGTAATATTTTCATGTTAAATATTATAAATAATAAAACTCAAAGTGACCATAGATATTTTATTTGTATAAGAAAAAATAAAGAGCCAATTTTAATCTCAAACATTAATTTTATTTAAGAACATTAATTTTATTTAAGATAAAATTAATATGATCCATTAATTAAAATGTCATTCTTTCAGGTGATTTTTTATTTTATTTATTATTTATTTATTTTTTAGAGAGAGTTAAAGGACCAAGTATGGGTATCCTTACAAAATGGGAACTATTGTCATAAAAGGCTAGTTTTTGCCCTTATTACCTTTTCAAATTCCAAAACTATAACTCTGAAGATGAATTGTTCCCCATCGCAGCATGGCCGCAAGAAAAGGCGATCTTGTGCCATTTTTTCATCAATGATGGCCCAGTCGAGGCTCGTCCCCTCGGCGATCCGCACTTGGTAGTACTCTGGTCGCCAGTCCAACTTGGTGAACAAGATAGGCAATTGAGATCTCGAGCTAGCCTATTCATTATGGGGAGGTCGTAGCACTTCTCTCACAAAAGCATCCCTACGCACAAGCAAAGTTTTAAGAAGCTCTAACATGGAAATGCTTATGCGGGTGGAGCTCAGCTTATTGATGATTCGGGAAGCGACTAGTCGCTTCTGACCAAGCTTCTATCAGGCCGACCACTACATAAATAAAGAGAAAAATGAAGCCTAGTTTAAGCTGTCAAACAAATGAGATAATGGAAAATTCTTAATATCCACTAGTAGGGATATGGATGGAGTGGGGCAACTACCTTAGGGGCCCTGACTCACCCTCCGTGGACGAACCTCGCGGAGATTTTTTTTTTTTTTTTTTCGAAAAGATATAAAAAAAAAAATCATGATGTAATTAAGTTTCTCATCAGCCATTATGCTCACGTTCATTTTCTTTTTTCCTCGCAAATATTCTTAGCCAACTCTACGTGCTTTAGGGTTGAGTTTGGGGCATCACTTTTTTGGTCCTTCACCATCAACTTTATTGGTGATTAATTGAACTGGAAATTTGAAATTTCTGTTATTCTATTATTCGAGACAAATAGAATATTAAAGTTGACTTTTTCTTGACCAATCTCCAAAGAAGATTTCGGGATGGTTTTGGAATGAATTTCTGAGTGCTTAGCAAAGTTTTTAAACACTAAGAAAAGCATTCCAAACAACCACTTCTTCAAAAGAGAACCTATTTTACTTCTTGAGGAAGTGATTCTCTCTTCCTCCTCCATTCTGGTTTCTTTCAATCTGTTTCTTCCCCTTAAATTTGACAAATAAACGAATCCCGCTAGTTACCAATTCGAGTAGCTAAAAGTCGTTTTGTATTCATCAACTAAGAGATAAACGACTTTCCAGAGAGAATAACATAACTTAGATATGATGCACAATTTAAGGGTGCCAAACCAAAATTCTCCATTACTATTCTCTATATTCTTTTGGCAAGTTGCATCAGAATATGGCTAGCTTTTATGAAAATCAACTACAGCTATCTCCAAAGCTATATCATTCTCAAACTAGAACATATCTTCCTAAATTGATGGAAGGAAATTACTGATGAAACTTACAGAGTTTCTTGATATAGGACCTCAATATTTCTCTTGCGTCTAAGGTCAAGTAGGCTCCTCAACATAGAGAAAGTTGTCTGATTCAGCATTGAATAAAAGCACAGTGATACAGACATACAGTTTAGTTTTAACATATTCACAGTAAATTAGTAAAAAAATCAGAAGCAAGAGCAAAATCAGATAAGGGGAAAAGATATCAGTGATTGATTGAATCATCATGAAGGACTTAGAGAGAATCAATTCAAACCATGGTGGCCACATACATAAGATTTAATATCCTACGAATTTCCTTAACAACCAAATGTAGTAGGGTCAGACGGTTGTCCGTGAGATCAGTCGAAGTGCATGTAAGCTAGCTTGGAAACTCACGGATATAAAAAAAATATAGATATGAGTGATTGATGTAAGTTACCATTTGAATAAATGGAATTTGCTTCCATAGAATGACCAGATCTAAGGGGTAAAAAGACTGCCATCAATCGTGCAAATGTCCTTGAGTCTGTAGTCTGCCGTGTGCCATCCGTTCTATTCTCTGAATGTCGACCAAACTTATCCAGCCACTTGCGTTTTCCGTCAGCCATCCATTCTATTCTGCAAAGTTGGCATCAACAAGCTTATCCTCCCACTTCCTTGCATAGATTCATACAATTGAAATTTCGGAGGGGAATCTAGTTCTATAATATCAAACTTCAATGAACCAAAAAGGGAATATATATATATATACAAACTGAGGTTCTTGTTGGATGTAGATGCATGTTTACCATGTGTTCTATTGTCATCTACATAGAGAAAATGCACAGAGAACATTTAAGTATTGCAAATTGCACAATGAACAGAAACTTTCAAGCGTGAGAAATGGCATAAAAACTCATCAATAAAATGAATGAGGCACTGAAGAAAAGAAGATACGACTTCATATTCTTACCTCCTTGGGTGCTGCTATCGAGAAAAAGTTGATGAATACTCGTGCTTTGATCTGCACATGTCTATACTGTCTCTCCTCTGCCAGTGCTTAATTAGTTTGAGCTAACTTATGCATTGAAATTCAGATAGGGCGAAAAACTTGTAATATCTAGAGTTCGTAGTTCAGATTGACTGCAAAATAATCTCATAAAGATAACTTCTAGAACTTTAGTATCACATACACTGGTCAAATATTTTCCCGGTTACACAAGAAGCAGCAACCCCTATTAACAGTCATCTAAAGGCAAGAAAATTATCTACAGACTACAATGCAATTTTCCTTTTTTATCTCAATATAGCTTTTTTTTTTTTAATATTCGTGAGTGTCCGGACAAGCTTTACATATCTCAAATATAGCTTTTAGAAGAAAGTAACAAACAATATAATCAAAGCACTATCAGTTGAACAATAACATCATCCTAGTGCTCTTCATGCTTTTTGCATACTTCTAAAACAATCTTCAACCAAAAAAGTTCGCCAAGTCTGTTCGTATAACCAAACATCACACAAGTTTCATCAACACACCACAGAACATCATTCAAGAAATGAAACTAAATCTTTTACCCACAAAACTTGCAGGTAGTACGACAATAAGCCTGTTTGGAATGACTTTTCAAGTGCTTAAAATGAATTTTTATGTGTTAAAAACATATTTTTAAACACTTGAAAAGTCATTCCAAATCGGCCCTAAAACTTAACAGAAGGGAAAAGAAAAGAACTGCAAGCTCATACATAGAGTAGAGAGGCCAGGCCAATAGGCCATTGCAAATGAAGCAACATAGAGGACCAAATGTCAAAGATTGCCAGATTCACTGACAGAAGTGATGATCAATTCATTATGATCAAAGGAAATCCAGTTTAACTCGCCTGATGCGAGACAGATAATGGCACCCCATAACATAATAATTATCCCCACCAGTCACTGGGACATAGAAATTTATATTTCATCATTAAATCTTTTTGTCCATTTGTTCATCTTCTTAATGGGTCGTACCGTATTCATGGACCCAGGACCATGAAAAGTTCTTGCATTTAATTCTTTATTGGCAATCTATTTGATGATCTATCAAAATGAACTCTAAAAAAGATTGAGAAAATTTTATATATATCATCCCAAAAATGGTACATGCCAATCAAGAAAGCTCTGACAGTCAACTCAATATCACTTTTCTCTCTTTTTTTTTTCCAAGGGAACAGCCAACTAAAACTATTCAAGGAAGGAAAGAACTTCAAATCTAACTTTATTGAACTTTAGCAGAGTACTTCAGAAATATCTATCTCAGATTCTCAGAGAAGCAACTGATAGAATGTAGATATTATCAACAATCAATGACATGCAAATGTTTTTTTCTGCCAAATTTGAGGTAAAGCGAACAGAGGAACCACCCTGTATGTTCTTCACCGTATTATGAACTAGAAACTAGAAACTCATTTTAGACCTTGAATCCAAGCAGAACATCCTGCTTTTAGCAAATTCAATTGGATTAGAATCTAAGTCAATGAAAAACAAATGGAAATGAAGCTTGCAAGTATTGTTTTCAACCTCCTCCATCCCCATTAGTGATGCAAGTAAGCATCACAACATTTCTAGAATCATTTTCACAATTGAGCACTTGCCTTTTATCGAAAGCGGCAGTCGGCTCGGAGCCACCGTGCTCGAACCAAGCTTTTACCAGCTCTCTGTCTTTCCTCCTCATTATATCAGAGAGGAAATCCGTTAAAATCTTCTCATATCCAGGCATTTTGGCAAACCCAGGAAAGTAATTGATATCAACTATGAAATGCTTATTCCTGTTTCTCGAATCTCGAATCATATCGAAGTTGAAGAGATTGAGCTTCATCGCATGCCTCAATCCTTTGGCTATATCAGTGATGAAACTCAACGGCGGCATCTCGGTGTCGTCCAATTGCATCAACTTATAATACATTTCATCGATTCTCTCATGGTTCGTCAAGTTCGATACCTGAGAGAACGACTCCAAACCCTCGACGCTGTCCAATTTCTCCTCAGAAACGTCCGGAAGTGACTTTCTCTTGACGCATTTCACATGCTCTCCAGCTACATACACCTTGAATATAACGCCACCGTGGTTCACAAACTCCTGCAAGACAATCGGAGGCTTAAGCTTGTTCAATCCATCGTGATTAAACACGACCGCCATTTTGTGCGATTTGGCGCTGCCATCGGCGACCAAAGGCTTGGCAACAACCGGAAACTTCAAAACCTCCCAAGCCTGACGATCAGATAGATTCTCCTTGTCGTAAATGACAATCTGTTCCGGAATCCCAAACGACTCGTCGTGATTTCCAATCTTGAGCTCGGAAACAACCTGAAGCATAGAAATCCGGTTGTGAAGCCTGGAAATCGCGTCGAGTGAGTCCAAAATCACGGCATTAGGGTTAACAACCCTAAAATTCTCGAGTTGCTTCCTCCAATCCGCACCATAGAGCTTGTGGAGAATGCAATCGAAGGCTCCTTGATCAACAAGTGGCCGGTCCGTATCGATCCGAACAAGATCGATACCTCGAGATTCTGCAAGCCTCACCAAAGAGTCACGTATGAAACTCCGCCGCTTCTTCGGCGCAAGCGCGTACCCGACGCAGAATCTCCGTCCGGGTTCCGCCATTTTTTACAGCAACAAGAACAAGAAATACGAATGGCGAAACGCTCATAAGAACAAGTGCAGAGAGGTGGAAATCTACAGAGAAATTTTCCGTCCAGAGTTTAGATTTGAAAGAAGAAGAAGAAGAAGAACAATTAAATTTGCAAAAAAAGAAACAGAGAGAAGAAAAGACAGAGGAATTCGGGAAAGAAGAGGAGAAGCGGAGGGGTATTTATAGCGTGGATTAAAAGAGTGGGGGGTGGGAGTTTTGATAAACTAACCCGCCTTATACTTAATAGGGTGAAAGACATAGTGTACACGTGGCATATTCTTTTGCAATATGCGGATTCGAGTCACGAGATAACATAAACAGGGGAAATTTTCCCACACAACGGCGACGGCGATGGTCAACTGACGTTCAAACCAGGAAATGGAATTTTGGATTTTCTTTATTATTATTTAATTTCTATTCTACAAAATATTATAACATTTAGATTATTCAAATCAGATATATACATAAGGGTGGTTGCACAAATAGCAATCAGACACAAGCTAATTGCAAATTTAGCAAACCTTCAAATGTTTTGTAAATATGACAAAAAAAAAATTGTTTCTATCACGAATAGACTTTATCATATCACTGATAGACTATTATCACTGACAAAAATCTATAAAAAGCTGTGATCCGCGATAGACTTTTATCAGTCATAAGATATCAACGATAGAAATTGCTATATTTGCATTTTTTAAAAAAACATGCTATATTTCTAATTATCTTATTATAAATTGACATCTATTACCATTTTCCTATATATATATATATATATATAATTTTAATTTTTTAACTTTCAAAATTATTTTATTTTACTCTTGTTATCCAAAAAAAATATTTATTTCCATCTCTTAATATTAAAATTTATTTTCTATTTTATTTGATGAACTTGAAGAAAAAATAATCAACAATTTCATATCTGGACTTTGAGTATATGCATGTATTCATAGTAAAAAGCGCAACATATGTTTTGTTGATACCGATTTTAGTATTAACGGTGAATTTATATTCGAACACAAATGAACCTGCAAAATAACAAAATTGAAGTAAACTAGCACCGGTGTAGCGCTGAACCACAGACACTCTGAAGGTCAAGTAAGTGACGAGACTCAAGAGTGTTTAAGCAATACTAATTTGTTCGTAGAATTGAGCGTATCTTATCGTAGTGTAACTGAAGCGACATAATCAATATACTATATTAATGGTGTTCAGACGGTTACAATCGTTTCGTTACAGTTCTTCGTAACGGTTTCAATCCACTCTCTCTTTCGACGAGTCCAAACACTCAGATAATGTCGCAGATTCAGGAATTGACACGAGGGTCAATCATTCGTTGAGCCATGGGCTGATGTACAATTCAATCTTTCTTTGTCCTTTGTCGTGTCGTCGTTTGATCCATGGATCAACCTTCTTTCGGGCGGGGCAGCCTTTCTTCGGTCCAACGTCGTTTCTTGTTTGGGCCGTTTGGGAACGAACCTTCTTGGCGGTATTTTTTTACCCTCTACAAGATTAAAAAGAAGGCTAGGGCCGAACCAAGACAATTAAAAGGGCTAAACATACATTTACCATTAAGCCAAAAGACTTTTGGAAACTAATGCCACAAATTATATATAAAATATGTATGCTCTTATAGTTGAAGAGGGCTCGAACCCCGTACCTAAGGTAAATTCACTCTTACTTATAGGAGCAAGTAAATTTTAAGTAGCAAAATAATATAACAAATATCAACATTGCTATATTTTTTTCAAGTACGGAAATTTAACATGACTATATTAAAAAAGAAAAAAATGACTAAATAAGTATTTAGAATGTTTATAGTTCAAAATTAATAAAATTAAAAAATCCAAGAATATCAAAATAAAATAATAAACATGTTATATTGTGATTTTTGTAATGAAATTGTTTGATTATTGGATTACATAAGATATATTTATTACATTCCATTGATTAAAAAAAAAGTTTGATTTAAATATATATCCTATGTAGAGGGAAATAATTATAGATTCTTGACTTTATTTTTTCCTGCTTAACTTTATTCTCCTTTTTGCTTTCATTTTCAATTCACACTGACCTCCTATCCTATACGGCGATGTGATTTGCGATTTAACATTCAATTGCCACGTGTAATTACCGCACACAACCATACCAAAATTATTTATAATTCTTTTTTTAGTAAATAATTCATCCTAATTCACATATACTTCCTTTTTAGGTGTCAGCTTAAAATCTCCTATACATTTATTATTGGATAAAAAACAATTTTTATCCCTTAAATTTTAGAGGTTGTATCAATTAAAACCCTAAACTAATGATGGTATCAATTTAAACCCTAAACTTTCATAAGTGTATCAATTTATACCTTCTCTTAGAAAAATGTTAGTTTTCACACGTGTAGAGACTTATAATTTATTAATTAAATCCCTAAACTTTCATATAATTGATTCAATTAGGAAAGTTTAGGAGTTTAATCGCTAAAATTACAAGTCTCCACGTGTTTAAATCAACGTTTTTAAAATAAAATTCTAATAGAAAGTGTAAATTGATACATTTCTGAAAGTTTAGGGTGTAAATTGATACAATCAATAGTTTAGGGTTTTAATTGATACAACCTCCAAAGTTTAAGGGTATAAATTGTTTTTTTCCCTTTATTATTTATATTTAAATGAAACTTTTGAGGTGGTAAATTAAATATTTTCAAAGTTATTCTAAAATCATATTAGTTTAGTGATTAGAAAGAGTTATGATATTAAAGTTGTGCTAGAAGAAATGAATTAAATTATTGGTGGTGATGTGAATTAATTTCTTACAAATTTTATTGACAATCAAATGTTGTAGGATGAAACGTATTTTTTTATTTATTTTATATACGATCAAATACTATAAAAAGATGCTAGCTTAGACTAAAAGATTCCTCCAAATCCAAAAATCGTAAACAGTAAATTCTAAATTAATAAGATAGAATCTGATTCTCTTTAGTCATTTATCATAAATAAATAAATAATATCAATTTTCAGAAAGTTGGGATGTATTTGACTATTTATTCTTATTTCCTCTAAAATTATCCACCAAAAAAAAACTAAATTACAAAATATAAAAAATTAATAACAACTTTTAGTTCATCATTAATTTACACTTATATCAATTATGTTAGGCTTATGTTCGCATACTATATTCAATTTCTAATTAAAACACTCATATATTTGGTTACATTTTTTCAAAAATAATTTCTGTAACCTTATGCAAATTTTTAGAATTGTTGGTGCACGGATCGAGGGGCGGTCGACAACTCGATCTTTGAGTCTTAGTTATGCTCATGTTCACATACTAATATTCATTGTTTATGTTTAGTTGCATTTTTTCAAAAATAATTTTTTTAACCTTTTTAGAATTGTTGGTGCACGGATCGAGGGGCGGTCGACAACTCGATCCTTTGAGTCTTCATTAGCGACTTGGTCTTCGAGTCCTCATCTTCATTGGTCCGCTGCAAGACATATTAGTGTTGTGTTCGACACTAACAACATACTTTGTATGTGATAAGGACAACAAACCTTCACATCTACTTTGGGCCTAAACCTTCATGGTTTTACTTTTGGTTTAACCCAAAAGACCTAATACCAATAGAGATAATTGTCCTCACTTATATACCATCGATCAATCCTTTCCTTAACTAATTTGGGACTTTGTTAGCACTCCTACATAGGCTTTATTTCTGGATCTGCCCACAACCAAAATTATTTTATTTTAGTATAAAATAATTTAATTAATGCAGAAATTGAACCTGACCTCTTAGTCAATGAGACAACCTTATGTCGAGATATGCTCAGTTTGGCTATAATAGTTTATATATTCAACTTAATATTTAGTTTTTTTTTTTGCAAAAACATTTTAATTAATGCGAGGATTGAATCCACAACCTCTTAGTCAAAGTCATAACCTTATGTCAATTGAGTTAGACTCGGTTTGACTTTATATTTTAGTTCAAAGACTTAGATAGACAATTTTTTAAAAATTCATAAACCATTTTAAAATTCTCTACCCAATGTGCAATGGTTTAGTTTATAAATAAGATGTCATTTTTTACCCACTTTATTGGAAAAGAAAAAAGAGAGAATATTTGGCAATGCATTTTTAGATGCATTCTTTATATCTAGAGGAATTATTCCCCTTCCATATCTACGTTATCCGAATATTGGCCATATTGTCATTCTTACCATATTTTTAAAAAAAAAAAAAAAAAAAAAAAACATTTAAAATTTTGAAGTACAATATCAATATATGGTCTTATCTAGAATATTCAATTTGTAAATACATAATAAATTATAAAGAGACTTAGAAATAAAGTCAAGTAAGCTAGACTCTATCCAAATTATTATTATTATTATTTTTTTTTTTTTTGCAAATGCTATCCAAATGAATCTTAAGAATATAAATATGATTAAATCCGGTTTCAACAACCATTTTATATTTTGTCTTCTTGTTTTCCAAAGTTTGCTTTATAAGTATAGTTTTTGTTATATAAAATTACAAAATAGTTAGAGCTGAAGCAATCTAAGCCTAAAATAATTGTAAATTTAATAAAATTTATTTTTTTTACAAATATGGCAAAAAAATAGTGACGGATAGATTTTATGACTATTACTGATCTATCACTGAGACAATACTATTAGTGATAGAAATTGTCATATCCGCAATTTTTTTTTAAAAAGTTAATTATTTTACTCTAAATTGACATCTGTTACAATTTTTATATATAATAAAGATTGATGGCGTGATATCTCAGGAGTATATTAAAGATTTCTAAAGTCAATCTACACATAAAATCACTAGTTAAGTTCTTGTTTGGTTTGAAAATAAATTTTCAAAATAAAGATTTTAGTAAAAAAAAAAAACTAAGACCTAGGTCTTTTTTTTTTTTTTTTTTAAGAGTCTGTCGTTTTTTTCTTCCCTGTTTTTTTTTTTTTTTTTTTTTAAGAGTGCCATCTTTCTTTCTTTTCTTTTTTGTTTTCTTTTTTTAATTGAGAGTGTGCCCATATTATTTTCAATGAAAGGACCATTATTACACGTATGCATCTCATAATCTCTCATATTATATATATTAAAGTTTTTGTCGTTGGTTTCGTGTCTTTTTATTATTTAATAAATGAATTAATTGAAAAGAAAGAAGGAAGAAGAAGAAAAGATTGAGTTGGGTTTATTGGATAAAAGTTTTATCATTTTAAAGTGGCATATATCGGAATATCCATTACAATAATTTGATTAAGCAACTTCTTTCTTTTTTATGTTTTATATTTATTTTTCAAATATTATCAATATTGCAAATTTAGAGATCTCACTTTTATCTCTGTCGGGATTTCCCCAAAAAAAAACACACATTTTTTTCATTTTAATTTCGAGGTCCCCATCCCTATAGTCACCCCAAAATTTAACGACGACCAAAAGTTTCTTCGCCCCTATTGAGTATTCACACTCTTAATTCAACTCAAAAAATTAAATTACATTTGATAACTAATTAATTATTTTAAAAAAAATGAGTTTGTTTTCTCGCAAATTTTAAATAATGTATTTTTTTTTTTTTTTAATATACATTTGAATTCTTAAATATTTTCATGAGTTTATCAAAATAATGACAAATATAGCAAAATTTAAAACATTTTGTAAATATGGTAAAAAAATCAGTGAATATTACTGATAGAATGTTATCTCTAAAATATGATTATCATTGATGGATTACTATCAATAATAGTCACTGATAAAATCCTATAAAAAGACAGAGGTGATAGACTATATGAGTGATAGATTACTATCAGTGATAAATTACTATCCGGGATAAAAATTGTTATATTTGCACCAAATAAAATTACTATATTTTTAATTATTTTATTCTAAATTGACATCTGTTACAATTTCTCTATTTTATATAAGATGTTAATTAAAAGATTTGTATGTCCTCTTGGAGATAGAGACCATTTTACCATGTTTTTTTTTTTAACAATATGTGGGTGAGCAATTGAGCCTATGACCTCTCAATCATTAGTCGATATATATATATCAGTTGAGTTATGTGTTCTTGTCGTTAAATTCTTAATTGTTGAATTATACAAATATTGAATGAAAATTAGAATAATTTGATGTTAATCTTAGAAAAATCATTGGATGAATATTTGTTATCCATTAATAAACTATTTATGATGAGAGAGGAGTGAGAAAGAAAATTAAAATGGGTGTTGACCTAATTTGTGATTAAATTTTAGATGGGCCACTGAGTGCCACAGGCAGGGAGGATAAGGATTTATCAAAAGTAGCATATAATATAATATAATATAATATGACAAAGACTCAATTTTATATATAGAAATAAATCATTGGGATTTATATAAAATAGTTAGTGGACATTTTTTTATAATCTTATGGATAAGATTATTGTTCTTAATTAATTAATGGATTCTATTTTCATGATGTATGGAAGGAGAGGAACCAATCTTAAAACATTTGATGCTTCCAACACATTATTTTATACCTATATATGCTTTTTAAATCTTTTGGTTTGAAGAATTTTGGTCAAAATCTCAAATCATTGCACTTGAGAAAAAAAATATGTTAAAATTGATTTTTTGTTTTCCCCCATTTCAATTTTAACATTTTTCTTTTCTCATTTCACTTTGATATGATACATCTTGATGCAAATTCTCAAATCATTCCACTTGAAATAGAAAAGCAAACAAAATAATCAGTTTTAACATTTTTCTTTTCTCATTTTATTTTCCTTTTTGATATGATATAGGTTGATGTAGAGATCTTATCAGCAGATAAAGTCAAAGTCGGTATTGATACGAAGGTACAATTCCACGTAGTTCTATACAGAAATCTCTCGTATCAGTG
This sequence comes from Herpetospermum pedunculosum, assembly GCA_028017165.1. Lineage (NCBI taxonomy): Eukaryota > Viridiplantae > Streptophyta > Magnoliopsida > Cucurbitales > Cucurbitaceae > Herpetospermum > Herpetospermum pedunculosum. The sequence continues at coordinate 68,935,165 of CM051527.1, read as the reverse complement.
TGATGATTTTCTCAATCTGCTTCGATGCTTAAATTATTACCGAGAACGAAGTAGTGTCGAGCTAAGCACAAATTAGGTTACGTACCTTAAATGGAGAGTTGACTTTCATATTTATATACTATTCTTTACCGACATCGATGTTTGTACGAAAGATCAACTGTGTTAGCAGAGATTGTTGCACGCCTCACAATTCAACTTTTTGACTTGATCGGGGGGCGTGTTCTCCTTTCAAGTAGTCTGTCGCACTCCTCGACTCGGTCTCATGGACTCTCGAAGGCGCTTTCCCCTTTCAGGATATTTTCCGAGTAGCCCGAACCAGTGATTCTCTCTGAAATCAGCCCATAACAATATTAAACATTATTTTCGAGTTGAAACTACCCGTTTACAATATTGAAATTGAAAGTGAATTTAATAAATCAACTCGTTTAGAATATTGAAATTGAAAGCAACTTTAAAAGCAACTTTAGTAAAGAGGTTGTCTCTTTCCTGATAAACAATTAATTCAAAGCAAAGGGACCATAATGGTAGTCAATTTCAAATCAAAGGAAATCACCAAATTATAAAAATAAATGGTGGAGTTCTCGTTCTTAATTTATAATATGGGCATTACATTTTACTGGACATGACAACATTTTTATATGAAAAAAAAAAAAAAAAAGTGTTTCATTGATGTTTGTCTCCCACTTACCGCATATATTTTTAATAAGGAAAAAAAGACGAGTTGCTATATTTTGGTAACATAATATCATTTTCATTATAGAAATATTTTTTTGATTTTTTTTATTATTAAAATTTTAGAATTTTATGATTAGGTCATTGAAATTTTTTGACCACTTCTTGTTTTACATTTGGTATTTTAATTAATGCGAGGATTGAATCCATGACCATTTAGTCGGGCACAACCTTATGTCAATTGAGCTATGCTCGATTTGGCACTAAATGCGGTTTCTTTTAGAAAATGAAATTTATTTCTTGCGTTGTTATTTTAAACACTAATAGAATGTGGCATCGATTCAAATAAGACATTGTTTTCATGATAAAAGTCATGAGTCACGGTGAATGGAATACTTCCACCACCATTCGTTAGCTCAATTTTAAGATCTGCAATCTTCCATGGGTTAATTGGAGCATTGATCAAAATGTGGAGCTTTTGAAAAACGCTATAAAAATGCAACCTTTAGGATAGTGAATTGATAAAAAAGCAACTGATTAAACGATGTCAACAATGTTGTTGACGATGGAAAGTGGTATTGGACACTTTAAAAAGAGATATATGATAGGTGAATTATGTATTTGTTAAGGGCAACAATAACAAGGCAAGCTTTAGAAGTCCGAAGAATATTGCCTCCATCAACACCCTCCGCAACTATTAGTTTTTAATTTAGCTCTCTAAGTCCAACCCTTGAGATCTTTCTCTTCTTATGAATAAATTTAATTTTTTTAAAAAAAGAAAAAAACTTCTGATCTGGGCTGGTCATTAGCCCAATTAAAACGAGCAAATACCCCCTTAACTAGGCCCAATGGGCCATCTTAACTATGGACCTGTCACCTCGAGCTGCCCAAGCCCAAATGTTCTTGAATTAACAAGTAGCTCCATTATTACATCATTATTGCTTTTGTTTCTATAATTGCATAATTTTAAATACTTTAAATGATGATACGCGGGTCAACCCTCTCTTTTGGGTAAAGGTTGACCTACGGGTCAAACTACGACACGATGAAGGATAAAGAAGGGTAGACTCGCGGGTCAGCTCATGGTTCCTCGACTGCCAACGAAGGGCTGACAGCATGTCAGTCCTTGACCCAACGAAGGATTGACCCTCGTGTCAGTCCCTAACCGGTCAACCCATGGCTCGACGGAGGATTGACCCTCGTGTCAATCCCCACGCCTCAGGGATGACCTGCAGGTCAGTCCAAAAACTCCTCACACGACTAGAGTGAATATGCCGCATTACTTAAGTGTTTGGACTCAAAGGATATCGAAAGCGAGAGTGGGCTTGAACCGTTACGAAGAATTGTAACATAACCCTCTTGGATTGTAACGATTCGAACACCATTAATAATATATATTCATTATGTCGTTTCAGTTACATTGCGATTCACTACAAGTAGGAGGAACGACATGAGAGAAATGTCTGCTTTATTTTACAAACAAATTACTATCACTCAAATACTCTCAAGACTCGTGACTAACTTGACCGTCGAAGTATCTGTGGCTCAACATCGCACTGGTGCTAGTTCATTCCCTTTTTGTTGTTTTGGAGGTTCGTTCGTGCTCAAATACAAATTTACCGTTGATACCAAAATATGTATCAACAGTTGGTGTCGTTTGGGGGAACGAAAGAATTTGTGCTTTACCAAAACTCTAAAAGTCTAGCATTATGAGCAACGACAATTTGGACGAAGCAAGTCGGGTGGTAGAAGGCGAAGATTCTGACCGAGATCAACACCTTAAACAAATATCGACGAAAGAACAAGTTGGTCAACATAAGAGTGGAGACATTCTGGCAGAAGAAGTACAACTTTCTGTGGGAGAAGTAGTGACAAAGATAGAATACACGGGTTAGCCCTCTCTATCATTTACGCCAGTGGGCCAACTCACGTGTCAGCCAGATGTCGTTTCTCTTTTGGGTCGTTTGGGGTTAGGCCCTCTTAACTATGTGTTGACTTTTAAGAAATTTTTGGCCCTCTATGGGTATTAACAATTTTCATCCATAACAAAATCATTCAAAGATTTGAACATATTTGAAATTTGGTTTAAATTTAAAGACTAAACAAACAGAAACAAACTAAATTTATAATTTAATCTAAAATTATTAAACAAAAAAATGCTTGAAAAGACACTTTTAGCCAATCAACAAGGAGACACTTTTAGCCAATCAACAAGGAGGGGAGAAAGAGAAAAGGGCAAAGAGGACATTTCAAAATTTGGTAATATTAAAAGATGCTACGAGAATAATTCGCACATGGAATCGACCGACGTCGGAAGGATGGGATTCTAGGAATGATTTGAGGAAGGGTAATTTAGGTATTTCATAGTGGTCGCGCCGTAACCCACTAGATCACGTGCTTATCGTGGCTTACGTGGCTTTGTCGTTTCTTATTTATTTATTTTATTTTAATCTTCAAACAACTTTCGTTTCTTTTGATTCTTTAGCAGTTGGGAACCAACAGCACAAAGATTCACCAACCCTATCCTTAATTTTTAATTATTAATTCCTCTTTTAAGAAGTTATTGCCGTATGATATATATATATATATATATATAATAATTTATTGATATTTATTTTAAAATAATAATATTTTTTTTTAATTAATGCGAGAATTAAACTAATGATTTCTTAGTAAAAAATACAATCTTATATCAAATCTTATGTCAATTAAATTAGGCTCGATTTTACAGTTAAATTTATTCTTGACATTTTAGAAATAATATATTAGGCATAAAAATGATATTGATCTAATTAAAAACATGTGTATGCTTAAGTAAATAAATAAAATAATTATCAAAGGATAGTTTTTTATTATAAAAAAAATATAAAAAAAACCAGTAAGGATTTTAAAAGTTTTTAAAAATATGTTGCATGTGTATTTTAAGTTTTTTGAAAAATCAAAATATAATCAGTACTCTTTTTACGTCTTGGGCAAAATTTAAAACCAAGAAACATACTTTCTAAAGTTACTTTTTTATTTTTAAATTTTTCTTTAGGATTCTAGAGATTTTCTTTAGTAGGTCATGCCACGAACAAGATTTTATTGAGCCTAAATTAAACCAAAAAAAAATTAAAAATAAAATAATGTTATGAAATAGTTTTTTATAATTATATTTAATTATTTCATGAAAACCTATTAGTATATGCACTCACAATTAAATTACTCATAAGATTAAGATTTTTTTTTCATTCCCTTTTTTTTTTTAGTTTAATGTTCAACAAGTGAGAATATTGAGATTATTTATTTATTTATTTTTTATTTATTTTTGAGTTCAATGTTGAACAAGTGAGAGTATTAAGAGTATGGGAGATTCGAGTCTCTGACTTCTTCGTCGATGATATATGTCTTAATTCGTTGACTTATGCTTAGGTTGATAATATTAAAAATTGCAGTTGCAACTTACAGTAAGTCTAGAAACTATTAAGTAGGCCATTAAACCAAGAGTTATGACGACTTTATGAATTACAACGCAACTCAATTAAATCACGAGGTGAGATTGTGTAGTCACATTAAATGAGGTGACCATCCCAACACGAAAAAAACATGGGATTCAATATCAACCTACTTTACGCCTAAATCACCTATAACACTAACCTAACCTACATGCTAAACAACTTGCACTTGACAATGTACAAAATCTTCCTCAAAATATATGAGCACGAGGTCGTGAAATATGCTAGGTGTAACCTAACAATCTTGTAATGATGGTGTTTTTTATAGGTAAGAAAATTTCACTTAAAAATTATGATTCTATGTAAGTCAATCAAATCCATCGCACTTGTATTTTCGTGACTTACAACTAAGTAGAGTTGTCACATTGACGATAATACAATATTTAATTATGCGACATTAAATGTCAATCACCACTCATTCGAAGACGATCAATATAGGAACTAAGGTGGGCCATGATTCCAAATTTTGTTTATTTTTTAAGCAAATTTCTTGAATATTAAGCAATAAAATCATGAAATTAAAAAAAAAATTACTGTCAATTTAGGATTTCCATTGAGCGGATGTAGCAAAATTTGAAAAAATTGCAAATAGGAGAATTTTTATGCACGATAATCACTGATAGCAGTCAATTTTTAATCGTGTTAGTCACATATTTTTGTCATATTTACAAAATATTTTATATTTTACTATATTTGTCTTTATTTTAAGTTTGGTTGTTATTGTCACCGATCACTTTTTTTTTTTTTTTTTTTTTTTTTTTTTTTTTTTTGGAATATATATAAGAAATATATATAAGAAATATATCACATATTTTTACTTAGTCTTAAAGGAACTCATTAATAATTGTTCTTTCAATTATTTAATTTAACTCACGTTTGTTTAATTTCAAATCATTTTATTTTATATCTATGATGACTAACTAGATTTCAATTATAACTAATTTAGTCCTTAAATTTTTGTGGCTATGTTTATTTAATTTAGTTTCTAAATTTATAATTACAAGAATTAATGGTAGAGATTTATTAATTTGTGGAGTAGAGGCATTGAAAATGGTACAAAGAAGTTAACCACACAACAAAATAGGCATCAAAATTGAAAGCCATTCCTTTTGTAAAAAGAAAAAGAAAAAAGAAAAAGAAAATGAAAGGCCTTTATTAAATTCAAAGATCATTTATTTATTTAAGGCTTCGAAAACATGGCAATGATCTCTCGAATATTCTCCTTTCACTCTCTTCTCCGAGGATTGGAAGGAGTGACCCTAAAGGAAAGGAAAGAAAGATCGATTTGAATTCTCTTCTCTTTCTTCCCCTTTTCCTCTGGGTCTCTGTTTGTTTCCCGAGAAAACAAAGGAAACCAAAAGGGTTTTGTTTAGTTTAGTTTCTAAGAGGGAAAATGGAGAAGAAAGGGGAAACCAATGCGGTTGTCTGTACAACGGGCAAGTTTCAATTGACTTTTTGGGAGCTGGGTGTCTTTAGCACTGTTGTCTTTGCCTTCCTTCTCGGCATTCTCTGTGTTTACTTAACCATGCCCGCCTCCGATTATAGCTTCCTCAAGCTTCCTCGTAACCTTCAAGATCTTCAAATCCTCAGGTATTTCCTTCTCTACCCCTTTTATTTTCATTATCAATGTCGGAATTCAGATGGGTCTTGCTCTCTTTCGTTTAATTCGCTAGATTGTGAACGTGATTTCTGAAATTGGGTTTGGTTGAATCCCTGTAATTACCGAAGCTTTCAATGCCTTCTCTCAAGTTATTCTGTTTCCATGTTTTCTCACAGATTGATCATTTGGGGTTTGTATTTTTGCTGTTGCTCTTGAATGATTTGGATCTTCCTCTATTGAATTAGTATTTTGAATGAGCAGCACTAAGAGATGTCCTCCAAATCATTTGTATGGTTATTGAAATCCTGACGAAAGTTTCAAACCCAAGTGTTAGTATTAGGAAATGATCCGATCTGGCCTATTCCTTGTAAAAAGTTTCTGTAGGATTGTTATGTTATCGATTTTTTTTACTTTTGGTTTCGGCTAATGAGATTTGGTTGCACTTTCTTGTATTTATGAGGGATGGTTTGCCCTATAATTATTCTTATTAAGAGTCCGATTGACACTCTGAGCATAACTCAATTGGTTAAGATATATGTTTTTGACCCAGAGGTCAGAGGTTGGAATCACCTACCCAACTTGTTGTTGAACTCAAAAAAGAAAAAGAATACCGAGTCCTCTGAATATGGTTTTATCATGATGGATATTACTTTGCTGGGCAGAAATTTGAAAGCTTCTTATTGTATTATACTAACTTTGGATGTTAAAAATATGGCTAGAATTTTTGGGTATGGATTATTGTTTGATGATTCAAGAGCTAAATACTCAAGCAATCAACTTAGAATCGTTAGTTTATTGGGATGATAGATATGTTTATTTCATCTTGTGGAATTTTGTTTAAAGCTTTCTCTCTTTCTTTTAGAGATCACCTTGAGGAATATACAAGTGACTACACTGCACAGGTCTTGGTGGGATACTGCGTCGTCTACATCTTTATGCAAACCTTCATGATTCCTGGAACTGTTTTCATGTCACTGCTTGCCGGCGCCCTCTTCGGAGTCTTCAAGGGTGTTGCTCTCGTTGTATTCACTGCTTCAGCCGGAGCTTCCTCTTGCTATTTCCTCTCGAAGATGATCGGGAAGCCCCTCGCCTTTACTCTTTGGCCCGACAAGGTGAAGTTCTTCCAAGAACAGGTGAGTTTTCAAATCCGCATCTCTTTTGCAGGTGATTCTATGAGGATATGGATGTTCAATGGCTTATATTTCCTTTCACTTTCAGGTTTCTAGGAGAAGGGAATGCCTGTTGAACTACATGCTTTTTCTAAGATTGACTCCAACCTTGCCCAATACGTTCATCAATGTTGCTTCCCCGATTGTTGATGTGCCTTACCATACCTTCTTACTTGCTACCGTTGTTGGTCTCATCCCGGCTGCCTACGTTACAGTCAGGGTACTTCCTTCTCCATTGCGGTTGTTTTGTCTTTGTATCGTGCCTAACTAATTTTCATTGATAGCTAGAGGGGGATGACACTTGCTGCCTTAAACTTGTTATAGTTCGACGAAATTAACAAATCTATAGTTTGCATTTGCACATTGTTGTACTGGGTAATAAACTTGTTCTCAAACCCAACATTATGGAAAAAAAATTACATTTTGAGGTAAGTAAGTGAATGAAGAACAGAACCAATGCTGAATTGGTTGTGGCTTACCAGTTTTATGTATCAATGCTGAATTGTAAATTGAACAGCACTAACATTACTGAACTCTGCAACAGGCTGGACTAGCGCTCGGAGAATTGAAATCGGTCGGCGATCTTTACGACTTCAACTCAATCGCCACACTGTTTCTGATCGGAGTTGTCTCAGTTACCCCAACTTTAGTTGGCAAGAGTAAATCATAGCACATTAAATGGGCGTAAATCTTGAGCTTGGACATTCGATTGCCTCGGAACCGAATTTGCAGCCTCATTCCGTGTACAGATATGGTGCAATCCCCTGAGCAGCCATTGAAGGTGTGAGTTGCATAGTGTTTGCTGTCAGGTTTGGGAGAGTAGGGAGAAGAAGAAGGGTCAGAGATAGAGGAAATGTGATATTAAATTTGGATTTGATAGTCAATAATTGTTCACTCATATCATCTTATGTTGTATTTGATTAGCCAGAAATCATAAAATGGAAAGATCATATTCATTTGTGAATAATATGTTACTGTATATTCTCTGGGATAATTCAATGCAGTCAATTGGAAATTTTCCATATGAAAGAGGCTCCTAATTGATCCTACTTTTTTTTATATGTTTTTTTTTTTCTTCCGATTTTCACACTTAGATTCAATCTTTAATTTGAATTAAATTTGTGGAATAAATCACTTTATTTTTTATTACGAAGATTTCAACTTCCAACTTCTTCCCTTTCCCCAAACTAAAGGACTAAAATTAAAGCTATGCTAACAAATGGTTTTGCACTTTTTAAGATTTTGATGACATTTGAAAAAGTGGAGAGTGCTTCATTCAGAAAAGTTTGTTTGAAAGTGGTTGAGAAAAAGAAAAGATGATTAAAAAGTGGCTAAAAGTGCTTATGTCACTTTCCAATGCACTAGTCCTCTTTCTTAAAAAAGACAAATAATAAAAAAAATAATATATATATGCACTAGCCCACTAATATATAGATTTAATCCTCCAACAAACAGCTTATTCCATCCAAATTTTTTTATGTATATGGTTCTTCAAGGGTGGCAAGCTAGGCCGTTAGCCACTAAATTACATCTTGAAACAAATCGAAAACTCTTGAAAAGTCTCATAATTTATGTTATGCGTAAACTATCGACAAATGACTGTATTTTATTTTCAAAACGATCTTGACCCATCGGTAATTTTCTTAGGATTTAAGAGTTTACTTTCGCCCACAAAAGAGTGAGTCTCATATCAATAACTAGATCCACACCCTCCGATAAAACAAGAGTTTTAGCAAGATCAACTAATATCTTTCGCACCTGTGAATTTTCTACCACGAGCATAGTATTGCCCATAACATTGTCCAACACTACAATATCAATGTTTAATTTAAAGGAATGCAAAATGGGGGATACCAAATCTCTTCATGAATTGCCGTCGAAGTCACATATGCAATAACGTCACCATTATAATGGGGTTGTGTATTGGATGTTCTGAGAGCAATTTGAGAAGTCTAATCACAATCTATTATGTAAGATCAAAAGTCCATTGGATTGAGGTTTTCTTGTGGACTTTGACCAGGTTATCTCCAAAAAGAACATTGTTTCTTTGACTCTAGATGACCGAGGCAATAAGAACAAATAAGCGCAAGTTCAACTCCTCTAAATCCTCTATAGCCCTACAAAAAAAAGAGCAAATATCAAAGTAACATATATGATTCGATTTCTCATAGGAAGACCAAAGAGAATAAGACTTTTTACTTTCCTTGCAATTCCAAAGAGCATGGATTCCATATTTAGTCTGGTTATGACATTGGGGACACTCATCGTTTGGAATTATCCAACTATGGAGTAGCTTCTGCCTTGGGAGAGAGCATTTAGGCGAGCACGTCACATTAAAATTTTGGTCTTTTGTGGAGATGTTAAGATCCCAAAGAGCCTTCCACAAGTCTATATTGTCTTGGCCCAAGGAGTATGAAAGAGTTGTTAGTGGGCATTTTATAACCACTTTTAACCGAATACTCTCTGCGTTTATCATAGTGTCAATGCAACTAGTTTTTTAAACGTATTTTGATTTTTTTTTGGGGCCTTTTATTTTTTCCTTTCGTTTTCACTTTTTGCTGTGAGAGTATATATACTTAAAATTCGATCAACGTTTTGAACGTAACAAATAACCTAAAAAAAAAATCTAGGTTAATAAACATTCGTTGGATCGAAAGTTATTAAAATTATGTCGACATGTCCATGGATTTGACATCAACATAAGAGACTAATCATCACCATTTCCATTATATTGTAAAAAATCGATGAAATATAAAAAATAGGAAAACAAAAATGTAACTAGTGTAAATATAATATAAACAATAACTATTTTTAAAGTGTAAAATATATATTTTTTAATATTTTTCAAAAATATCTATCAACATCCTTATAAAATTGACACCTCGACATTTCCGTCGATATTTAGAACCTTGGTTCACTAAAGAGTGTTGATTTTTAAGTGATATTGAGTTATTGTTAAAAATAGTCTTTTTGAGTTTCTAACTATAAGATTAACCCTCTTCTAAGGGAGTATTTATTTTTGGCCGATCCTGTTGGCAATCCTGCCAAGAGTGTAATTTATACACATCATATTTAGGGCCTTCAACGACTGTGCAAAAATTAAATGTTGATGCATCATTCAGTGCTGCCTCTTGCCGAGATGATATGATCTAGGTTGTGTTATCCATGACTGAAATTGACAGATGCGTTCAAAGGTAGTTTGGAGAACAAACACCTTGAGGCAATGACTATGGTTGAAGGGTTTAAGGAAGTTTCCTACTCCTCGAGGCAATGACTATGGTAACAATTGAATGCATGTGTATAAAGAAGCTCTTAAAGAGGGATTATAATCAAACTCTAAAATAATTAATGTACAATTTTTATTAGATAATAACAAAATCCTATACCGAGAGGATTTCCTTTATTGTTGCAATTTTTACAACAAAATATATAAAAACAAAAACAAAAAACTCATATTTTATTATTCGGACTGCGTTACATCACGAATAAGATAAGTTAAAAGAAGTACACATCAATTAACTTTTCCCAAAATTTAATTTACACTTTTACGAAAGAAAACAAAAAAAATAAAAATAAAAAATAAAATACTGACAGCAGCCCATACTTAGTCTTATTCCCTCTTCAAATGCCCATGCAGAAATCACATGTCACTTCTTTGTTAGTTCTTCATCTCCCTCCCCCTATATTGGCAAAACCATCCATCCTCAAACCGATTTGATCGATCAATACGCCGCTACCAGAGTTGGCGGCGGTACCACCGGCGCCGCTGCTTCTTCCTCTTCTTCATCATCATCATCAACTTGCCACAAGAAATGGGCGTAATAACCTATCACCAACCTAACATAAAGAGATTGGAACATTCTTCAGAGCCGTTCAATTCATAATATTAGGGCTTGATTGCTATGCTAGATTGAGAAATCGAAAATTACCAGTCGTTACACAAACAAATTGAAACATTCAGAACATTTGAATTCATACAATTCTGGCTAGATTGCTAGATTGAGAGATCGGAAATTAGTAATCGTTGCACAAACAAATTGAAACATTCAGAGCCTTTGAATTCATACAATTACGGCGAGATTTCTAGATTGAGAAATTGAACATTCAGAGGATTTGAATTCATACAATTACAGCGAGATTTCTAGATCGAGAAATTGAACATTCAGTCTTCAGAGCCTTTGAATTTATACAATTAGGGCTAGATTATCGCTAGATTGAGAGATCGGAAATTACCAGTCGTTAGGAGAGGCAACGACGGCGCGATCGAAGTAACATTGAGCTCTCTGCTTGTCTCTTTGAGTCTCCCATACAAGTTTACCGTACAGAGCCAACAATTCTCCGTCTCCAGGAGTCGTCAGAATTGCTCTGCTGTAGCATTCCTCTGCTCGTACAGTATCTTTCTCAACCTTTACATGATCGATCAATAATCAAACAAATTAAAACTGTAAGACTCAGATTTAAGCAGATTTCAGATTGAAAGAGCCAATTTACAATTCCAGGATTCAATTACCTCGTGTAAGAATTTTCCGTAGTTTCTCAGTAACAGAGCGTCGCTAGGGTTCAACTTCAGCATCTCTTCGTAGTACGCTCCGATCTTCTTATGGTCACTACTTTCGTCAGAAAACGCATCTTCAACAAAAGCACCGCAATAATCGCCGCAGCAGTTTCCGGAATTGAAAAATCCAGAGTCCTCCATCGAAACACGTTCGAATTCATCCTGGTTCAAACTCTCTTCCTCTGGTATTACAGGAGGAAAGGACGTAGATCGAGATCCGACTCCACAGAACTGATCATACGATTTCGAAACCTCGTGCAGCGATTGCGAGATGTCGCTCTCCGACGACGCCCTTCGAATACCACTGGAATTTCTACGATTGTTGATCTCGAAATGCAGAGAGATCTTCGGAGACGAAACGGAATTCTTGTGGCCGGTGAAGACTCCGTGAAGTGGTTTGTAATTGGAGAATGAAGAATAAGCGGCGGCGGTCGGCGAGAGGACGGGGACGGAGGTGGTTCTGAGGAGAGCGGACTTCATAGTTGCAAGGTTGTGAAATGGCGCAGAGTTTTTTTTGTTCTTTTTATTTTCGTCGAGGTTTTTTGAATGTATTGTGAATGAATATATATATAGGCGAGTGTTCACCGTTGGATCTGGTGATGGGAAATGGGTTGACAACGTGGGAGATTTGAACACGTGTATGAGTGCACGTGAATTGCTAACGAACAGGCAACTCCGGAGGAGTCGGTTCTTCCTCTTGGTATACTTATCTTTGATTTTTTTTTTTTTTTAAATAAAATAAAATAATTTAGACCATTAAATTTTATAATTATATTGAAGTTGGAAAAACTAAAACTCTAAATTAAATGATTATAAGCCTATAGAATTGTACCAATTTACATCTTCTTTTAAAAAAAGTATTAATTTTTATATGATTTATAATTTATAATTAAACATCTAATTTTTTTTTAAATTTATTTATTTATAAAAGTTTAAAAATTTAATTACTAAAATAATAAGTTTACTTAATTTTAACTTAATTTTTTAGAATTTTAATTAGAAAAATTATTAATTTAGAATTTTAATTCATCATACATCAAATTAGGGATATAAATTAATTTTTATCCAAAAATTAATAAATAAATTAATGTTTTTTTTTTTTTTTTTTATGTAAGATTTAAGTTAACTTTGGAACTCTTTTCCACGTGTCACGAGAAGGATGTGATGGGGGAGATGCAACGTTGGACTTTGAAATCCTAATTTAGTCCTTTATTCTACTTTAAAAACATCCATTTTGGTTTATATCCTTTCAAAATATATTTTCTTAAATCAATAATTTTTTTTTTCTTTTGCAAATGTATTTTAAATTAATGCAGGATATAACCTCTTAGTTAAGAGACACAACCTTATGTCAATTGAATTATGTTCAGTTTGACTTAAATCAATAGTTCATACATATTTATTGATCATTTTAGATAATACATCATCGTCAAGATTTGAACTTAGATTTAGATTTCGTATTCGGTACTTAGATTTGGATTTCGTATTCGGTACTTAATTTAGATTTCCTATTCAATACTTAGATTTGAACTTAGATTTGGATATGCTTTCAAGATGGAAAAACGTCTTAAAAAAAGTTAAGGTAGTCTGTAATAGACATAAAATATATATTTTCGATTAAGAAATTTGAATTTCACACTCCACTTATTCTCAACATAGAGTATAGACCTATGTTGAGTATGAGTAAAAAGAATGAAAAAAAAGTCTTTGAGAGTTTGTTAAAAAAAGAGAAAAAAAAAAGTGTCTAGAAGGATAAATAAATAAATAAATGTTGAATACGAAAGCAAAGTGGTCGGCTTCGCCGTACTGAAACTTGGGATTCGGAAACACGTGCAAGTCACGGATGGATGTGCGCATCTATTCCCACGTGTGAGGCTCTCACGTGGTGATTTTGCTCTTCTGCCATTTGGCAGACTCAACTTATTTTCTTCATCATCTAGATTATTCTAAAATTGACTTGCCAGATTCACCAGTAATAAAGGACATTCATAACTTTATGTTTAGGTTCATGAATTTACATCACAAGACCATTCATGATTCATATGCACAATGCATTGAAGAAATAGTAATGTGGAAATTATGTATATTTATTCCCTTTTTTCAATTCATGATCTACTTTATCCATTTGTTATTATAATCTCTTACGTCAACATTATTATAAATTTTTATATGACTTGCCATACATTATATATGATAGGTATAATTGAAATTTCAAATTAGTTTCAAACCTGAAATGTAAGGAGAAACATATTAACATATTTCATACACAATGAACAAGTTATGTCAATTTATTTCTCAATGATCTATTGTCGCCAACTTGAGCATAACTCAAATGGTTAAGACATATACTCTCTACCAAAAAGACAGATGTTCAAATTCTTCCTCTAGTAGAAGACAAAGGTTCAAATCCTCCCACCACGCATGTCGTTGAACTAAAGAAGAAAAAAAAACGCAAACCATCTCGTTTGCCTGTACTAGAAGCTATGAGATTCCTCATTCCATCAATGCTTATCACTAGCCTTTTCTTCAGCTTGTAATGACATGTTGCATTTTCTTCTTTCTTTGTATCCCATGTAGGATGTCGTTTACATTTTTGCATATTGCCCAACCTGTAGTAGAAAACACTGTTAGTTCTTCTGTTTAGCTTCTTTCTGGGTAAGAGGAGAAAATCAAAGAATTCTGTGAGCCTAGTATAGCCAATAGATTTCCAACATTTGGCCTCCAAACTTTCAGGATAAGGAAGTTAGTATTTTATCCTCTTCTTTCCAACATATCTCACACATAACTAGAACTGGTGAACTATAGAAAACTATCAAGCTCTGAGAAGATAATGTGATATTCTAAAAAAATTAATGCAATACTATACTATACAATATCATAAAATTTGGGGAGTTATGCTGATAAACTATACAACCCAACATAGCAGACACTCCTTAAATAAGGGACAACCTGTTGGGTGTTGTCAGTCCTGTAGAGTCCAACCCAACCCAGATGGACACCAAAAAAGCTACCTTCAAATTACTTACTTTGAGAACCATTTTTTCTTCTCTTTTTTTGATATCCGTGCATGTCTGGGCCAGTTTGTGCGCACCTCAAATAATCTCATAGGACAACCGCCTAACTCTACGTTGCCGAGGAAACTCGTAAGATATTAAATCCTAGGTAGGTGGCCACCAATGGTTTGAACCCATTCCCTCTAAACCCCTTATTATTTTCAAGATCATTTCAAACTGAATGTTCTTTGTTAAATTTTTTTTATTAAGTTTTTTTTTTTCTTCAAAAGAATATTATTTGAAGAGCATGATCGTGTTTTCCTTTTGTGGTTATAGGCTGAAGAGAGTGCAAGAAAATCATTTCATCTCCTGATAAATAATCACTTCTCAATTCTTATCTTTTTCGTTGATGTTCTTCACCAGAACCAGAAGAACATGTCTTTATACAAATCAATTGCAACAAGCACGTTCATAAGGCCTTATTACATGCTTGGATCTACAGCACATGGCAAAAGTTAACTTAATAAGTTATATTAGAATCCGAAGGCAAGGATGCCATGGTTCAATTTAAGTAGAAAGAAAAGCAAACCTTTAGAGAAGTAACTCTATTGTCTCTTCTTTAGTTTAGAACGGGAAGATGTAGTCTGGTTATCATAATTGGACGATCTAATAATGAAAAGAAGTGTTTCTACGAGCATGCCAAAAACCAGTCCGAGAATACCTCCAGCAGCACTCTGAGAAACAAAATTGATGTCCGATAAATGACAGTACTACAATTAACAAGATTGCTTGAAGGTTAAACAAATATCCAATACATACCAAGACTGGATCGCGCCTAAACAATGCTCGGAATAAAGCATATCCAACGAGATAGCCTGTAAACATTATTGCTGCGACATGTAAACCTGCAACAACCTCATGACGTGGTAAATATTGTGGTTCAGAAGGCAACAGAAAACAAGAAAGAAGATTTCATTGCTGATAAATCACTTTCTTTTGTAAAATATAACAAGAGCAAGACCATATTCATAGAACTGCATACAATTTTATCTTATACATAAAATGCACCCATATTTAAATGTTTCATCAAAGATTTATCAATATATGTTTTTCATCAAAGATATATCAATATATGTTGGTAACCCAAAACGACGAGGTTGCATACATACCGAATCCCAGCTGATCCTTGTAGGAAGAGAAAGGCTCATCAATTGGTTTCTTAGGTGCAATATCCTTCACCAGCTCTTGATATGCCTTCCTCTCTGCTACATCCGCAAGTTTCGCCAGTCTAGCCTTTAACTCCTCACTCTGTGTACACATTTCAATAAGTTAACAACCCCACAAGAAAATTTAAAGAATGTACGAGGGCAAGGGCATACCAAAAAAAAAGCCTGCAAAAGGAGTCCTCAACTACAGAAAGGATTCCAATCCAAATAATACAACCAAACTGATAATTACAAAAAAAAATCCGATTAGGTTGACACGCATAAAGACACGTTAAATCTCACCACCTCCTCCAAACGCCTTTCCACCCCTCTAAAAATCCTACCATTCCTCTCGAGCTACACTCCCCGCAGAATAGCATATAAACTCAATTTCGCTTCCCAGAAACATGGTTCAAAGACTCAACCTTGAATGGCATCATTGGCATGGACATGTTCGTAGAAGTACTGACCGACTATGCTCTTTCTTTATGAGCTTGAGAGTATTCACTACGCGAGAAGTTTTTTCGATTGATTTATATAACTTGTGTGCTCTGATTTTAGTTCAAATCCATATCAAGATCCTTGGAGTTGAATACCACTAGTTTGAGCATTGTTGAAGAACACATCAGCATAAAACCAAGCATTGTACTCAATTCTCCCCCTTCTCTCTTCAAGCTAAAGGCCTAATAAGATAACCCCTTTTCCACGTTGATGATTATACCCCCAATTTTCAGAAATTTTCATAAATTTCCAAGAACCCCTTCATTAATTTGGATTTCCATTCTCCAATTTTGTCATCAAATCATCACTTAAACCCATAACTGAACAGAAATTGGTAATACATAAACTTCCTATAGAACTAAATGACCAGGATTCAAAATTAAATTATACATACCTTCTCCCTCGGTTTAGGGCTTGTAAAGACGAACTCCGATCCGGCTAGAAGACAGAGCAAGTCCGGGCGGGTGGACGATTCCGTAGCAGACCAGATAGCTCTCAGCGGCTTGTAAGGAATGTTGTCTTGCGAAGAGAGATCCAAAGCAATTTGTTGGAGTTCCTCAGAAAGTCGCGAATCGATGGACGCTGAGGCCAGAAACGATCGACTTGCTTCAGTGTTAGATATAACGAGACCAGACGGATGTGTCCAGTCGTTGATCATCGTAGAAAAGGGTTTTGAGGTTCGAGAACGACGATATCCTTGGCCGACGAGACCTGTGGGCTGTGGAAGATGAGAGCTTCAAGTAGCAACAATGGAGTTCAACGTTTCGGTTAAATCGGGCTAAAATGTTGATGCCAATTGCCAACTAATATTCTTGAAAATATTTTAAAAATTAAAAAAAAATATATTTAAATTAACAAATAAACATTTATATTCTCCATGGTCTCTCTTGGTTAAATTGGATATTCAATACTCGTGAGTAGCTGACAAATCTCACAGAACAGACCGACCTTATTAATTCCTAGGTAGGTAACCTATCAAAGATTGAACTCATTCCCTCTGGGAGAACATTGAATTCTTAAGATCTTTTATGACCACTAGACTAATCCTTGATGGTTGATTCTCAGGTCGCTATTCACAGCTTGAATTCTAACTCCTCTGCGATCAATGAAGTGACATATGTTGATGATTCCAGACGTCCCTCCTCCATTTTTTTTTCATTTTCTGCAAATCATGTTCTTGGTTCTTGTAAAAAGTTTGTTGATGCTTTAGCTTCTTTTACCTTAACTTCTCCTTTTTCCCATTTATGGCTTGCTTCTTTCCTTCTATGGTTAGTTTCCCTAGCTAAGGAGGATTGTATCGCTTTGTAGTTTCTTCAATATATTCTCCTTTAAAAAAAAATCATCAATTTTTTTACAATATAATGAAAATATCGATTCACTTTTTCTGTCCATATCGAACCTATGGACGTTTAAAAATGACATTGACAAAAATTTAATGCCATATGTTTAATAAGATTCTAAATTTTAAAACTAAAAATATAAATTTAGCATAAACTTTAAATTTTCTAATAGTTTTGTAAAATTTAAAAAATGTGAAAAGCTTTAAAAATTAGATTGTTAATTTAACGGTCAAATTGAACATAACTAATGGTAATTAGCATGTTCTACATTCTTTGAACATAGTCTAACGTTTTTTAGTTATACTTTTTCATCGATAAACATTGAGTGAACTAATAATAAATTTATGGATGAATGTGTAAAAATTAATAAAGAAGTAGTAAAAAATTATAATTCTTCATCCAAATATTGAAGAAATTGACATAAATTCTGACTTTTTCTCTTTCAAGTAGCTTTTTTTTTTTTTTTTTTTGAGTACATTGGGGTGGGGGGATTCGAACCACAGACCTCGTGATCGTCAACTCATACATATGCCAGCTGATAGCTCAGCTGGCACTCTTCCAAGTAGCTTAACTCTTTATTTTAATTCCAATTGATTACTTTAATTTTATGTAGATTTTTTTGGGCGTAATGTCATGTTGATAATTTTATCACTAATTACATTTAACATCTATTTATAAAAAATATATAATTCAAAATATTAAACATAAAGAGAAGTGATATGTATTCATTTATTTGTTACGGAGAGTTAGAAATTCTCATCATCTACATTTATGATACTAAAAAAAAATGTTAAATGTAATGAGATTAAATTGAAATTATATAAACATATATTTTAAAAAGGGCCACAAAATATATAGTATTTTAAAAAGGGCCCAAGATATATAATATTTTAAAAAGGGCCCCAAGATATATAATTTGGGCGTCCTGAAGAAGCTCCCGCCTCTCTGAGTTGAGTCCGCTGACCGCACACGACGCTCTCTCTGCCGCAGTTCTCTTCTCCTTCATCTTCTTTCTTGGCACAATTGGCAACTCAACGATTTATCAGAGTAATTCAACTCTTTCTCTGTCATTTTCATTTACATTTTGTTCACTTTGAATCCATGGATTTTGATTGCATAGTTTTGTTGAAATCAGCCAGATCTACCGAGCTTAACCTTGTAATTTCCCTTCATAATTCTGTGAAAAACCCTATGAATTCTGTTTGTTCGGTTCATTTTTTGGACACGATTTCCCAATTGGTGACACCGTTGACTGTTTAGCCACGCCGCTTGGAATTGACTATTTTGTATCATTTCGATTCTGGCCTATTTGGATTATATAAGGTCTTAGAGTTATTTAGATTGTTTTTTCTTTTGTCAGCCAATTTGTGGTATTTCAATTTCATTGGCTCTCTGGAGTTATTTGATTCAGTTCACAATATGGAGAAATTATTCGAGGTGGCTGCCACTGTAAACTGTTGGATGAAGAGACAAAATTTATAAAAGTAACTCGATTTTGTATCCAACTGTTATTAGGGTAGATGGATTTTAAGATTTACATTCTACGGTTTTAAAAAGACCAGTCAAATTGAATAATTTGTCCACAATATGCCATTTTGATATACATAGCATATTGCGGTTTGGTTAGTGTGGATCGTAATAACCGCAATGGGAAACTTAGATTTATACCATTGATTTCCATCTTTTATAGTATGTCAACATACTTCACTGGTTAAGACATTATATCTAGAGTTTTGAATTCTCACCTCCATGTAGCTAAATTTTATGTTGTTGTACCCAAAAAAAAGAGCTTGGTATTCTGAAGGATTAATCTGATGGAATGCAAAATTCTAAATTAGTTTGATGGCTCTGAATTCTGGAGTAGATCCGTTCTAGTTATAACCCCCCAAACATGAATGCTGTCTTCTTTAGTAAAATTACAATCTGTAGCGAGTTTGGTGCTGGATTGATTGGATTTTGGTGTATTTTCTTTAAAATTATCTTCATTTCTTTCTCTTGTGGATTCTGCTCTCTGCTGCTGAAAAAGTGAGTGCTTATTGCAATATGCATCAGGATGTCTATGATTGTTCTTTCTTGCATAAATCATTTTTAGCATTTCAAAGGAGGTAAAACATAGCATAGCTTGTCTTTTGCGTGTTCTCGTTTAGATGACATTGACGTGTCAATAACGCTGATATTCTTAAGGTTCTTACAGTTTTCTCTATATTATTAAAACTCTAGAATTGCGGTATAGATACTTGTTTTGCACTATGTAGTTCCTAGATATACCTTCAGAGATGAGAGTGATGTGGAAGCTACTGAGTGAGGGAAGGTAAGGATAAGGAAGTCTAGAGGAGGAAAGGGCAGTGGATCTGAAAGGACAGAGTCTATTCATTTCATCTACACAAGATGTTTGACATTATTTAATATATAAAACACATGGATTTTGTGATTAAGATTTTGTTTTCCTACCTGGTTCATGAAGCCACTTGGAGTTTTCAGCGAAGATGAGAACTTGGTTTTCTGGGTTTAGGGTCTTAATCGCCTGTAGTAGCCTCTGCAGAAGTGTAAAGGAAAAGGGGGTTAAACTTAAAACTAATGACTCAATTCAATGGAAAGAAAAAGCTAGGTAGAGATTATTTCTGCAGATATTATGTTATTGTTTGAGTCGCCTAGAGATAAAAGCACAGTCCACACGTACAAAGTTGTTTTTTATGGCCTTGTGTTATTTATAACTACACAATTATCTGCTAGGTCTGTTTACATGAGTTTTTCTTAGTGCAATGTACGGTGGAAATTCTCTTTTCTTTTCTTTTTTGTTGATAATGTTATTGTCAAATGTCAATTTGAATATATATTTGATCTCAAGCTGATATTCTTTGTGTTATATATATTTGCTTGAAGAATTGTTGTTAATATCAAAACTAATTGTGTAACAGATGTTTGACGATCAAGATCTCGGCTTCTTTGCAAATTTTCTCGGGATCTTTATATTTGTATTGGTAATAGCATATCACTATGTGATGGCTGATCCAAAATATGAGGGTAACTAAGTCATCTCCTCCAATTTTCTTCACCATGGAGGCAACTTCCAAAAATGGGTATAACTTGATGGAGATTACACTCGTATCATTTTCGACCGCCATTGTTGGTTTACA
This sequence comes from Herpetospermum pedunculosum, assembly GCA_028017165.1. Classification (NCBI taxonomy): domain Eukaryota; kingdom Viridiplantae; phylum Streptophyta; class Magnoliopsida; order Cucurbitales; family Cucurbitaceae; genus Herpetospermum; species Herpetospermum pedunculosum. The sequence continues at coordinate 68,914,499 of CM051527.1, read as the reverse complement.
TTATCTACTCTTCCTTTGCTACATTCACTAGATCATAATGTTACTGTCTTTCATAATATAGAATGTATTGCTTGAAGGTGAAGAAGACATTGTTCTCTTCACAAATGAAGCCTTATTTGACTTTGCTGCAGATTTTCAGTAGTTTTATAATAGTAACTCTAAGTTAGTACTTTTTTTAAAAGCAATTTAAGGATTAAATTGTTGCTCTTTTTGAAGCTTATAAACAGTAAGTGGAACTTTTCTTTAATTCTAATGTGAAACATTTCTCAAATTTGAAAGATAGAAAAGTGTGCCTTTTATTTTTATTGTGAACTGCATTATCTTATAAATTTTGTATGATCCAAGGAAAAAGACATTGCCCATTCAAGGGGAAACAGGTATAAACAGAGATATTTTTAGAAAGCAAAGTGGGATTGTGGTTTGTTTGTTTCTCATTGGTTGCATTAAGTTTGTTCTAAGCTTTTATTCTCTCAGTCATCTTTTTTATTGGCTTAAACTTAAAGTTGGGCATAACCTTAGGTTGCATAAAACCTATGTTTTTCAATTTTATGAATACATCCTCACCAAATTAAGGCCAAACATATGTATTTGATATGAATCACCTAGGACAACCTGGTCGGTCAATAAGAGTTGTGTAAATAATAAAGGACTTCTTAAGATTTGATATTTTACCGGTTTTCCTCGCAACTAATTGTATCATGGTTAGGTGACTGTTTCGTGAAAATAGTTAAGAAATAGTTAAGATATGCATAAGTTGGTTGGTTTGAACATGTATAGATATATTTGTGGAAATATTAATTTAAAAGATAATTTGATTGATAAATTGTAAATTGAGTTTTTTTTTAATGGCAAACGTTGTAAGATTTGTCGAGTGTCTTAGAAAGTCAATTGAGGTGTACTAGCTCAAATACTTTCTTTGTATAAAAAATAAAAAGAAAAATACGGGCCTATCATTTTAATAAAGAGCAAATTGAAAAGTACTTTTCAAATAATTCCTAACACTTAAAATTACATGTATTCTCCAATTTTCTATTAATTTAATAAGAAAATTATACTAAAAAAAAAATAATAAGAAATTGACCTTGACATAATAAAGATTTAACTGCATACAAATATTATCCCGTCTTCCCTCCCGATATTAGTTTTTTTTTTTTTTTTTTTTTGAGTTCATCTCCCTACGTTTTTTTTAAACCCCACATTAATTATTCTATTTTGATATTAATAGAAAACTTAACTCAATTTATATAACACATATTAATGGTTTATGCTTTTTAGAAAATAAAGTAAAAATTATGTTTGCAAGCAAGTTAAAATATAAATGATGTTATTTATAACTTACTCTATTTAAATATTTATAACGTGTAAGTTGGAATATAGTTTAATGAATAAAGTACTAATTATTCTTTTAAAATTTGATAATTCCATCTATACCATAAATTTTTTAACCAAAAAAAAAAATCTAAAATTTTAATATTTTGATGATTATAGCAGAAATGTTACGTTGCTTGTAATCATTAGGGATAATTAATTAAGACAATGCAAAAAAAAATTACAGAAATCTGAAAAAGAAAAAAAAAAAAAAAAAACAGAGAAGAGAAGTTAGTTCGATTTAGAAAATGATTGAGTTTGTTGTTGTTCCTGATTTTTTGTTTGAAGTTATGTCATCATTTTTATCGCGGTCCAAATCTACTTCTACTTCTCTTACTCTTATCTATTTTCCTTCCGATTTTTAAACTCCACCAGCCTTGTTTTCCGCTCGATTGTTCTTATTTTTTCCCCTTTTGTAATAATTTATGATGCTCACAGATCTGTGCGATCTTCGTAGTAACTTTATCTTCCACTTCTCCTCTTCGATCTGTTCTTCTACTTCCTATTTTCTTTTCTGGACAACCTTCTTCCATTCTCTAATGGGTCTTTTTTGAGCTTTGAGCTTTCACAAACTGTCGTTCTTTTGAGGTTGAAGAAACCCATTTCTGTACTACTCCTAAAGGGTTCTTAGAGTTGGAGAAACTTTAGTTTTTGTGTGATTTGGTGCCCATGTTTTTGCAATTAGGGTTTTATGGGTGATAATTTGATGTTTTTGTAGCTCTTTTGAGGTAAGAATTTGTGGGTTTTTTTCGTGGTGGGTTTAATTATTTGGAATGGATTATAATGGGGGAAATGTAGTCCATGTGATCACCGGGAGTAGCAGTGAGAGTTGGCCCGGCGAAGTTTGGGCCACCGAAGATGAATACAGAGCTTGGAACAATGGTGGTGATGGGTCCGTTGATACGCCCTCGAATTCGAGTTATGATCAAAGGCAATCCCAAAGCCGGTCTGGAAGCGAACCCCCAAACAAGAAATCGAGAAGCTCGCAGGATGTTACGTCCTCGAATCGATCGAAAGCGATAGGTAAAATGTTCTTCAAGACCAAACTCTGCTGCAAATTCCGCGCTGGAACCTGCCCTTACATCACAAATTGCAATTTCGCTCATAGCATTGAGGAGCTCAGGCGGCCACCACCGAATTGGCAGGTATTAGGATTCGTTCTTAGTTAATAGTTAATTTTTGTCATTTCCTCTGTTTAATTGTTAGCTTGATAACTGAAATCTCTAGGTGGGTAGTTTAGTTTGTTAGTTAGCTGAGAGTATGACCAATTTAACTACTGCTATACACTGCTGTTTATACTTCTTCTTGTACACGGAAGTAGATGAATAGATTATCATGAGTTCCTCATCGCATTAAGTATTGTTAGCAGGAAATCGTGGCCGCCCATGAGGAAGAGAAGGCGGTATTATCAGAGCCGAGGGAGGAATTTCAGATTCCTTCACTTGGGACATCGAATTTTGGTTCCGAGTCGCAGAGGTCGTATAAAGGTCGACATTGCAAGAAGTTTTACACCGAGGAGGGCTGTCCATATGGGGATAGTTGTACGTTTCTTCACGATGAGCAGTCAAAGAATCGAGAGAGTGTGGCAATAAGCTTGGGTCCTGGTGGCTACAGTGGTGGTGGTGGTGGTGGTGGTGGTGGTGGCAGTGGCAGCGGCAGTGGTGGTTCAGGAAATGGATCGAACACCAAGCCTTCGAATTGGAAAACAAGGATTTGTAACAAGTGGGAGTTGACAGGATATTGTCCATTCGGAAACAAATGCCATTTTGCTCATGGTGCTGCTGGTATGTTTCCTCATAGTTTCTACTATCTTTCCTTTTTGTTAATGAAATGGTTGTATATGGGTCTACATTATAAGGGAAAATGTTCTAATAAAGATAGATTATGTCTCTCTAGTGTCTCAAAGGTTGTTGGTGGGCTTGGATGAAATCTGCATCAATTTCCCCCCTTTTAGCCTTTTAGGTTGTTAGTATAGTTTCCATTTTCTGCTCGATCACTGGGGTCTGTTTGGAATGACTTTTTAAGTGCCTAAAAACATTTTTTTTTGCTCTCAACACTTTTGTAAGTACTTAAAAAGTCATTCCAAACAGTCATTTAATGTATTAGCACTCTAAGCCCTAAGCCCTAAGCCCTAGATGAAAATAGTCTTTCTATTTTCTTTAAAAGAAATTGCTCTTACCATACCCCATAGGATACCTCTGCTCAATCTTGCTCGACTTTTGTTGTGATTTTAAAGAAAAATGGTTCCATGTGTAGCTTAAGTTTGTTTCTTTTGTATCTGCCACATGTATGTCGCCTAGATTTTAATTCGAGTCCATTTACTCTCCATTTTCCATGTATTATTCTGTGTTATTTTAACAATGTAAGATTTTTTTCAACTTTCAAGATCCTGAAATCAGTACACTGCAAAGATATATTTTTTCGGACTTATTAGGATAGCTCATTCTTTGCTTTGGGTCTAGGACTCCTCAATCACCATTTTTGACTCACTTTCTCAACTGAAGAGTTTGTTTGTATATACCATTTTTAAATATTCTACTGAAGATTTTGCTGATTCAAAATGGACATGCGAGAAACTTCTAAAATGTGAAACTTAAATGACTTTGGGGAATATGAGGACAGTTTTCAAGACACTATAATCCTATTGTTTATTCGATACATCACGTCAATTGAATAAAAAAAAAGGCTTAGTTTTGCCTGGGGAGTGTTTTCAGAAGGTATTAGGATCCTAGATGTGCAATCTGGCAAAGTGTAAAAGTTGAGGATGTGATCTGTTATGCTTTAAGGCCCATTTGGAATGACTTTCTAAGTGCTTAATAACATTTTTTTGAACACTTAGAAAGTCATTCCAAGCAAACCCTAAACTTTAAATGTTAAGCCGGACCCTTTTGGCTACGATAATTAATCACTTGTTGTCATGCTCATGCATATCTAACTATGCCTCTATTCTTTCCCATGATTTTTCATGCTTTGATTCTTTGAGTCGCCGATATTTATCTGAACTTTGTTATAGTCATGTAGGTTGAGTCAGTTAATCGATGACACCGATAAACATAAGAATATTGTTTGTTTTGTTGAACCAAATGATGTTGCATGAGTTCTTTAGATTTAGCAGTTTTAGATTTAATACTTTGAATTAACCACAGAATTGCACCGTTATGGCGGTGGACTTATGGAGACAGAAACTAGAGACTCTTCATCTGCTCCTCCTGACCCGAAGCAGGGAGTATTGCCGAAAGCTCCTGGTGATACTGTGGCTGCTTCTATTCCTTCAGTACCTCATTCAGATGTTTATCATGTTGTGGTTCCATCACAGAGGTCAACCATTGTAATTCAAAGGACCGGGCAGAGAACTCATCAGAAGTGGAAGGGTCCCGATAAAATCAGTAGGATATATGGTGACTGGATCGACGACAACGAATAATATGGTATCCAATCAATCGCTGAACGTGAATAACGAGAACTTAAAGTTCCATAGTTAACAGGCATCATGATGGACATTGTCTCTCATAAGCATTTGGCAGATGAAGATTCTGTTTGTCTTCGGGTTAAGTTTCGGTTGGTTCTTTTCTTATTCTGTTTTCCAACCCACTTCACTTCAGATCTTCGAAATTTGAAGCATATGGTCTTTATCTGTTCGTGTTGTTATTTCTGTAGTTACTATATGTAATCCTTTTCATTGAAAGAAAAGAAAAATGTATGATTGTCACCATCTTCCCAGATATCATCATTGAGTAATTCTTCTGTCTTCTGGGAAGTGTTTAACCTTATTGTAATGGGAATATGAGTTCTTCAAATGAGGCAGGCAGCAATTTTTATACACTGACATTGTGATTGCTGAGGATCTCCAGTGTAGTACATTGTTCCCTTTTTGTACAATGTGTTGTAGGTTGCAATATTCTCTCGTTCATCGCTCGTGTATCTTCTTCTTCCCTTCATTTGCCGTGTCTTCTGCTTTTAGCCGATGAAATTGCGCAGAGAACGTGCGTTGAAACTTTAGCTTGCTGATGAAATTGCATCCTTTTTCCCTTTTCTGTTACTTTAGATTGTTTGGAAAGTATATAACTTTAATGTTCAATTAAAATGCAGAGAATGATGATAATTCAGGACCTTGGTGTGCTTTGAGATACTCTGTTCTTGCTGTTGCTGCATATATTTGCAATAAGGTCCTTCTCTTTTATCATTATCATTATGGGGTGCTAAGTGGGTTATTATTGTCGGGATTTATAATAGTCTTTGAATAGTAAATACAATTGAAGTTAATATAGTTATTTTATTCACTTTAGATATATTTTGAAACTTCAAATTCTCTCATCAACATGAAATTTGAGTTATTGGTTTCATAGCCAACACTGGTTTAAAACATATGCCAAATAATTACATAAAATTTATATTAAATACAATATAAAGATGGAACAACAAAACAACAAAAGAACTAAATGCAAGTTTAAAAAATAAAATAAATGTTAAGATTTATTGAAAGTAAATAGACTAAATAGGATGAGTATCACAATATAAGGACTAAAATTATATTTTAACTCAAAATAAATTAAGCTGGAAAAACTCAAAGATTAATAATTAAAACATAATAGAACTCACAAAAATCACGAACTCCATTAATTTCAAAATGTATATATATACGCATATATTTATTAAGTATTTTGAAGTAAAATACTTATTATATACGCATATATTTTGTTTTCAAAAGAATTAGTTAAATCCTCTCTAAAAACACCATTAAACACCATTAAGTGTTTTCTTTAATCTAATTTGAGAAACTCCAAACAATTTTAATGGGGAAATCTCTCTCTAAAAGTTTTAACCAAACACTATAAGCTTGAATTTTTTTTTTAGTCACCTTAGACTTTAATAAAAGGATAACAAAACACACACATATATATATATATATATATTTCACAAAAAATATACCAACTCAAACATTACATAGCTAAGTAGATAAAGACGGCAAGACACACGACAAATTTTCGAGTAGTATGGTAGTATGAAAGGGGTGAAATTTCCCTACATCCATAAGCTTTAGGTACCATCAAAATTTGGATCTCTCATTCCCACATATGTTAAAAAAGAAAAGAAACACCACAAAAGGAGGAGAGAAAGAAGGATTGAGATGGGAGAGTGTTGGGTCACAAAGGCCTCAGTATAAAAAGGTTACTCCTAATTATGGAAATGGCCTAATTCATTGGTTTCATGTCCTATAGAAGGAGCATGAAGAAACAATATGAGATTACTTCTTAAATCCCATTATTCTTTCTCTTTTTCTTCCTCCTCCTCCTTCCTCCTCCATGTCCTTTTCCGGCCAATGTCCTCCGATTTCTCTCACCCTCCTTTCGCCCCTAACGAGCATTCCACTCCCCCTCTCACCATTATCCTCACCCTCGTCCTCCTCGCCTTCCTTCTCGTCGGATTCTTCTCCATCTACTTTTGTCGCTGCGTTATGGACTCCCTCCTCCACTCTCGCAACCTTCGTCGCTCCCCCTCCGGCAACCTCCTCCACCCTTCCTCCGAATCCCCCTCCGCCCCTCCCGGCCTCGACCCTCTTCTCATCAATGCCTTCCCAACTTTCCCATATTCCGGAATCAAAGAATTTCGCAGCGATAAATTCGGATTAGAATGCGCCATTTGTCTCCTCGAATTCGAAGACGAGAGCTTCCTCCGGCTCCTCACCGTTTGTTGTCATGTCTTTCATCAGGAATGCATTGATCTCTGGCTTGAATCCCACAAGACCTGCCCTGTTTGCCGGGGGGATCTCGACTCCAATTCGCAGAGGAATTCGGGTGATAAACCCCCTGATCCTTCACCTCAAATTGCACGTCATGAGTCTATTGAAGATGCTATTAGTATTGACATTGATGACGATGTGGACGATGTTGATGCTGATGCTGATGTCGATGTTGATGTCGATGTAGATACAAATGTTGACGAGCAGAAGAAGGGAAAACAGAGTACGGAGACAGAAGAGGAGAGTGTGAAGAAATTTTCGAGGTCGCATTCGACGGGACATTCGATTGTGAAGGTGAGGAGAGAAGAGGAAGATCGACATAAGTTGAGATTGCCGGAGCATGTGAAGCTCAAGATCATTAGAGGACATAATTGGACAGGGAGTTGTGTGACTTTTGAGGAGTTCTTGAGGAATCCGGGTAATGGCGGTGGCTTCTCAGAACTTTCTGAATCTGATCATCCAACTAACCTAACAAAACCGCCATGATTATTAGTTGGTTATCAGTTTGTTTTTTGATGTCTTCAGTTTTGTACTCATAAAACAGTTTTGATCCTTTTTCTTCTACTATAGGCTTAGTTGTTTATTTTTGTTTAGGATGTTGGCTTATTTCATGCGGGTTATATAATATAAGTTTTAGTTTATCCTTTTTCTTTGTGATGACAATAGGGCGGAGATGCACTTCCCATCCATGTCCTTGTGGGGATTTTTTATCCCTATCTCTGCCTCGTTCCCCGTTTTGAAAAATCGGGGTAGGAGAATCCCCGGGACTAGTCCATGCAAGAAAAAAAAATCTTCATTTTCATTTTATTTTTAATTATATTTATAAAAAAAATAAATTAAATTTTGATAAATATGTTAAAAATATTTTTTACTTTCATATTAAAATTACTATTATTATTGTTTTATTTATTTAACCACTAATTATTAAAAAAAAAAAAAACATTTAACATTTTTATTATAAATTTAGTAAAAAAGTTATTATATTATTAAATTGATTAAGAAAAAGAAATTAAAAATAAAAGAAAATAAAAATGTAAAACCTCACATTAGCTTAAAGGGTTTTTAAAAATAATATTATTATTTTATATAATATATATTTTTTTCTAAAAACATCAATAAAAATTATTTTGGGTGGCTTTGGGTCGGACGATTTGATCGCTGGGGATTGGCGGGTAAAACTTTTTTTTGCCCTCCCTGATAGAGATAGAGAGAAAAAAGAAACATTTTAGAGAGATTCTTAATTTTAGTAAAAAAAAGTGTGGTGGAGATATATCAAATTATTTTTAGAGGGAAATAGTCATTTTTTTTTAAAGAAAAAAGAGAATTTTTTTGAGAGGAATACAAGATTCACATTAACTTTACCTAAAATGACTTGTACCAATAGAGATGTTATCTGTATTTATATATCCATGATATTATACACATTGAGCATACATATTTGTGAGTTTGTTTTTTATTTCACCAGAAAAGTCTCGTACCAATGAAAATCTAGCTCTACTTATATATATTTCTCTTTCAATGGTTTTTACCGTTTCTCAAAATAAATTGGTACTCAAAGAGCAAATCAACAAAAGGAGAAACCAGAAGAATGTCTACAATAAATAACCGTTAATGAAAAATGTCTAAATACTTATTTAGTTTGTAATGTATGTCTAGAGATCTGTTAGGAGCAAATCTATTTGTGTTGTTCTATTATGTCCATTTTTTTTTAAATATTAGTTTTGAAATTAGTTTATTTTATTTTAAACTTTAATTAGTTTTAATAGTTTATTTGGTGAGGTGGATCATTTGACGGTAAAAGAAATCGATTTTTTTTTCGTTAATTAATGTATGCCATTATGTATCTCGGGTCCTGTGAGTAGATCCGACACACCCCTCGGGGTATACGCTTGGACACACCCGTGGAGATATACAGTGATTGCGTCACACATACATTCGGTAGGGGTATACAACTAGAGTCTGCCGTGTGTAATTACGAGCTCCATTTAATTTGTGAATGTTTTCCTAAAAATAGGGATCAACCAATACATTCCCCACCCTACAAAACGAAATATCGGCCAAAATTATACCGTTAAACAACAAAAACCCCGTACAAGGAAAGTATAACATTTTTCAGAATCATAATCTTCAACCCTATTGTTTTTTTTTTCCCTTTTCCTTTTCCATCGCGAATTTTTTTTCCCCTCATCCTTTTTCAATTCTTCTACAAGAACAAAAAATCGTTCCACCACACAACAACAAATCATGTCGTCCCTTTCTATTATCGTGACATTTGATGGGATTTGAGATGAGATGAACCGATACAATAATTTCAAAACTTGCATAGTTGTTGTCCCCCCAAAGTCAACACTTGCGGAATTCACCAATTCAATCTCCAAGGCTGTAGAGCTGGATTCCCACCACACAATTTCACGAATTCAACACTTGCGAAATTCACCAATTCAATCTCCAAGGCTGTAGAGTTGGATTCCCACCACACAATTTCACGACTCTCCCTCTTCCAGAACGGAACTGACAAATCATTGATTATAATCCTTTCTGAAGAACGAGATATGTCTTGGGTGTTACTGAGAAGCAACACACCGCCACTATTGAACGATATATGTCTTTGGTCACAAATTCTGAAAAACGTATTTCCTTTTCGGTTGCGTGTTACAGGTTTTTCCCCTTGAAGCCATAAATGATATTATTTCAAATTATTCACGTTCACGAATTTAAAAAACCAGCATTCCTTCTTTTAAGTTGTTAGTCGACCATCCGCCTACCTCTTTATTGCTCTGTGTGCAGTCATGCACACACCTCCAGTGATGGATTATTCGTTGGCTGTATCACTTCCTCTGGGTATAAATATTCGGTCCCTCAGTATTGTGTATGTCCCATTTTTTACTCTGTGTAGAGGCATGTACACACCGCCACTGTTGGGATTCTTTTTACTCTGTGTGCAGGCACACACACACCGGCCGCCACTGATGAATTCGTTGTAGTTGTATTACTTCCTCAGGTATATAGACTCATTTCTAAATTATTTGGAGCGGGAGGTATAACCATGTAACTCTCATGGGATAAGTGTCTTTTATCATTTTTAACGTCTCCTCTAAATCTTCTCCGTTAAATCCACGTCCAAAATTATTTTCTCTCTCTTCCCAACATTTTATATTTTTAATCATTTTTAACGTCTCCTCTAAATCTTCTCTGTTAAATCCACGTCTGAAATTTTTTTCTCTCTATTCCCAACATTTTATATTTTTAAATATTATATTTTTCATTCTCAAAATCAGGAGAAATTGTGGAAGGGTAAACTTGTCCATTTGGTTGTAAATTCTCTTACTAAATATAGGTTTTAAACATAATTCAAAAGAAAAAAATGATTAGACATTTTTCATGTTGAGTTGCTTTATTTTAGGTATTCTTCTGGTTTCCTCATCAACAAAATTCCGTCAAAGCAATGCCATCGAAAGTGAATGAATGGGGTAGGCACATTAGCCCAAAGCCCAATCTAGTAGTAAGAAACCATGTGGGCCTTACCAAAAAAAACACCACAACTATCATACTTATAAATGGTCAAATATTTTGAAAAACACTAAAAAATAATTGCTAAAACCGGAATCAATTCTACTTTATTTGTATGGTTTAGAGTTTTGGAGTATTTTAGTACATCATTTCGGATTCTAGAATTTGACAATTTAAAAAAAAAAATTATTTAGTCAATTTTTCAAAACCGTCAATTAAAAAGAACTATTTGTCTAATTATCTCAATAAAGAAGGCAAAATTTGCTAGAATTCTAACAAAAGCATAGCTGACATGATGTATTGTGATTAAGAGTGTTATAGGCCACTTCGACATAGCGCCCGACGTCACGACCAACTTCGTCAAGAGGTCGAGGTCCCGACGTCATCAACAAACATCTCGAAGGCCTGAGGCCGACCCCCAGCTCCATTCGAGATGTAAGCCTCCGAGCAATTCGGAGATCCGTTGTTGCCACACCGTCATCGACCTACATAATCGGGGTGAATAATGTCTGATGGGACATTTCTGTCTTACTTGACAAGACAACGGTACAACAACACCCCATAATCTGCCTAGGATCAGGGGGTCAACGATCTTCATCATGAGAAAGGGTACGGACCGACGCAGACCGTCCACGCCTCCTCGCCTAAATCGAGGAATCAAAGATCCTCATCATGAGAAAGGGTACAGACTGACGCAGACTATCTTTCTTTGACTTAAGCATCAGAGTCCAGTGGGACCAACCCCACACCGGTGCACACTATTTTCTCTTCCCCGTGCAGGTCGACTTTGGAGCAAGCGACGACCCAGCTCGCCGGAAGCTCGACGGAAGGGAAGTCCAGATGCTCGCGCCAACAAAAAGGTCTTAGGTTTAATCCTCCACTTCACATGTTGTAAAAAAAATGCTAGAATTCCATAGTCCCAAATTCATGCAATTCAAAAAAAAGAAGCTAAATTAAAAGTTTAGTCTCTAAATTTTAGGTTTGTGTTACATAGGTCCTTGAACTTTAAAAAAATTCTAATAGGTCCTTAAATTTTGTAATTTTGTATCTAATAAGTTTTAAAACTTTCAATTTTGTATCTATTAACTCCTTGAATTTTTAAGTTTATGTCTAATAGGTCATTGACATATCTGACATATTTAAAGTTCACGAACCTGTTGGACACAAAATTAAAAATTTAATGTCAATTTATATTTATATCTAATAGATTCAATAATTTTAAAAATTGTTGAATATGCCAAAGACTATTAGACACAAAATTAGAAGTGCAGAAATTTATTTGACATTTTTTTAAAGTATAAAGACCTATTAGATACTTTTAAAGTTTATCATCAGAATAAATTTATAATATAACTTTTTTTTAAAAACATAATAATAATAATAAAAAAAAAAGAACAAATGGAATAGAATTAGAAAATATAGAGAAAAATGTTTGGAAATATTAGAATGGAAACTGATGGTCCCATTTCCAATAACATGCAACAATGTGATTCCGACCACTTGTCAACCTCTTATTTCTTTTTTTCAAATTTCCCTCATTTTCCTTTCTCACTATATTACAAAACTACAGCTCATTCTTTCATGTCTTCTGTCATTTTTTTTTGTTTCTATATCATTTTTTTTTCCAGACAAAATTCTTAAACACGAACACGACACAAGAAAAAAAGAAGAAGATAAACATACACATAAATTTGTATTTATTTTAAAGTTAAATTACAATTTAGACTTTTTTATTTGGGTTTAATAAATCCATGAAATTTCAATTTTGTATCCAATTTGAAAATTTTAAAAATCAATTGATATATAATTTCGAATTTTATGTCTAATGAAATTCTAAATTTTTCAATTTTATGTTTAGGAGATCCGTAACATTTTTTTAAAATTGAAAGTTGATAAACTAGGTTTGTAATTTTAAAAGTTCATATACCAAATAAACACAAAACTCAAAAGTTAGAGACTATTTTTTTTTTTTTTTTTTTTTTTTTTTTTTTTTTTTTTTTTTTTTGACAATATGTGGGGAGAGAGATTTGAACTTAAGACCTCGGCTCATAATTCATATATTATGTCGGTTGAGCTATGCTCATATTGGCGTAACTCTTAAGACCCAAAAATTATCTCGGCGAAACTATGCTATCAGCACAAGATTTGGTGTGATTGTCAAAATTTTTCTTAATGAAACTATACTAGAAGTTCAACATTGTCAAGTTGTCCCGGACCTGTAGAACTTGTTGAGGTCGTTACTCTCCTAATTGTTATCCAGACGGCTATTGAATCAGGACTCCGACATTTGTGTGCAAAAACAGATTCTCTTCTTCTTTGAATACTTCTTGAAGGAATGAGTCATTTTAATAACAAAAATATAACCTATTGTTGACGAAATTCGTCCGCGCATATTGTCAGCAAGAGTTTGTGAATGTTGAGATATAGTAGGGCTATATTTAAGGTAGATTTAGGGAGAAAATTTATTCTTGATGATGAAATGAGAAAAAGATAGAGATTCCTGTGAACTTGACCGTCTTTTTTGCTCTTAGAAGCTGCAACACAGTGATTCGTAATCTGGCTAACCAAGACAAGACGAATTAAGTTGGTTAGTGTTTAGATTGAAGAACATCATTATAATGTCTAAAAATAGAGATTCATGTGAATTTGAGCGTGAAAGACTTCTTTTTTGCCTTCTTATTGACGATGAAATGAGAAAAAGATAGAAATTCATGTGAATTTGATCGTAAAAGACTTCCTTTTTGGCTTTAGAAGCTGCAACACACAACACAGTGATTCGTAATCTGGCTAACCACCCAAAACAAGACCAACTAAGTTGGTTGGTGTTTAGGTCTAAGAACATCTTTATAGATGTCTAAAGATGTTTTAAGCAATATAATTTGATTTTTGTGTTGTTTTAAGGAATAGTAAGATCCACATATTGAAAAGAAAAATAATAAAATTATATGGGTGTGGCCTGGCCTGGCTTGGCAGTGGGCTCAAAGATTGTACTTTTTCCGAAGCTGATGGTCACATGGATTAGGGTGCAGAAGGTGCTGACTGCTGACACATTGGACCACGCCCCCCCTTCACCTTCACCTACACAACTTCAACTTCAAACTTTCATTTTTTTTTTTTACTTACATAATCCAAAATTATTCCATTTCTCTTCCTTCTTTCTCTCTCTACCCAAAAATGGATTCTTTCTATCTTTCTCTTCACTTTTATTCTCATTCTCTCTGTCATCATTTAATGAATATACATCATCATATTCATATCATATCATGTCTATTGCAAAATACTCCCTTACTTTCATTTTTTCATTTGGGTTTCAATTTGTTTTACTTACCATCACAATCAAATTATTTTAACTTCGAAATGGTTTGTTAAATTATGTTAATTTTTGTCAATGTGTGATATATTGTCTTCTCAAAGTACAATTTCATGTTTGTTATGAATTCGGCATGATATTTCACAGTATGAATTACCACATCATCAAAACTATCCTTTTTTTTAAATACTCTTAAAAAGCATCCGATTTTTGTAATTAGTTTTGAGTCGACATCCACATCTTCAAAGTACTTGCAAAGACATTTCTTTTTTGATGGACACTAAACTTGAATGAATTTGACTTTTGACATACTTTCACGTGTCGCGCCTCTTAACCCTAAATTTTAATTTAAACCTAAAGATGATGTGGATTGACAAGTAAAGAGAAGGGAGAGGTTGAAGGAATTACATGAAATTAAGAGCATCTGAAAACAGGTTTGGCTAAGTTGTCTTATGCATATTTCTATATGGATTATTTGGTCCCCTCAACCTCCCATCTCTATCTCTTCTCTACAATACCTTCTCCAATGTTTTGGCACTTTCTATGATGATATCAAGAATTTAGTAGAAAAATATATATAAACTTCAATACATTTTTTTTTTTTTTTTTGAAATAAAAAAAAAATAACCCAAAAAGAAAAAAAAACAATCCAATTCTACCCCTCTCACGTGCACCTTATATACCTCTTTCCTTTTACATTACCCTTTTAACAATTTTACACTTCTCTCAAGTTATCTTCCTCTTCTCTCCCCATTCATCCCTTTTATTTCTCCTCCATCTTTCTTCAACAATTTGCTAACCACAAAGAAAAAAAATGAGTCTTGATGCTCTTTCTTCCAATGACTTATTCAACTTCATCATCTACGATACCATCTCTGCAACGCCGAACACTTCTCAGGGCCACCGCGACTTGTCGTCGGAGAATACTTTCTTCTCCGACGACAAGTGTTTGAAACTACATCAAGATCATCATGATGACCAACACGGGTTCGAAGAAGGTCGAGCCCCGAAACCCAATTCGAGAAAACGGCGCTCGAGCGAGGTCGAAAGCAACCCGTCGCAGCAAGGGAAGAAGAAGAGAAAGAGAAAACCAAAGGTTTGTAAGAACAAAGAGGAAGCTGAAACACAAAGAATGACACACATTGCTGTCGAAAGGAACCGCCGCAAACAAATGAATGAACATCTTTCAGTGTTACGTTCCCTCATGCCCGAATCCTATGTTCAAAGGGTTTGTTTTCTTCTCTTTGTCTCTTCCTTTTTTTACACATCTAAAATTCTGGACCCCAATTTTGAGATATTATCCACCTTCTTATTAATTAATGCATGAGATTTCAATTAAACTTCATAATTAATATCATCTCTTTAAATTCATTCCATTTAAAAAGTTGTTACTTCAACTAAATCCACACTCTAGTAGAATTAAAGTCTAAGCTTTGTGAAGAAAACTACTTTTTTTTCTCATATTTTCCTTAATTAATCTCCATTATGTACCCTAAAAATAGAAATCAATTATTGTGATCTCTTTTAAAGTTGAATTAATCAAAAATGTCACCTTCTTCCATCCCTCGTTGTTCAATTATTCATTTATTTATGTGAAAGGTTCGATTTTTATTCCCTTTTTAAAATAGACCCATCACTATTACTATACATAAAACCAAAAAAAAAAAAACTTACTGCTAAAAATTGACCTCTCCTACTAACCCTAATGATTATTGCATGCTACAATATAAAATTTACTTGAGAACTTAAGGGTACTATATATAATAGTAGTTTAATTATTTATATAATAATCATGTTGGTTTGGTTTATAAAAAAATCCAAAAAATCAACAGAAAGTAAGGTGATTGGAATTGACAGATTCATAGGAATCAGAGTTTGCAATGTCCTAAAATCATGATAGTTTCCAATGCTAGATGCCATTTCCTTCTACACACCATATTTTTATCATTATTTTAAGTTTTTTTTTTTTTACAATATTTGCGGTGGGAAAAATCGAACTTGTGATCTTTTTAGTCATTAGGTCGTACATTATGTCAGTCGAGTTATACTCATGTTGACCATTATTTTAAGCTCTTGATAAAAGTAAAATGATTAAATTTGAAGTTTCAAAATTGTGTCTCATTGGTTATGTAGTCATTGTACTTTAAAAAGTCTTGTATTGGACACTATGTGTAGTATGTATACTTTAAAAAGTTTCTAACAAATTCATCTTATACTTGCATGATGCATTATGTGATGAGCTAATTTCAAGCGTAACTTTTTTTTGTTTTTTAGAACATGTGAGTGAGGATCGAATCGAAGACCTCTTAATCACTAGTTCATACATCATGTCAGTTGAACTATGCTCTTGTTGGCTCAAGCGTAATAATTCTTAAACAATATACAATAAGCCTACCACATAAACCGTAAAACTATCACCAAAGACTTATTATACACGAAAGGGAAAATTTACGAAAATTAGTATAAGAACTTGATAGACACAAAATCAAAGTTGAACAGCCAAACATATAATAAAAAATCTTCTTTAATTAATGTCATTTTTTCTATAGTTAATAATAGTTTATGTGTTTAACAATGTATGAAGGGTGACCAAGCATCCATAGTAGGTGGTGCAGTTGAGTTTGTGAAGGAATTGGAGCATCTTCTTTCAACTCTTGAAGCCAAGAAGCTGCAAATTTTACAGCAAGAAGCAGTACTAGATAAAGATCAACAAGAGAATAATGAAGAATTATTAGATAATTCAGCAGCAAGATCAAGGAAATTGTTTTCAATTTCAGCACCATTTGCAACATTGTTGATGCATTCTAATTCAGATCAAAACTGCTCTTCCACCAAATACACTTCAAAATCAAAGGCTTCTTCAGCTGAAATTGAAGTGACTTTGATTGAAACTCATGCAAATCTTAGAATTCTCTCAACAAAAACTCATAGACAACTCTTGAAGCTCATTGCTGGCTTGCAGTCTCTTCGTCTCACTATTCTTCATCTCAATGTCACTCACTTCCATCCATTGGTTCTTTACTCCATTAGCCTCAAGGTATATTCTATCATCGTCATACTTCAAATTTCATTTTAAAATTTGAATTCCCACCCTAAAGTTTCAAACTTTATCAACTTCCCGACGCCGACGCTCTTTTGAAGCTTAAATATTTTAGGGTATATGTTTGGAATGACTTTCTAAGTGCTTAACAACACTTAAAAAACCATTCCAAACATACCCTAAATTAGTTGCTTCAAAAGCATCCGGAGTCTAATATCTACTTACTCAATACTCACCTCAACTAGTCCATGAGACATCTGTTTAACAATTTTAGTCTCTGAACTTTCAAAATGTCTATTTTAGTTACTAAACTTTGAGTATGTCGGTGCATCTAGTCGAAGTCACATTTATTAAAAAAATAGAATAAAAATAGTTGACATTTTAAAGTTGGGGGGACCATAATGAAAATTAAAAATTTAATATATCACTTGTTAAGTTTGGATGAAATGGGCAAGAGAATCTAATGATAATATATATGAAACATTGAAAATGCAGGTTGAAGAAGGATGCCAACTGAGATCAGTAGATGACATAGCAGCAGCAGCACATCATATGGTGAGAATAATTGAGGAAGAAGCTATGTTGTGTTAAATGTAAAACAATAATAAACCATATCTTTCAAAAAGAAAAAAAGAAAGGTAGAAGCTTTGAAATGGAATGAGCCATTAAAATGGCAAGTTTTCTCTCTCTGTTATTTGTCTCTGTGATTGCATGTGGCTTGGTTTGATGTAATTTGTAAATTAAATGTTTTTATGTAATGTCTGATATTGTTTTGTAGCTATCAAGGGTTTGTCTTGTTTGCTTTTGTTTCTTTTTTTCTTGAGACCACAGAAAAGGAGAGAGGGACAGATGAGAAGAAAAAGTTGTCAAAGGGATTGGCTAATTGGATGTTATCATCTCTCTCTCTTCTTCCTTTTTCATACAACTTTTTACCCTCCAAGTTAGTTAGGGGATTCCTTTTTTATGTTTTTCTTGCTGACCCACAATGCCAAATATTGAGTTAATTTCTTTTTAGGATAGTAAAAAGTCAATGTCTAAAATAAAAGCAAGTGAAAATGAGAGATTTGTTGAACTTTGGTACCAAGTATTAAGGGTAAAATAATCCTTATTGTACTAAAATATATTCATTTATTTACATATGGTTATTGAATTGTGAGAATAAGGTACTATTTAATTTGTGTATGTTAGGACTATATAGTCCTTCCTAATTCATTATTAATGATTGGGATTGTTTAGGGTGCAATGTCACATGCCATTGGTTACACATTGAGTTCTCTAGGTTGGGATGGCAACATCATACTATTAGGTCACTTCCAATATCTAAACACGACCATCTATGAATAACTCCAACGTGATCTCTCTTATCGAGCTTTTCGAGTTGTGTTGAGATTAAGACTTAACCTAGGGTAAATCCATCTTATTGGAGTCAAGCTATCTTACGCCTAGACTCGCCTAAGCTATCTAGCCTTTTGGTCTCCTTTTAATAAACTATCAGGTGTATCTGGTGAGCCGAGAAGTCTTTTAGTCTCACTTTTTGGTGGATTACAAGATACTTGTTATCTGGTGAGTCGAGAAGCCTTTTTGTCAGATTACAAGATACTTTTACTAACTTGATCACTTCATATAGCTTTGTTGTCCCTGAATCATGTAATTTATCTAGTTGAACTAGGTTAGAAAGAAGTACTAGCAAGTTGTTGTGGGTCATTATTATTTTGAAAATATCAACCATGACACTACCTTTATTAAATAGCTGCTTCTAAAACTTGTTTAAACAGTTAAAAATTGAAAACAGAATAGGAATATTTACAAACAAGTTTTGGAAAAGATGGTACAATATGGTGTATCTTCATCGAAGAGATTAACAATGTTTGATTCCTTTGAAGATGATGATGAGAATCATGAGAGCAATCTCTCTTTTCTCTCTCATATGGAGTCACAGTGTGATACAATTATTGGGAAAAAGAAATGACATTGCATACTTTTTAGCATTGAACAGAGAAAAAGCTGCAGCTAAAAGTGTTTATTTAAATTGTGCCATTCGATGCATAATTTTGTTTTTGTTATTTCCAGTTTCTTCTCATCATCATCCTTTCCATTATATGTTTTGTTTCTTTATACACATCATTCTGTATTCTCATTAATTCTTCTGTCTTCTTCTCTACCAATATTATCCCTCAACTCCATTCAATATTACAGCTTCACTTTTTGTTTAGTAAGTAGGGTTGGGAGTTTCGAACCTCCAACCTTAAGTGAAGGAGTACATGTCAATTACCGCTGACACATTTGGTCGATATTACAATGGGCCAAAAAGGGCCAAAATTAAAATTTCCCTACAGTATAAAGAGAGATCTTATAATCTCTATAGAAGCAATGCAAAGGCAGTCAAATAATTGATAGAAGAAGAAAAACACTGGTGCAGCATCAGACATAATTGTGAGAGTTGAAGGATAAAGCAAAAGCCATGGATGATCTTCACTAAAACCCATAACAACCCATAAAGGGAAATCGTTGAAAGCAGCTTAACAAAGCACATGGTATATGTTCATTCATAAATCTGTAGTGGTTTTTCTCATCAAAACTGCAAATTATGCTGATTCTCTGTGGAAAATTTCAGACAGGGGCAATTCCCCTGTGTTCTCTTCCATGCCTAGTGAGAAAAAATCTTCCACTTGAGAATGATCTCTTCATTGAAACAGGACTCATCACACATTGCAAGATTCTTTTTCTATGACTTGACTTGCTGTCTTCTCCCATTGAATGTTTGGATGATCCAACATCACCTGAACTTCCTGCTTCATCAATGACTCCAAATTCATCTTCATTTAGACGTAGAACATCCGCGATAATGATATGGTTTTGGCTGCAATGATCCATTGAAATGGACCTTCTAATTTGCTGCAATCTTCCATCTCTAAGCTCAATGACAGTGTCTCTTTTCTCCAGATTTCCGAGGTCACTGAGAGCGCGAACCGAGTTTTTCGAACAATTAGATGCTTGCATCACATCGTCATTGCCTAAACTTCTTCCAAATTCTTGTGAAACAGCCTCATGGTCGTTTTCCTGAGAAGTCTCTGGGATTGCCTCACTAGTTATGGGATTTGAAATGGTTGCAGGCAGTTGAACTGGAGAAGAAGCGTTGAACGAGACGATATTCGCACGACACAACGGGCAATTGGAGTGCGATTTGAGCCAAGTATCAATGCATTGAAGATGGAAAGCATGGCTGCATTTAGGCAACAACCTAAGGCTCTCATCTTCTTGAAACTCACTGAGGCAAACAGAGCAATCAGAGCCTTCAACCAACCCATCTCCTCTCTTGTACTTACAAACCGTAATGGACTTGATCAGTGCCTCATCCAAGCCAGTTGTGGCGACATGCCACGGCTCGTGAAGAGACGGGTTGTGATTATCTTCAAATTCCTCATTTGGGTCATGATTTCCAGTCCTAGACAAGCGATTCGAGCTGCCACAATACTTTGAAATGATGGTGTAATAGCTTATAAGAAGAAAAGCACTTGCCAGAATTCCAATAATTGCAATGACAAGAGGTGAAAAATTAGGGCCTGAATCATAATCTGGAAACTCTAAGGGTGGTGGAGGTGAAAAAATGATGTAGCACCACTGAGGACAATACACACTACAGAAACCTTGAGAACAATCTTTGTTGCTCATATATGGAATCCAAGTTTTAGGGCTGCCATAAGACCCCATCACTAATCTAACTTCTAAGAGGAGACTAATACAATCAATCAATAATGCCCAAAGATCAGTTTTTTTTCAAGCGTCCTTCCAATGCAACAGGAGAAAATTCCAAAGAAATAGGTGATGTCTAACTAATTAAACAAATTCTAGAATACATGAATCACATGCTTCCCGAGAATCCACAAATTGTTGGGTGGGGCATTTTATCAAACAGTTGGCGGGCGGAAACATTACAAAAAGTGTTTAGAAGTAATATTACCTGAAGATGACACCCCAATTGAATGGTCCTGAAAAATTGAAGGAAACAAACAAGCAGAGCATAAAATTGTGCAGTTGAATAACTC
Organism: Herpetospermum pedunculosum; assembly: GCA_028017165.1. Lineage (NCBI taxonomy): Eukaryota > Viridiplantae > Streptophyta > Magnoliopsida > Cucurbitales > Cucurbitaceae > Herpetospermum > Herpetospermum pedunculosum. Next base: position 68,893,485 of record CM051527.1, on the reverse strand, counting down.
AAAGAATTCCTGTAATGGAGAAATGTGTTTGAAGGAAGAATGTAAATGGGTGGTAAGGTAATCTTCTTTCTTTCTTTTTGGTGTTCTTCATTATCTTTTTCTTTTTCTCTGGCATGCTTTTGGGAAAAACAGTTTGTTGACTAAGGGTGATGATGCTGGTAGTGGTGGGGGAATTTATTAAAGTAATAAATGCTTTTTGGTATGGTTCAAGGAAGCACTTTGTTATTATTAAGGTTGGGCTAAGTTATTGCTTCAGTTATTTCGGCCGTCAAAGTTGCTAAACCACAAAGATTGTGACACCATGTACATAATTTATTCCCCTTTAATTGATATATACTTCACCTGGTTTAATTGATATATACTTCGTCACTCGGTTGAAGGTTCAAATTTCCATACTCTATATTTGTTGTATTAAAAAAAACTTGCAAAAACATTACCCATACATATTTAATAATGAATTAACCACTTAAAAATAACAATTTAGTGAGTGAAATTTAGTATGTAACAATTTAAGCTAGATGCTTTAAACTTTGTGACAATTTAATCTCTATTATGAAAAAATTTAGTCAAAATTAAGTGTCAAATTTTTGTAGCTAACAACTTAGTATTTGTAGCTTATAGTCGCATGTGGTCCCTAGTTAATTTATCGATCAACATAGGTAAGGAATCTCATTAAATCTTAGTAATATTTTTCAACATATGGACTAAATCGTTACAAATTTTAAAGTACAAGAACTAAATGGTTGTATATACAAAATCTTCATTAATCATTTGAAATCACTTTAATGGTTGATTTTACATTTTTAAACACGATTTTCATACCAACAAAAAGTGATGTCGAAGATTAATAAAAGCATGTTTCCTAATTTGTTTCTTCTTCATCTATTTAGTTGGCCTATGAACTTTCAATCACAAGAACGTGTTAGATAAAATTATTGAAATTTCTTAAATTCAACTCGCGACCTCGCACCCGAAGTGTGAATTGAAATTTGGGCGACAATAATGCATTTAAATTCCCTTTGGACTATCAAGATGACCATTAACCTTAAGACAGGATCGAACCTCTACTTTGGACTATCTTAGGCGGAACGCTCCTCACTACACCGAGTAATTGTTTGATAATTTCTTACCCTTATTAGAAACCTTTAAAATTACAAAGAATAAAAAAAAAATCAAAATTGAGGGGCTAAATTAATAGGTATTTAACTATATATGTAGTTGTATATATATGTAGAAGAAAAAATAAAAATTAAAGTATATAAAGAACAAAAGTAGTCATGAAAGATTCGAATTATGTTATGTTCTTTGATCCATCCCATCTTAAAAGGAATAGAAATATTGGGTAGATGAGCTATTCAAAAAGCTTTCAAAGTTGTCAAATGAACTATTATTTCAAATTAGAAATAATATATGTGTAAAGAATAATAATAATAATAATAATAATAATAATAATAATAATAGAGAAGCTTATGACTTAGTTGGAAAGAAACTTGATGAAAAAATGTTGTATTATTTTCACAATGCATCTCAAAGGCCATTTTGTGGACCTTAGAAAATTTCCTTTTATGTTTGAATTTAGAGAAGAGAATATATTCAACCAATAGTACACCAAGAAGTAGTAAGAGCATCTTCTACTTCTCTAACAAGCTAAAGCTATCTACCACAAATTATTTAATGTTCCCTTTTGGTAAAGTGGCTCATAATTTTATTTGGATTATCAACCTAATGTTTTCTTATAAAAAGAATATATGATATCGACAATTACAAACTATACTCTATGATCTGTTACATCTAAAATAGACATCACACATCGAGAAAAAAGTACTTAACATATGGTTTGAATCCTACTTAACTCTTCAACTTTTAAGATTTTTTTATTTGGGTTTATAATCTTTCAAGAAAAATAAAAAATGTGAACGGTGATGATCATTTTGGTCCTTAAACTTCAAAAAAATAGTTATTTTAGTGTGTCTAAACTTTCAAAATGTCTATTGTAATTATAACTTAAAAAAAGTACTCATTTTGATCTCGTTGTTATTAGTTGTCATCTTATATCCTATCATTTGATATCTCAACCATCCTACGTGACTCCATTACATGTCATCATGTATACATCTTTGAAACTGACATGTAAACATCTTTGAATGAAGTTACGGGTGATTAAAAAATGAACCTTCTTAAAGTTTAGGGACCAAAAAATTGAAGGCGAAAATAATTTTTTTTGGGTGTGAATTCAAATTTCTAATTTCTTAATCAGAAATATATGTCTTAACTCGTTGAAATCAACGAATTGAAATGTATTGAAAAACCTTGTGAGTTTGAAATGGAATAAAGTGACGATTAGTGAAGTATTAAGGGAGAATATTTGGTGGGGGTGGAGAGAAGAAAAGTGGTTTATGACCATCAAAGCAAAGGAAGGAGTATGTGTTTGGGAGGGTCAAAGACTCAAAAGTACTTTTTGACGAGAGAAAAAGGAGTTAAGAAGCAAGGAGTGGGGTGTGTGTTAAATTTAATCAGCTTCTATTTTTTCTCTCTTTTGTGCAGTGTGCTTTTGGCTACCACACTTGAATCTTGGACCATTTTCATCATCTCACACACATCCCTTCTGGTTTCCTTTGACTTTGAATAGAGAAACATAGAGAGAGACTCTACTTTGATTCTTTGAGAGTGTCCATTTAAAAAAACATATACTAAAGCAACATTATTTGTTATGCCATAATGAATGGAGGGAAATGAGCATTCTAATTTTTCTTTAATATGATTTGATTAAAATCATTCATTTTTTTTAAATCATAACTATCTATGAGTATTCATGGATTGAGTTAGAGTTTTTTATAACTCAATTGGGCAAACCTATTTGTAGGCTATTTTCATATATATATATGAAAAATTCTTAAAGTTGAGCTCCCTAGCCTGCCTACAAGTAGGTCTATATATATAAAAAAGACATTTGTTTTGCGAACTTAATAATATAATCCTTTGAAAAAAAACAAAAAACAAAAAATCTAGTAACTAACTAGACATAAAAATAAATCAATTCTTTTTTTTTTTGCAAAAATATTTAATTAAACAAGGATTGAATCTATAACCTCTTCGTCAAGGACACAACCTTATGTCAATTAAACTATGTTGAATTTGACATTATTTTGTTTAGAGAGGCATAAAATGCATGTATAATTTTATCATTAGTAAAATAGATATTTTTAATTAATAATATGTTTAGGATGGTATGATTCAAATTTCAAACCAAACCAACCTATATATCCTTAGAATCCAGCCCAACCCACCCTTACAAATTGGGTTGGGTTGATCTGATTTGTAATGGCTTATGGTATACTGGTTTTTTTAACACTTCTATGGAGCAAAATATAGTCAATAAGAAGAAAACAAAATTACTTAATTTTTTACTTGAGAAAAGAAAGGTTAAAATCTATAACATATTAGTCACTAAATTTTGATTTTTCATATTGAGTTGATTCTTGTACTTCAATTTTCAATGATTCGATAATTATGCTTTAATAATTAATTAATCTTTTGGTTAAAATTTTAATTCAAATTTTGATTTGAAAACCTTCTATGCATGAAATGTGAGCAAACTCTAGGAAGCCCTCATACGGTCTAAAATCAAGGGTTATTGAATTAATCATCATTAATTGACCTATTAATTGACTTGAGAATGAGTTTAAGGGTGTGTTTGGATTGACTACTAAAAAATGTTTTTCAAAAAATGTATTTTTTCTAAAAATGTTTATAACTAAAACACTCATAGGTTTGGTTACATTTTCTCAAAAGTGTTTTTATCTGCCAAACCGAGCATAACTCAATTGGCATAAGGTTGTGCCTGTGACTAAGAAGTCATGGGTTCAATCCTCGCATTTATTAAAACATGTAGCAAAAAAAAATATGTTTTTATCTACAAGTGTGTTTGGTTTTTTTTTTGAGTACATTGGGGATGGAGGGATTCGAACCACAGACCTCTTGGTAGCAAAAAAAAATATGTTTTTATCTACAAGTGTGTTTGGTTTTTTTTTTGAGTACATTGGGGATGGAGGGATTCGAACCACAGACCTCTTGGTCGTTAACACATACATATGCCCGCTGAGCTATGCTCGCTTTGGCACAAGTGTGTTTGGTTTGCTCTACACTGAAAGTGTTTCTCTTAATATCAAATTACTATAAGGGGCAATTATTAATAAACAATATAAATTAATAAGTTTAAATTTATATTTGTCGTTTAGGGTTTACTATTGTTGATGGTCGGGGTCAGAGTTTGACGGTCGGGGTCGGGGTCTAGGTCGGGATGGGGTCAGGGTCGGGCAGCCGGGTTCAGGGTCGGGGTCGGGGAGCCAGGGTTAGGGTTGGGGTCGGTGTCGGGGCAAAGGCCGGGGTGGGGGTCAGGGTCGGGCGGTCGGGGTCTGGGTCGAGGTCGGGTCGGCAGTGGTCAGGGTCGTGGTCGGGGTCGGGTGGTTGTGGCGGCGGGGGGTCGAGGTCGGGTGGCCGGGGTCGGGGCGGCAGAGGTCAGGTGGCCGGGCTGGGGCGACGATGGTCGTGGTCGGGGTCGAGGCTGGGGATGGTGTCGGGCGGTCGGGGTCGGGTTGCCGGGGCGGCGGGGGTCGGGGGTTGGGTGGTCGGGCTGAGGCGGCAGTGGTCGGGGTCGGGTGGCCGAAGCGGGGCGGCGGTGGCCCGGATCGGGTGGCAGCGACTTTCAGGGTCGGGCGGCGACGATGGTTGGGATCGGGTGGTCGGAGCGGGGCGACGGATGGCCGGAGTGGGGAGGCGGTGGCCTGCAACGGGTGGCCGGAGTTGGGCGGTGGTGGTCGGAGTTTGGAGGCAGTGGCCGGTGGAGATCGGAGATGGTCGGTGAGGGGCGGCGGTGGTCAAAGGAGGTTGGTTGGGGGAGAAAATTTAAAAGAGGAGTATGGGGGTATTTTGGTAATTTTAATACAATATGAGAATTAAGTAGGTTTTTCAATTAAACACCCAAAATTATTTTTTTCAAAAGTTAATATCAAGTGTTTCATCCAAAATACATTATTTCAAAAACTCATTCTCCACAAATTCATTTGAGATGGTTGTCAAACACTTCAATATATTTCAAAATAACTTTTTGCAAAAATTAAACACTTAGAGAATCTAAACGAAACACACCATAAGTCATGATAACCACCTACTTAGAATTTAATATGCTAGATTTTTTTTGGCAACCAAACATAGTAGGGTTATGAAATCATGAGTTCAACAACATAAGAAGTACGTGGATGGAAAGAATGACATATGTCTTTACCCGCGTTTTTTTTTTTTTTGTAAGTTGAACAACATGTGGGATAAGAAAAAAGAAAAAAGAAAAAAGAAATTATGTCAACTTTTTATTAGCTACCATACACTAACGCCCAGCTATTTGACATTAAGATAAAAGTGAGGTTTTGACAAAAGCAACAAACAAAAAAACCCTTCCTTGTACACTCTTATTTCCCACTTCATTTGAACACACTCCCTGACACCACAACCCCAAAAAATGGCACTGAAGAAAACCGTAATCGGAGGCATAAACTTCATAGCCATGCTCCTCTCCATCCCGATCATCGGCACCGGAATCTGGCTGGCGACCCAACAAGACAATGCCTGCGTTCAAATCCTCCAATGGCCACTCATCTTTTTCGGCGTCATCGTCCTTGTGGTTGCGGTCGCAGGCTTCATTGGAGCCTTCTGGCGCATCAGCTGGCTGCTCGTTGTTTACCTCGTCGCCATGCTTGTTCTCATCGTCCTGCTCGCTTGCCTTGTGGGATTCATTTACATGGTGACCATTAGAGGGTCGGGCCACCTGGAGCCGAATAGGGGTTACTTGGAGTATCATTTGGATGACTTTTCTGGGTTTTTGAGGCATAGAGTTCAAAGCTCCTTTAAGTGGGATTTGATTCGGAGCTGTTTGAGTTCTTCTACTATGTGTTCTGAGTTGAATCAGAGCTTTAGAATGGCTCAAGATTTCTTCAATGCTCCCATTACCTCTCTCCAGGTATCTTCTCAATGATCTCCAAATCTATCTTGCTTTTTCTTCTTCTTCTTCTATCATGATGGATCACAACCCCTTTGTCAATTCTTTCCTTTCTTGTGCATGTTTTTCTTATTTGCTAATAGTTTTTTGTTTGCAACCAATTATTCAACGTGGCGGTCTCTTAATTACCGTCGGATGTAGTTTCAAAAATATTCCTTCCTCTAATAATTATGAGATATAAAAACAAAGTATTTTTACATTTTCTCTCGTATATATTCAACTGTACAAAACTGTCAGTCACATTGTTGCGATGATTCTCACTAATAATTTTTCATTTCCTACCTGTTTGAACAAAACTTACCTCCTCACACTCCTGGCCAATTAGGACACCGAACAAAAAATAATGTGGCTGACAATTTTGCAAATTGTAGGAGGTATGAAAAGAAATTATAAAATTATTTCAAATTTATATTTAGTGGTTATTAAGATCATGATTTTCAAATCCACATCTAAGTGCTATTATGAGAGTCACACTAAAAAATTTAGATAAAAAAGAGATCATCACTAAAATTTTAACTTTTTTTTTTTTCTTTAAGAAAAGGTTATTGTTCTCTCGTGCTAAATTAGGTTATTTTCGAAATACTTCTACAATCATGTTAGGAGTACTAACAAAGTCTCACATTGGTTAAAGAAGAGATTGATCCATCCAAGTGAACACAATTATCTTCATTGGTATTGAGGCCTTTTGGGTTAAACCAAAAGTAAAGTCACTAGGGTTTAGGCCCAAAGTGAACAATATCATACTAATGTGGAGATATATGTAGAGGTCCGTTGTCCTTATCAAATCACTCAACTGGTTAAAACGTAGTAAAAGATCAAAACATTCAAATCTTCCCCCACATCATAAGACAAAACGAATCCTAGTCTGCAAATGTGAGTGAAATGGTAAGTGTTTTGTTGTTTGAAATGTGAACCCAAATTTTACAGTCAGGTTGCTGCAAGCCGCCGACGCTATGTGGGTACACATTTGTGAATCCAACATACTGGATAATGCCCATTAACAATGCTGCCGACATGGATTGTTTGAAGTGGAACAACGACCAAACCCAGCTCTGTTACGGCTGCGACTCTTGCAAGGCTGGTCTGCTTGAGAGCTTGAAGAATCAATGGAGGAAGGCTGATATTATACTCCTCTTCGCTCTTATTGCTCTCATTTCTGTCTATTTTATTGCTTGCTGTGTCTTTAAGAGTGCTAAAACTGATAAGCTCTTTGACAAATACAAGCAAGGTGAAACCCAACGCTATGTCTGAAGAAATTATTCGAGGAGGCCGTCACATCGTGGCTGACACGTTTGTATCGTTGGATGTAGAACAGAAAAACTGCAAAAATACTTTGATTTTGTATCCAAATAGTTATTAAGAGGGCGTGAAGATTTTCGAATCTATATCGAACGCGTACACAGTTATTAAGTAGCAGCTACGTTGTGGTTATCTTCTTGAATAATATTACTTGAAAGTGGAGGTTTGTGTTTGTTAACTTGTTTTGTTTGAAATGTTTGTTTGATATATGATTTGGGATGTGGAATTAGTGGGATCTAACCCCATGGCGGTTTGTTTGGTAACTATTTCTTGTTTTTTTTTCTTTTTTTTTTTACAACACCATTTCTTTTTTACTACTTTCTAATCTAGGAAGGGAAAATAAAAATGAATATACAACTATTTTTTATTTCATGAAAATTAACTATTTTTTTAATCAAATATTTGGAATTATTATGCTATATTTAATTTTTAATAAGAAATACACATTTTATAAGTGTAAAATGATATGCTTGAAAATTTTAGTTTATCGTAAAGACATATCCGCTTCATCATGCATGAATGTTAATTATATGAATAATTTTTTTTATTTTTCTTTTTTTGAGTTCAATCTTATATGGGTTGGAGATTCAAACTTTTAAACTATTCATCGAAGATATATATCTTAACCATGGTGATTAGGATGGTTTTAACCCTTTTATATGTATGTGGTTAATTAATTAATATAGTAAAAAGGATGGAGGATTTTGGGGGTTGGGAAATTTGTTGATTGAGATGGGGGAAAAAGAGACATAATTTGAGGAAGTAGCACCGAAAGCTGATGACTACTTTTGAAAAATGGTGACAATATTATGGAACCACAGGCTGACTTTTTGATGGGTTTTCTTGGGCTTTGTAATTTCTTTGTCTCATTGCCAATATTCACTACATTCTTGCCCCAATTATATGAACAATTCATCTTAATTTATTAAAACTTTGCAATTTCCTTTTATAACTTATGGTATATAAAAGTCTCTATGGTGATGTGATGTGATGGGTATACAATACATGTATTTGATTTGGATATAGTTCCGGATAATATTCGAATGAGAAATTTAAATATTTGACCTCTTGGTCATCAATTCATAGATTATACTAATTGAATTATACTTATGTTGTGGATATAGTTTCACAAGTAACAACATTAGTGTCTTCCATGAGTGAGAAATTATTTGAATCCACATTTGTAATTTGAATTGTTCTATTTTAAAAAAATATAAGTGTTGCAAGAGAGTAAAGAAGGAAAGTCAGCTCAATTGACATGATATATCGACTAGTGATCAAGAGGTCGCATGTTAGTGTGTGCAGACCATGTTTCAATCTTGACATGGTTTAAAATCACTCTCAAACTTGTTTTTAATTATTTAAAATCAATTTTGATAGTATGAAAATCACGTCTAAAAGTTTACAACCAAACATTAAAGTGATTTCGAATGATTATAGACATGTTTCAGAGTAATTTGAACATGTCAAAAGTGATGTGAACGATATCAAAATCATTCCCAAACATGTTCTAGATATTGTCATTTTTACTTTGCTAAGGGATTGTTTGGGGGAGCAAGTTGGTTAAAATAATTGATGGTGGTTTTAATAGTCTCGAGTTATAATAGTGGTAAATAGTTAATACTATTAAAGTCACTTTATTATCTGTAAGTTATAATTATCGGGTCAAACGATTATGTTATAATAACTCAGTTCACCTAAGTTCAAGTTAGTGCTCCAAACATATCTAATATACTTGTATTTGAAAATTTGTCACTATAAAGATATTCTTAGATGCATTTAATGAATATAAAATAAATGCTAGTACAAAATTATTGGAGTTTTAAAAAAAATTACATAAGAGCTAAATTTATTTTACCATTCATCTTGTGCAGTAATAAGCAAGCTTAATTTTTTACAAAGTTTGATTTTTTTTTGTTGAAATTATTGAGTTTTTAGAGATACTTATTTACTTTGATTAGAATTTTGGGTGAATTTAGCAGATATTCAACATGGAGTAAAATTTTCAACACGTATAAATTTAAGTTTAGAGTTTAATTTGATAAAATTGATACAATTCAAGCTAAATTTTGGTTTATTATTATTATTATTATTTTTTTTTTCCTCCATACGTGTGTGCCGTGCGGTGCTAACTAAGGAAGCCCAAAATTGGGCTCTATACCAATGGGCCGAAGTGCGAAGATGACTTCCGCCCTGGGCCCAGTTTTGGCTCATTTCTATGCATACTCTTAAGTGTGGACAGTTTTTTTTTTTTTTTTTTAATTTAATTTAATTTAATTTAGTTATGCTGATTTGACAAGAATCTCTATTATTTATCAATTTTAAAATTAAAATTTTAATTTCATCATTTCCTTTTCTTACAATAATACATTATAAATGAGAGGAAGAAATTGAAAGCTACAAATATTAAATATAGTTGATGAAATGAGAAGTATGCAGAAATTGACCATCAATTGAATTACAATCTTAATTAACTTGCGAAATTAATACTCTCTTGCCAAAAACACTGTCCAAAATTAAAGCAGCATATTCTTGGCCACAAATTTCTTGAAAAACACCCACTTAATGGAAAATTTATTATTATCATTAATTTTGTTGGATTACCACTTGGGCAAAAAAAAAAAAAAAAAAAAAAAAAAAGTTGTTAACAAATGGAGTGTGGTGTTGGGATATTGGGTAGCTCAAAAAATAATATTATAAGTAGAGGTGCGTATGGGGGCGGGGCTAGGTAATCTTCGTCTCCTATTTCATTATTCATTCCTGCGAAATTTTTCGTTTAATTTTATGAAGACGGGATGAATATTCTTTGCAGAGAATTCGTCTTAAACGAATATTTCTCACGAGTAATTTTCTCCGCTAAAAATTTATTTTTTTATTTCATTAATAACCAATATTTTTTAAATTTTGTTATTTTAACTTGATTAATATTATATATATTTAATTTAATAAATTTTATTGGTAAGATGTGTTTTTTTTTTAAACCAAAGGAGTGTAGTTATTTATTTTTTTAATGAAAATATTATGTGTATATATATATTAAAAAAAAAATTAAACGGGACGGGGCGAGTATTGCTATTATCTGTCCCCGCCCAGTTTAGCTAACGGGACAAAAAAAAAATTTCCGCTCCCTGCCCTCATTTTCCGTGTAATCGGAGATTCCCGTCCCATTCGAGGCTGGAAAAATGGACATCTCTAATTCTAAGCATAATAAATTTTGGAAATTTGAGTGTGGAATGGAATGGGGAGAGAAGGCTAAATTATAAAGAAATATTACTTTTCACATTTACTCTTAAACTAAAAATTTGTTAAAATTTTAGACGAAATATCAATATGATCACGATGACTAGGATAATTATTTAGATTAAGTATAAAAAAACGGCATTATAATGCGTCGACTTTTCATCCAATATTTTAACGAATTTTTTATTTAAAAGATATTTTTGAAACGTTTATAAAAAGTCAATCACAATATTATAACTTTTTGAAGTGATAGAGATATTTATTTTTGAAATAAATGATAAAATTGATATATATTATAATTTAGTCTCAATAAAATAGCCTTTTTTTTTTTTTTTTTTTTTTTTTTTTTTTTTTTTTTTTTTTTTGCAAAGGTACCTGCACGCTTAATTGTCAGATTCTTAATTTAACTTGGATGGAAATTAAATTAAGTTGACCAATGGGGCTTTAACAAAAAAACAAATAGATGTGTCGTAATGTGAACCATTCGTACGTTTGAGATTCCGAAATTTGGTTGGTCTACAAAATTTCTAAATTTCTAAAATATCTGTGTTTGTGTTTATGCACTCACTTCAACGTCCCACCAAAATTACTTTTTAATACATCATTTCTCTATTTTCTCTCCATATTTTCAGTTTTTAAGTTATGTTTAATTATGAATTTCATGCTTAAACTTTTATATTTAATGTCTCATACTTTATCTAATTTAACTTAATTAGGTTCATGTTCGCGTTTGTAATAAGTTTTTACATTTTTTTTTTTTAGTTCAATAATCAACGTATGACCTTTTATTCGATAATATATGTTGTATATCAATTAAGTTATACTCAAGTTGATGTGTCCACTGGTTTGTGTGCTTTAAAAAGTTTTTAATACATCCTTATACTTTTTCATTCCGGTTGTCTAATAAGTTTTTATTAACTTCATTGGTCGTCAACACAAACCTAATTTAAAGATTAAAGCACTACTTTCTCCTCCTAAGGTTGAAGGTTTGAATCTTCACCCATATTTATTGTTTTATTTTTTAAAAACAATACTTCATCGGGTTGAATTTTATGTGTCATCATAATTTATAGGAGTCTTCGATGAATTAAGAATAGAGATTTATTGTTTAAGAAAAATAAATATATATGGGTTAAAATGAAAATGAGTGAAATGTCAATTGAAATATAAGTTAGTGGATAAGACATCAATTATGATCTCAAATGTCAATACTTCAATTGTCTATTCTCACACTTATTAAATTAAAATATATATATATATATATATATATATATATAATTGATTTAAACATAATTAAATAGATAAGATATTTTTTTTAAAAGAAGAATACTTATCTTCTTTTTTTTCTCTTTGTTAAGAAAAAATACTATTTCCTCTTAAGATCACGTGTCCAACCATAAGTAATTCATGTGACCAATAATGTAGTCAAGAATTATTCTAATTACTAGTTTATACATTACACCAGTTAAAGTTAAATTATGTATTTGACAATTAAAAAAATTGGAAGAAAAAAAAAAGACTTTCATTAATGGGAGTGGGAGGTTTGGTTTTTCCATGCAATACGCTTCCTCTACCATAAATGACCCTTTCCACGTTATCTTCTTCTAAGATAATGAGACGATGGTATGTGTTGGAAGCTCAACAATGGTTTTAAGTACCTCACCAAATAATTAAAATAAAAACTAATTTCCCCCTTTATATAATTACATACAATGATACAATACAAAAATATTAACTCCCCCATGGGCCCTTTGATAACGATAAATTAAATAAATAAATACTTCCCATTCTTATTCAACCACTTCTCAATTCATCCTAATTATATTTATTTTTTATATTTAAACTTCTTATTTATAATTTTTTTTTTTTTTTTTTTAGGGCAAACTCATAACAAAGCTAAGCTAGAGAAATATCACGAAGAATAAAAGACTCAACCTGAGGAGGAACATCCTCCACCCAAACCACACTTTGGCGAAACATCAACGCAAGTTTCGCAAGCTGGTGCGCCACCACGTTGCCTTCACGATAGGTAAAACTACAGCCACCCCCACACGCTTGGAGGAGTCGAGAGCCCACTTCCGACACAAGCACACCAACTTCTGATAAATATCCTCGACCCTCTACCGCTGCCAACCCTTTCGCCATCGCCACATGCGCACATTCTGGAACCACATAATGGCTGCCAACATCACTAAACCCCATGAATCTCGTACCACCACTCCCACACCCGCCAAACCTCCTTCCTTCACGAAACCTGCATCCACGTTCACATTGTACATCCATGGAGGAGAGGGGCTCCACTTAGCCCTGGATCGGACCACAGGAGTACCCATCAGCCCCCCCCCCCCCCCCCCCCCCCCCCGCCATTTCGCTCCCTGAAAGGTCCTCAAATAGCTCGAGGCCCATGAGCCAAGATCCGTCAACGTCTGCATCCCCTGAGTCCGAACCCGGTTCCGATAGCCCCACATCGCCTACCAGAAAACACATAACTCCTCAAAATAAGTCGTGTCTCCCCCCATCGGCTGCTGTAACAGACAACCAAACTTCGAGGACAACAAAACCCCGCGTATAAATTTACAGAACCAGAAAACGTGGGCACTCGTCTCACCCCCTTCCCACACAGGCAACACACATTCAAAATGTCAATCCCCTCCTGCCCAAATTATCCATCATGGGAAGTCGATCCAGACAAAGGCGCCACATAAAAATCCAAATCTTGTTCGAAATTCCCATCTTCCAAAATCCCTTCCACCACTGCGCCACTCTCTCAACAGAGGAAGCGGAGGCCTCCTGGCGGGCAATCTCTGTCTGAGCCAACCGGTAACCGCTCTTGACTGTGAACACCCCAGACTCCTCAAAATGCCAAATAGCATAGCCTAGTCCTCTGTATGTCGTCTATCAATCGGGATCGTTAAGATAGCGTGGACTTCGGTCGGTCTGAAATGTTGCCATAGCCGAGTCGCATCCCACGCACCCGAGTTGTGAAACAGATCACACACCCGTGTCTCAATGGAAAGAGAAGGAGGAGGGAGAATGCGCAAGCCAGACTCAGAGGGAACCCAATTGGATCCATACACCCTCACCCCCCATTCTCAATACGCCACTGAGTCCCCTTCTTCAGTAGTACCCGACCCCATAGCAAACTTTGCCAAATAGCCGACGGTCGCGAACCCAACTGTGCTGAAAAGAGGTCAGATTCTGGGAAATATCGGCCCCTCATAGCGCGGGCAAAGAATGAGGTTGGACTACGCAGCAATCGCCAACACTGTTTCGCAAGTAAAGCCTGGTTAAAAAGCCCCAGGTCCCGAAAAGCCATACCTCCTACACATTTCGGACGACAAAGAGACTTCCAGCTTACCCAATGCACCCGTCGGTCCTCATCCGATCTATTCCACCAGAATCGCGCCAACAATCGCTATATATCGGCCAAAAGTCCTTTCGGCAGCCAAAAACAGTTCATCGTATAACAAGGAATAGCTTGCAAAACAGACTTTATCACAACCTCCCGTCCCGCTACAGAGAAAAACTTTCCCTTCCACCCCTGAAGCAGGCGTCAAACACGCGACTCTACATACTCTCTTATACATAAAGCTTTGGAAGAGCAATTTTCTTATATTTTTCAAATTCATTATCAATTGTTTAACATTGTAGTCTGTCAAGAATTATTTTTTAAGTTATTTGTTATTTTATCTTCGAAATGAATAAATGTAATTGTTTTAAAATAATTATTAAATTATTATTTGATATTTGATATTTTATACACATGGTTGAACATATAATAGGTTTCCTTGAAAATGGAGTTTTTTTTTTTTTTTTTTTTTTTTTTTTGAAAAATCTTGAAAATGGAGTTATTCTTTAAAGGAAGGGAGAGTGAGATTCTTCCTTGAAGCAAATAATGTATAGACATCAATTTCATGTTCATATATATATATATATATATATAAGGGCTGGTTGCACAAATAGCAATCAGGCCCAAACTAATTGCAAAATTAGCAAACTTTAAAATGTTTTGCAAATATGGCAAAAAAACCCGTTTCTATCACTGATAGACTTTATTATATCACTGATAGACTTCTATCAGTGATAGACTATTATCTCTGATAGACTATTATCACTGACAAAAATCTATAAAAAACTGAGGTGATCAGCGATAGACTTCTATCAGTCATAAGATATCAGCGATAGAAATTGTTATATCCGCAAAATTTTTAAAAACATGCTATATTTGCAAACAATAAGTCTTAAATTGTCATTTACTACAATTTCCCTATATATAATATGTATGAAAGCAGGTAAATGTAGGTGAGCAGATACAAAAGAAAGACCAATAAAAAGAAGGCATATAATGAGTTTTGAAAATTAAATAAAGGGTGGGGCCCAATATGGTGTTTGTATCATAGAAGCTGCTGTTTCTGTTTTTTCTTTTCTTTAGTAAACTCATGACATCATGGCTTAGGAAATTGAAGAGAGGATAAATTAAAAAACTTTAAATTTCATTCAATCAATCTATTTAATTGTCGAACAGCATAGTTCAACGGACATATTTGGGTGACTACGAAGTTCAATCTCCATTTAAATATGTTATAAAAAAAATAAAATAAAATAAAAAAATTACTTTCTCACTCTCAAAGGGTCAAATGAAAAGGTTTTTTTTTTTTTTTTTTTAAAAAAAATGTACTGTAATTTTTGGGCTTTTAATTTGGGAGATGAAGAAACATAGAAAAATGGGAAAGGAAAAGGGGTTTTGAAAAAAAATAAAAAATAAAAATAAATAAATATATTGAAACCCTACTTTCTTGGGGTTTTGTGCTTTTTCCTATTTCTCTATATTTATAAATTTAAATAACTTTCCTATATATGTAACCATCCTTTTGTTTGAATTGACACTTTCAAATTGATTTTTTTTTCTTTCTAAATTTTCATTTAAGAAGCAAAACTATTATTACAATTTTTTTATTCATTTTTTTCAATAAAAGAAGGCGACTTGCAAATTTGGCTTCTAGTTAAATTTAATTTCTATGATTTTAAAATTTTCAATTTAAGTTAAATTTTATAAATTATCTTTAAAGTAAGTTTTACTCACCTGAAAAATTCACCTTTTTTTTCTTACTTATTTCTAAACTCTAATATTGTTTTAAAAAAAATTGGGTAACAATGTATGTAAAAACCTAACATATATTTTCAAAATATAACACTATACATGAAAAGAAATTGAGAATATAATAACAGTAGAAATGATTTGAAGTTTGATTAAATTAGAGAAATTAAATTGAAAATTTTGAAATTAAAAGAAAAAAAAATGGAATAAATCTAATTGTAATCTAGGAACTAAATTAAAACTTTTAAAACTACTAGAACTACAAAATTGTAGTAAATTTTAGGAAAAATACACAAACTACTCATGAAGTATGAGGTTTGTTATAATCATATTCTTAAACTTGTAATTTAATCATTCATCACCTCTGTAGTTTGTTAAATGTTGCAATCAGTCTCTTCGTTGTTAAATTATTGTTTAATTGAATTTCACGTTAATAGAAAATGACAAACTTGTTATTGACCGTTTTTGGAAAGAAAAGAAAAATCGTTTAAAGAAAGTTTTCTCGCGTTCAACCCTAAATTCTTCGAAACATTCATAAAATAAGTAATATCGAATATTTTCAAAATCAGAGTAAAATAATTTCTTACTTACATGCGAGTCAAGCATATGGAATCGTAAAGTCCACTTCAACCATAATTTAACCGCAAATGAATTGAAAACAACATTTAGCAAACCACGTCTAGTTAATAGTTGAGAGTTGATTTGTTAAATTTTTCATTAAATATATATACATATAGTTATTATATATTATTTTTTTTTTGGAGAATGAAAAAAAAATAGTGTAAAAAGAATCTCCACGGTGGTGGAGGGCCCACAGCACGCGGATAGGCTTAGAGGCGCATCATCCACCCAGTCATCATCCACACATGCTTCTCACACGTGTAACTCATATATTCCTAGACATTTCTACAACACGTGTCTATTTTCTGTCCACTGAACTTCACAACTTCAATTAATCCGCTCTGCCACGTGTCCCCTCTTCATACGTGTCCAGTCCTACTAATTCCATCTAATCTCTCTTCCCCTTAATTTTAATTATCACTAACTACAGGGGTTAATCTTTAAAAAAAAAAAACGTACAATAATAGTAAAGCATACTGAAACATCCAAAATGAGAACACGTGTGAACTCACGTGTACAGCAACTGAATCACCACGTAAATGTCGTGAACCTCGCACGCATTATGAGGAGGCCTAATTTCGGTCAAAGATGAATCTTTTGTGTTTTTTAACGCCATATGGTAAATAATAAATAATAAATAAATAAACATTTAAATACTATTTCCATCCCTACTTTTCATTCTATTTTTACTTTCAAAACTTTCATTTTAATTTAATTTATCTCAATTTTTATTATTTTAGTCTCCATTTTTTAAAAATTTATATTTTTCGGTCCCTCATTATTTAAAAAATGTATGTTTTAATTGGTGTCCGACATAAATTTTATGTATAATAAAAAATTAAAATGTATGTACTAAAATTATCAAAAAAAAAAAAAAAAACCAAAAAAAAATGTGAGTAGTATAAATAACAAAGAGTCATGATCTCAAGATAAAATAGCAAAAATTGGAAGTAGAGGTACTAAAAATAATGTATATAAACCAACATAAACATAACTAACTAACCTGACAAGAATTTCACAAATTTTTCACTGTATATATTATTTAAAGTCAGGTATTAAATTTACGTTGATATTTTCAAGACATTTCTACGTGTTTATGAGTTCGACATCGACTCAAGGGTGAATCGGCATTTCTATGATATCGTAAAAAAATCGATGAAATATTAACCAAATATAACTCGAGTAAATTTAATATTTCTATCCACCTCACATTTTATATCTTGTTTAAAGCAAAAGAATATTAGTATTAGTGTTAGTGTTACCGAGTTATCGTGTTGTCGCTGGATTACGACACACCGTTCTTGCTACTTCCACCTCATCGGACTTCGCTGAAGCTCAAATCAGACGGTTGGTGGAGGGACACGTGGACTCCGGTAGACGGAAGATTGGAATGTTGTCCCACATAGAATGGGAAAACCCTTTTCGCTAAGGAACCGCCTTTTGTTAAAAAAAAACTCCTTTCTGTTTGTGGGCGGCTTTTTACCTTTTCATCCTCCTCTTATATCACGACACGTACACACCACGACAAATTCCCCACTGAACCGGCCGCCACCGGTCCCACCCCGGCCCGCCCTTGTGTGAAAATGAATAATAATCCTTTACCAATGTTTCCATAAACGGAAAACAACCGATCATTCAAAAAGTAACTAAATATTCACCTGTTACCGAGTCCTTTAACAACCTATTATACTGAAAAATTGAACTTAAAATTTCATAGTCACTAGACGATATTGAACTTACTCCTACTCTCTTTGGCTATTACCGAATCTGTAATGAACATATAAATGTTACACGAAGAAGTAACATATATAAAGTCATCATTTTTTATTTATTTCATTCCTTGTATAAACATTACTAAATTACAAACCAAGGAGAAATAAAAAAAAAAAAACAATATTCACATTCTATAAACCCAAACTCAGGTATAATTCATCGCACCGGTCCTATTTCATAATTAACTTCTATAGAACACTGGTCAATCTTATTTTTTTTTTCTTTTTGCTACCAAGCCCACCACCTTTGTCCTATTTCCACAATCGCCCCATTTTTTTTCCCCTTTCTTCTTCCAGCCCTGTATTTACACTAAAACTTGAAAGCTAATAAGGAAAAAAAAACTACATTATATGATCCATCTCTGTATTCAAATTAGGGAAGTATGATGCTGCAGTAATTTTCATAAGTAATTAAAAAAAAAAAAGTAAGGATTTTTTATTTTTTTTTTTGTTTCAAATTTTCAATATTCGATGATGAGTCCTCCCATTGGTGCTCTATGTGGAATCCCTTTTCTCCGTTTCGCCGTTCTGTAACTGACCAAAGTTGGGGGTGGCGTTGACGGCGTGAAACTCTGCACCATTTTGTTCTTCTTCTTGTTCATCATTCTTCTCCCTTGGCTGCTGCTGCTACTGTACGATGAACCCTCCGAATCCGATCCCATCACCACCCCTTTCGTCTCGTAATTCTTCGATGTTCCCACAATCTGAACAAAACAAAACAAAACAAAACCCCCCAATTCAATTTTTCAATCTCAAAACCCAAACGCGTTTCATGGCATTGATATGAAATTACCTTGCAGCCGAGAGAGCAGAATCGGAAGGAATCGAGGAGGCTACGTTCGCAGACTTCACAGGTGTTCGTTACGCCTTTCCCAGGCCTCGGCTGTGGGCGTTCGTTCAAGAACACCACTCTAGCGCTGTTGATAATGTAGGTTTGAACGCCGGTTATGTCTAGAACTTTCTGAATTTCAGATACTCTTATCACATCGTGGTACGACGATCTTCTAATCTGCGAAACAAAAAAACCCATTACTGATTTCGATTAATGGACAAATGGGTTTGTTTCAATTTGGGGAAAATTTACCAAAAATGAAAGAAATCGAACCTGGATAGCGCGATGGTCTTTGTGATAATGGAGACAGAGAGAACAGAGAGCGCCATTCATGCAATCCAAGCAATACATATTACATTCGCTCTTATGGGAATCGCCATGGAATTTACATTGAACGAAGAAGCTTTCTCTGAGTAAAGGTTTCAGCCATGGCGGCCATCTGTTATCTCCATCATCAGGACCTCCAGCACCCTGAAACCAGAATCCGCCATTAAAACTCAAAAACAGAATCCTCCATTGAAACACAAACAAACCCAGAATGCACAGAGCTCAAAACACAAACAGAATTAGAAGAAGAAAAACAGAGAAAATCTTATGGTACCATGATTGTTCTGTTGTTGGGCTTGATTTCTCGCACAGTGGGTTGGTGGTTTTCGATTGCCAGTTTGAATGAAGAAGTAGAGAAAAGGGAGAGTGAAGAAGAGAAGAGAAGATCGAGGCGGCCGAGATTGTTGCAAGTGGAAATTGGGAAAGAAGAAAGGAGAAAGAGAAGTGGTTCTTATCTGCAAAAAGTCTAAACCGAAGTAAAAGAGAAGAAGATGCGTTGGCTGCAAGGAACTCTTCTCCTTCTTTCCTTTATAAATTTCCCTTTCATTTTCTTATTTGCTTCGGTCTTATCGCATATTTTTTTATTTATTTTATTATTCCATATTTTATATTTTATTTTAATCTCATTATTTCACATATTTTCAACCACGGATTACTTTACTTTTGCATCATTAATTATACTTTGAAATTTCCATTGAATTTCTCTTTTCTCCTTCGCCGGAAAACTCCCCGGAAACTCTGAAATCCCCATCGGAATTATTTTTAGGGTACATCCAACCCTTACATTTAAACACAATTTAGGACATGTTTATTCATTTGTCATGCATACATCAATTTATTACCCATTTTCTAAAATTTTACTTTTTTTTTCTTTATAATTTTTGGTTAAATTATGCGGTCTTTGAATTTTTACATTAACCTTTTAAATTTTCAATTTTGTATCGAATGGTCCTTCCCATATTTAAAATAATAAAAAATAATAATTAGTCTATTAAATATAAAATTGAATTTTATACTTAATGGGACCATAAACTTTTAATCTTGTGTTTAGTAGATATATAAATTTTAAAAAATGTTAAACATGTGAGAGACCTATTAGACATCAAATTTAAATTTTTTTGACCTATTGAGGTTCTAAGTCTTTCTTCAACATAGGTGACATCGAGAGAGGTAGAGATGTTTTTTCTCCGGCAGGCTTTCTCTCGTCAAGTCAAAGACGCCCCAAGACAAGGTACAATTGTTGAGAAGGGGACCTGAGAAATCCCAGGAACAAATCTTTCACTCATTGAGAAGTGAAAACTTGTGACTAGATCGTCGTGAAGAAGGATCTGACGTAAACAAAGAGGGGAGAGACTTTTTCTTACCTGCTTACCACAAAAGAAAGAGTATATCTCGATATATGATACAAAAAACCTGCCTTATGACGAATAACGTAAGAAGTTTTAAAAACATAAGATTAAAAGTTTAAGAACCTATTAGACACTTTTTAAAATTTAGGCACCAAATAGACACAAATCTAAAAGTTGAGAGACTTATTATACACTTTTTTTAATTCCATAGATCAAATAGGCATAAAGTTGAAACTTGATGAACTAACTTATAATTTAACATAATCTTTTATATATATATAGTTAAATATTTATAGTTTCTTTTTACTTCAACGTGGAGGGATTTAAACCTCGGACTTTATGGTTAAGAACATTTATTTTAGCGAGTTCTCTAATCTTATATTTTATACTTATGACTGTGAAAAATATTATTCATGTGTTAATGTGTACTATATTTACAAATTCAAGTTAACAATTAATCAAGAAAAGTCTGGACTACTAATCAAGAAGTTAGAGTTCGAATCTCCCTCCTCCATTAATTAAATGTCTTAAAAAAATCATTAAATCGAAATGGACAATATTTTTGAATTATTGTGTATTTAATGTATATAATAGTAATGTAAGATTTTAGTTGTTTTTTATGATTAAATATTTTAATTTTATTTACTCCAATGAGCTCTTTATAGAATGGTTTTAGCAACCCATTTGTTTATTTCCTTTTATTATTTTATTTCGTGTTCTTACTATAAATTTCAGAAATAATGGGATCCTTACATTAATATCCTTTGATGGGCCAATTAGATAATAAGTGGGTATTTCATTGGGTTTATAATATGACTTTAAAAGGAAAGTTAATAAAAATATGTTAAAACAAATTTGTTTAGTTTTTGAAATTTGGTTAGAACTTTAAAATATTTTGAACGAATTAATTATAAATATAATAAAATTATTGGTACACATTTTTTTCTAAAATAATATTAGAAATTTAATTACCAAAACCCTTATTATTTTTTAAAGGTGTGGCGGAAGGGGGAAGAAATAATATGATATTATTTCCTCCTATATTTTATTCAACATTACGACCTAATTTTGGGAATCCATTTTTTGGAAGTATATATTTGTATTTATTATTCCAAATGAAAAAAAATAAAAAATAAAATATATTATATCTCTTTGGTCAAATAACCAACCAACAATTTCATTTTCCTTTACTTTATAAGAAATATCAATCCCCATTAATTAATTTTTAAATTATTGAGTATTGGGCAACCTAATGCAATTTGATATATATGTGGTGAAAAATGAAGGTCCCACACTTAGCTTTGGTGTTTGAGACATGCTTATACCAAATTTTGATGAGTTTCTCTTGATTGTGAATAAGCTTAAACAACCAAATCGAGGATAACTCAATTGATATAAAAACGTGTTCAATCTCTCACCCTTAATGTTGCATTAAAAAAAAAAGAAAAAAAACGACAATTTTTCACTATATATATATTTTCGTGAGTATCTGAGTCAGCTTACGCACACCTCGATTAAATTCACATGACCAACTGTCTGACCCAACAATATTTAGTTGTTAGGAAAATTCGTACGAAATTAATTTCTAAATAAACGCCCACAAAAGAATTCAACAATTAACATTAAAATTGTTATTACTCATACAATAATTTGTCACTCCTCACATAGTCCTATATGGAACTTGTTTTTATTAAATGTCATTGAAAAATATTGAAATAAGACTATAATTTATTGAGAGTTTTTTTTTAAAATTAATATATCTCCCCCAAATAATGGGGATTTGCTTTGGACAACAAATATATGGGTTGATATTGGGTATTGTGCAATCACAAGTATTAGGATTAGGTAACAATGATTTTAAAATTCATATGTGCATTTCTTTTAATAAAATAAATGATGAAACTTTAAAATGGAATGTAAATCAACTAATTGATAAAAGAGTTGCAACAAGTTTTTTTATTCTACACAATAAAGATTTAAAAAAAAATGCAGAGCTAGAGCTTATAATCACAAAATTATAAGCAAAATTTCTTAATAAAGGTGGTAATTTGTCACCTTAAGAAAACAGAAAGAAACCAAAATGTCTTAATTTTTTTTTTTTTTTGGACTTTAAGTTTGTTTTCATTGTACAATAATTTTCATATTTTTAAAGTTAAAAAACAAATATTTTAAAACTATTTTTATTTATTTATTATTTTTCATAATTTAATTTAGATTTTGGAAATGTGTAAAAAAACTAGTAACAAAATAAAGAAATTGAGAGATTAAATAGTTATGAAAAGGCTTAATCAATATAATCATTATACATCCTACTTTAAGATATTCAAGATGATTTCTATTAATTTATTATTTTAATTTGATTTATTATTTTTGTTGTTGTACTAAAAAGAAGATAACATAGTCTATAATTATCTAAAAAATTATTTATATAAATATTTTATGATATCTCTAGTGTTTGTTGGATGAGGAGAAGAAGGTTGAGAACAAATTTGAATTGGGTCATGGCAGGTGAAACAATTGGGCAAAGCAATATTTAAGGATGAGAGACAAATGTTAGGAGTCAACTTATTGAATGTTTGGTCGTCTTTGCAACATTTTCCAAAAAAATGTTGTAAAAATGTCTCAATTTTGGACCATTTCTTTAGGCTACCCTTCAAATTACTCTCCCATCATACACACCCAACTCTATCCTACCCTACTATGTTCTATTATTTATTCGTTTTTTTTAACGACATGTGGAGTGTAGATTCGAACCTAAATTTTTTGGTAGAAAATATACTAGTTGAACTATGTTCATGTTGACTCGTTTAAAAGTTATTGAACTCTTCTTTTTTAGACTAATTTATAATATGATAATTAAGTCTTTCGCATTGCTAAATATTAAAAGAACGATAATTTATAAATTTTAAAATATTAATACTGTATTGATTTTTTAAAAGAACCGACAATTTTGAGTTAAGGTAAGTTATTATATAATAATCAACTTGAACATAATTCAGCTGGTTAAGATATATACATTTGATTAAGAATGAAAGTTTAAGTTGTTCGAAAAAATAGAGTATATTTGGTTACACTTACAAACTTAAGTCCCATATTTCTAATGAAACCTTAATCATACTTATTATTTTGATTTGCTAGTAAACATTTTTTTTTTACCAAACTAAACAGATGTGTTTCTATTGAAAGGACACAAAACTATAAATAATAAATAATTCAATCTCACAGTTGACCCAAATGCTTTAAAATGGATTTTTTTTCTTCTCATTTTCCACTTAAAAAAGATTGTAATGATCAAATTTATTTCTAATCCTCAAATTATATGGAAAATATAACTTAAACAACGTATATTTAAACAAAGGGTTGCACAATTATTTAAGAAATAAAACCACAAGATTCATGCCATTAACTACTAAGTAATAAACTATACCTTTCCACAAAAAAAAAAAAAAACTAAGTAATTACACAATTAATTATATTTATAAATCAGATAATTAATGCTGACACATTATTATTATTATTATTATTATTTTTTTATTTTTTTTTGAGAATGACACATTGAATTAGTAGAACACTTTAATTAATTAGAAAATTTTGCGATTCCCTTCCTTGTTTGGATTTTATACAACAATAGAATCTACCATCTCAACTTTATACTACCAATCAATTTAATGTTGAAATTTTGTATGAAACAATAACTTTTGGCCATGGGATTAGGGTGATTTAGACATGAAACCTAATCCACTAGATTAATAAGCTTATTAGTTCTTAATTGTCACATTAGTTATTACTTATTAGCATCCACCCCACTATTTTGAGGGGGAGAAAATCTGAAAATATTTTGTTATCAAACGAGAGTTATAACTAAAAAATATTTTTTGCTCTCACATATTATCAAATTAATGAGAGTGCAATTTTAATGTGTGTAATATGGGGATTTTTTAACACCATCCTCTTCAAAAGAAAAATATTTGATATCTACTTTTTATTTATTTATTTTTTAACACAAAAATATAAAAAAATCACATTTTTTTTTTTTTTTTTCTATATTATATGTATATTGAGTTATATATATATATATGTATATATATATATATTCCTTCAATTTATAATATATATATATGCGCTTTTTTCATAATAATATAGTCTTGTGTTTTTTTTATTATTGTACTAATTTTTTTTAATAAGGCTCATATTGTACTAATAGTTATTTTATATATCGATTTAATAATATTATTTATCAAAATTCTTAATTTAACAATCAATTTATATGTTAATATGAATATAGTTCAACCAATATATTGTATAAATTATGGATCAAACTCTCTATTCTTATGATTTTTTTATTATATTTATGTAAGATTGATTAGTATGTGAACTCCACATATTATGATTTTTTATTATATTTATGTAAGGTTGATTAATGTGAACTCCACATAACTATATTTTATCTATGAATTTAACATTAATTACAAGATTCTTTTTCTTTTTTTCACCAAAGTGGCTGGATTTGATGGGAGTGACAAAGTGGATTAAGAAATAATTATATGAATACTGAAATATGGCATCATTCTTGGCAGGCAATCATGTACCACAACCAGAAAAGAAAAGGTAAAGAAACCATTCATTAAAAAACATAATAATTATCCTCGTTGATAATACATTAATCAGTCTTTAAATAGTACTATTTATTATGAAAGCAGGCTTGTTTTTGTTAAGATAAAATTGGAACAACAAACCATAATAATTAGAATTAATACAAAATTTATGTGATTCACTAGCGGTGTGTTAACTACATTCACGAACAAAAAAAAAAAAAAAAACAGTTGATATTATAAAATATGAGAGATTATAAATTACAGACTAAAAAGGGGCGACGTAAATCATTAAAAAATTTATATATGTTGTCAAACCGAACATAGCTCAATTGACATAAAATTGTGTCTATGACTATATATATATAAAATGGGTCAAAGTCCAATTCAGATAATGGTAAAACAAAGATCAAATTTTCTTTGGGGGTGTTGCCCCCATACTCCCAATCAAGCGCGAAACCCCCGTACTGAATAATTCGTAGCATGTCAAACAGATTCAAGGTATGCATGAACTTTTATTTATTATTATTTTTTATATCAGACATGAAGATTGAACTTGATATGACATATTTTTTTTATATACATGAGTGTCCGGGTCAGCTTACGCGCACCACAACTAATCTGATGGGACCCTACAACATTTGAGAGCCAAGAAAACCCTTAGTAAATTAATTCCTAGGTAGGTGGTCACCAAAGATTGAACTCATTCCCTTCTAAGAAGACATTGAAGTCCCAAGACTCTTCATGATCACTAGACCAATCATTGATGGTTAATAACTGATATAGTTAATGAGAATAAAAACATGAAGTTATAATGTATCTCTAAGGCATGTGGCTGTTTCTTTCAAATCGTCGAACCTAAATTTTAGTATTTATCTATCTTAATCAACGAGTTAAAATTATCGACCACATTGTATAGTTGTTTCTTTAAAACCGTCAAATTTAAATCTTAGTATTTATCTTTCTTCATCTAACCGATCAAAGCTATCAACCACATTTTATCCACGTCCTCGAATAATTTTTCATTGTGACCAACTTTATTTAGAGTAGAAGAGTGAATGCATGGCAATCCAGTTTAGAATGCATTGTAACAGAGAAGACCTTGACCTAGTCATTGAAAAGGAATTTTATTTTAAGAATTTCTAATATTGTCCTCCTCATTCAAAATAAATAATAAATAAAGGGGAGAAATTGGAAATTAACGGTGAATTTTGGGCGTTTGTAAAAATTGTAGTCAACGCTTTTAGAAGACGCGGTCAAGCCACGCGCCCACCAGGCATGACTAATGGCGTTTGTGCGTACGTGTTTCACACGTGTGGGCCTTCCTTTTTTATTTTTAAGTTCTTTGGGCCCCATCTGTGGGCCTTCCCCTCGGAGATCACGCCTTGTCGGTCCCACCAACCGTTTGATTTTCCGGCCCAATGGGCTATTGTGGCATTTTATGTAAATAAAACAAACTCTGGGCCCTTTTTTATTAGAGTAACTCTCGAGTTTCGAGGAGATGTGGTTTGCATGACGTGGATCTTCCAAAAATTAATCATTAATACTCACATTATTGCTATCCTTTTTGTTCGTGATCTGTTCTATTCTACGGTTTATGATACAAAAAGTTAAAAACACTTTTTTCTAGTTTAAAAAAAAAAAAAAGTTTTATTTAAAAACATTTCAACTACATTTCATCTATTTTCTCTTAAAAAAAATAAGCATATAAATCATAATTTTTTTTTCCAAAGATATTTTAATTAACGGGGAGATTGAATCTATGATCTCTTAGTTAAAACATAACTGTATGTCAATTGAGTTATGCTCAATTTGACTACTGTTCACACGAGATTTCGACGAAGGATAGAGATTCGAACACGTGTAAATGAATTTGAATTTGTGTTGTATTGTATGTATTTGTATCAGTGCGTAGTGGATTACAATCTCTAATGTATGATCTTCTGATTCTTTCTCTCTCAAATGTAAATGTGTTTCGAGGGCTTTGCAGCTTGTTCTCGATGTTGAATTTGGATCGAGGGCTTCGCAGCTTGTTCTTGATGTTGAATTTGGATCGAGGGCTTTGCAACTTGTTCTCGATGTTGGATTTGGATCGAGGGCTTCTTAGCTTGTTCTCGATGTTGGATTTGTATCGAGGGCTTCGCAGCTTGTTCTCGATGTTGGATTTGTATCGAGGGCTTCACAACTTGTTCTCGATGTTGAATTTGGATCGAGGGCTTCGCAGCTTGTTCTCGATGTTGAATTTGTATCGAGGGCTTCGAAGCTTGTTCTCGATGTTGAATTTGGATCGAGGGCTTCGCAGCTTGTTCTCGATGTTGAATCTGCAGCTTCGCGTAGCGGTGAAGTCTTCAAATGTTTGAACTTGGAGTGGTGTTCAGTCTTCAGGATTCAGGGAGTCTTGTGAATTCTCTCTGAGCTCTTAGGAGAAGAAATTTTCTGAACCCTGCAAATGAAAATGAGCTCTCTATTTATAGAGCTCTCATGGGCCTGGTGGGCTTGGGCCTGGATTCAATGGGCTTGGGCTTTGGGCCCAATGGGCTTGAGTTTAAACCCAATGGGCTTTTTAATCTTGGGCCCAATGAGTTTGATCTTTGGGCCAAATTGTCTTTTGCATATCTCTCTGGCCCGATTCGATTTCGAGCCCAATTGCAGTTTGACCGAATTTGCTCGGTCAAGTCTATCTGATCCCCGGTCGTGATGGAGACACGTGGCGACCGCTGATTGGCCGAAATTTCTCGGTCAACAACTACAAATTATTAGCTTACTACATTATAATTTCCAACAATTTAATTCATATGTGAAAAATATTGTGAAAAATATTGTAAAGATTTAATGAGAATTCCTACGTATGTAGATCGATAAACTGATTAGAGATTAAATGTGTTTATAAACTACAAAAATTAAGTCGTTACATAATTGTTGCTATCAAAATCCATATAGGTTAAATGCACAAACCTCCACATGACATAAACAATAGGTTTGTTATTTTGAAGAAGAGATTACATGTAAGTGAGAAAAAAAGAACACCGATGTAGTATATTAGCCACACACGCGCTCCGAGAGAAGAAGACGCGCTCCGAGAGAAGAGAAGAACACTTGTGTGGTACTTTAACCTTCCTTTTCCTTACTTTCTGCTAAGTGTAGGTTGGATCAGATTTCATCTGGGCCTTTCCATGTTATGGGTCGGTCATATGCAGGCCCATGTGGCCCTTCGATAGACTCGTCATCGACCCTTCCCTGGTCGAGGGCGAGGTGGAGAATTTTGGCACGTGTTCAATTTTTTGTGCCCTAATCTTCATTTGGATCGACTTCAGCCGAAACCCAACTTTATTTTCTTTACCTTTCTATTTTAAATCTCTTGTCTATTTTGACTCATAACAATAATAAAAATTAATACTTAATTTTGATGAGATGTTTCATAGTACACTATATTGTTATAAGTTTGAAGGTACAAGAACCAAATTACGACAAACTAAAGTTTATGGACTAAATTGTTACAAACTAAGGATTAAGGATTAAAGTCAACAAGAATATAACTCAATTAACATATTATAAAAAAATAAATAAATTAAGGACTACATTGTTCATGGATGCAAATAATTTTTAAAACTTCAAAAACAAAAGTAAAATAGATTTTTTTAAACCGAGGACTAAATGAAATTCAAACATAATAAAAATTGTTGCTGAAAGTATCTTTTTTTTTTTTTTTTTTTTTTTTTTTTTTTTTTTTTTTTTTTTTTGAGTACATTGGGGTGTGGGGATTCAAATCACTGACCTCTTGGTCATCAAATCATACATATGTCTATGTTCGCTTTGGCGAAAGTATCTTTTCTTTAATACTGTTAAAAAAATACTTTTCCAATAATAATAGAATGCTATGATTAATAATGATCATCTTCTTAATTAACTTAAATCAGTATTTATAGAAAATATATTTTTTCAATTCAAATAAATTGTATTCAATTTTATGCGCTTATTATCGCATCAAGAGAATCAAATCATATTTGTACTTAAAACAAAAAATTCAAATCAAATTCCAAAAGTTTTTTTTTTAGTTCACAAAAAGTCAGTTTTGAAGATCTTAGCTCTTGAAAAACAACTTTCCAAAATCAAGCTCAAGCCTAAAAGGAGTTTTCTTTTGTCAATAAATTGTAAAAGTAAAAAACTAATCATAAAAACAAAAAAAAAAACATAATTTATTTCTATAAAGGAATAATGCTTTCTTTCAATAAATTGGCGGTGTATATATAATGCTAAAAAGTAGAATTAGATACTCAATAATAGGCAGCCTATTATGGAATGAGAATATATCTTTATTGTGTGTTTTTATGTGTTTTTTTAGTACAATAATTATAAAATCGAGAATAGAAGGATGGATATTTGACTTTTGAGATAGTAATTTGTGTTCTTATTCACTAAGTTAGATTCAAATTTAGGGAGTATATTTATTCTTACTCTTATGTATTTTCTTTTATCATCATTTACATTCATATTTATAACCAAAAAAAAAAGAAAAAAAAAATAAGATATAATGACGGTACCATGAATTATTAATCATGATCACACTCACATAAATACTATACAATTTAATGTATATCACATTTTTGAATTTCCACATCAAATTATAAATATTAGAGTTTTTTTAAGAGCAAAATAAAGCTCACTACCATGCTAAGTAATAACCAAATCACTCAAACAATATGCCTCGATTTCAGGAGGGAAATCCTCCATCCAAATCAAACGTCGTAAAAAATTCAAAGTCATCTACCCTAACTGATGTGCCACCATGTTTCATTCCCTAAAGGTGAAGCTGCAACTCTCCCTAAAAGGATGAGGGAACTCCGTACACATATCCGCAATCAACATTCTCACTTCCGTCAAATTCTCAAAAGGTTCCTCGAACATGTGATACACCCGAGAAGAATCTGTATCTAACACCATCGAGCTTAAATTCACCTTCCAAGCCAAAATATGTTTCTCGGTTGCCGCGAGACCTTCTGCCATTGTTGTGCAGAATTAGTGCAATAAAATACCGCAAGTGTACGGATCAAGTTTTAATATAGTGTATTGAAAATACGGATATCGTCCTCAGGATTGGTTTTCTAGTTCACCTAATTACCACGAATACTACCACTCAATTTTATTTAGAGAAGAAAAATAAGAGGATATGGTAAAAACAAAATAAAACATAAAATAAAATATGGAGAACAATAAGGAGAGATATATCCTAGGGAATTGACTTGAACAATGACTTCACCGTTATCTCATCATATTCTTCATTCATTAAAAGATGTTTTAATCAAATTCTAGATTGTTGACAAGTTCTACCCTATAGACTTGTTATTCTCTGTCGAGCAATAACAATATTCTTTGAAAAGTAAATTACCTATATCTCTATGGCAATTCAAACAATTCAAATATGAAGAATGTAAAACTATAATTGTCACAAAACCTACAAGGATATGTCTATCTCATGTATAAACTAGGGAAAACAATTCAGGATCATCAACAATAATCGTCTCTCGACCTCAAATTATTGATATAAAAATCATGCAAAGAATGGCCAAATCCTAACATGCATTAAGCTCAGAAAAATTCTCACAACCAATATGAAATTGAAATACCATCTATTAATTAAGAAGAATAAAATTCAATAAACGATTACATCAAAGCTCAAAGTCAAGAGAGTTTAGCTCATAATGTTCAATAATTCAAAATATAAACTCAAAAATAAACCCATGACAAAAACTACAAATTAAAAGGGAAAGAAGAAATAAAACTCGTGTCGATTCCACGTTTCCGCTGCAATCTCCACGATCCCGAGCATGTAAATCTGTACTTTGTGCTCCCAAAATCTCTTCCAACTCTAAAAAGTATGTAATTTGAAAATTAGGATTTACTCTCCAAATCGGCTCCCAAAAACCTCCATAAAAATATGTATTTATATGGAAATTTAGGTAACAATCGTGCATAATAGGTCTGGAGGAGCTCGGATCAGGTGTAGCGCGCATCCATTGAGTTTGATGTAGGTGCGGAGGCTGAAGGCATGAGAATGAAGCAACGGTAATATTAAACGAAGCAGGAAAGAAGATACAATATTACAGCTGGTGCAGTGGTCAAGGGGTTGCTTGGGCTGAGCTGTGCGCGCTGGTTGTCCCAAGTTCGAGCCCGGATGGCGTTTTATTTTTTTCTTTTATAATTTCCAGCGCCTAGGCGCTCGGAATGGGCGCCTAGGCGCTATCCTCTCGGGTTTTTGACTTATTTCCCTTCTTTTTATCACTTGGGAACTTCAATTTTCATCCAAAAAACTTAGTTTTCACCACAAAGCTTCTAAATTCTCCAGTTTGCTCCAAAATGCTCGATATCTATAAAATAATCAAATATAATCGTGAAAGTACACATTTAATCCTCTACACTAGCATAAAATAAGTCATAAAGATAGCTCATTAATTGTGCTATCAAATACCCCCAAACTTAAGTGTTTGCTAGTCCTCGAGCAAAATAAAACAAGGTCACTAATTGAATCAATGAATGCATGCAAGTGACTCAAACCTCAGTGTTCATAAAACAAATAATCCAAAATTTAAGGACATATTAAACCACAACCCATCAATAAGACATTTAAAAGTAAATCATTGTATCTCTTACGTGAGTGTGTGCTAATTAATATTCCCTTGATATCTAAGAATACAAATAAAGCTAAACACACATCAATGTCTTAAGTTATAGTGACAATCAAGAAAATAAGCATTCATAGGCTACATTTTGTACCAAAAACTCAAGCATCTCATCAAGTTACCAAATTCGAATGCACAAGACCTAACACCCTCACAGAATTTCACTCAATACTCTCAGCTGTTTATGGTAATTATAGGATAAACACTCGAACCAAAACATAAAAGATTTTCACCATAAGCTTGATAATATATCACATCTTCATCATCGATGAATAGAATGAATGCAAAAAAATTCAAGGGTCTCATTTTGGTTGTACTTGGGCTTAGGTAAGGGTAGATGGATGAAAATTTTAAGCTACTAGAATGAAAGAATTATAAAACTTTTTCACATGAAGCTCAATTTTTCGACTCTTGAACAATGATCATTTTTTAACTTTGTTGAAACATTAACTTCCCTTCGAACTATTTTGCTTCTTTTTTTTTTTTTTTTTTTTTTTTTTCTTTTTTTCTTTCTATTTTTTTTTTCTTTCTAAAAGAAGCTAAGAAAGATATGCTTCCCTTTGACTATTCTATTGACATATGATCAACTTTCTTCTTTTGATTGACTGAGACTTCATGTGGTAAGCAAATATAATCCTTCATTTCAGGGTTCAAAGAAAGGAAAATAACAAACAGATGGATTTATGGCTTGTAATGTGGTAATTTTCCAATGAACAGGTCTAAGACTCAAAATTTGGCTTTCTAAGGATTATGTCTAAGGTAGGCTCTTTGAGAAAGCTAAAAGTGGTTTTACCTAATTGCCCTTGTGAAATTAAAGCATTCAAATCAATTCAGAGATTCCAGACATGCATAACAAAGCAAGTTCTAGAAAAATCAATCATGCATGGTAATCACACAATTTAAGAGATTAGCACCGTGTAATGGAGGTGCTTAATGGCTCAAAAACTCACAGAAAAGCAGGGTAGTTTGACATAAAACCCTATGCATTCTTCATTCAATAACTCAAAGAGACACCATCATATATTTTTCAAAGAAAAATCTAATCATGCTTATCCCTTTCATGCTTAAAACTCAAAACAAAGATGCACATTTAGCTTCCAAAGTATTCAATGATATCATTAGGGACAAAAAAAAAATACAAAAATTTACTCAGTTTAGAGGCATAGTCTCATAATCCAAGAATTTCAAATTATCAAACTTAGAACACTTCCTAGGTTGTCATAATCACAAGCAATGCAACAAAGATTCAATCATGAAGAGCATGCTCAAAATTTAAAATTTAAGCTCAAAATCATGCTATTCAGGACTCAAAGTGAAATATTTCCACCCCCAAACTTAAGGCATACATTGTCCTCAATGTATAAACTACTAAGTAATGCGAAGGACAAAGAAAATACAAGAGTGGAGAATACTGCCCTGATAAATGAGAGAGTCAACATTAGCAGTAGATTTGTGGAAGAGATTGATGGTGATCTTGCTCCTACAAAAAAAAAAAAAAAAACAGAAACATGAGAACCACGACACACAATAAAATAAAGAAAATAACAAAAAACTTAAAAACTTAAAGAATGTAAACTTGGGTTGCCTCCCAAGAAGCGCTTTATTTAACGTCTTAGCTAGACGGGAGGAACATTTATGGGTCAGGGTACATAAAACTCCTCTATTTTCTTCGGTCCCTCCTTGCTTGAATCGATGTAACCTACTAAGTTTAGTAGGCTCACTTGTTTCTCATGGGTACCTGAAGAATAAATATTTTTGTAATTTTTGTTTATAGAAATAAAAGAAGAAAAAGACATAAAATCAAAATCAAAATTAAAAGACTCGTGAGAATAAAGAAAAGAAATATCAACTTTAAAAGGAAATTCTGAAAATAGAATAAGATGAGGATTTTCAGCCTCATATTCTATTACTTGGATTTCCTTTTCCATTATTGGCTCAATTTCTTTCTTTATCTCACAAACTTGAGATAAATTAAAAAAAGGAAAAATAATAAAATAACAAAGAAAAATAAACAATAAAAATAAAATAAAACTCTAAAGTAAGATCAAGTGAGTTCTTCACAATATTAAGTGAACTAAATAATTGTGCTATCAGCCATCAAGGTACTCCGCACATGCGGAACCCACATCACCGTTGCCAGCATAACTCGTCTAAAAAAATCACGAATCTCAACTTTCATTCCCCCGTGCCATGGACACTCAAGAATCTAGCATCTACCTCCACCTTATAGAAAATGAAAATAAAAAGTAAAATGCAAAATAAAGAAGGAATTGGAGAAAGGAGGGCCAAAGAAGTTGCCAAGTAAGTGGCTAGACTTTATGGCCACCAACGACAAAACAAGTTGACCCAATTGTCCTTGTCCCATATTCATCTATAATCACTTTCATTATCAAAAATAATAAAGTATATGGAGCTTTCTAATTTTAATTGGTCATTTTTTCCTTTTTAATTCTTTTTTCTTTATCTTAATGAATGACTTATATTTGTATGGTGGATGAGTAGTTGGTTGAGAGAGAGATTTTTTTTTTCTTTCCTCATTTTGGCCAATCCAAATCTTTATAATGTTATTTTGGTCTAATTTTATTTTCTTTCATATATATCTAAATAGCTGCACTTATTTACTCCCAAAGGATAAGGATAGCTACATTACATCTCTTGTTATAATTATTGGACTTCAAAACCATTATTTCATAAATAAATAAAAAATCAAGTTAATTATTGAGAGTGTTGAATGATTTCATGTAATCAACTTTCGTCAAGGGAAAGGATTTAACGTCAGATATTGATAATGCATGTCAAAATCTAATGTCTTATTCTTAACCCAATTGTTATGAGTAAAATACTTTAGTCCCTTTAGTCTTAACGAAAGTCCTACAAAGAAATTGAATCCAGTCAAATCAAAGAGAAGAATCGACTCCAAGATCAACTCAGCCAAATAAAGAGGCCAACATCCCATGGGATCGGCTCGCCAAACAAAATGGAGGTTGACCTCCCATTGGAATCGGGTCAAAAACAAGAGAGAAACCAACCCCCATTAGGGTCAGTTCGACTGTGAAAATTAAACACTTCCTTCCGGGCAGTTACGTAATCTTCGTAACCTCCAAGAACTATTAACGCTATGATGACCCGTTTAATGACACAAAATGGTCATATGAGGAGCTTATAAAATAAGAATATTTATGGAGGAAAAAGTGATAAAAGACTTTCTTCATGAACTCCACTCTTGCTATATCACTCTCATATCTAACCTTGATCGTCGAAGTCCGTGTGGCTAGTGTCACACCGATGTAAGACATCACATATGTCTTTTTTTTTTGCAGGGTTATACTCGTTTTCACCGTTGACTAAATTCTGGTGTCAAGAATAATGAAATTTATATCGTACATATAATTGAGATTTTTTTTTTCTTTCTAATTTCTTTGACGTTCATTGAAAAAAGTTTAGGCAAACTTTATTGGATAAAATATATTTGCATGAGGCATAATGAGATGGAAAAAAAAAACTGAAATACTCATGAATGCTAGCCATAAAAGGTTCAGAAGAAAACAGCATAAAATCAAGGATGCTGTTTTCCTTTTGGTGGGTTCATAAAAGTTTTAAAAATGTGTATGCTTTAAATTAATGATTGTAAAGAAAAAGCAAATTCTACATACAATTTTTTTTATTTTTTTATTTTTTTATTTTTAATTATTGGTATTTCATCATTGTTACATGAATTCTTTTCTGGCAATCATACAATAGCCTTTCTTTTATTCTAGGACAGCTTCTAATATTCCATTTCATCATTGTCTAATTATATAATAATGCCACATATTATTTCAGAAAAATAAAAAAATAATAACACCACATATTTATTTATTTATTTATTTTTTTTATAGATTATATTATAGATTTAGTCTCGTATAGTTTTGATATAGTTTATTTGTTCTCTATGATTTGATTAGATCTCGATTTGAATCATAATACAATTATCTAAACAGAAAACATTAGCTTATAGATAGAGAAACTAAACTCAAATCAAAAGGATTAAATTGAAAATTTTAAAATCATAACCACTACATTTATGAATTAACCACAATTTTATATTATTTTTTAATCAAATACCTCAACAACTAAAAATGAAAAGAAAAAAAAATAGTAAAATGTTCCTATTTTATGGTTTCCCTTAAATATTAGGTTTTAAAAAACTTATTTTTAAAATATTGTAAGTGTAATTCAGGTAAAATACGACTTTACTAGCGGGGAGCAAAGTTGTCTCTTAAAGAGACGACTTTGTGTCTACTGTCACGAAGTCATCTTTTAAGGAGATAGCTGAATTAAACCTAAAATAAGTTAGAATATATATTTTTAATAAAAAAAATTGTTATTTTATTGTATATTTGCTCAATTTTTTTTTTTTTTTTTTTGGAATAACATGTATGTTCATTTTTAATTAGTCATGGTTAAAAAAGTTCAAACATTTTTTTTATTTGTAAAATAGTTAGTATTTAAAACGATGACATGAAGTAAAATAGCTTCCAATGGATTTTTTGAAGGTTTCCGAATATTATTCTATACCAAAATCTGAATAAAATTGAGAATGGGCCTTGATGGAGGTCCACGGAAACATCCTCCAAAGCAAACCAATAGCCCATTCTTTTATAATGAAGGTCCACATCATGGCCCATGAACAATTTTGGGCTCAAATAATACTGGCCCGAAGAACCAAACCCAGTCAGTTTCGGCCCAAATGAACCAGAAATAGTGTAATTTTGAAAAATTGCCAACTTTAAATTCAAATGACCAAGGGTGGTGTTTTAGAAGGGGTCTTTTTAAATGTTCACAAATATAAGTAACTTAACCTTCACTCTTAATCTCTAAGAAATGCTAGAATACAAATTATGATCAAACAAATCAATGATCAGAAAAAGCTCGCGACTCTCATCCACCCTTGATCTTCAAAGCACTCCACAAGTAAGATAAATCAATTGTGTGTTGAATTCTCTAAATATAGATGCATACAAAAGCTTGAAAGTATTCAATGTTTAACACTCAAAATACTACATCTTCAATTATGTTTTTTTTACAACAATGTGAATGACTTTTTACAACCTATTAGAAACATTCTAGAATTCATAATTACAAAACATATTAAGTACTGCATTCAAAATATTAAAGTATAACACATGTATTTAACTAATACATTCACTTCTTTAATGTTTACATGCATTGGACATCAAATAAGTTAGATATATCTGATACGTATGCCTCATTATAGGAGAATTTCAGTGGGTAGCAAAATAAATTAGCATATTTGCAAATCTAGCTCATGTTTTTTGAGTTTATAAATATACCAAAATTTGTAATTGTTTTTTTCTTCTTCATTTTTTCACAACTTTTTTTTTTTTTTTTGAGTACATTGGGGGTGGGGGGTTTCGAACCACAGACTTCTTGGTCATCAAGTCATACATATGTCAGCTGAACTATGCCCGCTTTGGCCATTTTTTCACAACTGATATACCTTATGTTTGGTGTATCGGTCACAACTAAAATAACTTATATTTGGTATATCGGTTTATTAGTCACAAATGATATACCTTATATTTGGTGTATCAGTCTATCAATCACAACGAATACACCAAATTTAAATATATCAGTCAGATACACCAAATATAAGGTATATCATTTGTGACTAATAAACTGATATACCAAATATAAAGTATATCAGTTGTCACTGATAGACTACAATTGATAGACTAATACAAAGTATGAAGTATATCAGTTGCGAAAAAATATTATTTTATTTTTTTTTGAAAATTTTGCTATATTTGTAAACTCTAAAAATAGGAGCTAGATTTACAAATACCTTAATTTATTTTACTATCCACCCCCAAGATTTCTAGCATTTACGGTTTCAATTTGAGAGTTTAATATTTAGAGTTTAGGGTTAAGAGTTATGATAAACCTTAAATTTAACATTTAAGAAAAATCCTAAATCTAATCCTAAATATCAAACCTTAAACTCTAAAAATGTAAGGAGAGATAAATTAGGGGAAGCATTCAAAAAAAAAAAATTAAAAAGAAAAAAAAATTGAAAGTTAAAAAAAAAGTGTTTGACACGTTATACCATATCGTTGAATCATGTCTGTGTACTCCCTATTAAATATCATGTATGAATGTCTTTTGTAACTCTCCAAATTTCGTGCATCTCTTTGTCACCTCTCACAAACTCATGACAAATCTAAAAGAAATGCATGTTTGAGTTGAACTTCTTCTACACTAATTAGATATGATAAATTAATTTTTTTTTTACGATACTTTATGCCGATCGGATGAGGACCAACACTTTCATTTATTTAGATTTTGAGTTCAATTCTAACGTTGACATTTACCAATGTCAAAAATTTTAAATTAATCTCAAAGAAGATGGTAGAAGTAATGTATAATGATGAAAGAAATTACAAATTTGGAGAGGAAAAAGAAAATGCATATTTATTGAGAGTAAAACTAAGAAGGGATGACGAGGAATCTCAAATAAAAAAAACATAAACAAAAAACGTTTGGAGCGAATATTTTTCATTTAATCACAATGTAATGCTCTTTTGCTATAATATATTTTTTTTTTCTTCAGCTATCATACCGTGCTATGCTTTTGGTGGCCTCTTTCGCTATAAATTGAGCTATGCTTTTGGTCTCTTTCGCTAGAAATTGAGACTGTAGACTTAGGCTACGATTCAAGTTGCATAAAGTTTATCTTTTATTACTTACCCATTAGAGTTTGTATTTACAATTTTCAATTTGAATGGCGAACGCGAGAGAAAACGAAGACCCAAAACGACACCGGATCTTCACCTACGGGACACTGAAAACAGGGTTTCCAAATCACAACCTAATGATGGATCTCGCCGATCGGAAGGACGCCCTTTATCTGGGCAAGTATTCCACCCATTTTTCATTCCCACTCCTATTGGGGCCTTACGGAATTCCTTATCTCATCAATCTCCCCGGTTCCGGCCGCCCGGTCCTCGGCGAGCTCTACGCCGTCTCCGACCGTGGCCTCGCTCGGATCGACGACTTGGAAGGCACCAGCATCGGTCACTACGACCGCCTGCCGGTTCAGGTCGTCGGTGTCGACGGCACGGCGGCGATTGGAGGTGAGTGCTATTTCGCTGGGAGGGGGATCGGAGAAGGGCTGTGGAATGGGAAAGGGAGAGAGGGGTTGGAGGAGTATACGGAGAGGGAGGCGCTCAAATATGTGACAAAGGACCAAAGATCGGAGAACCGTCTTCCATGAATTTCAGGGCAGATTAATGGTTCCATTGGAAAATTTCATGAACTTACAAGGGTACTTTGGTAGTTTCATGCTTTTTCAAAATAATTAAAATAAATAAAGGCTCTTTAAATTTCCTTCCTTACTTTGAAGTTTGAATATGTCTGGAATCCCGTTCATATGTTGAGTGCAAGTATGACCTATATGCAATATGGCTTTCATATTTCATTCTTCCTTTTCAACCTCTCCATCATATAAAGCTATGAAATTGTCTCATAAAAGTTTCTAAAGACAAAACTTTTTACTTTTTA
Organism: Herpetospermum pedunculosum; assembly: GCA_028017165.1. Taxonomy (NCBI): domain Eukaryota; kingdom Viridiplantae; phylum Streptophyta; class Magnoliopsida; order Cucurbitales; family Cucurbitaceae; genus Herpetospermum; species Herpetospermum pedunculosum. The sequence continues at coordinate 68,854,066 of CM051527.1, read as the reverse complement.
ATTAATTTTCACGAATGACTTAAGCATCTAGAACAATTAAAAGGCTATTGTTCATGATTAAAAAATAACAAAAAGTTAAAATAATTATTGCATCGATATATAACATAATCGAAAATTTAAAATAATTTTTACATCTTGTATTACCTATTTGGACAAAGACATTAATTATCATCTCAAAATTTGATGGTTCAAATCTTTATCTCTACTTTTATTAACTAGAAAAAAAAATAGTATTTACTTTTATATCCCATCAAACAATTCTAATTTTAAAATAAAAAAATACAATAAATCTAAGTAGAACTCATCAAAAGTATATAGATTTCCCATTTCTACTATAAAGTACAAATGAAAACTAAAATACAGGGAAAGTAAAAGGAGCAAAATTATAGAAATTATAGTGTAGGTATTGGATGTATACGTCAGTATGATGTTTGGAGAGGAAATTAATATATTGCATAAAAGAATAATTAAAATATATAATTTGCATCAAGAAAGAAAAAAGAAAAAGTTCCACTAACCAAACAGCATCACATGCGCACACATCCCATCTATTCACACCATATAATAATACATTATTACACTAGAAGTTGGTTCAGACCGACAATAGCACGTAATGTATGGTTTAGTGACCATGAAATTTTTAAAAAAAAAAAATGAAAAAAAAAAAAAATTACTTGACCTAACAACATTAATATGGCCATAATCCACTTGTTGCCTTGATAGGTTCTTGTTTAAAAAAATTTATTAAAAAAAAAATAGGGTTTAACTTTGAGTTCGTGATTTTCATGATGGTGGTGATCCAACTCAGAATGATTTAGTTATTTTTTTGAGATAAAATTTTATAAAAAAATAAATAAAGAAGTATCTAGCATAGAGCAACATGTGACTTTGGGCATGTGTAAAAAATCTTTTTAAAAGTGATTGAAATGAAAACTTAACTGATGGTGTAAATTGATACAGTTATTTAATTAAGTTTATGATCAAAATTAAAAGAAAAAATCTTTAAAAGAGATTTCTTATATGTTTTAAGAGTATTTTTAGCATTTAAAAAATTATTTCAAATAAATCTTAAATCCTTGTTTTAAACCATTTGGATAAAAGGACTTGTTTGTTGCAATTAAATTTATTATAATGAGAGTGATGTGTTCTGTTTTTTTTACGGGATGGAAAATCAAATTTGTGATCTTTTAGAGCTGTTTGGGCCAAAGAGTTTTTTTTTTTTTTTTTTTTGAGAACAAAGTCACAGTACAGGAAAACTCAAACAGCAGACAACTCGCTAAAAACAAGAGACTCAACTTGAGGAGGAAAATCCTCCAACCACACTATATCCTGATGAAAAGCCAATGCCATATGCGCAAACCGATCCGCCACCATATTGCCTTCTCGATGAGTAAAACTACACTGAGCCATGAAAGACGTAGGGAACTGTAAACGCAGATCTGCCACGAGCATACCCACTTCTGTCAGGTCCACCCCATCCTCCCGAAACAAACTACAAATCCGAGCGGAGTCCGTCTCTAAGACAACGGGCTGCAAACCTGCCTCTGAAGCCAAACGAAGCCCTTCCGAGGCCGCAAACCCCTCTGCCATCACCACATTCCGAACATTCAGGACCCGGGACATTGCGGCCAACATGACCCGTCCCCCCGCATCCCGAACCACCACACCCACACCTGCCACACCATCATCACACTGGAAACTCGCATCAACATTCACCTTATACACACCAATAAGCGGGGGTTTCCAAACTGCCCCCTCACGATCTCCAATGGCGAAAGGAGGCGTCACAACGCCCTCATACCCATTAGATTCTCGATACGCCCGCATATAACCTGAAACCCAAGAGTTCAGTTCAAACAAAGGACGCACCCCCGAAAGGCGCGCCCTATTCCGACACCCCCACACCGCCCACCATAGCACGCACAACACTTCAAAGACCGGCCATCCCACCATGCCTTGCACACACCATAAGAACGAAGCTACATCCCCCTCCGGCTGGATCTCTAAGAGGCGGTCAAAATTTGACTCCCTCAGTACTCGTCGTACAAACTTACAGTGCCAGAAAACATGGAGGCTAGACTCCCCGCTCTTGCCACACAAAGCACATACATTCAGGACATCAATACCCCGTCGACCCAAATTATCAATAGTTGGAAGACGATCCAGGCATAGCCGCCATATGAAGATCCGAATCTTACTCGGGATCCTCATCTTCCAACATCCATTCCACCATTTCCTCACACCTTCACTAGAAGATGCACACGCCTCGTTCTCAAGCGACACATTTTGAGCCAAACGATAACCACTTTTAACCGAGAACACCCCCGACTCATCAAAGTGCCAAATTGCCTGGTCCCCTGTATGTCGTCGATTCGTCGGAATAGATAAGATTGCTCGAACCTCCTCTGGGTTGAAATGCAGACGAACCTTCTCCTCATCCCAACCCCCTGTGCTAGCAAACAACTCACATACTCGCGCAGTATGGTGTAGGGTAACGGGCGAGGTAATAATCAGGCCCGAATCCCTCGGTACCCAATTAGTGTCATAGACCCGCACCCCTTCACCGCTCCCAATTCGCCACCGAATGCCTCTTCCCAACAGATCCCTACCCCACAGTAAACTCCTCCAAACAGAAGATGGCGAGAAGCCTAGCTGTGCAGAAAAAAGATCGGAAGAAGGAAAATACCTGGCCTTAAGTACCCGAGCAAAGAAAGATGTAGGACGAGATACCAGCCGCCAGCACTGTTTCGCCAGCAAAGCTTTGTTAAAAAGTTCCAAGTCTCGAAAACCTAGGCCACCTAGACACTTTGGTCTACACAGGGATTTCCAGCTCACCCAATGGACCCGACGATCCTCATCTGACCCATTCCACCAAAAGCGGGCCATCATCCGGTTTATATCTTGCAGAAGGCCTTTAGGGAGACGAAAACAGTTCATCGTATAGCAGGGAATTGCCTGAATCACAGACTTTAGAAGTTTGGGCCAAAGAGTTGTTGGGGAAAGAGTTGGGAGGAGAAGTTAATGCTCAGTTTTGCCCAGAGACTTGTTGAACTAGTATAAAAAATATTTAACTCCTCGGAATTCAACAATAATAACTATTAAATTTCTCACATTTCTACAATAATTACTATTCATGCTGTCCCATTTTTTGAGACAACACATTTCTCATTCTTACTTTCTCTCACACCCACAATATTTTTAATTAAAAAAAAAAACGTAATTTAAACAAAAGGTGTAAAAAGACAAACTGAAATTAACTTATTTTTATTATTTTAAATATAAATTAGGTCCTTAAATCAAAATTGATACTTAAACCAAATTCAAAATATAGTATTCGTACAATGTAGAGAAATAAAACATCAACTTAATTGGATCCGTTTAAATTAATAGATTAAAATCTTTCAAATTCACCTGTAATATTTAACACACCTATTGTACTACTCTCTTTTATTTCAAAACTATCCAAATAAAATGAATAATTAATGTGAGTGATATTGAAAAAAAAAATGTGAAATATTATGGTCAAAATTATTTTTTTGTTATATTCAAAGAAATTTGTAAATGATACATAAAATAAAAAGCAAAAAACGCATTTTTAAAATTTATTGAAAGAAATCCTTAACAATGAAAATATGAAAAATTATAGAAAAAATTGTAAAAAAAAATAGCTAAAATAAACCGTCATTGTTTAGATGCCGATTTTCGAAGACAGTAGATTCAGATGGAATAACGAGTTTAAGAGGGTGGAGATAGAGAAAGATGTGTTTGACACATGGGTCACGATAAGACTATACTTAGGTGTTGTTCTTTTTTTTCTTAAAAAAAAATCTAAAACACTTACATTAATAATAAAAAAAAAATCTCAATCTTATAATTCATAAAATTAAAATGAGTCCGGACAAAAGTATATATAAATATATATATATATATAATGTGAGGTATTGTGTTCAAAATTATTTTATTGCTTCAAAGAAATTATTTGAAAAGGATAAAATTATTTTGTTGCTTTGAAGAAATTTGTAAAGATATCTAAAATAAAAAAAAAAAGATTTCATTTAAAATTTTTTAGAATCGAAAAAAATTCTTAATAATGAAATTTTTGAAAAAGTTTGTAAAAAAAAATGGTGTAGAAGAAAACGCTAAAATAAACTCAGACTTCAAAACTTCAAGTTCAACAACTCTTTGTCACAACTACAACACAGACTTCAGATCTCCCAGACTGAACAAGTCTAACTCCCCAAATTTCTTGAATCAAACGTTCTATTAATTACTAAATTGTACATCCCCAAATTTCTTGAATCAAACGTTCTATTAATTACTAAATTGTACATTATGTCAGTTTAACTATGTTGAGGTTGGTTGGATGTGTTTGGTTGGTTTGCATGTGAGTATCCACTAATATATACATATATAATATTTGTTTCCACCAATGTTTGTTTTCAAATGTGGAGACTGCTGGCTTTCACTTTGAGAGATAAGATTTGGTCCAGTGGATACCAAATCAACTAATGTTTTCAACATTCAAATTATGGCATTATAATTTATACAAAACATATTATTAAATAATTTACCATTATGCTAATATATATAAAAATGAAGGTGTAATGGATTCTAATTTTCTAATGCCATATCGACTTCAAATCCATTGATTAAATAAACACCCACAATTTTCATAACCTCACTCGTGGATCATGCATGCTTTCTGATTCTCATTTCTTACGTCAAAAAACATTAATTCATCATGTAAATTGAGTAGATATGTTACCCACGAACAAATTTAAATACAAAATTGACAAATATAAAAACTAAATATATAAACAAGCCTTATCAAAGTGTCTAAGTTATTGAAACACAAAATTAAAAGTTAGTAATTATATTAAATTTTTTTATATAAATATAACGACTAGATAAACATAACTTTTAATTTGAAAGTTTATAAACTTATTAAAAACTTTTTTAAGTATTCAAATTTATTTGACACAATCTTATATTTTAATGATCAAAACTTGTAGTTTAACTTATAATAAAGAGATTTTTAGGAGGGTTGTTTTAAAAAAAAATAAAAAATAATCCTTGAAATAATTTTGAAAAAAAGAGTTTTTCTTTTTATTTATTATATTAATAGTATTAAGAGTGCAATGAACAGTCAATAATAGGATAAACGACATTACGACACGTGACCCAATCTTATGGCGTCATCTTAATTTTTTCTTCTCTCTTCATTTGAGGTTGGAGGTCTATATCCTCACAACCAGGGGCGGATTTAAGAAGGGGCCAGGGGGCACGTGCCCCCCCTGAACTTTTGCAGTTTAATATTATATATAATATTTGGTCTATAATAAATAAAATATATGTTTGGTTTGTTGGTTATTGTCCTTGCCCAGCTTGTGTGCCCCTTAAGTCCTGAGTTCAAATCTCAAAACTTGCAATATTTTTAATTTGTGGTTTTCAAATTCTGAACCTCAATGATAAATTCTAAATGATAAATAAAAATATATTTCTATTTTAAAAATATACTTATTTTAAAAATATACTTTTATCATCAATTAGCTAATTTAATAAATAAGTTTTTTTTTTTAATTTATTAAATTCATTTTAAGGTAAAAAGAATAGTTAAAAATATTATTTGAATACTCTAAGACTCATTCTATTTTAGTTTATGTATTTTTAATATTCAATTTTTTTTGCTCATGTATTTTCAATAAATCTTCAAATTAGTTTTCATTATATTAATTTATATCAACTTCATAAATATAATTACAAATATTTTCAATTTTTGATAAACTTTATAAAATATATAATAAGTTTCTAATTTTTCAATTTTATTTGTAATAATAGGTCCATGGACTCTAAAAATGTCCAATTATACTATTTAAAAAAAAATTGATCTATTAAATATAAAATTGAATTTTATGTCTAATAAGACTCTAAACTTTCAATTTTGTGTTTAGTAAGTTCATAAATTTTGAAAAATGTCAAATAGACCAAGGACATTAGACACAAATTTGAAAATTTAACAAATTTTTTCGACACAATTAAAACTTTAAGAAACTATTAGACACATTTTTAAGTTCAAGGACTAAATAAATAAAACTTCGAAAATTAAAAGACCAAATAGACACAAACCTGAACGTTTAGGGATAAAATTTATATGGACTTGTGCCCCCCTAATATAAAATCCTAGATCCGCCCCTGCTCACAACCCATATTTATTCTACTAATAAAAAATCTATTTAAATCATTGCTACTCATAAAGTGCGACATTTACCAATAAATCAATGACAATATCTAATTATCTAAAGGTAAGTAAGTTGTGGTTTAAATAGGATTGATGACCTTTTTCAAAAAAAAAAAAAAAAATTGATGAAGATAAAAGAGGAGTTTAAAAATAAATAAATACTACTAATATATTTTCAGAGCTTAAATTGTAGATATATTATTAGTATAGGCTATACAAACTAATATTTCTATTAATATATAGCGTAAACATTATCCATATAAGTACTTTTTTTTAAGCAAGCAAATAATATAGATATAGATGTTGACATTTTGGATTATCGTAAATATTACACATTTAATGTTATTTATGTAACAAAACATATTGATATGACATAAGTAAAAGTTAAATTAAGTCAATTAATGGCAACTTTGTTTTAATTGAACTATTGTGAATGAGGGATAAATCATTAACTTTTAGAAAAATAATTTATATCTTATCTACTTAGTTAGTTATGTTATTTAAATTAATTAATAATAATTGATTATGTAAATAGTGAAATTTATATCTTTGTAATGTAAGGAAATAAATAACACAATGTTATTCTTTAATTCATTAGATTTTTTATTACTTGATATAATTATTAATAAATATAGTAAATATGTCAACAAGAGCATAGTTCAATGTCATAAACAATTAGGAGATTCTCTGGAAATCTCTGGAATTATAGGTAACGCATTGGAGGATAATTAAATTTAAGTAAAATGGAAAAGAAAAAATAAATATTGACCTGTGTGACAACATGTGACAACATGTTATGAGTAATGCATTGGAGGATAATTAAATTTAAGTAAAATTGAAAAGAAAAAAAATCACAACTCTCAACAAAATAAATATTGACCTGTGTGACAACATATTATGAATAATTTTCTTAACTAATTATTATCTTATTGATGAATCGTGAAATCAAACATAGTTCAATTGGTATAAAGCTAAGCGTTTATGGGTGCTATTAAAAATAATGTTATACCAAACATATATGAGTATAATTTTTGTTTTTAAAAATCAGGAAACTAAAAATTGTACTTAAGTAAAGTTTTTATTTTTTAAAAATAGAAAATCCAAAACACAGAAAACAAAAAAACAAAAGTTAGAAATAGTTATAAATGAAGACTAACTCATCATCTTAAACATGAGCCGAGGTAGATGTTAACAAGAAGTTTGGAATTCAAAGGACTTAACTTTAAGTTGTGTTTGGTTTAGATTCTTAGTGTTTAATTTTTGCAAAAAAAAACCATTTTAGAATAAATTGAAGTGTTTCGCAACCATCCAAAATGAATTTTTGGAGAATGAATTTTTGAAATAATACATTTTTGATGAAACACTTGATATTAATTTTTGAAAAAAATGTTTTTGGGTGTTTAATTGAAAAACCTACTTAATTCTCATATTGTATTAAAATTACTAAAATACCCTCACACTCCTCATTTAAATTTTCTCCACCAACCAACCTCATTCGACCACCGCTGCCCCTCACCGACCATCTCCGATCGCCGCCGGCCACCGCCTCCAAACTCCGACCACCACCGCCCAACTCCGGCCACCCGTCCCAGGCCACTTCCTCCCCATTCCGACCATCCGTCGCCCATCTTTGACTACCCGACCCCGGCCACCGCCGCCGCCACCCGACCCCGACCACCGCCGCCGCCACCCGACCCCAATCACCGTCGCCGCCACCCAACCCACGCTGTCGCGGCCACCCGATCCCGGCCACCGCCGCCACCCGACCCGGACCACCACCCCGCTTCTGCCACCTGACCCCGACCACCGCCGCCCCAGCCCAGCCACCCGACCCCCGCCGCCCCGGCCACCTGACCTTGAACCCCGACCCGGCCACCTGACCTTGAACCCCGACCCGGCCACCCGACCTTGAACCCCGACCCCGGTCGCCCGACCACCCGACCCTGACCCCAACCCCGACCCCAACCCCGACCCTGACCCTGACCCCGACCGCCCGACCCCGACCTCGACCCTGACCCCGACCGCCCGACCCCGACCCCGACCCTGACCCCAACCCCGACCCTGATCCCGACCGCCTGACTCCGACCCCGGCCTCGGCCCCAGCCCGGCCACCCGACCTTTGCCACCCCGACCCCATCCACCCGACCCCGACCCTACCACCTGGCCACCCGACGCTGACCACCGCCAGCCCGACCCCGACCGCCCGACCCCGAAACCCACCCTGACCCCGACCCTGACCCTGACCCCGACCGCCCGACCCCGACCCCTACCCCAGCCCCGACCCCGACCCCGACCCCGACCCCAGCCTCGGCCCGGACCACCGCCGGCCCCTGACCCCTGACCCCAACCCCGACCCCGACCCCGACCTCGACCCCGTCATCGAGCTCGACCCCGACCCTGACCCCGGCTGCCCGAACCCGACCCCGACCCCGACCCGGACCATCAACAATAGTAAACCCTAAATCCTAAACGACAAATATATTTAAACTTATTAATTCATATTGTTTATTAATAATTGTCTCTTATAGTAATTTGATACTAAGAGAAACACTTAGTGTAGAGTAAACCAAACACACTTGTAGATAAAAACACTTATGATAAAATGTAACCAAACCCATGAGTGTTTTAATTATAAACATTTCTAGAAAAAATGTTTTAAAAAAAATGCATTTTTTGAAAAACAGTTTTTAGTAGTCAATCCAAACACAGTCTTAGACATTAACATATCAACATTTTGATTTAAAGATCTTAAATTAGGCATCAATATATGAACTTTGGATGATTAATTATTAACTAAAATGGTTTAAAAAAAATGCAGTTTGGAGTAGCAAAGCTTAGATTTGAAGGAAAATGTTTTAGAAAGAGAGAAATTTGATGTGTTGAGAATTTGGAATATGAGAGTTGCATTGAAAGGTGGGAGTGGAGGACAGCTTAAACACACTGATTTTGTATTATGGAGTGAAGTAGGCGTAGGCTATGTATAAGATTTAGATTTTGGTCCACCCACTTTCTCCCTTTTTGCATGTGCCTCAACCACTCTCTCCACCTATCCTCTCTTATATATACCTCTTCACTCCCTCCCTTTTCACTTCAACCATTCACAAAATGACTTCTCATAAACTCTCTTCTCTTGTGTTCTTTCTCTTATTAGGAGTTGGATTTTCTTCTGCAGCAAGAGCTCTCTTAACTTATGGTCAAGGACAACATGTGAACACTCCTGCATTCGCTTATGGTGTAGGAAATGGTGCTGGAGCTGGTAGCGGTGGTGGATATGGTCCTCTCGGTGGTCATGGTGGTGGTGGCGGCTATGGAGGTGGGGCTGGTAGTACCTATGGTTCTGTAGGAGAATATGGTGTTGGAGGCTATGGAAGTGGAGCTGGAGGTGGAAGCGGAGGCGGCGAAGGTTACGCTCCTGGTGGTGGACATGGTGGTGGAGGAGGTGGTGGAAGTGGAGGTGGTTCTGCTTATGGTCATGGCGCTGCTGGCTATGGAACTGGTGGAGGAAATGGTGGAGGAGCCGGATATGGTCCTAGTGGTGGTGGATATGGTCCCGGAGGAGGAAGTGGATACGGAGGAGGTGGAGGAAGTGGCGGTGGAGGTGGTTATAGTCCTAACGTCGGATATGGTGAAGTTGGTTATGGTTCTGGAGGTTCGGGATATGGTGGAGGTGGTGGAAGCGGAGGTGGTGCTAGCTATGGTCCTGGAGGTGGTGCAGGGTATGGAGGAGGTGGGGGAAGCGGAGGTGGTGCTAGTTATGGTCCTGGAGGTGGTGCAGGGTATGGAGGAGGTGGTGGAAGCGGAGGTGGGGCTGGGTACGGTCATGAAGGTGCAGGATATGGAGGAGGTGGTGGAAGTGGCAGTGGAGCCGGGTACGGCCACGAAGGTGCTGGATACGGAGGAGGTGGTGGAAATGGCGGTGGAGCTGGGTACGGTCACGAAGGTGCTGGATATGGAGGAGGTGGTGGAAATGGAGGTGGGGCTGGTTATGGTTCTGGTTCTGGTGGTGCCGGATATAACAATGGAGGAGGTGAAAGAGGAGGTGAAAGGGGTGGTGCAGGGTATGGTGGTGGTGGAGGAAATGGTGGGGGTGGAGGAGCAGGATACGGTCCCGGAGGAGAGTCTGGGTCCGGTTATGGAACTGGAGCAGGTGGGGGACATGGTGCAGGAGGAGGAAGCAGTGGTGAGGGAAGTGGTGGAGGCGGCGGAGGAGGATCGGGATATGGTGGAGGAAGCGCACACGGAGGTGCGTATGGTGGTCATGAAGGAGGCAGCGGGTATGGAGGAGGAGGTGGTAGCGAACAAGGCGGTGGCCACGGTGGATATGCACCTTGAAAAAGATCTCACCATTGCCATATATATATATTATAATATAATACCATCATAAAGAAACAAAAAGAGAGCAAATATATATGATCATTTAACCTTCTTTCCCTAAAGAATTCAATACAAAATATAAATCAAAGATTGGGAAAAGGGAATAGTTATAAAATATATAGTAAGAAAGGCGTGCGGTGTTAAAATGGGAGCTCTTGTATCTCTTTCTTCATATTTTATTGAAATATATAAATATTTATTTTTCTCTAATTTGGACAAACCAATTCGCAATTCCATGCATGCCTCGGCTAGAAAAAAATGTCCATTTACATATTCTTTTTGTCCCTCCATATTTAACTTTTAAATAGTTGTCCGTTAATTTATTATTATTTTTTTTTTTTTTAAAACCAAATTTTACTTTGAATTCGATACATTTAATCCATTTTTAAGAAAATATTATAAACAATTCTGGAAATTTACTCATTTAACGAAAAATAAGTCTACTCCATTAATTCAGAAGCTACCAAACCAAAACTGTAAACCAAAATATATAGTTATCAAGAAGAGTTTAGCTCAATGCAATGATGTATCGTCTAATGATCATGAGGTTCTAGGTTCAATCTTCCACTCCACATGTTTGATATCCGTAAGTGTTCGGGATAGCTTACGCGCACATCGACTATTCTCACGGGACAGATCGCGTGACCCTACAACATTTGGTTGTCAAAGAAACATGTAGACTATTATCACTGATAGACTTCAGTGATATATCACTAATAGACTATTATCACTGACAAAAATCTATAAAAAGTTGAGGTGATCAGTGATAGACTTCTATCAACCATAGAAATTGCCATATCCACAATTTTTTTAAAAACATGCTATGTTTTTAATTATCTTATTCTAAATTGATATCTGTTACAATTTTCCATATATATATATATATATTATTTTTTATTTTTTTTATTTTTTTTTATGGATGTATTTTGAATAAGAAAAGTAAGAAATAAATATCTTTTTACCCCACTTGAATTGAAAAAAAAAACAATAAACCAAAACTAGCAAATTTCAGTAAAATAAAATAAAAAATGAACTCCAAATTCTTTAAAAAGAATGAAAAAAAAAAACTACACCCCTAAAACTTTGGTTGAATCAATCAAAACAATAAATTAATAACTCTATAGGTTAAAAACTCTAAACTCCCATAAATCAATCAATTTAGGCCCTTTCGTTATGATTCAACTTTAAAATCATTGATACATAATTTCATGTATGTGTAAGACTTCATTAAATATATAGATTAACGTTATGAGAGAAAAATATTGAGAATGAAATGAGTAGTAGCATTAATTAATTTCATGGAGAAAAAAGTGGTATACACTATGAAAACCACTTTGAATAACTTTATATGAGCGATTTTGTTTTTCATTTATATATTTTATACAAAATTTAAAAAACTAAAATGGTTATTAAAATGACATTAAACTTCAAAAGAAAATGAGAATTTAGTCCCAAAATATACGTAAATTAGAAAAAAAAACTTCAAAAGACATGATCTATTATACACTAGAAACTTTAACCCATTGATTTATTCAACTAATGTTGTTTACCCGGTGTTTTTCTTGCATGAAAATTATTATTATTATTTAATCAATTTTTTAAAAAATTAAATTCAAACAAATAAAATGAATTCATTTTAAACTTTATTAAAAGTATTGAGACTAAAATTGAATATTTAAAACTACATAACTAAAATGAATTCAAACTACAAAGACCCAAATGTTATTAAAAAAAAAAAAAAAAAAAAAAAAAAAAAAAAAAACTCAAATTCTACGCCAATTTAAGAAAAGAGAAAGAGGAATATTAGGTATATGTTTAGTAGGGGTATTTGCACAGATGACCCACTCTTTGGGTGTCCTAATTTTTTTTACCTTCACTTCAAAATTTATGTTTTTTGACATTCTCTCGATAAGCAAATGTCTTCCCCTATAAAAAGTCATTCGTACCCTTTGCTTAGCACGATGACACTATAGTTGTCTCTTCGTGATCGTGTGCAGTGAAGGGTATGACAAAATTTGTGCACTTACTTATCACGAGAGAAGGTCAATTATCACAAAAGAATGTCAAAAAACATAAACTTTCAAAAACCGCGTCAAAAAAACGTTACGACTCCCTAGGAATGGGACACCCTGTTTAGTAACATTTCCATTTTTCCTTCCCGTTAATTTTTTTATTTTCTTTTTAACAAAAACATAACGCTTTGTATTTGTAATTGATTTTTGTTTCTGGTTCTTACTTTGTTATTAGAAAAAGAAACAAAAGGTATTTGATAATCATTTCTTGTTATTTTTCTTCTTTAATTATTCATTAGTTTTTTTTGGTTGTTTGATACAATTTTTTTTTATAACATGTGGGGATGGGAAATCGAACCTAAGACTTCATAATTCCTAGATCATCCATCATACCAATTGAGTTATGCTAGTTATGCTCTGGGTGGTTGTTTGGTACAATTACTAACCAATATAGACAATAAATCCAAATATTCATGCCTAAGTATGAAGATCAAGAATTTTTGTCATTGTGAATTCACATCCAAAAGTTTTTTTTTTCTTTTTAAACTAATCAAATCCAAAAGATAATACATATATATTTATAGTGTAGTAATTTGTTAATCGAGTAACATGAACAAAAGTTTTCAAAACTCACCACAAAAAAAATCTTCTTTATATTTATTGTTCTTATAGATAACAAATTAAGTTAAATTATAAATTTAGTCCTTAAATTTGTATGTGTATCTAATAGGTCCTTAAACTTGTATGTGTATCTATAATAGAGTTCTAACCTTTTAATTTTGTGTCCCTATACTTTTTCAATTTTGTATCTAATTGGTCTTTGAACTTTTAAATTTGTGTCTAAAATGTCAGTGACGTATTCGACTTTTTTTGAAAAAATCATTGATCTATTGTATATTGAAATAAAAGTTGAGAGTACTGTTAAACACAAAATTCAAATTCATGTCTAATAGATTCGTTAATTTTAAAAAAAAAATATCGAATACGTCAGCGATCTATTAAACATTTTTTATAGTTTAAGAATCTATTAGACACAAACATGATAGTTCACATATTAAACTTGTAATTTACCCTAAAATAATACTAACCCATCATCTCAATCAATGAGCCAACTCAACAATGGTAGGAAGTAGGACGTTAACAAGCAACTTGGAATTAACACGGAAGATTGAGTTTGAAGCATTGTATTTTAAAAGACTTAGACATTAACATATCAACTTTGGATTTAAAGCTCTTAAATTAGACATTGATATATGGAAAAACTTCGGGTGATTAATTTACCAAAATGGTAAAAGAAAAAAAAATCAAAATCTCAAGCTTCTATTTCCAATCATCACAAACATGAACCAAAGGTTAGATTAGAAAAAGCTTGGATTTGAAGGGAAATGGTTTAGAACAGAAATTTGAAGTTGATTAAAACTTAGAATATGAGTTTGCATTGAAAGCTGTGAGTGGAGAACAGCTTAAACATTCATTAATTTAGTAATAATATGAAGTAAATGAGGGCTATGGAGGATGTGTAAAATCAGATTGGAATGACCAAATTTAGATTTTTGGCCACCCACTTTCTTTCTATATGGCTAAAAAATTGACATTATTTTGAAAAACAGGATGATTTTTAAAAAATAGGGTCAAAACTGAAATCAAATTTTAACTTATTTGGCGTGGTTAGGGTTTGGAGGACATATTTTAGTCCAAGATATGGAACATTTTTCAAATAAAAATAATGTTTGGTCTTTTTTCAAAAGTGTCAATTAAACAGGGTCGTTTTTCTTTTGCCGTAAATTGGGTTTTTAGACTCGTTGACAAATTATATATACCTCTCTCACTCTTCCTCCCTTTTCACTTCCATTCAAGCATTCAGAAATGGCTTCTCATAAACTTTCTCCTCTTGTGTTGTTTGTGTTATTAGGCATTGGAATTTCTTGTGCAGCAGCTAGAAGAGCATGGAATAGGCTATGGTGGTGGTCCAGGAGGAGATCAGTATGGCTCTAGCTATGGAAACGGAGCCGGCGGCGTTGGATATGGTGGAGGAAGCAGTGAATATGGAGGTGGTGGTGGTGGTGGTGGTGGTGGTGATGGTGACAAACAAGCCAATGACTACGGTGGAGGATTTGCACCTTGAGAAAAACAGATTTTCTCACCATTACCCATATATATATACATATACTATATACCATCATATAAATAAATAAAAAGATCATATATATATATATATATATAATCATTTATCCTTCTTTCCCTATGTATTCAAAAGAAAAGTATAAATCAGAAATTGGGGAAAGAGGATAACTATAAAATATATTGTGAAAAAAATGTGATGTTAAAATGAGAGCTTTGGTACCTTCTTTTGAAATATATATATATAAATAATTAATTTTCTCTAACATGTTCAAACCAATTCGCAGACTAATTATTCTTGTGGCGGTCTCGGTCTCTTTATAATTGTTGGATGATTTAGATCTTCAAATTTATATCTCCTAATCCAACTAAGTAATCTTGGAGTTGCCAACGTGAGCATAGTTGAACAGCATAATGTACGACTTAGTAACTAAGATCTCTTGCTCCGGTTTCTTTTTCATACGCCTTGAAAATGGTGGAAGTGGGAACTAACATGGGAATGTTAGGTCTAATCCCTATTGGAATGGTTCTAACGATCTCTTCTGTCTCCTCTTCTATGGGTTCAAGTCTGGCTTTGTCACATGTTCGATTCTCCAATTCTACATGTTGTCAAAAAAAGTACTCTTGCACCTTCTCTCTCCTAATTCAAGAGATCAAAACTAATCGGAGGTTTTAAGTAATTAATTGTTATTTGTGGGTTGATTTGGTTAAAATAAACAAATAAATAAAAAGTATTAAGAAAATATTGATCATGTTTTAGCAAATGATCTAAAGTTAGAATCTGATATATACAGTAGAAATTGAAGGCATTGATTTGTATTAAGTAAGTGTTGTGTTGTAACAAAAAGGAAAAGAAGAAAATAGTTAAAATTCAGAGGAGTTTGTAGAAACAGTTAGTTCCAGAAAGAAGGATCTCAAAGGCTTTCCCACAGGGACACTTCAAACGAAGCTCCAATGAATCCCCCACCCGCTCCACTCCCACTGTTTCTTCATCATCTTCTTCTTCTTCCTTGCTACACCCTTTCTTCTGCAACATTTTTCATTTCAAAATTACACTCTGTTTCCATTTCTTATTTTTTGTTTTTTTTATTCTGACAAAAATCATACCTTTTTCGTCTCATTTTTATCTCTACAATCTGTTTCTTCTTCTTCGTGTTCATGTTCACTCATCACTTCGTTCCACCATTGATTCATCTCCTTCAATCGATCCTTAATTCTTCTCAGCCTCTGTAAAGTAAAAGATGCAAGAATCACCAAAATCAGTCAAATTATTTCCGATATGTGGTTTAAATTAATACGAAGAGAAGATTAAGAAAAACCTTTGAATCAGGGCTGTCATCTTTAATTGGGGATTCAGAAGTTATGACAGGGGTGGGATTTGGGTCAGAAACCGTACGCCGGAGGGGCGGCGGCGGAAGCGCTGAGGTGGGACATAAGCGCTTGGTCGGCGACGGAGGGGAGAAATTACGGGCTTCGGTCGGGTCGGAAACAGAGCGGCGGAGAGGAGAGAATGAAGTGGAAGAAGAAGAAGGGCCAAAAGGAATTGGGAGATCGATCTTGGAGAAGGATGTGGGATCAAGAAAGAGTTTCTTGGTGGTGGGGTCTTGAAACGGCGTTGGGGAGCGTCGTTTCATGGGAGTGGCGGCGGAGCGAGGTGGACGGCAGCCGCATGAAGAACAGAGTGAAGGGTGGTGGTGGTGGTCGGTGATGCTGCCATCGGCGGGATTGAGGCAGAGCGTGGAGAAATGGGAATCGAAGGGATCGAAAGGCTGTTCTGGGTTTTGGGGTTCTGATGATTCTTGAATCAGATTGCTCATGGCGCCAAAATAAAATTGATTGATGTTCAACTTTCTTGAATGAATTTGTGGTTTTTATTTGGTCAGTGGGAAGTGGGATTGGGTTAAATGGACTAAGTTTCAATCATTTATTTTATCTAAATTTAACCTTATTTTAATTTTTTGACTAATTAAATATTAAATTTGAATAAGTTGTTAGAGAGAGAGATTTGCAAGATAGCTCAACCGGTTAGAGGTATATATCCTCAACTCAGAGATCAAATGACGGAATCATCAACCGAAATCTTTCATAATTTTATTGGATCGTAAAATGGAAATAGATTTTGAACTTGTATCAGTGAGTGTTGGGATCACGTGCCACTTAACTATTCTGACCGGACAATTATCAACTCTACTACATTTGGTTGTTAAGATAATTCGTAGATATTAAATCATAAGAATTCATTCTCTATTCTCTAATCTTTTTAATATTATTAGGCCAAACAGGATGGTTAATATATAATTTTGGTACAAATTAGAAAGAAAAATTTAAAATCTTAATTTTTTTTTAATACAATTTTAATTAACAAGTGTAGAGAGAGTTCTACTTTGAGAGAGAGGGGTTATAGAGAGACAAAGAGAGATGTGTAGAAAGTTACATTCTGAGATGACAGGTTTATAAAGTGGAAAGGATCTGTCTACAGAAAGAAATATAACTGTTCAGAGAATCTTATTTGTGTTTCAAAAAAATAACAATAATAAACTTGTAATACACAATTCTTTACAATCATTCACTAAGTGGAAAAGCCAACGAGAGGATAGCTCAACGGAATAACATATATCCTCAGCTTAGAGACTAGAGATCGAGGTTCGAATCCTCGCCCATTGTTGAACTCGAAAAAGAAAAAAAATCACTAAGTAAAAAGAATAAAAAGAAAGAGAGTTGTTCTGACAATAGTATGTATAGTATAGTAATTTGCAAGAGTCTCCAAATATCCATGGAGTTTTGAAATCAATGAATCCTGTCTTGAATATCAGTGATCAAATTTGATGCCATCGAGCTCAGCTTCCTCCCTGTCTCCCCTGCCATGTTCTTAAAAGAAGATATATCTTGTGAAGCCTGCATCAAAACAACCAATATACATCATTCTCACAAACCAAAGCTTTCAATTTTCTTCTTATTTGTTTCTTATTTCTCCTACCTGTAAAGAAATCCGGCTGATAAATTCGTTTGCAGCAAGATCCAGAGTCGAATCGTCCCCGCCCAGTCCGAACAGCTCCGCACTCGAGATCGCCGACGAACTCTGCATTCCACAAACAAATTAAATACTCCTTCATTCAATCCTTTCAACCCAACTAAAAACTTATAACAATCAAACTCCTTACCGAAAACTTCTGCAATGAAGCCTTTGCCTCAGACTCTGCAGATTTGTTCTGATCCCCAAAGAATTGAGCAGACGAAATCGATTTCGCATTCGTAAACTTCTTCCTCGCTTCCTCAGTTTCCTCCACCTGCAAAACTCACACACATCAATGGGAATTCCTAACCAATTGTTCTACACAACTTTGAAGGCCCAATTGTGCTGGTGTTTTAACCTGAATTTTGGTAGAATTTGAGCTTGATTTCTTAGAACACCCACCACCATTGTGATTCTCCATTCCAAATTCAGCAAAGAAGCTTGAGGATTTCGGAGGAGCAACATGCCCAGTCACAGGAGAACCATTAGAACTCACCTCAGAAGATTGTGCATCTACATACTCAAACCGAGAAACAAACGAGGAGGCCGTTGCACCGTTAGTCGGCGAGGACGACGACGAAACGGGCGTTGGGGGGTCTTCCGGTTTCTGATCATACAGATTCTCACTCGGCTGCATTCACATTACAATCATCAAAACACAACACCCCCAAAGACAAACAGATAAAACTCAATTCATTCAAGAACAGAAGTTACCTTAGTGGTAAGCTTCCGAGCACCAAGTCCAACTTTGCCAGTCTTTTTGGCACCCATGGGTTTTTTGATAACAGCAGAATAATGATGATAAGCTTTAGGTGATGAAGCAGAGAGTTCAGAGGCTTCTTCTTGTTTAGTGTTGAGGGTGGTTTTGATCAAGGGAAGTCCATTGCCATTGGAAGAAGGGAGGGGAGTTTCTTCCCCCCTGGTTTTAGCGACCTCTTTGGAAAGTGTTTGTTTGTACAAATCTGCAGCTCTGGATGTGTATTTCGCTTCGACCTTGCCGCCATTGCTCCAACCGTGCTGCTTGAAGAACCTCTGAGCACGGTTGTTTCCTCCGTAGCTCATCATTTTCAGCTGCTCCGATGACCATGAGTCCAAATTTGTTGACCTATGTAACAACAATTTGCCTCTCATAAATGCAAAATTATAAAAAACCCAATAACAATGGGATCCAAAGTTAATCACCCATTGAAGACCTGATCTAATTGTTAATCAAAATGTGCAGATCCATGGCATGGCATTTGAAGAACAATAATAATGCAGATTGAAATAAAGTTCAATTATAAAACCTGACGAAGCTTATATGGACGCCAAGACTCCGATGAACGGCGGAACAATCAATACAAAGGAAGATCCCAAACGTAACCGAGGCCCAAGTAGGGTTCTTCGCATTACAATCAAAACAGATCTAAAAAAAAAAAAAAAATGAACCCCAAAATTTCAATACTCTGCATAATACGATTCCAAAATCGAATATGAATGAAACCCACTAACCTTGTTGTCGGACTTGGCCTTCAGCTTCCTGAAAACTGCGTTCTTATCGGTGAAGGTTTGGGACGCCATTGAAGTAAGTTACAGAAGAAGAAACAGAGAGAGAGAGAGATCGAAATGATTATTATTGAAAGAAAGAAGGGATGAACTGAAATTTCCTTTGGGGGATTTGGGGGTTAAGAGGAGAAGAGATGAATTTGGGGAATTTGGGATCTTACGATTGTTTGTTTGTTTTGTTGTGTACCATTGACGCTAACCCAACTCCAAGCTTTTATTAGCATACTAATGGTGGTTCATTTGTAACCATCTCCGTCTGCTAAATTTCATTCACATTTCTTCCACCATAATTTTGGTAATTTTTTTTTTTTTTTTTTTATTTTGTTTTTGTAAAAAGAAAATTACTATGAAGTAACCGTTAGGCGTTAGGTCAAGCTGAAGTCGATTTACCCGTTGACCTTATAATTCAACACCAGACATTACTTTGATTTATTTATTTATTTCATAATTTCATAATTTCAATTTGGTTTTGGCTTTCAATTTAAGATTTATTATTTAAGAGTTTACTTTCTAATTTCGTCTCTATAATTGGTTGAGAAGAAACATCACAAACTCTCACCGTGTTGGAGAAATTACTGGTTGAACTCGGATAAAAAATATCAACTTCTCATACTTCAACCACCGTAATTACTATTAAGACTTCTACCGTGATTACTATTCAAGTCTGTCACATTTTTGGTACATTTCTCTCTATTCATCTCTCTCCCTCCCTCCCTCCCTCTCACAATATTTTTAATTATTTTAAAAAACGTAATTTAAATAAAATGATTAAAAATGCAATTCAACTGCCAACAAGAGCATAGTTCAACCACATGATGTATAAAAAAAATGCAATTCAACCTATATTTATTATTTTAAATATAAATTAGGTTATTCAATCAAAATTGGTACTTAAACCAAATTCAAAATGTAGTATTCTTACAATGGAAATAAATTATTTTTGTTATATTCAAAGAAATTTGTGAAGAATACCTACAATAAAAAGCAAAAATCGCATTCTTAAAATTTATTGGAAGAAATCCTTAACAATGAAAATATGGAAAATTATAGAAAACATTGTACAAAAAAATATTAAAATAAATCGTCATTGCTAAGATGCTAGTTTCCGCGTAAAGTGGATTCAAATGGAATGACGAGTTTAAGAGAGTGGAGGCGGAGAAAGATGTGTTTGACACATGGGTCAGGGTAAGACTATACGTTATTGTTCTTTTTTTTTCTTTAAAAAAGTTTGTAAAATATTTCTACATTCATAAAAACAAAACAAAAAATCTAAATCTTAGAATTCATAAAATTAAAGATGGGTCCTAACAAAAATGAAAAAATATATATATATTATAAGGAAGGTGAAAAAATAATGTGAAGTATTGTGCTCAATATAATTTTTGTTGTCTTCAAAGAAAAATTTTAAAAGGAGATAAAATAAAAATAAAAATAAATCATTTTTAAAATTTATTGAAATTAGAAGAAGTTCTTAATAAAATTTTGAAAGTTTGTAAAAAAAAATTGTGCAAAACAGCTAAAATAATCTCAGAATTCAGAACTAAAAGTTCAACAACTTCTTGCCTCAAACACACTACAGACTTTAAACTAAACAATTCTTTGTCCAAACACACATACTTCAAAACTTCCTAGACTAAACAACTCTAACTCAACCTACTTTCTCCTTGGTGAGAGGCAGTAATTCTAATGGTCTCGAGGTCTTTCATTTTCCTATTAGGCAACAAACGGGTCATATTGAGGAGGTAGGCCTCGACTTGGCCAATCATGCCTTTGATGGGCTTTCGGGCCCGTATCGATGTGGCCTTAGGCCTTTAGCTCGGACGTATCCATTGGGTTTCTTTATAGGGTCGGCCTTGACCTCGACATTGTGGGTCGACCATACTCTTTCTTGGGCCTGTCTTAGGTTGTCTAGGTCCAATGTGAAGACAAATTTCTCTTCAAGATGGGTTTTGGTTCAACTGAACCATTTTTCGGTCTGGTCTTTTTTATATGTCTATTTTTACCTATAACAATATCATTCTTCCCTAAAATCTTATTAATTTTATACAACGTATATGTTTTAAGATTCATTAAACATATGAGAATACTTTAAATATTTTTAGCGAATACTTATAAGAGGGTTTAAATTGACACGCTTTTTTTTAAAACAATTTTGAGGTTTTAAATTACAACACTTCACACTTATCTAAGTTGAGGTAAAATTATATTTTTTTCACCTAACTTTTATAAATAATTATTATAAAAAAAAAGGTGGGCCTGGGTCCGAGCCTGGACAGACAACGTGGTATTCGGGCCATTGTAAGGCTTTTCTTTGGGCCGAAAAGGCCCCAAAAAAACACAAAACTTGAGCCTCTGATGGTCATGGGAATAATGGGCATCTACATTATCATCTTAGAAAGTAAATTAAATTCTTTTACAAAGTTGAGACAATTGTCAACATTCAATCATTAACCTTTGGTATAGTAATTGGCGTTTTATCCACTTGAACTATGCACAATTGATAGAATGAGGTGTTAACATCTATGTATAAGAGGATAAATTTAGAGTAATCATTACTTAGTTAATTTATAAATTGTTTAAGAGAAACTCTAGATTGAAAACTACGAGATTCATTTCAAAAATTAATTTAAAAAGGTTTGATAATTGCGAAAAAAAAAATGTTTCTAAATAAAGTAGTTTAAGAAAACCACGAATTAATATGAAACAAAATGAATTGTATGGAAATGTTGAGTTGGTCTGAAGCCTTAGATTAAGGTTGTTGTCCCAAAAGGGTATAGGTTCAAATCTCACTCCTAATGTTGTCAAATGTTGTTATTTAAAGCACTTTTACTCAAAATAAAAAATAAAAAAAAATAGTGGGTACGAGAATTTGAATCTCAACCTTAAGAATACATGTCATGTGTCAATTACCATCATTAGTCATTTTTTTTAGTACAACAAATATGGGTACGAAAATTTGAACCTTCAACCTTAAAAGAAAGAATGCATGTCAATCAGGTCAGGATACATTGCCATTAGAATAACTTAATATGTCCATAGGATTAATGACTAATGACCGGACATGGAACATGGAGACTTTTTTTTTCCGTTTTAAGCCTTTATAGCGGAACGCGAGTTTAGAAAAAAGACTTTCTATCTTATCTTTATTAACGTTTAGATTGATAACCATTTTAATTATATAGATGTTGAAATTACCGAATTGGTCTAAAGCACCAAATTAAAGTTTTGATCCGTAAGGGCGTGGGCCTCAACATTATTTTAAGCACTTTTTCTGAAGAAAAATAAATTGTCATTTTTTTTAGTACAATAACTGTAGGTAAGAGAATTTGAACCTTCAATCTTAAAACGAAGAATACATGTCATGTCAATTACCCTCGAGTTATGCTTACATATGTCCATAGTATTAATGACTAATGACTAACAAGAGCATAACTCAATTGGTATGATGTATGATCTAGTGACTATGAGGTTTTAGGTTCGGTCTTCCACCTCCACATGTTGTAAAAAAAAAATGACTAATGATCTTACATGAAGACTTTGATTTTGTTTTTTTTTCGTTTTAAACCTTTATAGCGGAATACGAGTTTAGGAAAAAGATACTTCATATCTCATCTTTATTAATTGTTTGTTTGATAACCAAATTAATCACATAGATGTTGAGATGGCCGAGTTGGTCTAAGGCGCCAGATTAAGGTTCTGGTCCGAAAGGGCGTGAGTTCAAATCCCACCTTAAACATTACTTTAAGCACTTTTACTTGAAAAAGAAAAAAAAAAAAAACATTTTTTTATAGTTAAACAAGTGTGGGTACGAAAATTTGAATCTAAACCTTAAGAGAAAGAATACATGTCTTGTCACTTATCGTCTTCAAGCTATGCTTACATTGTCTTTAGAATAACATGATATCTCTATAGGATTAATGACAAATGATCTTTGATCTAAAAAAAAATGTCTAATGACTTCCTATCTTATCTTTATTAACTTTCCATTAGATAATATTTCACTAAAATTGACTCAAATTGTTTCGAACGTTGAACATCATTGACCGATAAATGGAGTTTGGGATTTAGAGTTTAGAGTTTAGGGTTCGGGTTCGAATGTTGAACATCATATGTATATTTTTTTAAGGATATGTTTTAAGCAATTAATTTTAAGTTCAAAGATTAAAAATGAAATTTGGTAAAGTCTAATAGGTATAATTGAAATTTTTTCCCAAAGTTTAAGAATATTTTATATAATTTAACTTATGTTAAAAATATAGTTTTAAAGAATATTTTAAAAAGTAAGGTTTGGTTAAAAAAAAAAATATTTGTTTTTTAGTTTTTTAAAAACGATTTTTTTTTTAAATTTTAAAGTAAATAACTAGTTATCAAACACATTCATATAATAAAAAAATAAAAAAATTGAATTGACAAACTGCCCTAAATTATTGGGATGCATCTAAATTATTGGGAGGCATGGCAATTAAAAATTATTTGTTTTAAATGACCAAAAAAAACGTGGGCTGGACAAAAAGCCCATAATGTATATAAAAGCCAGACAGTCACGTGGCAGTATTCTCTCCCTCTCCGACCTGTTTGATTTTTTTTGTTCTTTTGTTTTTTTTTTTTTTTTACTGGAAGTGTTTGATAACCAGTTTTTTTTTTTAAACTAATTTTATAAAAACTAAAAACGAAAAAAACAAAAGTTTTAAAAAACGCATTTCCCTTTTTTTTTTTTTTTTTTTTTAACAAAACCTTACTTTTTAAAATAATTTTTAGAAAAACATTTTTAAAACAAAACCTTGAATTTAAAAAAAAAAATCAATTATAATTTTTTTCATTTTAACCTTTAAACTTTAAATTAATTACTTAATTTTTTTTTAAAGAATATATATAAAATATTTGTTCGTCAATAATATTAAGGGCAAAAATCAATTTATACCCTTAAACTTTGGTGGTTGTATCAATTAAAACCCTAAACTAATGATTGTATCAATTTAAACCCTGAACTTTCATAAGTGTATCAATTTACACCTTCGGTTAGAATTTTATTTTTAAAACGTTAATTTAAACACATTAAAACTCATAATTTTAGCAATTAAACCCCTAAATTTTCATAAGTGAATCAATTGTATGAGAACTTAGGGATTTAATTAATAAATTATAAGTCTCTACACGTGTAAAAACTAATATTTTTATAAGAGAGGGTGTAAATTGATACATATATGAAAGTTTAGGGTTTAAATTGATACAATCATTAGTTCAGGGTTTTAATTGATACAACCTTCAAAGTTGAAGGGTATAAATTGATTTTTTCCCTAATATTAAAAATTCGAAATAGTTTGAGAGTTTGAGTCTATTTTAGTCCTTACATATATTAAATGAAATAATATTATAAAAATGAATAGAAAACATAAAATAAAAAACTCATCAAACTTTTTTTTTTTTTATTTTATTTAAAAAAAAATTGAAAAACAAAAACTGTTACCAAACAAGTTATGTTTTTTTAGTATTTAAAAATAAAAAACAAAAACATTATCAAACATATATAGTTTAAGTTTTTAAAAAAACAAAAAACATTAAACATAAAATATAAAAATCAAAAACCAAAAATTAAAATGGTTATCCAAAATAATCAACTAAGTGCTAAATATTTTTTTTGAAAAATCAAGTGTTCATTTATTTCTCTACCGTCTTTTAAGAAAATGATTTGGTAGGAAAAATCGAAAAGTTAGCTTAAAAAAATAACGTCATTTTATTTATTTATTTGAGTGTCATTCATTTTGTAAATATATTTTGAGGTAACCAATTTAAGTATGTTTGATTTGGCTTCATATGTCATTCAATATACTAATTTATTGTCTTTTTTTTTTCTTCAAAATTTATCATGGTGGTGTATTATATTTCTCAATCTCACTTATTTTTTGTATTGCTTATAAATTAAATTTTGATATTTTGCAATTTCAACACGTATTTTGTTTTACCTTTGCAAAAAAAAAAACGTCTTTTGTCTTTATCTTCATGTATTTAACAAACAAAATCAAAATTGAATGTTTTGGGGCTAGGAAGTAAAAAATATGGAAATACAAGTTAATTCTTTGCGTCTTTAAACAACGTATTCAAATTTTGTATTTTCATTACTATGTTTAACGGTAGTTATACGACTTTCATGTTTCTTGTTCTCGTTTCTAAATAAACTTGTTTGATAACGGTTTCAAAAAATAAAAAATAAATAATAAAAAATTATAATAAACTACTTCTACTAAATTGTTTAACATTAAAAATTAGGAAAATTTGCGAGTCACCTTTAGTCTCCGTTTGGGATTGCGGTAGCTTTTAAAATAATTGTTGTTTTTGCTTTTAGAAAAATTAGCGGTAACAAAAAGTAAATTAGTGTTCGGTAAATTATAACTTTAAACTTTAAAAATTAAGTTCGAGCGTTTGGTAAATTAATACTAAATTGCTACGATTTAGCTATAATTACTAAAATGGACATATTATTTCAATTATATTTATATTAATGTTTAATATCTAAATTTATTATAAAATGATTGTTTTTAAATTTATATGATTTAAATGTCAAATAACTTTGTTGAATTTTAATTATTTGATAAAAGTTTAGAAAAAATAATTGTTAAAAAGATTTAAATTGATTTTAATTTTGTCATAAACATGAAAAAAAAAAAAAATCAAGGATAAATTTTAAAATTTTAAAATAGAGTTAGAGAATATGACATATTTTTAGGAAAGCAGAATCCAAAAGCTAGTACCAACGGATTTTAAACTTAAGAGTAAATTGAAAATTGATTTTACATAAAATAATAAATAATCAGATTTACCAAACAAGCTAAACCGATAAAATTCTCCCACAATCGATTTTTACTCCTTCTAAACGCAATGTCAAACGGGGTCTTAATCTATAGACATTGTTACGTGAAATTTTCAATTTGATTAAGTAGATTTTTTTTTTTACCTTCAACAACAAGTTGGGGGAATTTGAACATTCGACTTCACGAACATGAGTACATGTCAATTATCGAGTTATTCTCATTTTGGTAGATCAAGTAGCCTCGTAACCCGCTCTCTAGCTTTCTTTGTCTCCAGATCAGCCTCATCATCAGGTTCGTGGCCTAAAGATGGACTCAAAGTCAAAGTTTGACGAGCTTTGATTCTGCTCAACTCAATCTGGATTGAATATGAATCATCATTTTAAAGAATGGGATAGCCCCTGGGCCGACCCATTTGGGCCATATTTAGATTGAATCATCGAACCGATTCAATAGACTAATATATATATATATTTGAATACTAAATTTTTTTATTTTTTTTCTTTTAAAAATATATTTTTTATATTTTAATATATTTATAGTTAAAAAAAAAATTATTTTGTAACCTAAATAATTTTACCGATTAAGAGTTATAACATTCATCAAAACTGTCAAATCGAACATAGCTTAATTGACATAAAATTGTGTCATTGACTAAAAGGTTTGGGTCATTAATTAAATACCTTTGAAAAAAAATGAATAAATTCAATAAGCTTTTAATAAAGATTGGTAAAAAAAATGAATTAGATAATTAATATTTCATGGGCTAATCTATCTATTAGGTCAGCTCAAGTTCAGTCCAAGTTCGACCCAAACTTTGATCCGATGAACCAAGTCCAAGGGTTGGCCATGAACCTAGTAATTAGAGGTTTGGCCGGCCTTGCCTAGGCCCAAATAGTGTCTTAAGCTCGCAGAACCTGGACCGAGCTCGGGCCTTTATTTCTTCAAGTCGGGCTGGGCTGGATCGGCCCAATCAAGAATCTGTCTTCGAGATTGTGCTCCCCATTTGGATTGATTCTTTTCCTTTTTGGCTTTTGCTGCTTGCCCAGAGTAACAAACAACAATTAAATCGAAACATGTAAACAAATTTAAATTAAAGTCTAATCTGGAATATTAATTCAAATTAATTTTTCAGCCTATTGATGTTTATCAACAACTAAAGTTTTGATAGACAGTTGTGAAAAAATTGATAATAACAGTGCTCTAGATAATTTCTAATGTGTGTATATATTCGTAGTTACATGTACATGTAAGTATATCATATGAAGTATACGTGTATATACATAAGTCATTAATCTATGAACGTACATGTAAGTATATCATAGACGGTTGTAAGAAAATTACATAAGCAATTAATTTTCCAGCATAATGATGTTTATAAAAACTAAAATGTTCATAGACGGTTGTAAGAAAATTATAAAAATGATGTTCTCGATAACTTCTAATGTGGGTATATTTCGTAGTTACATTTATAACAACGTACATGTAAGTATATCATGTGAAGTATATGCGTGTATATACACCATAAACCATTAATTCGTGAGCATTAGAAAAATGATACTAAAACAATTAAAATGTTCATAGACGGTAAGAAAATTATAAAAATGGTGCCCTCGATAACTTCTAGTGTGGGTATATATTTGTAGTTACATTTATAACAACGTACATGTAAGTATATCATGTGAAGTATATGCGTGTATATACACCATAAACCATTAATTCGTGAGCATTAGACAAATGATACTAAAACAATTAAAATGTTCATAGACGGTTGTAAGAAAATTATAAAAATGGTGCCCTCGATAACTTCTAGTGTGGGTATATATTTGTAGTTACATCTATAACAATATACATGTAAGTATATAGTGTATATACACCATAAGTCAGTAATCCGTAAGCATGGGACAAATGATACTAAAAAAAAAAATTAAAATTGGTATGCATATGTTAAGTTTACTCAGGAAAGCGTTCAATCAATTGTATCATTACCTGCAACATTAAATTAGGAGATTTGCAAATCTTTCATCTTCCCAATCGATTTGAAATAGTCATCGATTCTCAACTTTGAAACCATCTACCTTGAACAAAACTATTTACCTCAATCTTCTACATCGATGAACGCTTGAATTGGGTTGGAAACTTCGACTTCCAAAACCTTCTATGACGTATTTCTGGAGTGAGTAAGAATTTTCGTCTCCCTCAATCTCTGTCTCTATCTATTGTCATCGTTTCAAAACTTTTTTTCTTTTCAAAATGCATGAATCTAGTCGGGTTGTTATGAATATATATATATATATATATATATTTCATTTTTGCTGTTAAACATTTTCAAATTTGAGTTGTTGAGGTTTTTTTTCTTTTCAAAATCGATGAATCTGTTAGAAACTAAAACGAAAAGAAAAATTAAAATCGGTTAGGTGGGTTGTCTGTATATAAGCGTATATACTAGAGGTATAATCGAGAAAAAAAATTGTTACTCTAAATTTTGACAATCATTTAATGAAGATATGAAAATTTTTTAGCTAATTCTTTTTTCTAGTTATTTTTTTTTTAGAGATAGAGAGAGGAAAAAGAAAAGAAAAAAACTAATAGTTTTGGGTAGTTTTGTTAATTTATCCTCAAAGTTAATTGCCAATATTATTAAATATAATATAATAATATTATATTCAGAATTTTTCTAATTTATTAAAAGGAGAACTCATTTCATTGTTTTAATTGAATTGAAATATTCAAATCTAATTTCTTGAAATTAAACCACAAATTTAAATAAGTGACCATTTTTTTCTCTTCAGAATTATGGGTTTGTTTAATAATTATTTTATTTTATTTTTTATTTTATTTTTAGAAATTAAGCCTATAAATATTACTTAAAAAAAAAAAATAATAAATAAATTTTAAAAAAAAAAAATTGTTCAATTGCTTGCTTCCTTTTTAAAAACATTTTAAAAATTCAAACTAAAGTTTGAAAATTAAAAAAAAAAAAAAAAGTGTTTTTAAAATCTGGTTAGAATTCAAATGTGCTTTTAAAGAATGTGAAAAATTCAAAATCAAATGCTTATATAGAAACTTATATTATTTAAAATTTAACTATCAAAACACTCAAATCCAACATGTACAAAATGGTCAAATTAAGCAACAAATACAAAATCGAGTAGTCAAAAAGAAACTCATGACTTTCCCTTCACTTTAGTTTGAATTTCCGTTTATGTTCATTAAATCTCCCATAAAAAGAACAAACAAAAAGACATTCTATATATATATAAAAGAATCATAAGACAAAACCATTTTTGTGGAAACCATGAAACATAACCTTAACTTAGGTAGGCAAGTGGAATGGTTTTTTGCCTCATCATATCCAAACAAAACCACTATTTGCATAGACTTATTATCATTTTTTTTTCATACATCATTCATATCTTTATTCACATTACAAATTATTGAGAAGGATGACATATGCCACCTACAATCTTGCTTAGGATATATTTTATCACCTAACATCCCTTTTAATTTCTAAATATAACAAAATCATTTTGACCTACAAATATTTTGCTTCTAAATTTAACAATTCTAGGTTTGTAATTTGTATTTAGATTTTGATTTGAGAGTCGTATAGTCGTACTATGTCGGGGAGTGTTCTCAGCATGGTTAAAAATACTTCTCACTCAAAATCATCATGTTTGAGAATAACATAAAGTGTTTTGTGAGAAAGTATTTGTAAGGTGTTTTTGGTTCAACAACTTGGTGGGAAGTGCGTACAAGAACATTTTTTAAGTATAAATCAAACAACAAAATATTTCATTATTACTCTCAAGTACGTGTTTATAACTAAAATATTTAATCTAAAAGTATTTCCAAACACACATTATGATTTGTGTAAGAAAGTTCAAATGTAAATATACATTTACTAAATTCATATCCCAAAATTATCAAATCTATATAATAAAATGAGTTATGTTATATGGATTTGAGAACCTCAAGTTTCTATCATTCACATTGATTTCAGAAATAAAGGAAACAATAAAAAATTTAAGTTTTTCTTTGCGGACACTCGAAAGAAAAATGAAAACCACTAATTTAAGGCTATTATTTATTATTATTTATTTTTTTTTTTAGTACATTTGGGGTGGGGGGATTCGAACCACAGACCTCTTGGTCATGAACACATATATGTGTCAGCTGAGTCATGCTCGCTTTGGCAGGCTATTATTTATTATTAAACATTATTCGGAATAGTAAAGCATTTATCAAGCATGTGACATTAAAGAATAATATAAAGATTTGCAGTGGGGACAAGGGAAATTGGATTTTTTTAAAAAGAATAAAAAACTATCAATTTGGTCAAAAAAAAAAAAATGAAAAAGAAAATAGAATATAAATGAAAGAAAGAAAGGAAATAATTGAGTGTAATGATGGTTGAGAATGAATTAAGGCCAGAGAATAGGCCCATCAATCGTGGCCCACAAATGAACGGCCCTGATGTATGAAGGAAAGAGACATCAAAACCCTAGTTGCAAAGGGTGTGTACTATTTTCTTTGCAATTTGCTTGTCCTTCTTCATACCCAACCCCACACACAACCCCTTTCATTCAATTCTCGTTAAAATATCATTTTGGTCCTCGAACATATTATTGTCCTCACCCGCTCCTAATTTCGATGTATAATTTCTATTTAGTTTCAATATAGTCTTTTATTCGTGATTATGTTGAATCGTTTGATATGTTTCTGGCATTACTCGATGTTGATTATTTTCTTAGGTGATATTTGTTGATAAGTTTGTGACTAAAACCATACCCCATAAGAATATCATCTGCATTAGATCTAACCAAACCATTGTCATGGTAGTTGAATTGAAAATTTTAAAATCATATGAATCAAAAAAAAATTTAAAATATATATATATAGGAAATAACAATAATAATTGAAACTTAAATTTTCCTCTTTTTTTTTCTCCATCGTCTGTTTTGAATTATAGTGATTCTTTTTTATACTTTTAGAAAGGAAAAAAATATATATTTTTCCCAATCATTTACTTAAAAATAAACGTGTAGACGGTGACAATCTACCCTCTATATTAAATTTAAAAATATTGTGCATATTCTCGAATATCGTCGAAATAAATTAGTTTTATAATATCGAAAAAATGATTAATTATGAAATTATTTATGATTGTTTTACATGAGGAACCGATTATTAACATTATTTTACAGATGCCAAAACGAACATAGCTCAATTGACATAAGATTGTGCCCGTAACTAAAAAGGTCATGGGTTCATGAATTACAGACCTCTTCATCATAAGACATACATATAAAAAAAAAAAAAATTAGGAGATTTTATTTTTCTTCTTGGAGATGTTTTTATTTTGAAATGAATAGGAGAATTTAGAGAGAAAGATACCCATTGATTTCTAGCAAGTTAGTGTCAAAATAAATTTTAATTGCTTTAAGTTACTATTTATCAATTAACTAGTTATCTAATATAAATATTTTAATTAATTTAAATATATTTAATAAAATTTAACAATTTAAATTATTTTTTCTGTAAAAAAAAAAAAACTCAGGTATTAATTATCCTACATATGAAAACAATGTCATTTATTATATCTCATACGATTTAACTCCTATAGATATTTAATAATTCATATAATTCATACCTACCAAATGATATATGCAATTCAAACGAAACCTAAGAGCATATTTTATGACTTTATGTATAATAGAACTAGAGAAAATAAGAGTATATTTAATGACTTTATATAATAGAAGACAAATAATATAACTTACTTTAATTCCTGGATACTAGCATAGATGTGTCAAAATTCTCATAATGATGGAACATTTCCATTTTAAACTAGGATGAAGCGGGAGAAATAATTTTCAATAGTTATTTATGTTAGAATAGAATCGAATAACAAAGTATAAAGACGCAAAAGAGAATCGACACAGAATTTACGTAGTTCACTAACGTTGTGTTAGATACGTCCACAGGCAGAAATAAGAGAACAATTATATTACGAATATGAGAGACTCCGTATCGAATCAGTCGTAGCGAGTCAAAACACATTCAAGACATTCCAATAATTTATTTATTTTTATTTAGATTTAAAAATTCAATAGAATAAAAAAATTGTTAGCACATTCCCTTCCAAAGCTATCTTTATGTTTTTAAAATGCTTCTTTTTGCTTAACCTAAATATATAAATGGTGTGAGAATTAGAATCAAGCAAAGTGTGTCTTGTCTTGTTAATAGAATAATAGTTCTTTTTAACAAAAATATAGATTAATGAAATTATTTTATGAGGAAAAAAAAAGAAGAAAAAACTTGGATTTAAATGTCGATAGTGATTAAAATATCGAAGTCTTAATTTTATAGAAATGTCAGATTTCGTGAATATTTCTAAAAGATTTTTAAAAATATATTTTATTAATTTTTTTAAAATAATAAATTAACATTTTACACTTTTAAATGAGTTAAAAATTTATTTATTATAATATTATATTCACGTTAGATTATATTTTGTTGTTATTTTTTTAATATTGGATCGATTTTGTACCGTATGATGTAAATGTCGATTAACTTCTCATGTCGATGTCTAATCCATGAATATGTAAAAATGTCGATGAAAATTTCTTGTGATAAAAATTTATTACCATGACTTTAATTTCTTGGAAACCAATAATAACAATAATAATAATTCATACTTAAATTTTATTACTTATTTTCTTTATTCTAAAATGGAGAGATCTTTCTCCCACTATTTAGTTATTTTAGTACTTCAAAAATAGAAAATTTGCATGATGACATCACTTCAAGAAATTATTGAAAATATGTCAGATTATAATCTAACATTATGTTGCTTTTTTAAGGACAGTTTTCTATTGCTGTTACTTAACTATTAACTACTAACAGAGCATGACAAACTCACATTTGCTGTAAAAGTAAATATAACAATAAGACAACTTAATTTACCGTTAGATTTTATTTAAAAAATAATAATTTTAATAAGTAGAAATTTATAATTTTAATAATTAATACCCTAAATTTCATAATTGAATCAATTGTATAAAAGTTTAGAGATTTAATTGATAAATTACAAGTCTCTACATGTGGTAAAGACTAACATTTCTGTAAGATATGGTCTAAATTATACCCTTATAAAAGTTCAAGATTTAGATTGATACAATTGAAAGTTTAGAGTTTTAATTGATCCCACGAACTTTGCTTTCCCAAAATCCGGAGACGTTGCAAGGATGGAGTCGCCCAACGGAGGGATACTGGAAGTTATCGTGCGATGCGAGTTGGAACCCGAGGCTTCAGAGAGGAGGCATTGGATGGGTTCTTCGTCATTGGTCTGGTGCCCTGATTCAGGCCGGCCGAAGATGCATCATGCGACCATGGAAGATAGAGTGGCTAGAGGCGTTGGCAGTCAGCGAGGGTGTTAAGGAGTTGCCCATCAATGGAACCCACAAGACCTTTGTTGAGTCAGATGCAATAACAATAGTGAAGCTCTTCAATGCAGAAATCGTCGACTACACCGAACTAAGAAATTTCATCGATGAGGCTCTCTCCCTGGCTGATTCGAGGCGTGTGGAGTCCTTCATCCATGTGAATCGAAGGTAAAATAAAGTTGATCATCACCTGACTACCTCTGCGTGCGAATAAGGTGTTTCGAATTTTTGGAGGGGTGATTTTCCCCCTTTTTTAACTCATCTCAATAATGATGATATAGTGGAACTACTTCAACCGACTGGGGGTCCTGTCCCTTCGGTTCAACCCTTTAGGAGTTTTTCTCCTTTACTTTCTAATTAATCGAATTTCCTTCTAAAAAAAAAAAAAAAAAAAAAAAAAGTTTTAATTGATCCATCTTCCAAATTTAGGGATATAAATTTATACCATTCAAAAATAAAACTTTAAAAACTTTTTTTTTTTTTTTTTTAAGGAGATAGATGAGATTTAATCTTCTGCAATACTTCAATAATACTTCAATAAAAGGATAAATCATTCCTTTCAATATCAACAATTAACTAAATTAAGGTTTGAACCCTTAAGATAAATCATTTACTGCACATCTTCTTGGTTTTTTTTTTTTCTTTTTTTTTTTTCGAGTATATTAGGGGTAGGGATTAGAACCACAGACCTCTTAGTCATCAATACATACATGTTCCTGAGCCATGCTCGCTTTGACCTTAGTTGGCAATAATAATAATAATAATATATATATATATATTTCTTAAATGGTACAAATATCATTATAAATACAAGTAAAAAATAAAAAATGAAATCGTTATCAAATATCGTCTAAATTTTTAAAAATATATTTATTTAATTTTTATATTTAAAAAGATAATAATAATTTTTTGAAATTTTAACTTTGTAATCAATAAATATTACGTACAATTCAAATAACCAAATTTAAAAATTGAGTGGTGTAATTATTAATTGGATGAAGCTAACAACAAATTTACTAAAGAAAAAAAAAATGATTTAGGAGGGAATTAACGATAAAGATTTAAAATTTGTTTATAGAAAAAAACAGAAAAAGGAAAAGACAAGTGAAACCCTGGCAGCATGAAAACCGTGTGATTGATAGCAGCTACAAAATATTAAATAAATAAATAATATATTTTGAAAGGAAAAAGACAATGAGCTTTTTTGGCTGTATTAGGTCACTACCATAACATAACATGTCATCTTCATCTCTCTGCTTCTCCCACCACTGTCTCCAGATAAATTATTCAATTAGGTCATTATATATATATATCAAAAAAATCTCCACTCTTAATAATATTGGATATAAAATCGAATATTTTTTCTTTTATTAAATTAAACATAACTCAATTGATATAAATATGTGTTATCGTTCATGAATATGAGATTCAAATCCTCTCACACCCCACTTCAAGTTGTTTTTTTTTAAAAAGATATTTTTTCCAATTTTCTCAAACAGTTAACTGTCAGTTATCTTGTGACGATCTTTTCAAATAATTTTTCTATTTTTTTTTATTAATTTTTTCTAATATATGGAACAGTTAACTGTCAGTTATCTTGTTACCATCTCTTCAAATAATTTTTCTACTCTCAAAATTTTAATTTTTTTTTTTTTATTAATATTTTATAGCTTTATTTAATGTATTGTCTTTAATTTAAATCGTTGTTGTTTTTAGTTGAAGATATTTTTAAAAAATAAAATAAAAATTGTTGACGATATTTTTTTCATAAATATCAAATATTTTGAGACTTGTCTTTATTTTAGTACATTTATTTTCATAAATCTTCAAGTTAATCATTATCTTACTTGAATTTAATTTGTATATGACTGAAAAAAAAATTAATAATAATTTTAATTTAAAAAAATGCACCAAATATATATATATATATATATATTTTTATTTTTTTTTGCATGCAAGTGTTGAATTATTTAGCAAAAATTTTATTATTTTTTTTTTTTAAAAAAAAATCATTTTAAATTAACAAACAAATGGAAATTTGCAAGATTGAACTCCGACACTTTGCGTGTATTAAGTGTGCATAAAAGTTAACCATAAATCAATAATATAAACACATTTTAAGGTTTATTAAATGTATAAAGACTAAATTCGGA
Organism: Herpetospermum pedunculosum; assembly: GCA_028017165.1. Classification (NCBI taxonomy): domain Eukaryota; kingdom Viridiplantae; phylum Streptophyta; class Magnoliopsida; order Cucurbitales; family Cucurbitaceae; genus Herpetospermum; species Herpetospermum pedunculosum. The sequence continues at coordinate 68,818,356 of CM051527.1, read as the reverse complement.
TATTTAAAATACATGAAATAAAATAAATATGTCTTGAAGGACTAAAATGGTATTTAAATATTTTATTTTATTAAATATATATATATATATATATTTATATATATATTTATTTATTTATTTATTTATTGTTATTTGTGCTGACGAAATAATATTAGTTATTTTTGCTGTCTTTCAAATCACATGTCTTCTTCTCAATTTTATTAATGAAAATGTCCTCATATTTTCTTTTTCGTTTTCATTAATATAAGATATATAATGACTACGACCTAATATTATCATACAACATTATATAAAATTGTAAATTGAATTGAACAGTAAATAAAATTTGATATAAGTTTTAAAAAGACGGCTTTCAATAAGCGTTCGCTATGATTGAAAGCAGTATGTTTTAGCCAACAAGAACATAACTCAACTGACACGATGTATCAATTAGTGATTATGAGGTCTTAGGTTCAATCATTCACCTCACATGTTGTCAAAATATATATATATATATATATATTTTAAAAAAAACTACATAAACAAAAAAAAAAAATGGAGATTTTAACCTACAATTAATTCATATTTAGAAAGTGTAAATAAATATTTAGGAGAACATAATTTTAGCAACTTTTTATAAGGCTAGTAAATTTTACGTGCAATTGTTCTCAAGAAAAGAAAAAGAAAAAGTGGTATAATTTAAATATATATTTTAACATATGTTTTTAAATACTAAAACTTCATTTGATATATAACAAATTTTATGTTTTATTTTAAAAGGTGTTTTTGAATAGCCAATTTGAAAAATAACCCTTTAGAATTATAAAGGGAAATTGTAGTAAATGACAATTTAAGACTTATTGTTTGCAAATATAGCATGTTTTTAAAAATTTTGCGGATATAGCAATTTCTATCGCTGATATCTTATGACTGATAGAAGTCTATCGCTGATCACCTCAGCTTTTTATAGATTTTTGTCAGTGATAATAGTCTATCAGAGATAATAGTCTATCACTGATAGAAGTCTATCAGTGATATAATAAAGTCTATCAGTGATAGAAACGAGTTTTTTTGCCATATTTGCAAAACATTTTAAAGTTTGCTAATTTTGCAATTAGTTTGGGCCTGATTGCTATTTGTGCAACCAGCCCAATTATAAAACTATTTTTTCATTTTTTTTAAAAAAGATTGATTAAGATTTCAAGAAACACGTTTCAAATTTATTGTCATTTTAATTTTAAAACATAAATATTGTTTTAATTCAAATAAAATATATCAAATTTTGTCTAGTTCAACAGACATAAAACATGTGATTTGCCAAAGCGAACATGGCTCAGCGGACATATGTATGTGTTGACGACCAAGAGGTCTGTGGTTCGAATCCCCCACCCCAATCTACTAAAAAAAAATAATAATAATAAAACATTTGATTTTAACTGAGACATCAAATATTTGAATTCTCCACCCCAGTTATTATTCAACCCTATTCTAATAGCCAAAGCGAAGCGGGCATATGTATGTGCAACAACAACAACAACAAAAAAAAAAAAAAAAAAAAAAAAAAAAAAAAAAAAAAAAAAAAAAAGTCCATTCTAATAGAAAAACAATGAAATAAATAAAATATGGACCATTACAATTTTGAAAAGTTAAAATTATGTAAAGAAGAGATGAATTAAAAAATTAGGGTTAACTATCTCATCTTTTACTATATTAAAAATAAAGATAAAACGATGTAACTAAGTTTCCTTGTTTTTCTTATTACTATGACGTTTTAAAAAATCAATCTAAATTTTAAAAATTAAAAAAAAAAATGTAATTTTATTTTTGAAATTTGACTACCCAAATATTTCTTAAAAAAAAAGTGAAAAATCATAATATGAAAATTTGAGAGAAAACTTGTATAAATTTTAAAAATATAAAATTAAATGTAAAAAAAAAATATAAAATTATTAACGAAATAGTTATTAAAAGGACAGTAAGATGATGTGACAATTTAATCAAAACAAATAATCATAGATCAAAATTTAAAAAATACATTATAACTATAATTAAAATGTTGTGATAAAATTGTCCAAACAAATAATCTCTAACATCCTACCTTTTAAAACAGTGTTGAGACTAAAAGACTCTAAAATACAATTCAAGATAATTGATAGATATAGAAATCAATCTTAATATTTTCTCTAAAAAAATAATAATAATAATAAATAATCAAAATAATCATAGATCTCCTACACTTATTTTAAACCTTTTGATTTTAAAAAAGAAATGTGTTTACTATTTAAAATCTCATTTAGTGATTTTAAAAAAGAAATGTGTTTACTATTTAAAATCTCATTTAGTAGGTAAGAATGAGAAAGTGTTTGTTTATTTATTTTTTTATATTTAATTTAAAAGTTTATAAAGAAAGACACTCATTATATTATTCTTTTATGGTCATGGATGGTCATAGTCAATCTGAATCTAGCTCAACGAATAAAACACATATATTATTATTTTAAATGTTTATGATTTGATTTCTACCATTGACTATTGTTTTCATATATTATTATTTTAAATGTTTATGATTTGATTTCTACCATTGACTATTGTTGTTAGACTAAAAAAGAAAGGAAAAATGGTTTGTTTGCAATTTTTTTTTTTTTTTTTTTTTTTAATATTACACATGGTTAATGGAATCTTAAGCGTGTAAAGCATGATTAACTTTAAATTTTACAAAATATGATTTTTTTTTTTTTAATAGATATGATCTAGTTATAGCATCAAGAAATATTAATTTAATATTTGAACTGCACGTTTAGAATATTAAATAATCTGTCTTTAAAATAAAGTAAAGATTAAAATAGGGTTATCTTTCTCCATTAAAAAAAAAAAAAAAAAAAAAGTATGGTAGAGTTTATTTGAGTTAACCCAATTTAATCTCAAAAGCCCAAGATTTTTTTTTTTTTTATAATTAATTTATTAAGTAGGATATTGTTGGAATTCAACACAAAATTCAATTTAATTGTTCACAAAATATGTGTAAAAATTTGGTTTTTTGGGTGATAGAGTAAGAGGACAAAGGCTACCTTTTTAGGTTAAACAAGGAAGGAAAGCATATGGGGTAAAAAATAAAAAATGATTTACCTAAAATAGTCAATATGGTGGACTCTAATTATTGGGTCACTTTTTTTTTTTTTTTTTTTTTTTCAAATGTAATATTACTAATAGCAAACGAGGGGCTCTATAGTCTGAGGCCAAAGCACGGAAGAACACAACAAGGAGGCGCATAAACAACTCAAGAAAACAAGTCTCAAGACGGAACACTAATAGGCATAGGGGTCATCAATACCCGAACCACGAGGCATACCTATAAGTCATATCAATCTAGGCACTTAGGAGAACATATACTAGTCTCATGAACACTAGAGTTTCGTTCTTTCTAGATATGGTAAATGGTTGCACACCAAGCAAGCTTCCAAACAAGACGCTTATGACGGTGAAGGGATCACCTTTTTTAATAAGTCAATACTCAATAAATTAAAGGAAATATTTTATAAGACAAATTAATTAATGTTTCGAAACTATACAATAATCTTAACCTTACAAGAAATCATCTTTTCAAAAAAAAAAATATATATATATTACAAGAAATGTAAGTATAGTTATTAAAATTTGATTTTTAGTTTGAAATCAATGAGAGGGTTGTTTGCCTGAAAAAAAGAGGTGGTAATTTTTCTTCACTTTATAATGCACAATCACACATATTTATTTATTTATTTTATTTATTTTTTTAGCTAGGCTCTTGTTTGCAAATGCACAATCACTTTGAAATCACTTAGTTAAAAATAATTTATAATATTATTGTGCCAAATGTCTTTTCAATAACTACATAGATTTATAATATTATTATCTTCATGCAATATACCATTAACAAAAACAAATTTATATCATATAATAATTTTATCATAAAATATTGATATCATTAAATTGTTACACTAATTTATGATTAAAAAGTCAAATGGAAGATTTCATTAGATAAGCATGAACTAGCTAGCTAGACATATAAGTTTATTGAACTAGTACGGAAGGTAAATAATAAATTAAGAAATTTAGTTTTTCGTTGTATTTATTTAGTCCATACATTTAAAAAAAAAAGTTTTCATTATTTCTTTGAAGTTTTCATTATTCTCTAACAATAAGTCTATACTATTAGCATAATTATTTAAATATTGAAATGTATGATGCTAATTAGACTAACAAGTGACGGATGATGATTTAGCACAACCAACATAAGAAAATAAATAAATTAAATAATATAATAGTAAATTGTTATGGACAACGAATTAATATATCTCTATGAAATTAACCACTTTGAAATTTTGCTTTTGGTTTCACTCAAAAGATCTCATACAACGTTCTCCTCACTAATATATTTATCTTATCTAGGCCAATGTAGGATTTTATTTGTATTCCCAACGACAATCCTTCCCTTGAACAAAATATTGCATCGGCTTCCCTCCAATAGTCATTCATCTGTATTACACTTGAGTCAAAGCTCAATCACGGATTCATTATGACTAATTATGACTATTTCATTGGAGGCTCATCAATATTTCTGTTTGACACTCGAAGATTCTACCGACACGGCTAAGTTAGGGCCATGACTCTAATACAACTTGTTAAGGACAACCGACTTACAACAATTTGTTGAAATGCCTTGAATCTGTTTGACCCGCTACGAATGATCCAGTATGGGGGTCTCGTTGCTCGGTCGACGAATCGGCCGGGGTCCAAGGAATGTCCCAAAAACTAAACGTAGTTGGACTTTTACTTTATGTATTCTGTTTTGGGTCTTATCTTAGCATATTCTGTATTAGGTTGATGTCATATATAAACATTTTAATGACTTCTGACCTCTTAATCTATAATATGTATCCTCTCTTAGACTCAATACATAATTGTTCTCTATTTTCTGTTTGTGGACGTAGTTAACACAACATTAGTGAACCATATAAATCTCAGTGTTGATTATCGTTTTATTTTTTGTTATCGAATTTCGTCAAGTTACATGAACATACCAATTTTTTTTTTTTTAATATATATTTTGATAGCCCATGCCATCAAGTTTTTTGGCCCGCCTACCATTGCTTTAATTCAACTAACCTACTTATTCAGTCATTTATTCAATCATTTGTGTCACATTGTGCAAATTAGTATAGCATGTCAACATCTAAGTTATAGTGTTAATGTCAATGATTTAATAAAACGAAAATTAAAAATTTAAAGATGTGGTTGAAGTTTTTTTAAGTTATAAGTCTACGTAAACACACACTAGTATCATAATTCAAGGACTAGTTTTGTATATCAGCTTAAATAAGCGTGGTAAATATTAACTTGTTTTTAACTTATCAACCTAAACATAGTTGAGTTGGTTAATAAACTATATTCCCAACCAAAATGTCAAAAGTTTGAATTCTCACCTCCACATATGTTATTAATTTTGAATAATTAGCTTGTTAATCTATATTTCATATGTATAATTATCTCACAAAATTTTTGTGGTTGACCGAGTATGAAGATCATATAAAGAACAAATTATTCAATGAGACCGCTATAATGTGGTTTCTTCTTTAAAATCATCTAATATAGATCTTAAAATCTATCTACTTTTTAAATCAAAATATTTTTATATTTTTTCTTATATTTAACCATGTAAAGTTATAGTTATATTGTAACCGTCTCTTCAAATAATTTCTCCCATACAGATGAATTTGAGTAAAAGTGGGGGAAGGGAGAATTATTATAAACTATAAATTGACAATTATCGTAAAATCCAAAAAAAAAAAACTTAAATTAAATTAAATTAGAAATATTGGGGTCAGATTTATCACATGGGTGCAAGTGGAAAATAAACGTGCCTTAGGCATGGAGTAGTTGTTTTCATCTTTGTGAGGCAGAAAAAAACGTGACTTCTTAAATTAATTTTAATTTTCGTTTTAAATAATATACTTTTCAGATTTGTTCACAATCTAAAGCTGACGGACCAATCAAGGAATGGGATTATCTGTCTGTGATGACAGCTTTGCCCCTTACTTTTTTCTTCTTCTTTAATTATTATTTTTCACCTAAATTTCGATTCAATTTACCCCTTTATAATTTTTTACTGTGGTCCCATTCAAATTTACCTGACATTCCTCAAAATTCATTATTGTATTGCTCAGCAAAGTTTGACTTGCCTCTTAAAATTAAATTATTAGTTAATGAATTGACTGCACATATTTTGTTGGAAGAAAATTCTAAATGAAAAGTAGGTTCCGACATCTAAAGTAACTAAAGTGAGCATAATTTAGTCATAATCGACATATATTTATTTTTTTAAAGTCGGAGATTCGATCCTTCATCTCTACGTTTGTTGAAGTAAAAAGAAAAAAGAAATCAAATTGTCAAATAACATTTTAATGACATGACATAAGCATAATTCAATGAGTTAAAACATTACTTATCTCCTTAAGGAATTCTCATGTTTGTTTTTGTAGGTATACAAGATATCCAGACATTTCGAAATGTCCATACATTTTAAGATATCCATAGCATCTCGAGAGTTTTTAATGTCCTCTTAAAACACGAGTTTACAAGATTTCCATATTGAGGACATCTTCTTTTTACATTTTTTTTTGTTCTTTCTTTTATTTTTTATATATATAGGACGAAGAATGGAAAATGAGAGTGTATTTTTTTCCACTTAGAGGACAAGTAACATAATCTTGGTCGTTGTACATGTTTATGGCTAAGAATTTCTCTCCCAACCTCCCTCATCTTCTGCCACAATGGATAAAAAATATGATAATCTTAGATACATGAAAATTAAAGTTCTAAAGTTAAAAGATTAAACATAAATTAAGGATTACCTAAGCAATTAGGTTGATTTTACATAAAACAGTCGAATCTAGCCGACATGGTAGTAAAAAAGAACCGATTTTATAGTTAATTATTATTAATATTTAGAAAAAGGAGTAAAATTAATAATATAAGTAGAGTAAGTCGTATGTATTGGTGGGTTTATCTTTATGTTGGTATTCTATTTAAAGAAAAAATGTGGTTAAGGAAGCCGAAGGTGGGGCCCCGTCTAGATTAAATGAACGACCGATTAATTGCAAAATGCAGGCCGCCGAGTTTTTAGAGTTTTTTTTTTTTTTTTTTTTTAACGACAACGAGTGACGGCTGTTTCTTTTACGAATAGAATAGAAGCGATTACGTTTATTTTCCGTCGGCCGTTTGGGGAAGCCAACCAATTTTTAGTATTTTTTCTTAATTCTTTATCCATTTCATTTCTACCAAAGTTTTTTTTTTTTTTCCCCCCCCCCCCCCCCCCTTAGGATTCTTAGTTACCACATTCTTTATTACGATTTTATGGAATACTTTAAAGAGTGTACTTTTTATTTTTATTTGTCAACATTCAAATTTATTTCGTTTTCATTTATCAAGTCTCTATATATCTATTTATTTATTATTATTATTTTTTCAAATGAGTTCAATCTCCGCATTAATTAAAATATATATGGATTGAACTCATGATCTCTTAGTAAAAAACACAACTTATATCAATTAAACTATGCTCATTATTTATATAATAAATCGATACATAACTTTAAATGTGTATATTTATGAGTTGATGCGGCATTGAGTGAGTTAGTAGCAAATTAATAACACTGACTATTTTTTCTTTAAAAGTTTGGAGACTAAAATAAACGTTCCAAAAGTTTAGAGAGAGAAATTGTTATTTTTTAAAAGAAAATTATAATTGGTTGCAAAACCGATTTCCATATTTGAAAGTCTATCACAAATAAAAATAATTTACAAATATAATATTTCACTCCAATTTTTTTGCCTTAAAATGTAGACATTTTTATGTAATTCTCTATACATATCTAGTATATCAATGTTAAAGCGAGCATAGCTCAAATGACATATGTATAACTTGATGACTAAGAGTCATCTTCATACATAGACGTGGAGAGTTGAAATATGTTTATATGTGTTTTCAAACATTTATTTGGGTTGAGTTTAAAATTGTGTCTTATTAAGGGACAAACCTACCTCAAAATTAGGGGCATGACCTCTCTCCATAAAGTTTTTTTAAACTTTTTTCATACATGTGGGCACAAATAATGCCCTAAAATTTATACTATTTAGATATTTTATTTGATGGCCCCCAAAATTAATGAAATGTCGTTCTACACAATGGTATTCTCCAAAGGCTACACCCTTGTGTCATGATATCAAAATCATCTAAGTTATTTTTGGACCTTTATTTTTTCTTGACTAATGTTTTTCTCCATTATTTTAACATTTTCGTTTATATATAAAAGATAATAATTCGTTTGTTATATAAAAGATAACTATTTCTATTGATTTAAAATTATATAAAAAATAATTTAGACCTATATTTTTTTTTCTATAAATATAAATGGTAAACCACCTCTTATATTTAATTTTTAATATTTAAATATATAAGAAATTATACTTATTCTAAAAAAAAAAAAAATAATAATTATTATTTTAAGTTTCATTTAAAAACATTAGTAAAAAACATATTCATATTTTTCTTGTGTTTTTTCATGAAAATATATATATTTTTTAAAGTGTATGTTTGAACTTTCAATTTTGTTTACTATTAGTTTATTTGTAAAAAAAAAAAAAAAAAAAAAAAAAAAAAAAAAAAAAATCTATATTACCATTCCCTCTATCAATTGTAAAATTGTTTTTTTCTTGAATAATTTTTATCTTCAAAGTGTTTAATTAGTCTTTAAATCTTCAATTTTGTGTTTAATAGATTCACGAACTTTAAAAAGTGTTTAATATATTTTTCAACTTTCAATTTTGTATCTACTAGGTTCCCAAATTTTTTATTTTAAATCAAATAGATCATTGTTCTATTTAACATTTTATAAAATTTAGAGATTCATTAGAAACAAGATTGAAAGTTTAAGGACCTAGGAACACGTTTAAAATTTAATTGCAAACTTATAAGATAATAAATTGAAAGTATAGTTACTCATTAAACACACCTTTTGAAAGAGAGTTTAATAGATTGAAGTTTTAAATTTCATAAACTAAACTCGTAATTTAATTTTTTTTTTCTAATTGATAAGGCATAATTATATGATGATAGTAAGTTTATTTGAATTGAGTTAGAAAACATTTGATACACTTACTTAATCTTATCATCACTTACTTTTTTTTTTTAAGGCTAACATAATTTGAGGTGTGAATTCGACCTTCTAGTTTTTTTTGTGATAATTTATTTGGATTTTTATGTTTATATATAACAATTTTTTTTGGTCCCTAAACACTAATGTTTGAGTTCATCCCGGTCATATATATATATATATATATATATATATTATTTTGATTTATATTATTTTAAGTTAATTGCTATATGTTCCATTTTAATATATTTAAAAATTAAAATAGGTCATATATATATATATATATATTATTTTGATTTATATTATTTTAAGTTAATTGCTATATGTTCCATTTTAATATATTTAAAAATTAAAATAGATATTTTGAAAGATTCACTCACCCAAAATGAAAATGAAAATAAAGAGACTTATTAATTAATGAATCAAAATAGAATTTACACATTTTTTTTTTATAATTATTATGACATGTTATATAATAAGACATAATTATTACCATAGTTAGAAGGTAAATTAAAGAAATAGAAAAGTACACAACTTATGTGTTTCTACTACTATGTTTTATTTATTTTGAATGCTATTAATCAAAATTACCATTCCAAATAAATGAAAATAATATATTTAAACAATAAAATGTTGACACAATACACACGTGCACACGACACACGATGGACATATAAGAATTCTGTTGGAAATTGGACCCTCCTACATTTTGTGGGGATTTGTTTGTTTTATTATTTGTCTTTTAATTTTCATTTAATTCAACACTCCTTATCACATGTTATATATTAAGCAAATGTGATCCTATGAAAAATTGAAAATTTATATTCATGTCTAAATATTTCTTTCTAGTGTAATATATACCTTTATATTGTATAATTATATATATATTATTTAGAGGATGGCCATTATTTCTTAATTGTCATGAATGAATACATTTAAAAAACAAAAATTGTCATGCAAATATTACATTTGTAATCATTAAAATTTAAGTTAATTAGATTTAATTTTTTCTCCTATATTTATTTTTTAATTTGACAATTTACTAATATCTGGTTTAAGATTTTCTCTCTAACTTTTGTTTATTTATATTTTATGATTCGAAAGATCATATATATATAGATGTAGTTGGTTGCATAAACAATAATCATGTCCAAAATAATGACAAATATAACAAAATTTAAAACATTTTACAAATATGGCAAAATATTAGTGACTATCTCTGATTGATAGACTGCTATCGTTCATATATAATATCACTGATAGAATCAGTGATAAAACTTGACATAGTTGTAATTTTTTTTTTGTAAAAGTGCTTTATTTTTAATTATTTTATTCTAAATTGACATTTGTTATCATATATATATATATATATATATAAATAAATAAAGGTTTTACACTATAAAAATTCAAAAATATATTTTGATTTTCAAATTTTTGTTGAGTATTCATTTTCATAGTTTAATATTAGAAAAGCAAGGTTAAATTTTCAATATGTTTTTCTTTTTTTCTAAAAGAAACTAATGAGTGTGAGTTCTTTTTGTAGAGCTTCTAAGTACTTTTATTTTTTCTTTGTTTTGAAACAAGGTTTTAAGAAAGATAGAGATAATGGTTATAGTCCCCTCCATTATTATGAGTCAACACTATAATATAAATATTATGTCCAAAGTTATATTACATTGTATCTATCATATATAGCATGAAAGTTCTAAAGAAGCAATGTGACTTTTCTCACATGCTATGTTTTAGCATTTGTGTCAAATCGGTATATATGATAATATCATTTTTCTATCATTTAATTTTAATTTTATATCCATCTATATCATTAATGAAAGTTATAAGGGTTACGAATTTTATGTTTTGTCATAGATTTTATAATTTTGTGGAGCACTCACTCACTAGAGTTCTAGTGACGGTTTAATGATATAGTGACGGTTTAATGATGGATGTTAATGAAGTTTATTTTCAAAAAAATAAAAATGAAAATGATATAAATTATATCTTAATCCGATGAGTTATTCTAGATTATTCTATCATGTACTAAAACATTTTAATTCAAAAAATATAATTATAGACCAACTTTATTAACAGATAGAAAGAACTATAATGCTTGATTTGACATATTCATTCTTATTTTGCAAAATAAAAAATAATAATCAAAATGTTATATTTTGATTATCCGATTAATATCTAAAAACATCGCATAACTCAACTGATATAAAATATATATTTTCGATTAAGAAGTTAGATGTTCGAATTCTCGACCCACATATTATAAAAAATAAAGTAAGGCTATGTTTACTAGTTCGTAATGGATTTTTCCCAGCCAATTCATAAACGTAATCATTCGTGAATTTACCATAGTACCCTCTATCATAATACCAAAGTGACCGCCAAAAACACACGTCTTCTTCCTTCTTTCTCTCCGCCACACTTCTCATTCTTCCTCTCCGCCACAAGATAACAGTGTTCCTTCTCGCCGGACCGGTGGTTTCGCAACTGATTCAAGCAAGTTCCGATTCCTCTTCCGCTGTCTTACGTTTCAGAGTCGTAGTTCATTTTCTCTTCGAAACTTTTGATATTCTCTCAACTTCTTCGCCGCATGATATAAATCATGTTCACGGTCGAGTTTGTACTCGTGTAATGAATCATGTTTGTAATCTGTTTTATGGTATTAATATAAATCATCTAAATCGTGTAATTATGTATTAATTTTCCTCATTTGCGCCCTAAACCAAGCGATTACGAGGTTGAAGACGATCTTTCTTCTCTGTAAACACCCAAAATAAATATACAAAAACTTTGAAAATGTCCTTACATTTGATCTGCGTAAACACCCAGAATAATTAATCAGAAATGCGTGGGATGAAAAAAAAATCAATTTGTTTTTTGTTATCAAAAGTAACGAACATATAAAAAACCAGAGAATAATGAGAAAAAATAACAAAGGGTAAAAGAATTAACTTTGTGAGAATGTAGGAAGAGAGAGAAGGGGCATTTGTGGAAGGAAATGGGTAGAAAATTAGTGGGCCTCACGTAATCTGCAATGTTAATCCCATTGAGGACCCCAAGGTGGTAGAGATTGAGTATAATGGGATTAGTCACTTCGAGGTGAGACCCACAGTTTAATTAGGTTTACAGGTTTACTTAGTAAACGCTCTCAAACTAATGAATGTGGGTTCCACTGTCAGAATTACCATTGATTCATTACGTTTGGAAGAAAGTAAACGCGACCTAATTACCTACTAAAAATAAAGGGTAAAAACGTTTGTACTTGGTGATAATGAAAATTTGAAAGAGCAAGTAAAAGTAGTAGCCTTTTTATTTTACAGCATTTAATAGGAATTTTACAGCTTTGGATAAACAAATAGAAGAAATGGACAATAAAAGATTGAGTTTTGCACAAGAAATGAAATGTGTTAAAATACACAATTATTGCAAATGATTAAGCTCTTTAGCTCACCATTCACTTCAACTTCCCATTATAAATTATAATTCACATTTCTTTATTATGCCAACTTGTTAATTGTTTATATAACTGTCTTTTTTCCTCTCTTTTTTAAATTAGTATTTTTTTTAAAAAAAATATTATTTTTTAAAAAACTTGTAAATTAAGGTGACTTGGGTTGTGATAATAATTTTAGTTTCTTAAAAGGTAATTAAATTAATTAAGCTCTCAATAAATGATATTTGAAATTGTCTGTTTTTGAGAAGGTAGGTGTGAATTGGAATTTAATTTAAGAAAGTTTGCTTAAGTATTTAGTTATTTATTTATTTTTGGATTTTTAATTATTGAACCAGGTCAGGTGTAATGTTTTTGAGTTGGTAAGGTAATGAACAGTGACAGAGGGAACACTTGGGTGAGGGTTTGTTTGACGAAATTTGCATCACCGCACCAATCCAAATCTGCCATGTGTGTGAGGTTACCAAAATGCGGGAGAATTTCTAGTACATCCGTGGTATGGAAAAATTCCATACCAGTGCCTTTAAAAAATTGACACGTGACAAAATGATTTAAAAAAATAATATACTTAATAGTGTGGGTCCCACTTAAACAACCATTTTGCCACGTGTCAATTTTTTAAAGGCAGTGGTATGGAGTTTTTCAATACTACGGATGTACTAGAAATTCTCCCCCAAAATGCCAACAACGAAATATCCACAAAACTAACAGACCAATCAGCGACAGCGCGTGTTTTTCAAATGCCTCAGATTAATTTCTTCCCTTCACTTCACTTCAAATGGAAGACTGCCACGTACGATGGAAGAATTCGCATTTTATATTTTTTTTTTAGGTTAATTACAAATTTACTCCATAAATTTTTATAATAGTATTTTAAAGATGATTGAATTTTTAATATTATGTCTAAAGGTCTCTAACATATTATTTTTTTAAAAAAATTAACTGAATTATTAGATTTAATATTGAATATTATGTCTAATAAGCCATACGCCATCCAATCAAAAAAGACTTTTGTGAATTTAAAAAATATGTTAGAAAAAATCAGCTACAAAATATAAATTACATAAAATTGAAAGATTAGAGACCAAACTTATAATTTTTTTTATTTTTTTTATTATTAAAAACATGTAGGAGTGAAAATTTGAATATCTATCTTTTAGTTGATGATATAATACTTTAATCAATCGATTTAAATTTAAGTTAGCGTGAGCGGAACAAATGTTTTAAATGTAAATATCAACCGAAATGTTGAGGTTTCATTTTATGAAAATATAAATAAAATATCTAAGTGTCTATGTGTATTTTTTTAAAAAAAATCATAAAAATAAAAAAAGTTAACAAATAAACATTATACTCTATTTTTATTTATTTATTAATACTATATCTACCGTAGTAATAGCTAAATTTAATACTCAGTTCAGTAAAAAAAAAAAAAAATAATAAATTAATACTCAGCTGAAGTTTTGGTTGAACTGAGGTGAGGTAGGGTTTTCCAGTGTGGGGACAGTTGCCCGATTTAATCGGCGATTAATTCTTACAGCTTCTTCCAATTTTAATTTAAAAATATATATTTAATTTTCTCTGTCTAAAATGAAAATGCGTTTGGAATAAATCTTAATCTCACTTGCACCCCAACTTTTGTCTCGCTCCAATCCCCTATCCCATTTCATCTCCGCCGTGAAATTTCAACTCGTACGGTAATTCACCACTTCTCCGGCGAGCATCCGGAGGATCGGATTTCAACTCTGAACTCCGGTCAGTGTATGGAATGACGGACTACCGATTACCGCCGACGATGAATCTCTGGGCGGATGAGAACGCCTCGATGATGGACGCATTCATGACCACCGATCTGAGTTCCTTTTGGGTTACGCCGCCACAGCCGCAGCAACTTCCTCAGCCGCCGTATTCCTCTGTTTCCGCCCCACCGGACACGAGTAAAGCAGTCGGTCAATCTCCGCCGCCGTCCATGGCGGTTTTCAACCAGGAGACTCTCCAGCAACGCCTTCAAGCTTTGATTGAAGGCGCTCATGAGAGCTGGACTTACGCTATCTTCTGGCAGTCTTCGTACGACTACTCCGGCTCCACCGTCTTGGGCTGGGGCGATGGATACTACAAAGGCGAAGAAGATAAAGGCAAGGAGAAGGGCAAATCGAGCACCTCAAAAGCGGAGCAAGAGCACCGTAAGAAGGTACTTCGCGAGCTCAACTCTCTCATTTCTGGTTCCCCTACATCTGAAGACGACGCCGTCGACGAAGTCGTTACCGACACCGAGTGGTTCTTCTTGGTGTCGATGACTCAGTCGTTCGTTTCCGGCGTCGGATTGCCGGGACAGGCGTTCTTCGATTCGAACCCTATTTGGCTTGCCGGTTCGGATCGGCTTGCCAGCTCGTTCTGCGAACGGGCTCGCCAGGGTCAGGTTTTCGGATTGCAGACCATGGTTTGTATACCGTCGGCGAATGGAGTCGTTGAATTAGGATCGAGTGAGGTTATTTTCCAGAGCTCGGATCTGATGAATAAGGTTAGGGTTTTGTTCGATTTCAATAATCTGGAGGTTGAGACTTGGCCAATTAGTGGTGTTGACCAAGGGGAGAATGATCCGTCTTCGCTCTGGATCAGTGAACCATCAACCGCCATTGAAATTAAGGACCCTGTGACTGTAAATCCTGTTGCTTCAGCTCCAATTCCAACTCCAACTCCAACTCCGACCACCACGAACAGCCAGCCGATTTCCAAAATTACAACACAGACTGAAAACCCTAAATCGAGTGTCGTGACTGAAGCTCCAAGCTCTGTTTCTGTTCCTCCTTCTCAGAAGAGTCACCGACAGTCGCAGCCGAATCACACACAGAGCTTCTTCACCAGGGAATTGAATTTCTCTGAATTTGGGTACGATAATAGCAGCGTGAAGGATGGGAATTCACATTCTCTCAAGCCGGAATCCGGCGAGCTTCTGAATTTTGGCGAGAGCAAGAGGAGTTCTTACCCCAACACAGATAACTTGCCTTCGGGGAATTCCCAATTTGCAGGGGATGAGAGTAAGAAGAAGAGATCCCCCACTTCACGTGGGAGTAATGAAGAGGGGATGCTTTCTTTTACTTCTGGTGTGATTCTTCCGTCTTCTGGGACTGTGAAATCGAATGGTTGCATTGCCGATTCCGATCACTCCGACCTCGAAGCTTCGGTGATTCGTGAGGTGGAGAGTAGTAGAGTGGTGGAACCGGAGAAACGGCCTCGAAAAAGGGGGCGAAAGCCGGCAAATGGTAGAGAAGAACCATTGAATCACGTTGAAGCTGAGAGGCAGAGGAGAGAAAAGCTAAACCAAAGATTCTATGCTCTTCGTGCTGTGGTTCCGAATGTATCAAAAATGGACAAAGCTTCACTTCTTGGCGATGCAATCTCTTACATCAATGAGCTCAGAGGGAAGCTTCAAACTGCAGAATCAGATAAGGAGGATTTGCAGAAGCAATTGGATTCAGTGAAGAAGTTGATGATGTCTAGTAGTAAAGATTCGAGCATATCAAGCTCAAATCAACCCCCACCAGATCAAGACATAAAAGCATCAAATATCCATGGAAACGATACTGGTATCGAAACCGATATCGACGTGAAGATAATCAGTTGGGACGCAATGATTCGGATCCAATCAAGTAAGAAAAACCATCCCGCTGCACGGCTGATGGCAGCGTTGGAGGAACTGGACTTAGATATCAACCACGCAAGCATTTCAGTTGTCAATGATCTGATGATCCAACAAGCAACAGTCAAGATGGGGAGTCGGTTATACACTCAGGAGCAGCTAAGGCTAGCTTTATCGTCAAAAATAGGCGCAACTCGGTAGCCATTGTTGTCTCCTTCATTGTGTTATTATCTGAAAGTAGCATTGGTTTAGAAAGAAGAGCTCCAGCTGATATGTTAGAAGCCGAAGCCGCCGAAGAAGGAATATTCGATATGTTAGCGGCGTAAGCTCTGTAATATACTGTTTCTACTTGTGTCTTAGGTAGTGGTGTTTTAGTATTTATGTGATTCTGAGATGATTCACATGAAGGAGTTGAAAGGTTAGCAATGGAGAAGAAAGAAGAAGGTAGTGGCTCCCATTCATGTGAATAGTTTTTTTTTTTTTTAAAGAACTTTCTATTATTGTATATATACAAAGCCATAAATGTGAACCTGCAGAAGTTTCTTATGACATGTTTGTAAGATTTTAGTTTATGTAATTCTTCTCTGTAAAACTCTTATCCAGAATTTTCTCTTGCTGGATTGTAGAACAAGTGATTCAAATAGATGAAACTCTCCTGCTTGATCTCATACTACTTGGTCTTCTGTTTTCTCAATGTGTTCAAAGTGAACCCAACTTTTAAATTTGTTTGGTTTGGAGCCAATTAATATTTTTTTTTTTAAAGAATGGGAATCGAACCGAACCAAATCGAACTAACTACTGAGTTCGTATGGTTTTTTGCATTATTTAGAGGTGTAAGCAGGTTAGTTTAGGTGACGTTTAGTCAAAATAAATGTTGAATCGATAAACTTGATCATAACTCGGGTTAAGGCCTATGATCTGAGGTGAGGGTTCAAATCCTTTAAATTCTATGTGTTGTTTGAATCTTGATCAAGAGTTGAGGGTTCAAATCCGACTTGAAAAACATTATTTTCGAACCGACAAAAATCGAACCAACATTGTTTAGCAACTTTTATCTGCCTCCTATAATGTTTTTTTTATATATTCATAAAAAAAATACCTACATCCTCCATCCTCTATTTAAAAAAAAAAACACAGAAGTTTATTGAATTAAATATATATAATATTAATTAACTTAACAAATAACAACTTAAAAAAATTGGTTAAGAATAAATTAAAAAATAATTCCCGCGGGAATACCATCCCATCCCTACAAAACGAAACGAGAAATTTTGCGAATAATGGAATGGGAGACGGGACGGGAAGGTATTACTCGACTCCGCCCACCCCATGGACATCTCTTATATCTCTAATATAAGTAGTTATCACAGATAGTCATTGATATGCTATAAGTGACTATCACTAATAGAAGACTATTCGCGATTAAAATTGTTATATTTACAATTTTTTTAAAAAAATATTATATTTTTAAATATTTTACACTAAATTGAGATACCATTCAATTTTTCTAATAATTTTGAAAGTAATAAATAAAGATGCGTACTATATCATACCTACATCTGTGGTAGTAGTTATTGATGACAGAATAATAATGATAATTCCAAGAGAACAGAAATTTACAATTTAAAACAATTATATATATATATATATATTTTTTTTTTTTTAAGTATTCTCCTTCTCCATTCCATGTTGTCAAAAATAAAAATAAAAATAAATAAATTGAGCGTAGTATTTCAACTTAAACAATTTGATGTGAAATCATAATAAAATAATGTTGAAAAGAAATCCAATAAAAAGAAATATAAATTTATTTATTGGTCTCCATTTTCTTTATGAACTTTATGTTCAAAGAATTTAAAAGGGCGGCCCAAGGCAAAAGTGGGTGACAGAACATATTCAATTATTTAAAATCTTTAAAATCAAACTGATACCCTTCACATTCCTTTATCTAAATTATATCGTAATCTTTTATATTTTACAAAATAAGTATTGTATGTATTTTTTCTTTTTTTTAGCTTAGTTAAATGATTTATGTAATTTTTTTTTAGTCTAATAATTATAGGGTCATCGTTGGATTAAATTATTGACATTTAAGATGATAACTTATGTCATATCCGTTGAGTTATGTTTGAATTGACCATTTATGTATATATAAAAAAAATCAATCATAAAAATATAGTTGTTTTAGTATTATAATTTATACCTACACAAATTTCTATCTAATAACTTTGCCTTTAACCATAAAATGTAGATTGCTACATGAATATTATATGCTTGAATACTAAATTCAACTAAAGTAAAGGCATATTATGCCACATCATGTTCTTTGATAGTGACAAATGTTTTTTTTTTTAAAATTATTTACATTATTTTCAATAAAGGCATATTTTCTTTTAATTACAGGCATCTTGGTCAACCCAACTGTAACATTTTTTTTCTTCTTTTTTTGGTAAAAAAAATAAAAAATAAAAAAAAATAAAAAATAAAAAAATAAATAGTATTAAAAATGTCATCACATTTTGAACTCATTTTCTTAAAGTTGTTAACTATATTTTTTTTTTTCATTCGTGATGCGATTACTCAATTCAAAATAGTTGCTTATTCTTATTGTATCGGTCTTCCGCTTCCTCTTTTCTTGAAATTTGACGTCTTTGAAACTAGTGATCAGACTCTTGAATAAGGAAGCTGGAGATCTCACAGAGATCAAGAACTCGCTGACGATATTGAGAAGTTGGCGAGCAAATGGGAGACGATTTCGTTCTCCTTCTGTCCTCGATCGAGCAACGATGTTGCTCATTGTCTAGCCTGAGTGGTTTTTTTTATTTGAATTGCAATTTTGTGTCGTATCCTTCTTCTATTTTAGAAGAAGATGATGGTGGCTCTTGAGATTTTATTTATTCCGAACTAAATGTTGTGTTAAAGGGTTGATGGTTATGTTTCTTTTTGGTTAGAAAAAAAAAAAAAAAAAAAAAAATTTGTACTTAATGAGATATATAGAGAATAAAACCCTTAGTCATCCTATAATTTTTGTATTATTCTCTAAACACATTCATTATTGTATTTGTATTGGCTATTTATATGACTTTTGGCAATTTGCCTTAAAAGCCACCATACAAACTTTGTCCATTTTAGTAGAGCATATTTTCCTAATAAATTATTAGCTTTGAAAAGAAAGAAAAAACACTAACATTTTCCTCGTATAAATTGCATGGAGACCAAATCACAAACCAAATTATTAATTTTTTTCTAGAAACAAACAAAATTAATTGTTAATAATGATAAAACATCATCATGATTGAATACGTGTTGTGGAAAACAATAAATTTACCTGGCTTGATATAAAAGAGAATTATCCTCAACAAAAATTCGATAAAAAAAAAAATTACATATTCAATGCAAATAAAAAATAAAAAATTAGATAATTAATTAGTATCCTCACAAACATAAACATAAGCGTAACTCAACTAACAATGTCATAAAACATATTTCATCGACTAAAAAATCAAAAGTTTGAATCCCCTACATTATATATTGTAAAAAAAATAACTATATTTCATATATGTTATCGTATTCAGGTATGAAGATTTGAACCTCCGACCTCAATGAAATGAATACATGTTAACTATCGTTGAATTATGATCATATACTTTTCTTGAGATAGGAAGTTCAAATCCTAGTATCCAAAATTTGTTGTACTAAAAAAAAGGTAAGATTTAAGCGAGAAATATTGTACGACACGAGGTCGGATAGCCCAACACATATCCTTTACTCCAATCAAATCGATGATGGCGATGACGATGACGATAACTATTGTCTCGAAAGCCTAAAATTAGGGTTGGTCAAAGCAAAGTTCCCGGATATGACATGTATAAAAATTGAAAAGCAAACAAAAATGAGTTTGGTTGTCATCTTTCTAACCCAAAAACCAACCTCCAACCCAATATGGCCAATTATCCCTATATTTGTTTTTCCATTTCCCCCTCATGAGTTATGACTCCTTTTTTCTCTCTTTAATCTCTCCAAATCTCTCTCTTTTAACATATATATTCCAAAAGAAAAAGCTCCATAATTTAATAACAACACAAACCTTGTTCATACAACAATTCTCATTTTGATTTTAATGAGAGCATGAATTGCCTAATATGCCGAGCCCATCCTAGGACACAATCAGATAATAAGGAGAATCCTCATGGTTATGAAACCGCCGCCTCTCGTAGAGGAAAATCATGTTGTCTGGATGTCACACGGCGGTGGTCGGGTGACCTGACTCGGTCGACCTACGAGGCGATCAAAACCGTCAACGCCAGTGGCTCTTCTGATCTGCACAAGAAGGCGAAGAGCCACCTCCGCAACGAAGGCATCGAGATCGAGCCGAGGTTGGTGAGGAGCTCTGGGATGAGAAGGGATTGGAGCTTTGAGGATTTGAGATTGAGAGATCAGAAGAAAGGGAGATTCCATTGAGGCTCATTTCTCTTTCTCTCTGATATCTCATTATGTGTTTGTAATTTGTTGTGTTTATATTTCAAGTTTACTGTAATTTGGAGATGATTAATAATGTTTGAAATTGAGGTGGGAATGAGATTCATCATATATGATAATATTACATTTAAAAAAACACTTCTTATAGGAGCTTTATTAATGATTT
Source organism: Herpetospermum pedunculosum (assembly GCA_028017165.1). NCBI lineage: Eukaryota > Viridiplantae > Streptophyta > Magnoliopsida > Cucurbitales > Cucurbitaceae > Herpetospermum > Herpetospermum pedunculosum. The sequence goes on along the minus strand of CM051527.1, from coordinate 68,797,441 downwards.
AGGTCCATACACACAGCTTCCATTTCGATCAAGATGGATCAATCGTCATACCTCAACCGGTTAAGGCATACATAATTATTCAAAAGATCAAATATATTCACAAATATTACAATGATATGACTCTGAATATCAATCGATTGGAACAACGAAACCCTCTCTACATGATATCTTGGCAATAGTATAAAATTGTCTACGAGTAGTAAACTTTCATGACTTTACATGTTGGAAAATCAACTTAAGGAATATATTAAGACAATTGATTAAAGTTGATACTCGTGACTTTTTTATGTGCGTCCACTTTGGTTAGGAAAATTGATAACATTTTGTTTTTAAAAATTAAATGGTTATCAAACGGAGCTTAATTTAATCAAACGAAAACTTCACATGAAAATCAGTATATTAATTGTTTTAGAAAGAAAAAAAAACGTTATTTTTTTTTTATGTTATTTTTTTTTTTTTGACAATATGTGTGGAGGGGAAATCGAACTTGAGCCGTCTAGCTCATAGTTCATACATCATGTCGGTTGAGCTATGCTCATGTTGGCATAAGTGAATGTTAAAATTTGTTGATAATATACTAACCTGACATGATACATGGTGACTCGTTTGAATTTTAGAGGAAAGGTTAATTATACCTTAAGAGAGAGAGAGTTTTTAATTCTTCATAAAAAAAAATTAGACCCTAATAGCATCATTTCTTTACTAAGTTTCTATGAGCTCACTAAATTTTATGTTAGGTAAATTTAACATTTCAACAACCAAAAAAAATAGTATAATTGAAAAATATTAAAACGTAAACATCTAATTAAAACTTTTTTTTAACAATAATATAAGTTAAATTAAAAAAAACATTTGGTACTAAAACATATATTTAGTGATAATTATTTAAAAAAAAATACATTTAGTGATAATTAAAAACCTAAAATATTTTTTTGAAATAATTTAAAATCTAATATACCAACCTAACACTGTCATTTCAATAATGATAAACTTAATACACTTGGACCACTTTGCCAAAAAAAATGAAAACAATACACTGAATCTTTTCCCAAAAATATAAAAACGACAAAAAAAAAAAAAAAAAAAAAACAATCAAATAATCATATATTAATTAGTACCATCATAAAAAAAGATTAAATGAAGTTTTACATTCAGCCATTGCGACAAGTATGATGATGTATGCTATTTGGAGGGATCGAAACTCTCGTATTCATGGGACTAGTCCCTATTCGACTATTCCCCTCAATCTGTTTTTATTAGTGCTCAAACCGATACGACTTATATATAGGTGTGCGTCGTAGTTGCAGGTGTTGTTGGCTCATACCTCTTTAACAGTGTTCCTCCTTGAGACTTATTTACGTGTGAGTTGTTCTTCTTGATCTCTTTGTTGTGTTGTTGAGTGTCTTGGTCTCGGACTGCCACATATTTTTTTTGAGTTCTACCTATTTACTTATAATTCAAATCAAACAAGAACCATATATAAAATTATTACTAGAATTTCAAGTCCGTTAAATAACTAAGAAAATTTTGTCAATTCGAAGATAGCTATGGATTGGCAATACCGTTTTAAATGTTGATGAGAAGTACAATCGTATCAATCTTGACAAAGCTGAATAAACAAACGCAAATTCAACACAACAAAAGCGATTTTAGAAATGTTCAAACTTTCAGTTTATCAAATCCGAATTTGTATGGCTCGAAGTTGAAAAAATATATACATCGAATCATTAGTTTAAGATTCATACAAACAAGTTTCAAAAGTGAATATATATAGCTTTTGATGGATAGATTTACTTGATTTTATATCATCTTAAGAAACGAGTTTCAAAACCTTTACTTATGCAGTCTGAGACGGTTTGTGTAATTAACAAATCAATGACTTTTTTTTTTAGTTCAGCAATTACGGGTTGAAATATCGACTTTGGATCCACTCAGCTATACTTCGGATTGACAACAAATCAATGACCTACAATAAGTAAATCTGAATTATAGTTCAGTGGATAAGACACTAACCGCCCCTCGAAAGAGACACCCTAGGTGAAACTTACTTTTAGTTTCTCCATGTGAGACTTCTGCAATATGCTAGAGCAAACACATAATCACATTTAGATTTAGACTGCGAATTAGGAAGTTTTTTGAATCAAGCAGAATGCTAACAAAACTAAAATGAGAAAACTCTGTAACATTAGTATATGGGCTATATCCATATTCAACAGGGATATAATACTCTAGGCTTAAACCTGTATATCTACACCTCAAGTATTCATACTCAACGACTCTTAACCAAGTCATCAAAACTTATATATATTTGAAAACGCATCCGACCGCCTTCTACCCGGGAGAGTTCTACCTTGTTTCTCAACCCCAATCTATAAATACAAAACCCGTCCAGCTTCATGTAATATCCTTCAAAGGGCGCCTTTGTCATCGGTTGAACGTTCGTTCCAGAAATGAAATCACACCGAGGGCCCCCGACTATGAAAGTGAAATGATAAGAATAATGTCATTCATGTTATTGTTATCAATAATTTCAGAATGCTAAAACTCAGAGCTTCAATTCTTCTTCTTTCTTGCATCTGCTTTCCAATTTCTTCGACTGAGCACCTTTTTTGCTGTTTCAGAGATGAGCTGTTCGATAGGTGGCTCTGAGTGTGATTGCGTTTCAAATTGTGGTTCGAGATTAGAGGGTATGCACTGCATTTGAGTCTCACTCGTTGATGATCTTGCAGAAGCCATATTAGAACTATTACAAGAGCCTTCTAACCCCTTAGATACATTGACACTCCTTGCTTCCTTCTTCCAATTTCGGCTACAATGCACCCGAGTCAAGGGATTGTTAACAATGCCATTTGGTTGAAAATACGCTCCTGTCTGAGTCGGTTGTTTTACGGTTGAACCCTTCTTTATTTCTTCTTCTAGACGCTTCCGGGCTCTATACCTACGTTGCCTTTCTCGGTTCTTCAGTCGACGAGTCATGACGTCATTGTCTATTCTATAGTCTTTTCCTTCATCTATGAGCTTCATTGGAAAACTACTTTCTATTTCAGAAACATGCTTATTTTGCACATTTTCCATTTTGAGGAAGGTAGAATCTCAATCTGAAGCAATAAAAAATGCTAATCACTGCTTCATGGCCATCTCTCAACCTTTTAACTTTCAGAAGCAATTAAGAAGATGACTTGCCAACAGTCTACAAACCTAATGCACAAAAAATTAAGGTTCAGTCAATATACAATGAACTTATGTTCAGAGAATATAACATAAAATGCAAGAGCCTATGAAAGTACAATCGATTGTGTTTATATATCACTGGTATCTTCCAGAGGTTAGAGATGGAGATTCAAACAATAAATATTCTCCAGTCAAAGTTAATAATGCAAAGCGAAATATTATCAGATTGTTCGTATTAGAAACCATGTAGTTTCTCACTTCATCCGTTCCCAAATAGCTTCATGTTCATTTAAACCATATCATTTTTCATTTCAATGTAACGAAATGACTCGGGCTTTTCTATCTCATCCTTAGAACTCAAGGACACAGTTGTACAACCTATAGAACAAATCCTGTTCAAGTAAGGTCAACTTTTCTATCTCATCCCATTCATAAGAAACAAGGAATGAACGATGAGAAAGGACACAAAACCATCAAAGCAATGACAAAGAACTTGTATTTTAAAGGTCTAGCTTATCACCACATCCAAACAAATTTGTGTTGTATGCAAATGTGAAATATTGCCTAAAAACTATTCAATGAGAAAATTAAAAATTTGAATGGAAGACTCTAGTTGCAAATTTAAGATAAAACACAACGAAAAGATATTCATATACTACACTTTAGAGTTCATCTATTAACGAACTCGGGCTAACCATTGCAGCATCCCCCAACCAGTTCAAAGGCACTATAAGCAAATTGGTAAAAAAAGAGCAACTGTCAACAGTGTTTGCTAAATCAAACCATTACCATGTTATTAAAACAAAATGCCTAACTTCTCTTCACCATGCTGCATACTTTTTTTTCTTCTTATATCCGTTCTTCTGGCCCAGCTTACGCACACCTCAACTAATCAGACAACCCATGAACGAATAAAACGGTCATGTAGATGTTTCTTCTATTCAACGGTTATCTTAGAAGTTAAACAAAATTCCTCGTTTAGAGCACCTGACATTTTCACATCGGTATAAAAATCGACCAACTTATGGATACAGAAACAGAATCTATACTCACATTTAAAGAATAAATGACATGATGTAGTTAAAAGTTAGGCAGGGCTAATTGTCAAAAGCTTCCATTTCCAAATAAGAAGAGTAGGTGAATCACTTGGAATCCAATTAGAACATGATAAAGTGAAATAGAAAGGAATAAAATTTGGTAAGTGGTTGCCAAACACCAGAGCTATAACATGTTGAAAAAGGGAAATGGATATTAGGGCATCAATAACTTTGAGGCAGCTCTATTAGCAGGCACCAAATATAAACATCTTCCTCATTGCAACACCATATCTAGAGGGGATTTTGTTAAAAAGTTCACCGATTCGGAAGGTAGAATTTGGGGATTCGAATACAGAGCAATAAACAATAGAAGCAGGAAGATCCAGTAGTAACCCAGAAGGGGAAATACATAAAAAAAAGCAAAAAGAACAAATGAATGACAGAAAAAAGAGAGATTGAATCTTGCGAAGACGAAAATAAACTGGACCCAGAAAGTAAAAGTTGAGAAAAGTTGGAGCTGAAGAATGTAAAATCGGGAAAATGAAAGAAATGGTAATCTGAGAAAGCAATAGAAATACCTTCGAAAATGAAGATCTGTACCCGTTGATTGAAACTGTTCGCCGGAGAAGAAAGATGATGGCGAAAGCTATTTATAGAGAGGGAGACCAGAAAGATGTTGTATGATTTCTCAGACGCACGGAGGATTCGCTTCAAATGTCTTAATTCTTCTTTTTCTTAATTTTTTTTTTTTTTTTTTTTGGAAGAAACTTTCTTTTCAAACGTAGATCTAAATACTTAAAAATATTAGGTAAATACAAATTTCTATGATAACTTATAAATTATATATATATATATATATATATATATATATATATATATATATATATAGGGCTGGTTGCACAAATAGCAATCAGGCCCACACTAATTGCAAAATTAGCAAACTTTAAAATGTTTTGCAAATATGGCAAAAAAACCCGTTTCTATCACTGATAGACTTCTATGAGTGATAGACTATTATCTCACTATTATCACTGACAAAAATCTATAAAAAACTGAGGTGATCAGCGATAGACTTCTATCAGTTCTAAGATATCAGCGATAGAAATTGCTATATCTGCAAAAATTTTAAAAACATGCTATATTTGCAAACAATAAGTCTTAAATTGTCATTTACTACAATTTTCCTATATATATATATTTTTAAACTTGCATATAACTATATATATCTTATTTAAAAAAAATATGTTAAATTCATGAATTTTGAGATTTTATGTTAACTTTCAATTTTATATTTAATAAGTTTTTTTTTTTTTTTTTTTTTTTTTTTTTTTTTTTTTTTTTAACTTTAAAAACTAATTTTATAATTTTAAAAGTTAAGAAATTAAATTGATTACAGACCTCAAAGTTTAAAGTCTAAATTTATGTCAACAAAAGCATAACTCAACTGGCATGATGATCGCCTAGTGACCATGAAGCCCTAAGTTCAATTCCCCACCCCAACATGTTGTCAAGAAAAAAGCCCTCGAATTTCAAAGTGAAGCACACCGCAGAAAGATTCAAAATATGAGAAATCCTCTTCCTGGTCAAGATAGATGGGAAGGAGCCCTATCTTGCTGGCATCTTGGCGAGCAACTATAACACTTCTTCCAATCCTGAATGGGGACCTACGAATTTGGCTCTTTTATTAGGTCGGTATGGGTTGGACGCTTTAACCATTCAGCCATATAGTCTAGGGAGAAAACAGGAAGAGAGAAGGATTTATTCTTCTATAAGATAAATCGCCATCTCGTAGTGGAGACGTACAAATTTTATATTTGAAAGAGAAAAAAAATTAAGTATTGTGATTTTTTTTATAACTTTTAGTAAGCATTTTGCATATCCAATGGGAGTTTTGAAGTTGTTCTCATTATTTTGTAAAAAGATTGTTTTTGAGGTTAGACTTTTGTGCCATATTTTTTTTAATTACTAAAACAATTTTTTTTAAATGAGACTTTAGGTACATGCACACTTCTAACTATTTTCATAGAACAACTTGGATTATTTTGTTGTAAAGCTAACTAGTTGGATAATAAATCTTAGTATAATTTGAATTCAGGTTGATCATTAGGTTAACTGATTTAATAAAAATCGTTTCAATCTTATATTTTAATTTATAAACTTTGCATGATGGTATATATATAATTTTATAATTTTAGTAGTTGCATCTATGTGGGCTGGAATATGTCTCACGTGAATTTAATGGTAAGACATCTTCGTGAGAATGATAAGCTCCATTTGTTACATCCTCTAAACATCGTCATTAATTTTTGTGAGATCTATTGAAGAAAAAAACACAATATTAACTCATCAACTATTATGAGTCTAACTTTCTTGCCTCCATAAGGATATAATTCTATAGAAATTAGTCTTATTCTACTTTGATTGTTGAAGTATTTTATGTTGACAACATATTACTAACCACTAACTCTCTTTTTAAGTTATCACGTTTCTATGAAATAAACAGCATGTGAGGTGAAAGATTGAACCTAGAACTTCATAATCACTAATCGATACATCATATCAGTTGAGCTATACTTTTATTAGCATGATAAGAGACGTACTGAAAAAATAATATCTGAACAAAATGATATATTATATATATATTTTTTTTATAATATATAGGGTGAATTTAACTTTTTGGATAGTACAATTTTTTTTTTAAGATTATCAAATCTGAACCAAACCAATTATACCATTAACTCCCTCTCGAGAATGGGGGAGAGAACAAAAGTTAAAAAACTATTTTTTGAGACCACAAAAAATTTTGAAAGAAAATATGGAAGCTGCTAATTAGTAAGCAATTTTATTGGACTCGACCACACATATAATATGTCAATTGAACTATGTTGGTGTTGTGAACTATACTTTACTATATGATTTAACTTTTTAAAATTCGCTTACCAAAAGAAAGTGCTATATCTTCAAAATCATTAGTCAACTGTTTCGTTAGTTCATTAATCATTATCTGTTACTCCTTGAAAACCAAAAAAAAAAAAAATCGGTGCTTTCATTTCGATCGATCGCTAGGGTTTCGGCTTCATCGACAAATTTCGACGGATTAGATAAAGATCCAAAGAAATTTGATTTTCTCATTATCATCTCTGTTATTGCTCTGGTCAAGGTTTTTTTTTCCATCTCTTTCCTTGTCCCCAACTCTTTGTCTGCTTACTTTTCTCTTTACGTTTGCTTATTTTCTTCTTACTTTGCGAGTCCGTAACGATTTACTTTTATTTCATTATCCTTTGAGTAGTCTTCTTTCTCCTATTGGGTTGATTCAGTTTTGGGGAAATATTACTGGGATTTCTCGTAATCCATGTCTCAGCATTTAACCTGTTCAGAATTGGGATTTCTGAAAGTTTTTATGTCAACTTCTGCTCTGTAGTTCATCGTTTTCTTGTTATTCCTGCATTTGGGATCCTTTGTGCTTGAATAACTCAACGGTCTTGATTTGAGCTGAAGCTGTGTTGAATGTTTGGCAAGAGAGTGGTGGATTGAGGTTTGAATTTATATTCTAGATTTGATTTGTCACTCAAAGGAAATCTCCTGGAGTTTGATTGATTCACAGTTGTGGAATATGAGTATTTGATTGTACTGGTGGTTTAGTTTTAAGCCCTTTTTTTCTGGTTATGGATTACTCGAGGAATAAACAGAATGAGCTCTTGGGCGTGAACAAAATGGGGAAGAATATAAAGAAAAGTCCATTGCACCAACCTAATTTTGGTAGTACCCCTTCAACACAACAGCCTCAGCCTCAGCCTCAGCCCCAGCCCCAGGTTTACAACATAAACAAGAATGATTTTCGGAATATTGTTCAGCAGCTGACTGGTTCTTCACAAGAGCCGTCTAGTACTAGACCACCTCAAAATCCATCAAAGCAACAAAGCTTGAGATTGCAAAGGATACGACCGCCCCCATTAACACCGATAAATCAGCCCCGTGTTCCACCTCCGGTCCCTGTTTCCATGCAGCTGCTGCCACAGGTTCCTTATAACGTTGGCCAGTTCAGGTCTTGTGATCAGTCATCAGCAATGTTTCAAGGGCAGCCAGCACCTGCAGACTCTATTTGGCCGAAGACTGCTGATTCTCCAATATCTGCCTATATGCGTTATCTTCAAAACTCAGCAATAGATTCACCTGCAATGGGAAACCAGGCTCAGCCACTACCACGAGCACAAGTTCAAAACCAAGTGGCTCCAACTGGTTTACCACCCAACCCAGCCGTGTCCACCCCGCCTTCTACTACAAACGGTCCTGTTTCATCTCTTCCTAATTTTCCTCCCATCCAAGCAAATAATCCTCCAATTTTTCCCTCCCCTTCACAGTTTCATGTGCCCTCTCCTTCTGGTTACTTTAATTTGTTGTCACCACAGTCACCTTATCCATTGCTTTCACCTGGAATGCAGTTTCCTCCACCTCTGAGTCCTAATTTTGCATTTTCCCCCATGGCTCAACCAGGGATTTTAGGTCCTGGGCCTCATCCTCCGCTTTCTCCTGGCCTTGTATTTCCATTATCTCCGTCGGGATTATTCCCGCTACTGAGTCCAAGATGGAGGGATTGGTAGTCCTACTTTGCAGTGTATTATATTGTAACATATAGAGGTGGTGGAAAAGGTCATTTTGGTTGTTTGTACTGTCTATTCCTTATTTTACATTCTTTGTTTTGCTTTTGTCTATACCCCATTTTGCAGCTTGATCAATTTATGGATCCTATTTGAACTGTGGCAGCTCTCAGACCTTCCTTTAAGAGGAAGAAAAGAAAAAAAGAAATGCTGAAGAGGTCAGGCCATTATTGGGCTGTTATTGAATGGGAGGAGAGCTGTAGCATGATAGGTGTAGAACACAGACATCAAATACCCCATATACATTTTAGTTGAAGATTTGTTAATCATGTTGTAGTTGTGGATTATAGGAAGTTTGGTTCTCTTTCATTTAATTCATTGAACTATTATTGAAAGAAGTGTGAAGTTAAGAAATCAGATATATACTGTATGTTGTTCTGTTCAAGGAAGTACATAGTTTGATCTACAAACACTTTGCTGAGGGAGATTTTACTCCTTTGTTGCCATTTAAGTTTCATTATGTTGTTTCTTTGTTGCTTCACTTTGTCATTAGCCACTGTGATGCTTTATTTTTTGACTGGTTTTTATGGATTTCTACTAATAATCATTGATCAGTAAAGGAGAAGAGAATGCAAAAAACTTGATCATATCCCTTGAGCTTGTGCTGGTCTTTATTGTGTCTTACATTTCACTTCTACTTTTGAGATATTTAAATTTTGGAGGGAATTGTCAATAGAGTTGGGCTTTATCAATTGAGTGGTCACTAATAGATCAATGTTATGTTTGCATTTGTTATTTTGGAGGAGGATTGTGTAAAAGGTTTTCAGCATTATTTATTCCACAATCCAAGTAGTGTAGTGGTTGAGCTTTATTAGATAAATAAAATATGCTTTGGAAAAAAAAAAGTTTGAGCTTGATCATCATTTGGGAGAATGTTGGGCTTCTAAGGGAAGAATTGTTAAAAATGCAACTAAAGTGTTAAACAATTGTTAAGCTCCATTTGATTTTTCAGTTTTTAAAAATTAAATCAATAAACACTACTTTCACATATTGCTTCCTTTGTTTTCTTTGTTTTGTTTTGTTATCTAACTTTCATAAGTATTTTCAAAATTCACGTTTAGTTTTGAAAAAAAATAATAAAAAAGCTTTTGGTTTTTAAATTTGACTAATTTTTTTAATGATTCCTTAAAAAGACGAAAATCATAGAAAAGAAATGGTGAGAAAACAAGGAATATTTGCACAGATGCGAGTGACGCATGTTTTTTGCCCTTTTGCTGATGTCAAAACGCGTTTCGAGCCCGAGGAGAAAACAAACACATTTTTACAAAAAAAAATAAAAAATAAAAAATAAAATGGTTATCGAACGAGACCTAAAATGCAAGTATACTGAACTACAATATAGTGTAATATAAAGGTAACCAAGCTACGAGATAAACAAGTAATTCTAGATACTTGCACCCTCCCGTGTTGAGAACACTCTCAAACCCTAATTCACTAATACAATTGCCTACTTCTAAGGTCCCTAACATCCTCTATTTATAACCAAGGCACTCCTAGCCAATTACCACTATGACCTTACTAATTATATACTAAACTTTTTTTTTTTTGAAAGAGCGATATATTACGAAAAACAAGCGAAAGAATCCTCACAGCCCGAGGACAAGGCACACACAACCTCAACAGAGAAAGACACTTAAACACATCAAGAGAACAGATCCCAAAGAGGGACACTAACAGACAAAGGGGGCGAAACACCCCAACCAAGAGGCACACCTATAAGCCATATCAGCTTGAACACTAATAAGGACAGACTGAGGAGAACGAGGGCTAGGCCCATGAACACGGGAATTACGTTCTCTCCAAATATGGTAGATAGCAGCACACCAAGCAAGCCTCCACACATGATGCCTACGAAGGGCACCACGCCCCATATGACAAATCCACATCAACTTAGTAGACCAAGCAACTATACGATGAGAGGAACGCCCCTACCGTAAAATCCCCTACCATACCTGCACACTGAACGGACATTCAAAGAGTAGATGATCTCTCGTTTCCACGTCAGACGAGCACAACAGACAACCTGACGGAATCAAAGGGTCCCAAGCATGGAGACGGACTCTAGTATATATAAGCGATCCCGAACTCTACAAGCCACGCAATAAAGGAGTGAGGGAGGATATTACCCTCAAACCATACTATGTTCACCCAACTCACACAATCTCGTCGATGACGCAAAGTTTCTCAGGCACTAGCAACCGAGAAAACATCAGAATTCTCAGGGTTCCAAATAACACGATCAGGCTGCTCCAAGTTGGGGACTACTACCTGAACTAGACCCTAAACCTAAACTTACACACATAACCCTAACTAATACTCTCACAGATATTAATATAATTATAAGGTATAAGTTTATAAGTAAATATAAGATTAGTGTGAAGTTTGTATGTAGAATTGAAATGCCTCTCTCTCTTTTCTTCCTATATCTCAAATTTCCCCCACTTGAAAATGATAGTCCAAATCGAAAAACAACATACCTAAAAAAAAAATCTAACTAAACGAAGTCGATTAAGCCTAACCAAACGAAAGTCAAAAAGATAAATATCTCAAAAACGATCAATGAGAATAAATTTAATTTTATGCTCATTTAACCTAGAGTATAAAAACTTCATTTTCAATACTAATCCTTTGTAGTGAGTTATAAGTTCTCTTCACATTTTAAAAGGTTTTATAGCCTTTCATTCAAAAGGTACTTTAAATTATTACAATTTTATATTGTTTTGTTCAAAAGCCATAATAGCTTGTGTTTCGTTCAAAAGATAAAAGTATTTCCTACTATTTAAATTTTATAAAAGTATCACTATCATTCTTTACGTACTTATCTCAATAAATAAATAAATAAAAATTCTTACGTACTATACATTTATTCTCTTAATTATTTTTTATTGTTTCTCATTCTCTTCAAAAGTTCTCTTAATATATGCTTTCTTTTTCATTAACTTCACTATGTAGTTAATGTGAACATAACCCTACTCACTAAAATATTATCATTGGCCAAAAAAAATAAAAAAAATAAATTAAATTAAAATTAAAAGTTTAAATTCCCACCGGCCACATCCACAGATTTTCTCTCTAATCTTTCTTTATACATTTTTCTTCTCACCCATACTTTGTTATACATATTTTCTCCAATGGTCTCTAAAGTCCCATAATGGAAAAACTTTATTATTATTATACATATTTGACTTATAAAATTTTATTTCCAAAACACAATGGAAGGTAGAATATGAAGACATTTAATCTGTTCACACTCTCTCTCTTTCTCTACTTTTAGGTTTAATGATACCCACCACTTCAATTTTTCTTTTTTTTTTCTTTTTTTTTTTTTATTATTTTTTTTTTTACTGTTTGGACTAGTTTATGCGCACCACGACTAATTTTACGGGACAGACCGCCTGACCCTACAACATTTAGCTATCGAAGAAATCGTAAGAAATTAATTCTTAAGTAAGTAGCCACCAAAGATTGAACTCATCCCTTTAGGAGAGAGCATTAAAGTTCCAGACTTAAATTGTATTGTTGGTTAGGGTGTTACTTTCCATAGTCCAAAACCAAAGGAAATAATGTTGAAAGATATATGATCTTTGGGAGCATTGAAAAGGTAGCTAGGGTTTTTCCACTTAATGATTTATAGGCTATCTAGCATGGGAATTTAGTTCATTTCTATTTATCAACTTGGCAACTTGCACATCCACTCATAAATTATCATAATTTGGCCTCTTCTTTCCCCCAAAGTCCTTTTCATCATCATCATCCCCACACATGAGATTCCTAATTTTGTACCATCAATATTCTATTTTTTATCCATCATTTTTCTTTTTAAATATTAACTCTATTCACATTTTTCTTATTAAAAATATCTACCATGAATAAATCGACGTTTTTTCAAGTCGAACCAAGTTCGGATCCAACGTTTAAAAAAAAAAAACATGTTCTTTTTTTATGTGAGGTAATATCATAGAATAAAGAAAAATATAAAAACATGTTTTTTTTATGTGAGGTAATATCAAACTCGTAGAATAAAGAAAAAAATAGCATCTCACATTAAAAATATTTTGAAACATTATATGAATGATAATCTTCTTTATAATGTAATGAGTTAAAATAATAATAAAGTAAAAGAATCATTTTTTCGCTTACAAGCTACATTATTATGAGCAACTTATGCAAACAACGTGGGGCATACAAAAGTTTTGATTTGGCTTATTTGTGTAATTTTCTTCTTAAATTTTGTTCCATTTCTAACGTGTTTAAATTAGTCCCAGCACTAATTTCAATTATAAATTATTCTTTTTTTTTAATGATTTTCATTTGATTGATGTTAAAGAGTATATATTATTTTATAACCATGGACTTGTGTGAAAACTATTTAATTGATTTTTGATTATTGACCCATCCAACTATGCATTTTTTTTAGGGTGATTCGAACTACAGACATATTGGTCGTTAATATATATATATATATATATATATATATATATATAACCCTTCGACTACTAATTTGTAGTTAAACTAACGAGGAGGATTAGTTAAATTAACGAGGAAAGGATAGCCAAATTCAATAATAATAATGATTAGCAACGTAATTAAAGTTAAATTATTATTATTGGCTAATAACTATTTCATCTAACATTGGTTCACGTGATTGATTTTTTTTTTCTCCAAATTGTAGAGTTGGAGAATTGACCTTAATACAAATTTTATGTTAGTTGAGTTAAACTCATTTTAATTTTTAATGTACTAATATAATTATTACATCGAAATGATTTAAATAATTAATACGAAAATGAAAAATAAAGATTGAAATATCAATGTTACATTAATATATGTCATCTCATAAAAAACAACCTCTTGATTCTAATGCCAATAAGAGCATAGCTCAACGACATGATGATCTAGTGATCATGAGATCCTTGGTTCAATCTTCTACTTGTTGTCGAAAAAATCTCTTGATTTTAATTTTATGTTTAAAAATATAAACTAAAAAAAATAATAAAAAAAAAACCTGAATGGTGTTGTACTGTCCGAAAATGAAAAAAAAAATGAGTTTTGGTGACTCGAAACCAACACACATGATCGTGTGTATGATGACTGAAGGGAACACTGAGGCGAAAACCTCTCATTCGAATTACTGAAGGAAACATTGAGGTGAAAATTCTTCGTCCTCTCTTTCCATGATGAATGAAGGGAACACTGAGGCGAAAACCTCCCCTTCGAATTACCGAAGGGAACACTGATGTGGAAATTCTTCGTCCTCTCCTTCAAGAACCATGAGATTTAATCTGCCAGCACCGACCTGCGTTCGGAGGCTCGCAGAGACTGATATTGCGTGGTCAAAGCGATGATGTGAAGCCCGCAGAAATTTAAAGGTGTCATGTTGGCATCGACCTGAAGATTGGAGCACCAACCCGCGCTTGGAGGCTCTTGGAAAATTAAAGATGCAATGCGCATCGACTTGACGTTTGCAAACACCGACCCGCGTTCGGAGGATGCAAAAAAAAAAAAATTTACCATAATATTTTATCTTATTCCTACTTTATTTTCAAGTTGGGCATTTGTGATCCTTCATGCTTCAACTTGAGGGAGGGTATTAGAGAATTATCGTATTAGGAAACTAATTAGTACTTAGTTAATATCTAGTTAGCATTTATATGTATTTTGGAAAGTTAGGATTAAAATTATTTTTTTTTTTTTTTTTTTTTTTTTTTTGTATAAATTCACCCTTTTCTAATGTGAAATACAAGACAAAATACAAATACAAAGAGAAAGATAAGTGTTTTGTCAATTTGTTTATCTAAATTCTAATTTACATTTAGATAAACTTCAAAAAAAGTAGAAAATAAAACTTCTGAAAACTATTTTAAAAAAAGAAGATTACTTCTTAAAATAAACCGTTATCAAATAATTCTACTATATTTACTTTTTTAGGGAAAAAAATTAATGGTTCCATTTTCAATTTGATTTCATTTTTTTTTAATTATTTCATGTCATTCAAATAAAAAAAATAATTATCCATATATATCTTTTTTGATATTTGTCAAGAAAAAGTAGTCGGAATTAATTTCTTCCCACCTGAGAGATATATAATTTATTTTATAATTTTGGTCACCCTTAAACCAAATGGACAAGGGAAGAATGGCCAGATTGTGACAATTCTAAAATATTGATAACCTTTTTTTTTTTTTTTTTTTTTTTAATGGGAAATTTGAGGTTGAATCAATTTCTATTTGATGTGTATATATATTCATCTATCCCATCAATTAAATCCATTGATAGTAACAATGCCATTTAAAATCATAATATTTGTAGAAGGAAACAAAAAATAGAGATGATTTTGGGGTAATTTTATATATTAAAAAAAAGTCTATGCTTTGTTAGCTTCGAAAATGAATGGTAATGTAAATTAATTCTAGTGGTAATTTTATGTAAAAATAACACTTTTTATTGCCTTCAAGTTTCTAATACAAATGCTTAAAAAATGGATTAATTTGAATAACATGGATTAATTGGATTAATGGACACATCAAGAGTATCTTAAATATTATTTATATGTCAATTTCATAAGTAAATATTTGCTCGGATGACAACGATTTTTATATATAATCATAATTCATACCTAAAGTCTTGGTTTCTCATGTCATATCTGTTGAAACTATTTATTATTGATTGGAAATTTACCTAACTTTATTGTGATACAAAATTAAAAAAAAAATGCATAATCATAATAGGTTGATATATAAAAATTGAAAATCAAAAGAATAAAAAGATGGGGATAGCAATAATAAACCAATTAATTATTTTTTTTTTTTTTTTTTTTTTTTTTTTTTTTGAAAACAACGTGCTTCATTAAAAAACAATATTCTGACAACAACCAGCCTCATAGAAAGTAGAGGCAGCTCAGTTTGGAAGCTCCGAACACCAAAAGAAAACCTCGTCTTCTTCAACAGAAGAAGAAGAGCAAGGCATAACAAAAGAATTCTCAAGCGCTAAACAGTGTGCAACAATATTACAAGAACTACTGCGAAAGTCAAAAGACACGCTACCAACTTTAGAAGCTTCGACTAAAATACCCTCCAAGATATTCTTGGTCTCCGTAAGGTCAAGCCTCGGGTACTTCAACGCTCCAACAACCTCCGACGAGTCCGACTCAACGTACAGATGACAGAACTCAGACGGCTCGCAGCGGCTGACCGATCTCAAACCGACGAGAATAACCTCGCCTTCAAAGGCCTTAATAGACCACTTTCGATGGAATATTTTGTAGCCGACACAGATGGGAGATCTCCGGGAGTCACGAATCACCCCGCTGATGGCGCCCCTGTTTCTATCCTCCCTCCAAGAGGCATCTTGCCTTTGACCCCAGACCTCCCACGAATTCTAATTTACTTTTTATTTTTATTTTATTTATTTATGATGTTTAAGGTTGGAGAGATAAAATAATTTAGTTTATGTCAATGAGAACAAAATAGTTACATTAATTAATTTGATAGGGAAGGCAAGTAGTAGATCATAGAAATGTATGATTTGACCTACACCCAGGGGCGGACCTCTGAAGGGACTAGAGGGGGGCCACGGCCCCCCCAAAATTTTTGATTTTCTCATACTCGTAGGCAAAATTAATGCCTTAAATATATACTGTTGTTATTAAATACAATTTGGCCCCCCCAAATTAACAAAATTTTATTCTTCTGCAGTGGTCATGTGCATAGTTTATATTTTGTTGTGCCTGAGTTCGAAACCCAACCATAACATTTATTTGCTTTACATTTCCTTCCATATATGTATATTTTTTTAAAAAAAATTGTTCTCTTTTAATGTTTTGTTTATATTTATTTTTAAAAATAATTAAGACCTATTTTTTTTTTAAGAATTATATTATTTTAGTCATTGTAATTTCAAATATCTAAATATAGTATTCTTCGTAGAGTATTAATTTATTTATTAACATTTTCAAAAGTAATTTAGACTATATTAACCTCCCTTTTATAAATTTTGTAAACAAATTCATGTTATATTGTGTTTTTTTTAATAATGTTTTTTTAAAAATGTCTAATAAATCTTTGAACTTTTAATTTTGTGTTTAATAGACCAACTTCAAAAAGAGTTCAATATATTTTTTAATTTTGTGTTTAATAGACCAACTTCAAAAAGAGTTCAATATATTTTTTAACTTTCAATTGTGTATTTAATTGGTCCTCAAATTTTCAAGTTTAAGTCTAATATATCCTTGTATTTATTTGACATTTTTTAAAATCTAGGAATTCATTAGAAACAAAATTGAAAGTATAGGAATGCATTAAAGACTTTTTAGAGTTTAGAGACTCAATTTTTTTTTTTTTTTTTTTTTTTTTTTTTTTTTAGCAAAATTATATGATGGTATTAAGTTTATTTAAACTTAGTCCGTAAGTCTTTGATACACTCACATATGTTTATCATGATAACTTTTTTTAATGACAACATAGCGAATTCGAACCTCTGAATTTTTGGCGATCTTTTTTTAATATTTATATACTCTAATTTTTTGGCCCCCCAAACATCAATGTCTGGATCCGCCCCTTATTAACGCTCACCTCCACCCCCAAGAGCTCAGTCAAAGAAAAGGTTAGTGTTCTATTAGACAAAATTATTTTTTTATGTTTAATACTACAATTTACATGTTGAATTCCCTAAACTTAGTAAAAAAAAAAGTTTAGGATTAATGTGTCTAATAGATCATTGAACTACTTTACATAGTGTTTAATATAGGTCTTTAAACTTCCAATTTTAATTTGTATCTAAACATTTTTTTTTTTTTAAAAGATATTTAATTAATGGTCATTAAGTTATACTTAATGTCATATATGCTCATGTTGGTTGATGGTTGTATCTAGCCAAACTTGAAACTTTAAAAAGTTTATACATAAAAGTCGTATTACAAGTTTAGTCTAGTTTATGAACTTCTACGATTGTGTCTTAATAGGTACCTAAACTTTAAAAAATATCTAATATGTCTCTAAACTTTTAATTTTGTGTCTAAAATATAATAGATATCTCAATATGTATTTTTTTTAGTACATTAAGGGTGGGGGTTCAAACCACCAACCTTTTGGTCATCAAATCATACATATGTCAGCTGAGCTATGCTTTGGCATCTCATTCATTTTTCTTTTATCTCTTCCTTTATAAAATTTAATTTTTGCCATATCTATTTTGTAAGGTTATTTTATCCTTTTCTTTTCGTATTTTTTTATTTTTTTTTTTTTATTTTTTTTGACAACATATGGAAAGGTGAGAATCGAATATATAATTATTTAATCATTAAATCATACATTATGTCAATAGAACTATCTTCAAGTTACTTTTTTTTTTTGTAAGAATTTTCCATCAACTACAGACTCCTTAGCTAAATATTTTTTTGGCTGAAATTTATGTGGCTATTAGTAAATCTATCCTCAAATTTAAAAATAAAATAAAAATTTGAAGGATTATTTCTTTACGAAACTTTTTTGTGTTTTTTTTTCTCCTCTCGTTCTTAAAAAAAAAAAATGATAATTTAGGTAAAATTCAAAACAAAAAGACATTTTCCCCATTTTATTTTGGAAGCAAGAATAGAAGAACAAATTATTTCTTTACGAAATCTGATGTGATGATCATATTATATTTTTGCATCAGCCTTCTTGTAGTGCCTAATATACTTCTTTTTCTTGTAAGACAGGTTAACCAATATAAAGGTATACATTTTATAGATAATTATGAATAGTGTACAATAATGTACTAAAAAATGGTACAATCAAACTGATATTATTGGTTTCGTACCAATAATTTACAATAGTAATCATAGTGTTTGCTAACATATTTTGCCAACGAACCCCAACGACGATAGGACGAAAGACGGCACCGAGCATTTCGGTGGCAGTGACGACGGTGGAGTTGGATCGACAATCTTCACAACTTGTCGAGATCGAACCGGGTGAGGCAGTCCGTACAAAAACCCCTCACATTGTTCTTCTGGAAGCTTGAACATCATCTTCATCTTGGCATAAACAGAGGCGGTGAGCAAACTATCAGAACCAGCAAAATGTGCATTACCGATTCGATTAACGTAGACCAATTTAGCAAGTTTTTTTAGTCCTAAGTCGCCGTCGAGCAAGCCGTAGCAATATCGAGCCATGTGTTTGAGATCGACGATCGTCCCCAACATTAGTCCAGCGAGGGTTGCGAACGTACTCATGGAAGGCGGCATGACTCGGACCTTCACAAGCTTCATAAGGTACGCTATGTCGTAAAATCCATGGAATGTAATCCATCGATCGATTTTACGGCTGAGAAGAATCGGTCGGAACAATTTACCAAATTCCTCTCGTAAGATTCCGTAATTTCTCAGGTTCTCGAAATTGAATCCCTTGTTCTTCAGAAACGAATCGAGCGAATAAACTCCTTCCATATTTGAAATCCGATCAAAATCTCTAAAATTAAATTCCCAGGTCATTCCGATTTCCCCGTTGGCGTTCATGAGTGTGAGACCGAGTTGAAGTATGCTCAATCGGTTCACATTAAACTGGAGGCAACTATAGAATTCTTCCTCTGAAACGCCTTTGGGAGTGTATTGAAGGAAGCCTGGAAATTCTGTATCGAGGGCGATGATAGGGAACTCTGTCAGAAACGATTTCAGCAGGTCTAACTCTTCTTTGAGGTTGTAAAACCAAACCTCTCGCTGCTGACTTTGAGTCATCGTTTTCACCATTCTCTCCGGCGATTGAAAGTGTTCTTCCGTTCTCAAAATTTTTGAGATAGAAATTGTAAGTTGAAAATGAAGGAGAATGATATTAAATATTGGTAGGCACCAGCCGTTTTCTGTTTAAAATCGGACTCCATCAGCCTTTCCCTTTCCCTTTCCCTTTCCCTTTCCCTTTCTCTTTCTCTTCCCTTTCCCTTTCTCTTTCGAAAAAAGAATGGTGTGAAATATTTATTATAAATTATATATATATATATATATATATATATATATATATATTTATTGAACATTCTAATATTTATTGTAAATTGAAAACATAATTTTTAATATATAATATTAAAAAATAAATTTTATTTTCACGAAAAACTTGAAATACATGCCCAAAAAAATAAAAAACAAACGTGCTCATCTACCACCAAGATATTATTTACTAAAAAATTTCTTAAATTATATACCAAAGTTGCAGTGTCAAACTTGAGGTCAGGGGCGGACCTCTGAAGGGACTAGGGGGGCCACGGCCCCCCCCCAAAATTTTGATTTTCTTATACTCGTAGGCAAAAATAATGTCTTAAATATATACTGTTGTTATTAAATACAATTTGGCCCCTCCAAAGTAACAAAATTGCATTCTGGTGCAGTGGTCATTGTGCATGTTTTATATTTTGTTGTGCCTTCGAAACTGAACCACAACAATAATTTATTTGCTTTACATTTCCTTCCATATATGTATATTGTTTTAAAAAAACATTGTTCTCTTTTAATATTTTGTTTATATATATTTAAAAATATATGAATGAATTTATTTGCTTTACATTTCCTAATTAAGACCTAAAAAAACATTGTTCTCTTTTAATATTTTGTTTATATATATTTAAAAATATATGAATGAATTTATTTGCTTTACATTTCCTAATTAAGACCTATTCTTTTTTTTTTTAATATTTACTTCTATAAAAAAAAAAATTTAATTGAAATGTCATTGTAGTATCTCTACTTGAGAGTTATATTATTTTAGTCATTGTAATTTCAAATATCTAAATTTAGTATTCTTCCTACTTTAAAAAATCTATTAACTTTTAGTATTAGTTTATTTATTAACATTTTCAAAAGTAATTTAGACTATATTAGCCTCCCTTTTATAAATTTTGTAAACAAATTTATGTTATATTGTGTTTTTTTTTTTAATAATTTTTTTAAAAAATGTCTAATAAATCTCTAAACTTTTAATTTTGTGTTTAATAGACCACGAACTTCAAAAAGAGTTCAATATATTTTTTAACTTTCAATTTTGTATTTAATTGGTCCTCAAATTTTCAAGTTTAAGTCTAATATATGCTTGTATTTATTTGACATTTTTTAAAATCTAGGAATTCATTAGAAACAAAATTGAAAGTATAAGGATGCATTAAAGACTATTTAGAGTTTAGGTACTCGATTTTTTTTTTTTTTTTTTTTTTTTTTTTAATAATATAGAGATGAGCAAAACTATATGATGATATTAAGTTTATTTAAACTTAGTCCGTAAGTCTTTAATACACTCACATATGTTTATCACTGATAATTTTTTTTTAATGTCAACATAACTTGAGAGTGTGAATTCGAACCTCTGGATTTTTGGCTATTTTTTTTTTAATATTTATATACTCTAATTTTTTGGCCCCCCAAACATCAATGTCTGGATCCGCCCGTGCCTACACCAAATAATTGGTTACAATAAAACCAATCCTAATGCACAATTGGTCAAAAATCTCAAGCCAATAAAAAATAATAAACTTTGGTTTTGTTGATATAATGGTCTTAACCATTTGTATTTTTGATAAACATGCATTCCAACCATAAATTTGATTAGATATATAACTTTCATAGTTTAATTAATGTCGTGTGTTTAAATCCCGGCTTCCACATTGTTTAAATAAATATGTCCAATTTTGCTAATGAAATTATATTGTTTGATACACATTAATAAAACTTAATAAATATAGTAAACAAAATGTATATAAAAGAATGATATAAACTATACAGCCATCTAAGATTTTTTTTTTTTTTTTTTTTTTTCAATATATTTGAGTGGGGATTGAACTTAAGATCTCATGATCATACATTGTACGATTGAGTTATGCACTTGTTGGCACATGGTCACTAAGCGAACCATCTAAGAACTTTCATTTCATATTTAGTTTTGATTTGCACATTTAACTCTAATCAAGATAATTTATTTTATTTTATAATATGGTTAATCCTAAAAATATACTAGAATTATTATTTTGTTTAGTTAAATATCTTTTATTTTTGTTTTATCTCCAAATTTATAACAATGGAGATTTTATCCCCTACCTATAAGTTATATAACACGATGTCCTTTAGTTTTCTAGCCAATTTGAAACATTGAAAGCTTTTTCAATTAAGATAATTTCTCTCTCACTTAGTTACCAAGCTTGATTATTGGATTCTTGGTTGAATGATTTTTTTTTTCATTAGCTCTTTTAATTGGATAAAAAACATTAATATTCTATCTTTTATTTATTACAACAAATAGGTTAGGAAGATCTCTGAACTTCTGACTTCAAGCGAGTGAGTACATGTCAATCAATATTGAACTAAGTCAACTAGTTAATGCATATATTCTTGACCAAGAGGTCATAAATTCGAATTCTCCAACCCACACGTTGTTTTTTTTTTTACAACATGTGGGGGTGGGGATCGAACCTAGGACTTATTAATCACTAGGTCATACATCATACCAATTGAACTAAAAATAAAAATAAAAAGTTAAAATACAATTTCAGTCTCTAAATTTTGAAACTTGTTTTAGTTGTCCCTATATTTTCAAATTTCAAAATTTAATCTCAAAACTTTTAATAAATCTTAAAATTAGTTATTAGAAAAAATAACTATAAACTAACCGTACTAAAATAGAACCAGTCTGACGATAGATGAACCAAATTAGTATTTTAACTCGAAGAAAGAATCACACAATTAAAATTGGATTGAGAAGACCAAGGTGAATATTGAAGGAGCGTTTGGTTTGATGATTTGCATATGCCTAAGAATAAAATATGTCTGATAATGATATGTCTGAGAATTAGATTTTTAAAAATAAAAGATATTTGTATTTTGTTGTGCATGGAATGACCTCAAATATTTATGGAAATAGACGTTAGATATGTATTTTGTGTGATGCGGGATAAGAATATAAATTTTATTACATTATAAATATGAATTAATAATTAAATAAAATAAATTCAAATAAATAATATAAATTAATTTAAGTTATTATTTATTTTATATTAATATTCTAAAAATATATTCTATATAACTAAACCCTAAAACCCTCCTAAAAAAAATAATAATAAATTTAAACCACGTGATCTAAATTATTTTTGGTTAATTAATACATTGAATTGATTTTTAGTTAGTAGTTAATACATTGAATTGATTTTAGTTAGTAGTCAATTTTAATTGATTAATTTATAACAAAATAAAATATAATTAATTAATTAACTATAAATCACATAAAAAAAATTAAATGGACTGGTTGAATAAACCGCAATCAGGCCCAAAATAATGACAAAAATAGCAAAATTTAAAACATTTTGCAAATATAACAAAAAAATTAGTGACTATCACTAATAGATAGCTATCGCAGATATATTAGACTGTTATCGCTGATATATGACTATCACTGATAGACTACTATCAGTGATAGTAACTGATAAAATTCTATAAAAAAAAATGAAGTGATAGACTACTATCAACGATAGACTATACTATCTGTGATAAAAATTGTCATATTTGCAATTTTTTTTAAAAAATGTAAAGTGCTATATTTTTAATTATTTTACTCTAAATTGACATATGTTACAATTTTTCATTTTAAATTCTAGTTATTGGCGTTCCTATTTTCCCACTTGGTTGTTGTTCCTTGCCAATCTAGATTTTTTCCCTTCATTTGCCTTTGGCTGCTAATAAATTTCTTCTACACTATGATTGTATACTTAAAACAAAATAAATAAAATAAAAAAAGATTAAACCAATGCAGTTAAAAAGAGAGAAGGAGAAAAAAATGAAAGTAATGTATATACGAAGAAAGTCATAAAAATGAGTGGACATAGAAAGTGACCGAAAGACATCCATTCAAACTAGCATTAGATATTGAATATCTATAACATAAAAATGAAGGGGAAGAAGTGGTTACCAGAAATAGGAGTCGTATAAGTCCATGGCATTTACTTGGAGTGGGGAGGACCCAACTGTTGGGAATTGCTTTTTGAATTAAAAGAGAGTGAGAGAGACTAGAGAGATTGTTAAAGGGGGAAACTTGCACATGCCCAACTGACACAAATGCTTGTGTCAACCACCAACAATATATTTCTCTCATTTTTAGGAAAGAAAATCAACACAAATTATTAGTTGTGTCTGCCCCCCCTACTGCATTTGATACTAACCCCAACTTCTCTCCTACCTCTAATCATGTAATCCCGCTCCCCACTACATAACATTGTGGCCGCCTCTTCAAATAGTTTATCCAAAGCGAGAGCTTTTACGACAAAAGCTAACTCCTAAATCCTACTTGTTCCTGTCTCCATTTTAGTAGTGTGGATATTACAATACCCATAAATTCCTGTCTCTAATGACTCTATTGATTAAGATATGTATCTTCGAGTTCGGATATATATCGAAGCTGAACTCCAAAGAAGAAACAATCTCAACCACAAAATTTACCCTTCAAATCACTATAACACACCAAGAACAATTAATGAATAGTTAAAATCAACAGAGAGAATTAGAATAGTACAGAGAGTAGATAGCTATGGCTAGAAGTAGAACCACAAGCACAAAGTTTTCTTCTCAATCTCAAACGATCATTCTTGCGCACACAGAAATATATGGCCTGAAATGTCATTGTTACTTTGATTCCCTTCCCAATTCCCATCATAGTCATTGAATTGAAGCAAAACAAAAATGAATAAAGGAAATTCAAGAACACTTTAATATCCCAATCAATTTGTTGTTGTTGTTGAAAGTAGAGGATATTTTGTTGTTCTTCATACAAGAAATTGAAATTGAAATTGAAAACCATACTCACACAGTCGCGCAGCAGATTCCCCCAACACACACCAGAAGAAAAAGTGAGAACAGAATCAAAATCAAAATCAAATTCAAAAACAAAAGAAAGAAGAAGAAGAAGAAGAAGAAGAAGAAATTGAGAAATACAATGCTTCTCTCCTTTTCTTTTTCAATAGTATTTTAATTTGTTCCTATTTCCAATCATCTTTCATTCGTTCTGAAATCAGTGTGGCGATTTAGAATTAGATGTAGACGATGTACCTGCAGCAGCAGCAGCAGCAACGGCGCGAGCCATTCCTTCAGCGACGGATGTAAGCTTCTGCAGATTCAATTTCACAACCGTATCGGCAAATAGACGCGTATCCTCTTCCGTATTCCCTTCCGGCACCTCCACGATGTAAGATTCCAATACGACAGTCCAGATCTGACCATCGCGCTCCATCTCATGCACCGTCGTCACCGACCGGTAGTTTCTCAACCGATGCTCACCGCCGGTGATACTGAAACCGGTCACATACCGATCGTCGTCGAGTAAATCGAGCCGCTCTGTACTCGTCGCCGCCGGGAGGCCGGAGATTACATTGACGTCTCTGGTGCATCCTACGGTCATTGTGAATCCTTCCGAAACGGTACAGCTCTTGATGAAGTGCTTGTAGGTCTGAGGTTTATCGAAGCGGCGGACGACGGACCAAACGACGTCGCGCGGCGCTCGGATTAGTTGAGAGAGGAGGGAGGAGCATTGGCCTGGGCGGAGTTCGTAGGTGTGGAACTCGAGGATGACGTGCTTCAGGTCGTCGAACTCGTGCTGGGATAATCCGGCCGGGACGGCGGCGGCGGCGGCGTGATGGTGGTTGTCGATTTCTGACGGTTCGCCCATTTCCATTTCTGTTTAGCGCTTTTTCTTTCCTTCTGCCACGGAAATGTCGGGCTTTAGACGGGAGAGAGAAAAAGGACAATTTGTTCAAATTCTTTTTTTCTTTTTTAAATAAATAATAAAATTGAATTTTATTTTTTAATTTTCTGGTTGGAGCAGAAAACGGTTGGAGAAAAATGTCAAAGTAAGAAATAAGCATCCTATTTTATTAAAATTACAAATTTTAATTATTAAATTTAGTTAAGATATTAGTAATCTAATTTTTATCTCTTATTTTTTTTTTCTAATTGTAATATTGAAAAGGAAATACTTTAGTTATTGAATATTGATTGTGTTTTTATGTTTTACCACTTAATTAGAGGGTGGTTTAGCTCATAATTTTTGTTGTGTACTCATCAGTTACCTGTAATTTTGACTAATTTGTGACGTATAGTCATGAAGGTTCGTTGCAACTTATTTTGTTGTTTTCTTCATATGCATTTATCGAGATTTGACCTATGGGTTGTGTATTGTGTGTCTCCGTAATAATTTTGAATTTTCATTTGTTGGGATCTTATTGTGTGGTATGAGTGACATGACAACATTCTCACTCATATTGACCTATTTTTGGGTATTCATTATGAGACTCTAGACCCTCTTTTATAATAATCATATTCTTTTTTTTTTAATTACTAATTCTCTTTTCCTTTTGATTTTTGTTGTAATATTTTAAATCTCCTTTATTTGTAAATTAATAAAATAAGTCTTTGGATCACTCATGATTTTTTTTTTTTAAACAAATAATCATAACTTAAATAGAAATAAACCCCCTCCAGCCACCAGACACACAAAACAATAAAAAGCTCTCTGGAAGAGGTCCTCCAAGTGAGCCATAAATTGAGACTCTGAACCTTTGGAGGCAATCTGATGGGCGAAGTCATTGTCCGACCGATTCAAATGAGTGAAGAAGATTACCATCGTCGCCTAGACAAATTGTGGTGAGGTCGACTCCCAATGCCATTGAGCATGTTACAAACTTCCTACGAGGGCTCGAGAAAGAAGTGATAAGGACAACGAACCTCCACATATATGATATGGTCCACTTTTGGCCTAAACCCTCATGGCTTTACTTTTGGTTTAACCCAAAAGACCTAATTTCAATGGAGATAATTGTCCTCACTTATATACCATGGATCAATCTCTTCTGTAACGAATGTGGGACTTTGTTAGCACTCTTAATCACTTTTGAGCTCATTCATGGTTATTTACCTATAAGATGACTAATGGATTAAAAAAGGTAAGGCTAGAACTAGATTGCTATTAGTATTTGATCATATAAGATTTATTAAGCTATAGGAGTGTGACTAATCTCATTAATACATATAACTACCTTTCACATTAGGCATTAACAATTTTATAAACCACAAGACCCATGAATCAAACCTAAACTTCATAAGGTTTCATATTGCTAAACAAATTCAAGTTTAAATTAACCCTGAGAAATAAAAATTGAGAGTTTTTATGTAGAAGTCTTTGTTAGTTTTTTTTTCTTTGGTTCAACTATGTAGGGTAAAAGATTCAACTTTTAATTTTTTATTCAATTTTTGTTATTCGATATCAATTTAAATGAATTGAAATGAGAAAATAGAAATAAGAATAATATATAGTTATTAATATTTTTTTAGTACGTAATTTTTATTTATTTGTATTAGGCTTTGAAAAATACAATTAGAAATTTAGACTAATGGAGGAATGAATTAGTTAATTAAGAATACAAAAATGATGTGGAAAAGAGGATGAGATCGAAGGTCATTGGAGAGAAAGTAAGGCGTCAGCATCATATGCCACGTCTTTTCCAGCTAATCAAATTAATTAAGCCATTTCCCTTTTCTAAGCCTATCCATATTATATTATCATTTTCCTTCCTTTTATTTTATTTATTTTATTAATGTCCCATTCAACTTATTTAATTTTATTCATCATGCTACATTATGCTTCCACAATACCTTCTAAGAATCGTTGTATTATAAATTTTATCTCCATGGAAATTTGGGTATCCTGTCTATTTTTTATTTATTTATTTGTTTTGAGGATTATCGGTTAAATTTTTTTTTTCTTTTAGTTTTAAATTATAAATTAGGTCTATCTCTAGTCTTTATGGATACCAGAGATGGTAACGGGATAAAGTGGGGTCGAAGATGCACTCCCCATTCCTGTTCTGTGGGGATTTTCCATCCTCATCTTCGTCCTGTTCTTCGTTTTAGAAAGTCAAAGTCGAGGTCGGAAAATTCTAACAAGAAAAATTCTCTATTTTTATTTTTAATTTTTAATTATTATTTTTATTAAAAAATTAATTAAAAGTTGATAATTAATTATTTTTTAACATTTTTATTAAAATTTTGGACAAAAGTTTATGTTTTAAGATTTAATATAAAAATTAATGAAATTAAAAAAAAAAAAATTGGAGTAGACACACTAGTTAAGATAATTATAAAAAATCCTTTCAAAAAAAAAAAAAAAAAGATAATTTTAAAAAATATATAATATCATAAAATATTATATATATATATATATATATTTAATTAATATATATATATATATATAATATTTTTATATATATATTTAATTAATAAAAATAATTTTGGGGCGAGGTTGGGGTCGGAACGGGAATCCCCCTCCACGTCCCCGACCGGAGACCCAATAAAATCTTCGGTTTGACTTTCGTATCCGGTTAAATTGGAAATTCTCTGACCCGATTGAGTCGGGGACTCGCGGGGACCCGACCTTGCGAAGAATTTTACCGTCCCTATATATTATCCTTTTCCTTATATATATATGTATATTTAATTAATAAAAACAATTTTGGGACAGATTCGAAGATTTTCGTCAACATCCCGTCTCCGACCAGAGACCCGCTGAAATTTCTAGTTTGACTTTCATACTCGGTCAAACTGGAGATTCTCTGATCGATTCGGTCGGGGACACGCGGGGATCCAACCCTGCAGAAAATTTTGTCATCCCTAACTAATATGAGTACTTTGTTGAAGAAGTACTTGAAGGATTACAAATTTAGTGATCACCTCAATAATTATTATTTTAACCTTAATTTTAACTTGTTTTTCTTAACTTAGTTTCTAGTCCCAAATTTAATCTCTCTTATTGTATCTCACCTAATATTGATTAGGGAGAAAATTGGTATAATTGTGGAAGAAAAGCTTCATTTCTAGTAAGATAAATGTTGTCGGGAGACAAACAATTAAGAAAGGGAGAGAAAAAAAAAATCAAATAAGACTTAGGGCTTGACCTTTAATTCATGAAGTTTCATACTTATTTCAGATTATTCCATAAAATTTTAAATATTTGATTTTATATGTCAACAAGAGCATAGTTCAATGACATGATGTATCTCGACTCTGAGGTTTTAGGTTGAAATCATATAAGGGAGAAGAAAAAAAGAAATATTTAGCCATATGCCCTTAAATTAAGGATTGATGCCCAATTTTAAAAATTAGTCAAAATGACATTTTGCTGACTTTGACTACTTTTTTAAATTGCGGATCAATCTCTCAAATGGACCTTAATTTAAGGATCCGACTAAATATATCAAAGAATTTTTTATTTTTTTTTTATTTTATTAAAATAAGGTCTTTTTTTTTATTAAAATAAGGTCTGAATGTGGACATGAAGCATCCAACTGACATCTTCAAGCAGCTCACCCATGACTCGTCTGCTCCCCACTTCATATTTTATATTTTATAAATTAAAATAAAATAATACTCAAAATAAATAAATTAATAAAATCTCTCTCTAGCATCTAATTAAATTTAATTAAATTTAATTAACACTATTTTTTTTATTATTACGAGAGGGGCATAATGTTGAATAATCTACAGTGTTGATGCATTTGATTCTCAACATTTTAAATAGTATTCTATTCTTTGAGTTATTTATTTTATAAATAAAATAGTTGTTTAGTTGACTCAATAATGTTGTATGTTTTTTTTTGAAGGAATAATGTTGTATGTTTAATGGTGATAACTTGGTCTAAGAGAGAATAATAATATTCTAGAGAATCAATAATTTAAATGAAGAAAATAGAATTTCTTCCTAATTAATTTTAAATATATACGTCTTACAAAATTATTCTAAATATCTTTGCTATAAAAAATTATAATTATAACATTGACCATTATAAATTCTATAACAGAATATATATCTTTATAAGAAATTACAAGTATAATTTAAAGTAAAATAATTATAATATTTTTTGAAAAAATTTATAAATATGATATTTTTATTTTTAAAACAGTATTTTAATGAATGCGAGGATTGAACCCATGACCCTCATAGTCACGGACACAACCAATTAAGTTTTGCTCAATTTGACGAATAAATATGATATTTTTTATCGATTATAATGACAGAATTCTATCAGTTTTTAATATAAATGACAAACAAAATTTAAATATTATTTTAGCTTGCTTAAATTTTAGCCAACTAACAACATTATATAGTAGAAAATCATACAAAAGAAAATTAAATATGATGATCATCATAATCATATACATGGGCTACTTAGCTTAAGCTTTTACAAACATGGTAGTGGTTAATCATTAATTCATATCCAATAAAATGTTGATATATAATAACAATAAAAATAAATAAATAACCCAAGTATCTTAAGTCTTTAATAGTTTGTTCGAGGATCTTTGTGAGGATTTGACGGAAGTGAGAATATTGATTGTGGATGTGTGTAAGGAAGCGGTTCCCTCATCCTTTTAGCGCAGTTGATTCTTGTCTGAGTGATTTAGTCGTAGCTTAGCGTCGTACTGATCTTCGCTCCTAAAAAAAGTCTTTATACTTTCAACTATATTTTTTAAAAAGTCTTTATACTTTCAACTATATTTTTTTTTCTAGCCCTTAATCTTTTTATAAAAATTAATTTCAATGTCTTTTGCAGCTTAAATTTCTATTTGCTTTTGACAAAATTCTCAAGTCATATATATATATATATATATATATTTTTGAACCTACTCAAGTCATGAATTTTCAACTTAATACACAAATCTATACATTTTCTATTTAAATGTAAACACAACAATAGAAAAGAACATTTGTTAGGTTCGTATATATAATATTCAAGGATCAAAATATGATTTTTTTTTAGTTTAACAATGTGTGGGATGAGTGATTTGAACTCAGACCTCTTGATCGAGAGTATATATTTTAACCCGTTAAAATATATTTAGATTAACGTGAAAATATGAGATTTAATACCGTAATTAAGATCTAAAATCAAAATTTCACCTCTCAAAATGTTTTTTTTCTTCTTTTTTTCTAAGAATTCATGGGCACCATATTTTCCTTTAGGGGATTGGCTCCGAGTGTAGATAGAGTAAAATCTGCAGGGGTCGAGGGCTACTTAAGGCACTTTAGTGGAAACCTGTAGGACTGGAGCTGTTGGATGCCTAATAAAAAAGGGCCTCCTTCTGCTTTTCTGTCTATTGCCTTCAATGGCTTAGTAAGTCCCTTTTGGGATATTTGAAGAAGCGCAGGCAGGTTTGCACTCGCGGATGCGTCTTGGGTAATAGGGATTTTATGAGGGAAAAACATAAATATCATTAAGAAGTTGGAATAATATATAAATTGCTTCCAAAGTTGGCCCAAATTATATTACCAAAATTGCATCTCACTTCTAGAAAAGAAAGACAAAATCACAATTATTATATTGTAATCTTTAAACTTCTTATACATCTCTAATTGACAGTCATTATTATAAAATAAAATAAAAAATAAAAAAAAAACGATTAATTTGGTGAAATCCAAACACTGGATCTCTTATTCTGATATCATATTCTAAATCACTACTTAGACCCAAAAACTTAAGCGGATGAAATATAATATATTTAGTAATTTTCATTCACATTCTTGACCGTTTTTGAAGTTCTACGTTTCTCGAAACGAGTCGTTTGGCGGAATTTGTTTCTTGGATAAAAAAGTGTATGGAAGAAAGTAAAGCATTAGCAACCAAACATCCTTAAGTGTGGCCATTTGGGAGGAGGAATCACTTTCTTGACATTTTTGGTAGATCCTACTTCATCCTTTGCAGTCATTGTCTTACTACCAAGTTGCCCTTTTGAAGGACTCTTTTGCTTCTTTTTCTTTTCTTGATGTCTTTGAGGCTTCTTCTCCTATCAAATTAAAAAAGGGGAATAAAAACAACACATTGAATCATCTCAAACCTTAGATTCCAAGGGAATATGAAAAGACATCAATTAAATACCCTAGGATGCTGAATCCACCATCCGTTCGAACGACATTGCACCGATCATCGGACTGTACCGATGCTCGGTGTGGTCGTGAACTTGGCCCGCATCTCACAAATTATGAAAAGATTAGGGTTTTTATGGTAAAGATTTGAACTTTGTGTATATGAACAAATATGAACCACATAATTCTAAGCAAAAGAGATCACCGTTAGTATCAGCTTCCAACCAACAACAAAATATTCAATGACTTAAAGGACATCAACTTGACACAAAAAAGTTTCATGAGAAAAAAAACAAAACAAAAGCAAAAGCAAAAGCATAATGCTTAATTGATTATCCCCCAAGTTGAGGCAAAAGAATATAATTACTAGTGAAAAAAAAAAGACTTTGTTAGGTTAGTTTTAGGTTAAATTACAACTTAGAACTGTGATGTTTGTGTATATTTAGTCGGGAGTTTTGTACGAATGACCCCCTTCGAGGGGGTAAGATTTTATAACCCAATTTTTTTAAAATTTATATTTTTTGTCCCTCTCGTGATAAACAAGTCAACAAGTTCACAAATTCTTCAGTATCCTTCGTTGACACGATCACGAGGAGACAACTATAGTGCCCTCATGCTCAACGACAAGTATGAATGACTTTTCGCAGGGGAGGAGATTTACTTATCAAGGGAATGTCAAAAAAACCTTACGCTCTCAGAGGGGAGGGTCATCCGTACAAAAACCCCGTATTTAGTCCCCAAACTTTTAAAATTATAAATTTAGTCCCTAAACTTTTGAATGTTTTAAAATTCCAGAATCTACTAGACACAAAACTAAAGTTTATATCAATTAATTTTTAAAAAATTCGAATTTGTCGGACTTATTAGACACAAGCCTCAAAATTTAGGGACTATAATTATAATTTAAACTCTTCATTTGATTGTTGTTGATTTGAAATCTTTGTCTGGTAGCAATTATTGATAGTAGTGATGAGCTTATGATTAAAATTATTAATTACCTGAAGTTGGGAAGTTTGTGAGGTTAGTCCATGGTTGGGATAATTGAATGTGGGGTATGAAGAAGATGCTTCTCCTCTGCTAATCTTTTTTGGAGAAGAAGAATTAATCTCTGCTGATGTTTGTGTTGAACTTAATGATGAAGGATTTGAGGAGCTACCAGATTCCATCTCCAAACATAGCTGCAACAAAACAACAAATTATTCATTCAATTGCTTCAAATTTCATATATATATATATTAAGAGAGGAATATTTGAACCTGAAAAAGTCTATGCTCAAGAGCTGCCACACGATCCAACAATGAACCTTTAAAGTAAGTATCTTTTAGTGCAACATCCAACGAAATGCACCTTTTTTCCATCTCTCCTACTGAGTTTTTGCCTCCAATTCTTTCCAAATACTTCATCTATGGAAAAATTATCAAAAACCCACCAAAAAAAACAATAAATAAATTAAAAAAAAAGGAAACTTACAGCAAAATCCAAATGATCCAATCTAGAAAAAAGGGTGATTGAGGAAGAGGAGGAAAACTTAGCATTATCTTCCATTGGATATCAAAGCAAAGCTAACTCTTACTTTTGTTTGGCTATGGAGAAATCATAATCTTCTTTCAATACTTTTTAGTGTAAAACAGTTATGTTTTCCCACTTTTTTCTGTTGCTAACTTTTTTTACCAAGTCAATTTGCTGAATTTGTGTTTGTAGAGAGTTAAAGTGGCAGCCCAAAACAGTTTTTTATTCAATAGGTCCAATAATTGAATTAGATAACATTTCCAATCATTTTAAATAATGGGCTTGCCTTCAAGTTTGATGGGTCATCTAAGTTTTTTTATTTTTTTAAAGGGGAGTATGGCAATGAAATTGATGTCTCTGTTTTTTCCACTTAGTTTTAAAAGGTCCAAAATAAAAAGAATTTTGTAGGGAAGAAAAACAGAAGGGATAATTCTTGAGGAAAATGATGAGTGGTGAAGGTACAATTCAAATTTGTTATGAAGTTTTCAACTTTCAAATGGATGGGCTTTGATTGTAACTTGACTTTAGAAGAAGTATGCAAAATGTATATCCCTTTTGACAAATCAATAATCTCATCATTTGTGAATACAAGTATGCAAAATGTATATCCCTTTTGACTATGATGGGGAATTTGATTTGTATTCACAAATGTAGTACGTTTTTCGACTATTTTTACAAGACAACGATTTGAACTTACTACATTTGGTTGCCAAGACAAGTTTAGTCTATAATTATCTTAATAATTAAGTTTTAGAAAAAAATAAATGAGCAACTAACAATTTGCTAAGCGTAGCTTCCAAACCAATTTGAACATTCTTTCTCCTCCACGTTTATGGGGCACACTGTCGCTGTCATTGTAGATGGCCCCATAGCTTTCATAGTACTGTAGTAGTTGATGTAGTAATTTAAGTAAAAGCAAAAAAATATTGTTTTTTGAGTTAAAGTATACGAGGGGAGAGGGATTGAAACCTCTAATATCTTGGTCAATTTTGACCGATGACACATCTTGATGTCAGTCCAGTTATGTTCATATTGACAACAATTTTTTTTCGAGATAATCAATTGAGAGTATGCATCTTACAATATTTAATTGTTAAGAAATTCTTTAAATTTTAATACCTTGAGTGAAAGTAAGAGCCTTATCCTTAGGTTAAGGCATATGTTCTCGACCAAAATATCATAGATTCAAATTTCTCATCGTCATTCAATAAATTGAACTACCACACACACATTAGTGTTAGGACCACAATTTCTTTTCACATTTCTACCTTCTGGAAACTGGAATCATGCATGTCGAATATCTTATCCCAAATAATATCACTAACATAACCTCCTTTCATTTATTCTTTCCTACAAATACCAACAATCAAATGCAAAACTTGATGTGTAAAGTTTTATAAGGGCAGTTTGTTTCATGGTAATCTAAGATGTCCAATTCATGGGCATCTAGATTACCGGGTTTGAATTGAGGTTATCTTAAAATAGTCGGGTATTCTAAAATCCCCCTTCAGAAGCAGAGTAAACTTTAGTTTCCAAAAGAATTCTTTAACCTAAACTAGATCTGATGATTTCGTATACCAAGAAGCATGCTGCATTAGCTGGGACACTCCGCACAATTGCAGGTCCAAAACCTTTGTATAAGCCTTTAACTCCTTCTAAGGCCATGATTTTTCTGAAAGCATCAATAGAACCCGAGAATTTTGGGTTTTTGTAATCGTCCACCTGAATCACACTCTTGATAACATCAGTTGGATACACAGCTAGCCAGAAGGCACCTCCAGCTGCACCCCCAGCTACTAACAGCGAGCCTCTTCCTAGATTCGAAGTGTCTCGACCTCCTGCAAAGTACTGTTTTAGTAGTTCGTAGGTGCCGAATGCCACAGCATTTCCGGGCACTTCTCTTGCCAAAGTAGGAATCAAGCCCTTGAAAAGACCCTTTGCTCCGCTTGATTGGAGAACGTGCTTAGCTACGTCGACTGGACCGCCATACTTCACTGCCACACCAACTGAACTGGATGTTGCCAATGCACTCTGAGCTTGCAGTCTGTTCTTTAACAAGAAAAGATTAAGGTTGTAATTTCTTGTGAATTCTCTCATTGTTGGAAAGTCAAATAGTTTGCAAAGTTTAACTAATTAACTTATAATAACATGCTTACTTCCTTTCAATACAGAGGTTAGCAAAGTAAAAATCATTAAGAGAACAACGATGCATATATATCTAGCCATAATTTAGGACCCGTTTAGAATGACAGTACTTAAAAAAAGATTTTGAAGTGTTAAAAAAGTGTTTTTAAACACTTGAAAAGTCATTTCAAACAGACCCTTAATTTGTCCTTCCTCTACGCTAGATGAGAAACCAACGAAGGTCAAGAAGACAGTATGCGACATATCAAATGCAATTTGTTTGAGTTACCAGGAACAAAATGGGGATCACATGTTGGATAATATTTGTCTCTGTTTTTTCTATTTGAATCAAAGTTCCTTTCATGGTGAGTTATCTAAAGAATTATTGGGGATAATATAATATTTGGGGGTCACAGACTTCAGGACATTCAAGAAAAGGTTGTAGTTGTACAAACCTGCACTTGATCAACTCAGTTGGACAAGCTAGAAGAGATACAGCAACGCCAGCCCCAGCTCCACAAACCATTTGTTGGTTAACTTTAAGGGAGGCACCAGGATAAGGCCTAAAGAAGGACTCTAATTGTCCCCTTACAGTGAAGAGAACAGCATTTAATGCAGCAACTGTAGCCAGTGGAGCTCCCATACCTTTGTACAAACCTCTTGCGCCTTCTGAAGCTAAAGTTTGTCTGACAGAATCCATTGCTCCAGAATACTTGGGAAGTTGGCCAGGAAGGGGGACAGGTTGGCTTTGGAGCTTGACCTTAATTGTATCAAATGGGTGCCCACATATCAATTGAGCTGCTCCCCCAACAGTCCCAGCAGAAAGATCCTTCGCCACATCTCCCATATCGATTATTAACACCTTGCACTCTTACAAGTTTTTTGGTAATCTGTAATGTTACTATAGAAATTATACATCTTTCACCAAATATATACAAGAACTGGATTGAGCTCAAAACTGAGAAGGAACCAGAATATATTGTAAAGCAGCTCTAAATATTTTCTTTGATAATATCGAAAGATGAATGCACCACCTCTGAATACGTTAAACATATTTCACTAAAACATCAAAATGGAATATCATTACCACCATAAAGGCATAAACCATTGAAGGTTAGGTAGGCTTGAAAGAATTCTCTTGATATATAATGCAGATGAACCAGGCTCAAACTTAATCCAAGTTATACTTAAAGATTGTTCTTAACAACAAAATAGTTACAGCCATTCTTATAGAAAAACTAGTTGAAAGAAAGATATATTTCTAGCCACAAAGTTGAAATCAAATCCAAAGTTAAAAACTTCAGGTCTGTGTTCTTCATGGTTATCATAAAGTGGAGAAAACTTTGGAAGACAATCAAAGACACTATAATCCACATAAACGTTTAGAACCTGAAAAATAATTCACATCGTGTGCTTACAAATGATACTCCCACAACAATGGAGGACAATATGATTATTTTTAAAAATATGCTAAATCCAATTTCAGTTGCCAGAGCCTTTCTTTGTAGGAACAGGAAGTCTAAAGGTGAAAAGAATCTATTTAAAAACAATTTCAGTTGCCAAAGCCTTTCTTTGTAGGAACAGAAAGTCTAAAGGTGAAAAGAATCTATTTTTAAAAAATATGCTAAATACAATTTCATTTGCCAGAGCCTTCCTTTGTAGGTACAGAAAGTCTAAAGGTGAAAAGAATCTATTTTTTCTTCTTGATCATTCAGCCATGGAAAAAAAAAAGCTTGCAAGCAGATTCACATGAAAGATAATTAAACAAAGAAAAGATAAAGGAAGGACGAAGAAGAACAACGAGAAGTTAATTAGCTCTAAAGCAGCACCTTGAATAATACTTTTAAAGTTAACACAACATACAAACTTAGGGCCAATATAAATGCATCTCTCCTTCTGCTAAACCTATGTATCAACTATTAAGTATATTCCTACCTAATAGAGAAGATATCAGTAATGATCACTTGTTGCCGTCAAACCAACCAGAACTAACATCGAACCAAATTAGAAATTACAACGATCACAATAGCAACATGAGAACTTGTTTGCACAAAATATTAATCTACACTATCAAATTTGTCAGGATTTCAACCTCACCAACCATGCAGAATGTGACGATAAATTATTGACATTTATTCCTTCGTCGAAGAGCTAAGGCTCGCATTGAAATAGTTACAAGACGCCATAATTTCTTCAGATAAAAGTAGTAATTCCGTAATATGCAATCTCCGCACAAAGAGCAACCATCGACAAAATATTTCGATGAACTACGCTCCAGATTTCTGTATTAGCAATCAGAATGCATAGAAATATAAATTCTAAACCTAATTGATCACCAAAACCAGCTTCAGATTTCTGTATAAACTGCTTCTGAATCCCTATAATTCCAGCTTAAACGTTTCAACTAGCACAAGAATGGCAGTGTAAGCCACATATTTCGAAGGAATGTGATGCAAAAGATTGATTAGATGCATGAACATCAGTAAACGGTAGGTTTCAACAATTCAATCAAGAGGAGAAAGACGCGAGGAAGCGGAGAGACGAAAACTTCATCAAGATCCGTAAAATACAATGATACGAAAGAACAGACAATAGCGATGGAAACGAAGAAATAAAATATAGTTAGAACGATCATCGACGTAGAGAATCAATGAAATCTGGAATTTGAAGAGAGCTACATTTGAAACATTGCATTGAAGGAACCTTGAAATCTCACCGGAAGCGATTCGGAAGAAACCGAAGTGACCTAGATCAGAAATGAGAAACGGAACTGCATTCGCCTTCGACTTCGACTCTTTCTCCCGGCGGCTGTCGTCTTCTTCTCCTTCTTTTTTTAATGGCGGAAAAAATTGAGGCGTGGACCTTTTTGACGAATGAATGACGACGCTTTTCAACAAAGTCCCTCAAAGAGAGAGGGGAAAAAAAATGTGTTGATTAATACATAACGCTTTTCAACAGATCCTATTGAATTTCTGTTTTATTTTTCCTTTTTAAAACAATTCAAATTCAATTTGATGTTAAATGAGTGAGGTGTAGTTTCAATTTAATCCTTATTGTTTCGACTTAGATGGGTGCTAAAGCCTTAAATGGTCTAGACTCTTTGAACGATGGTTGTTCCAAAAATCATAGAACTCTCAATTTTCATTGATAATGTCAAGGCTTGCTACTAGATTTGCTTATGTTTCTTTTGTATTTGTGACCAAAAACTTTAACATGGCAACTCATGAATTGGCTAAATATGCTTGTTAACAGTATTATAGTAATTTCCCTAATTGACTTCAAGTGACAACGATGTAGTAGAATTCGTGGTTAATTAGATATTTTGGATTAATTCCTTGGTTAATTAGAAATATGATTGGTTTCTTTGATTAAGATTATGTCGATCGCAAGAGAGAGGTTCGTTGTGTTGTGTTCGTTGTTTGACAACCCACGTTTTATTTACAAGAGATTACCTTTTAGAGTATTCTCTTTTGAAGAAACAATAAAGTTTTCAAGAAACAAGCAAGAAAGTTCAAGAATGAAATTTTACCCTCCAAGAAACGAGTTTCAAGTCAGAAAATCCACTTTTGGATTTCGATCACGACCAAGAAAGGCGGAAACCTATTCAAGCACCCACCAAAATTCCTACATCGTTCATGATGAAATCTGGCAAGAGGAATTCAAAAATGACATCATTGAAGTCCGACGACTTTTGGATAATATGTCTAACGTTTTGGATTGTTTTAAAACCAAAAAACAAGAACTCGAAAATGCAAGAATGACAGATTTTGAAAGTAGTAGTCAAGAAAATTGAGAATTCACCCGAAGTCAAGAACTCACAAATCATATGAGAAAGATTCAAGAAAATATAATGGGGAGGCCTCTAAAACATCAATTTTCAAGATTCATGAATCAATATTTTGAAAGCTCGAGAAAAGAAGATTTTTACCACGGAGATTCACACCAAATCTGTGAAGATAGACAAGAAGAAATGACCCAAGAACATAAAACCCACCTTCCAAAAAATGTTGGGAACATCTTTTATCATGATAAACTCAAAGAATGCCGAAATGAAGGTTTCTTGGTTCAAGATTCTAATTGTTCCAACGAAGAATCAAAAGAAATGGTCGACGTTTCTCCTTTTTGTTTTGATCAATTGTTCTTTGAAGTTGAAGTGCAAAACTTCAGTGAACATACTTCTTTACCCTTTCAATAATATATACAAACAAAACAAGAAAATGCAGAGGAGGAGGAAGAGAAGGAAGTTATGATATACAAACCAAACCAATAAGTTATGATTCATATGAAATTTACCTCTTTAAAGTTGTCAACATTATATTTCAAGATTCATACTCTTCTGGACAACCAAATCAATTCATATATTCTTCTTCAAATTATATCAATGATCTAGATGAGATGAAGACAAAGAAGATTTAAAAATATAAATACTTTCGGGCTCTTTATGCTACTTCGAGGATTTCTTGGTGTTTTGACGAACTCAAGAAAACATTTTCAATGATAATTTTTCTAATCATCTAAAGAAACGCCATTGGAACAACACGTTTTTGAAGAATGTTAGAACAACAAGAGCCATTTGAACATCCATCAAAAGAAGCTCTTCAACAAGTTTATGTTTTTTTGAATTTTTCTTTGTTTTTGTCCTCCATACCTCTTTTTAGAACTCAGAGTTCTTTTTTGGAGCGATATAATATTATGTAGTAGAATTCATGATTAATTAGATATTTTGGATTAATTCCTTGGTTAATTAGAAATATGATTGGTTTCTTTGATTAATTAAGATTAGTTTTTCAATTCCTTATAAATAGAGCATTGCTTCCTTGTATTGATTAACTTTTTGATTCATAAATAATATTTGGTTTATTGTTGGAAAATTCTCCTTTTATCTTCTTAGCTACACTATCTTCTAAAATCTAATATGTATTTTATTGTTGTTCATTTTTTTTAATATATAAAGACAAGGATTGTATGTACAATTATATTCCTCTTCCATCTTTCTAATAAACAAACATTATTTTTAAATGCTAACCCGAGTATATCTTAACCCGTTAAAAGATATTGGTTCAAAATTTTCACCTCCACATGTTGTTGAACTAAAGAAAATGCCAACTCGATCACAGTTCACCTTATTAAGGCATATGCCTATGACTAAGAGGTCTAAAATTTGAATCATTCACCCACGGGACTTGTAGTTGAACTAAAAAAATGGTTAAATTACAAGTTTAGTCCATAAACTTTCCAATTTGTATTTGGGTCTTCCTTCTCAAGTCTCAAGGAGTAAGCGTCAAATTTTCAGCCAACTAAAAGATCGTGTGTGGAAAGTACTTCAAGGCTGGAAGACAAAGCTTTTTTCAATGGGTGGAAGGGAAGTTTTAATTAAAGCGGTGGCACAAGTCATCCCTACTTACTCTATGAGTTGCTTTAAACTCCCTGTCACTCTTTGTAACGAGCTAAATTCTTTGTGTGCCAGGTTTTGGTGGGGAGCCACAGGTGACAAGAGGAAAATTCACTGGAAGAGCTAGAAGAAGTTATGCATTGGAAAGGATCAAGGTGGAATGGGATTTAGGGACTTGACGGTTTTCAACCAAGCGATGCTTGCAAAACAAAGTTGGCGCTTACTCTCAAAATTCCTGAAAGCCTCTTGGGAAAGTTATGAAATTCCGTTACTTTCATAGTGGCAACTTTCTTCAAGCTCAGTTGGGCTCGAGACCTTCCTTTGTGTGGCAAAGCATCCTTTGGGGTCGTGAGCTCTTCCGCAAGGGCTAGTAGCAAATCTCCTCAATCAGGATAACACATGGAATATTCCTTTGATCAGACACCATTTCTTGAGGATGAGAGTGATCTGATTGTAAACATTCCTTTATCGAAAACAAGACCTCACGAGAGATATCATCTAGGCTCTAGACAAAAAAGGAATGTTCACAGTTAAAAGTGCTTATAGACTTGGTGTCTCCGTTTCAAACAGGACAGAAGCTACTCTTTCAAACCAGGATGAAGGAAGGAAAAAATTGAAGATGTTCTGAAATATCTAAGTCCCCCGAAAGTCAAAATCTGTTCATGAAAGGTGTACAACGATATCATTCCCACCAGAGATAATTTGTCCAAAAAATGGCTCAAAATTCAACACGGATGTGTTTTTTGTAATGTTTTTAAGGAGACTACCATTCATTTAATTTGGAATTGCAAATTCACGGAAGATTCTCACTCCTAACTTATACTTTTTCGATGCTCACAGGGAAAATTGGAGTGCGATGGACTTTTGCGAATGGATTTGGGAGAAAGCAGACGATGAAACAATGGCGACTACTCTATTGCTACTGTGGAGGATTTGAGATTATAGAAACCAGATTATGCACAGCAGGACCAAGCCTCGAACTCGGACTTTATCAATTCTGGCAGAAAATTGCATCAACAAGTTCAAGTTACACCAGAATCCATACCTCCAAGTCTCACATTTGCAGGCTCCCTCAATGATGGCTAGGTGGAATTGCCCTTCTCCCGGGGGTTGGAAGATCAACTGTGACGCGTCATGGAGTGCCTCTCTCAATCGAGGAGCCATTGCGTGGATTAGGGACTCAATCGGTGCACTGATTGCTGCGGGTTGTCGCTCGTCGAGAGAAAAATGGTCCATCCCGATCCCTGAAGCTGAGGCAATTTGCGCAAGTTTGGAATCTCTTCTGCCCTCCAATCTTTGCTCGGTGGTGGTTGAATCTGATTGCCAATATATTATCAAACTCATTAACAAAGAAGTTGAGGACCTCACAGAGGTGGGTTTGTTTGTTGAAGAAATCAGACGTTTGGCTTTCGAGCTCAAAATTACCTCTTTTGTTTTCATTCCGAGATGTCAAAATGGTGTTGCCCTTGAGCTTGCACACCGTTCTTGCACGTTAGGTCTTTCAGAAGAGTGGGGAGGGAGCCCATCAAAGTGGCTCTCCGAAATTCTGAAGGAGGACCTTTGAGTTGCCTTTAGCGTTTAGCGTTCTGTTTTGTTTCATTTGTGTCAAAAAAAAAAAAAAAAAAAAACTTTTAAATTTGTGTCTATTTGATACATGACCTTTAAAAAATGTCTAATAAGTTTCCGAACTTTCAATTTTATGTCCAATAGATCTAAATATTGAAATTTATGTCTAATGAGACTCAACTTTTAAAATTGAAAATCTAAAGACCTATCAATTTTAAGAACATATAGAATACTTTTAAAATCTACAAACTAAAAAGACACAAATTTAAAAATTTAGGAAGGTATTAGATATTTTTAAAATTTAAGAACTAAATAGATACAAATCCAAAGTTGATGGAATTTCATATCCAAAACCCAACAATTACTCAAATGATCAAATATTTTTTCTCAAAAGTCTCTCTTTTATATTCCCATGACCTAACTAAAATGGAAAAAAAAATCTCATACTTAAAATAATAACCGAATTATTTATTTAAGAGATTTCCATGGAACATTCATCCACTAAAAATAAAAATAGAACAAAAGTCGTATATTTATATATATTTAAAATTATTTTTGGTACGAATAAAGTTGAGAATCAGAAGCGAAAAGGAATTTTTGTGAATAGAATATATATATCTCTGTATCTAATCTATAAAGGCATAAAATAAACCCTAAAAAAATAGAAAATTTAAAATCGTCAAAATTCATTAAATTCAGTTTTGTTTTCCAGTTCTGTAACTTCCTTCACTCTTTCTTCTTCTTCTTCTTCTTCCTTCTTCCTTCTTCCTTCGCTTTCAACTTCACATTTCTGAGAACCACAAGAAGAACAACAACAACAATCTTGATAGTGAAGTTTCTCTGTTTTGTTTATGGATTCACTTGATACTCCACCTCCGTCACTTTCAGCATCGTCCAACATGGCGGTCGGAGTACCGACGGCGTATTCAACCGCCATGTCTAACGCTAACAACAATTCCTCCTCCACCATTGGTCTAAATCCGGCTGCCACTCAAATGATGCCTCCTACATCGCGATTTCCGTTCAACTCCGTGATCGCCCCTGCATCCGTACCTTTGGATTCTCTCAATGTTTCTCCCTACGACGGATCGCATTCTGGAAATTTCAATGTCGATTCGGGGAAGAAAAAGAGAGGCCGGCCGAGGAAGTACGCGCCTGATGGTAACAACATTGCCTTGGGTTTGTCACCTACTACTGTTACGTCTTCTGTTGGTCACGGGGATTTGACCGGTACTCCTGATTCGGAGCAGCCGGCGAGGAAAGCCAGGGGAAGGCCACCGGGCTCTGGAAAGAAGCAGATGAATTCTCATGGTATTGTTAATTGAATTACTGTTTCGTTTTCTTTGTTGTAACTGCTTTTTTCTTCGTGTTTATTGATTGTATCAGGGCATTTTCTTGTGTAGGTTCAGGCGGCATTGGTTTTACTCCTCACGTTGTATTGGCGAAGCCTGGAGAGGTGCGTATTTTTATCTAATTCTTGGATTGTTTTTTCATTTCATAATTGAAATTTGAAAGATTGTTCTTCTTTCTAAAGTGGTCTTTAGCTTGAGTTGTTGAAGGTGAAGTGCATTGATTAGAATGATTGTAATGAACGTAAAAGAACATATTATACTTGGAAAAAAGATGCATCAGTCACTTGTTTCTGTTTCTAGTTCTAGGAAAACTATGGATTTGGTGTAAAACTACGTTCAAAATATATGGTAAGTGGTTATATTAAATGAGAAACTGCATTTCTGGGTGTCTCTTTTGCTAGTTCATTATAACTATATCCAAATTAAATATAGTAAAAGCTAAAGAGTTTTTTTTTTGGGGAGAAATTGGTACATTCCTGAATTTATCTGTTAGCTCTGTCGATATCT
Organism: Herpetospermum pedunculosum; assembly: GCA_028017165.1. Taxonomy (NCBI): domain Eukaryota; kingdom Viridiplantae; phylum Streptophyta; class Magnoliopsida; order Cucurbitales; family Cucurbitaceae; genus Herpetospermum; species Herpetospermum pedunculosum. The sequence continues at coordinate 68,753,221 of CM051527.1, read as the reverse complement.
ACAACCAAAGATGACTAATTATTTCCTCATCCTCAGAAGTTATTTTGATTTGTAATTAGAATTCTATTGTAATTACTAATTGTTTTATCCTTTTTAAGAAACCGAATATCCTTGACTTTTATATTGACAAATAATAGTCTGAACTATTATCTAAATTTTGACTGCATTGTTATTAACTACATAAACTGATTTGAGCTTGATCATTAATGTATAGACATCACCACGTGAAGTTTTAGTTTGCTGTTGGAGTGGATTCAGCCAATTTAGGTATATTGTGAAGGCTTAGTATATTTGATTTAAGAAATGATTATTAATTATATTGAAAACAAAGGCAACATTCTTCTCAAAAGGAAACAAAGGTAACATAAAAAAAAAATGAATTTTGTAGTTGTGTAAACAGAGCATTTATCTTGTGAACATGAAATTTTATGAGCTAGTAGTTGCCATGAATGCAAATTGCACGCAATGAATAAGCATGAAACAAATTGTATGTTATTGATGTAGTTTTTGTTGTTTTGAAGCTGTCAATTTCCGGTTATAAGCATCAAAATGGAATATCTTATTACTTGCAACACGATTTTAAGATTTACATTGTCCCTCTGAGCTTTGCATTAACTTACCTCACTCTCAATAGTCCTTTGTTCCTTCTTGAAAAATCTTTTATAAGTGGTGTTGGGACTTTTATTTATTAGATTATCCTTTTCAGGGTTTTATTGTTTTTTTTTGGTAAAAGATGAAACAATTAGCCATTGCAGAGATCTACTTGCTGCATATTTGATTTAGTTGATATAACATGTAACCCAGATATAGTGTTCCCCTAGGATCATCTCTACTTTCTTCTCATTGATGCCGACAGGGCATCTTCTCAAGTTTAAAGCAAAAATTATCTTGCTTAAAACAGTCAAGTGATTTTTTGTTGGAATCTGGCTGGAAGGGTATAGGAGAAAATTAAAGATTACCGAAAGGAATTCCTCCAATTTATGAGAGTAAATCGTTTTTGTTTGCTCTTCTTGAGTTTATATGGATTTCCCTTTCTGTAGCTGTGATCTTTCTTTCTTTGGCTTGCACCAATTGGAAGAATTTCTCGTAACCCCTTTGTTTTTTTGCGGGCTCGTTATTTATGAATGAAATTGTTTCTGGTAGTATGAAAGTATGTAAACATAGCCAGGACCTATCTCTAATAGGCCATGAGTTTGTAATTGTATATATTGCATGAGTAATTTAGGTGAGGATGCCTACAAGTTTGAAGGTTCCTTTTCTCTATTTTAGTTGAGAAATATTGATAAAAGCTCTATTTTAGTTGAGACTCACTGGTCGAAATATGGGTTCCTTGGTATATGGTTGCAGGATGTAGCAGCCAAAATTTTGTCCTTCTCACAGCAAGGACCACGAACTGTCTTTATTCTCTCAGCAAACGGTACCATCAGTAATGCTACCCTTCGGCACCGGGCTACATCTGGTGGTTCTGTGACATATGAGGTACTTCTATTTTTTGTTGTATTGTCCAACTGATTGACTTTTTCTGCATGGATATGATTACTAATGTCTTTCTATATCTAGTATTTTCCTTCTCGAATTAGTCATTAACTCATGTAAACTTGAAGCTTCTATTGAAATCCAATCTGCTAGCTATTTAACCAACTATATGAACCTTGGATAGCAAATGGAAAAAGGATCGTTCAATTTAAGTGTACTGAGGTTAGGATAACATTTGTTTCCAATAGATAATAGGTACATTCTCCCACCAACATATACACAGTCTTTTCCAGTTTTGATTTTGTAGAGAATCAGTGACTCATAGGCAGCCTTTCTAAGGTCAGGCATGAGCCACATATGCCTGCAAAGTGCATTCGCTTGGGCGATCATCTTAGTCACCTTTTCTATCACCATTTGCACAAAAGTGAAATAAAGGCAATCACCAAGTTTTTTTTTTTAATACACTTATTAAAAGATCCTATTCCCTTTCAACATCTCTTGAAAATAAAAAGGGTATGAAACCTATATTATTGAAAAAGATATATTATGCCAAATCATCTGTTTCATATCATGTTATCATGTATTCTAATCTTTGATTTAGACCTGAATTTTCTATTTTGAAAAAAACTGCACTTTACTTGGCTCAAGTGGCATTGCTCGTGTGCCTCCCCATGATTCAGCAATAAATTTTTTGTGACTAAGTGATGCGAGCTTTTGGAACCCCGACAATGAATATTTGGATCCTTACTGGGTTGTTGCAGTGAATTGACAACGTTTCTGATAATTTTCCAGACTTGAAGTAATTTGATTAAGAATTAAGCTAAGTTTTAAGGAAAGAAATACTCCTATGGTAAATAAACTAAAAGGGAAATAAAATAAAGCAGAGATTGGAAGAAAAATGCATAAGATATTTACAAGATGGACTGATAAAAGAAAAAAAGGGCCCTGTCCCATATGAAGATAGGCTGAGTAGCCTTTCGTAGAAGGGCTTTCAACAGTTTCTAATGGCAGGGCATGTCCTCGGTCAACATAGGAAGAGCTAAGAAATGGAAAGAGTAAAAAAGGAACATCTAGTATAAAACTTGAACTCCTAAACAATTGATCTTCCATAGGAAAGTAAATAGGTGTCAGTTGATCTGGCTAAGGCATATGTCCTCGTCCAACAGGTTAGAGGTTTGAATCTCCCACCCCCACATGTTAACTAAAAAAAAGAATATGGAATTCTCAGTAGGATTATATGTATCTCGTAAGATAAACATAAAACTAGGAAGTATAGACTGTATGACAATATAACCCCATGATATTATTTGTGGAATTTGATATACGATTGCAAGTGAAACATATGCAATATGCTCCTTTGAGTGTGATTAAAAATTGGCGCAGCCTTATACAGGTTGAGTTTGAGATCAATTCTAAGAGTAGGCATTTATGTAATCTTATTATGCAGGGCCAGTATGAGATCATCTCTCTGTCAGGCTCCTTTTTGCTCTCGGAGAATAATGGAACTCGAAGTAGAACAGGTGGTTTGAGTGTATTGCTGGCTGGGTCAGACGGACAGGTTCTTGGTGGTGGAGTTGCAGGAATGCTAATGGCAGGTTCTCAAGTACAGGTACTACTACGCTTTTTCAACTTGGGCATCTTCATTTCAAAATAACTGTTATAACACTCGGATCTTCTCCCCAAAACACTCTAGAGGTAAACTCTGATTTCCATTGCATCCTCAGGTGATTGTGGGAAGTTTTCTCGAGGAGGATAAGAAATCCAACACAAGTATGCTGAATTCTGGAACTTCTGCTGCGCCATCCCAAATGATGAACTTTGGTGGTGGAGCAGTAACAGCAGCAGCGAGCCCTCCGTCGTTAGGGGCATCGAGCGGGGAGTCGTCTGCAGAAAACGGAGACAGCCCTCTTAATAATAGGCATCCTGGAATGTTCAATAGTAGCACACAGCCGATCCACAATATGCAGCAGATGTACCACCAATTATGGGCAGGCCAAACACAGTAGTGAGGATATATTTTTTTTTTTAATTTTGCAACTAACAGTGAATGTAGTGTGCAATTAGGAAGTCTGCACTCATTCAACATCGTTTTGTGAATCTAACTTTCGCAGTTAATTACCAAAAGCATGCTATTAGAAGAGGGTCTTATATGTTTATTTATTTAGGTTATAATTATGATTAATTATTTCCAATCTTGCTATTTGTTTTTTCTTTCTCTCTCTTTCTGCAGCTGTGAAGGAAGCATGCATGCATTTCTAACGAGTTCCTCATAATTTATGATGAAATAATTCGAGATTTTTCAATGTACTAAAGTTGCAGAGTCGTAAAGAAGGCAAAAAAGCCTGTCAAACGTGTATATTTTAATAGAAACACCACAAATCCATCTTGCATTGGCTGTTATCTTATAATTTAAAAAGCTTCACACGTGTGTTTTATAATAGTTTTCTATTGATTTTTGAATTATAGTAATTTAAAGGTTAAATTAATTTATACCCCTGAATTGAACTGTGGGAGTAGAATCAAAGTATTATCGAAACTAATAATTCTATCAATTATAAAATTTGAAGCTTTTATAAGTGAATCAATTTAGATATTTTGATTCATTATCCTCAATTTCTCACATTTGTATATTTTTTTTTCTCTTTAAATGCAAGTTTTGACATAATATTCGTTAACTTTCATTAATATGAATGGATTTTCTCTTTGTTTTTCTCTTTATTTATTATTAAGAAATAAGTACATAGTTTTTCTTGGCAGAACAATTTTATTTAGGCATTTTTTTGTTTAATTTTCAATGGAGTAAAGTCTAAATTGATTTTTCCCTAATATAATTTTACAATATCTATTTGAAATGAATGGAACTAATAGTATTTGACGACCTAGTCTTCTTATTTATTTGTTTCTGATAAAAAAGGAAAAGTGGCATGGGAATTTGTTCTTTAACCTAGTCTTTGTTATTTATTTATTTCAAATGATATAATACCTATATGTTTGCAATTTTTTTTTCTTTTTTGACAACTTGTTAGAGTGAGGATTGAACCTTGGACCTCATGATTCCTAGGCAATAGATCATAATGAACTATGCTCTTGTTGACATGTTTGTTATTTGTAAAATTAACAAAACGTTTAGGTAGCATGCAAATTTCAAATCTAAATAAAAAAAATAAAAAACGTCGACAGCAGGGTTTAAACCTGCGCGGGCGAAGCCCAACAGATTTCAAGTCTGTCTCCTTAACCACTCGGACATATCGACCTTTTGATTATAATTTAAAATGTATATTTTATAATAAAACATTGACACCGACGTTTTTTCAGGTAGAAGCCGTGTAAATGGCGCGTTGTTTGTTTGTTTTTATTTTTTTTTCCACTTTTTCTTTGAAGTAAATAGTAGCATTATTCCATTGAAATGAAGTCAATCTCACTCTTTTCTATTATTTTCACATCCACCAACCTTAGTTTACTTTTACTTTACTTTATTTTTTTTATTGCAATAAACAAAAAAAGAAAAAAACCCTTTTAATTCACTCATAATATCATTTTGATTACATCTTAACTATTTTTAATTGGAAGGCACAACCCATTTTCATCTACGGTTGTGAGGTTTTGATACTTCAAATCACACCAAACATGTATATACTTGCAAAACTTCAATGTGATTATGAGAGTATGAAGAACATCGTAGTAGGTAATACATGTAAGAACACAATACATCTCTAAGTTTGAATAGGCATTTTAGGTGAAATAAAAAACAAAATCATCCAACAAGCTAGCTAAGCTTAGATATTGAAACATATAATAGTATATCATAATTTTTGTGAAAATATATATTTTTGTTTTCGAAAAATGGTGAGTGATCTTTTGAAAATATTGATCTGATGGCTACTATTATTCCACAATGTGATTCCTATCACCAAAGAAGAGGTTAGCTAATTTAACATAATATTTTTTAATAAACAAAACTTTTAACTTAATAAACATCACTCAACACAATGAATACATTTGATTTTTTTTGACTCCTTCCTAATAAAATAAAAAATTGGAAGTTCCACTCTCACACTTATTATTGAAGTAACACAAAAGAAGTGGCTCCCAAAGCAATAATAGCTCCAACTTGGAGGCCCTATGATTTGTTTGTCCTTGTGTCAATCAAGTCTCCTTCGTCGGCAACGGCTCAAAAACTCCCAAATTTCAAAGTCCAAACTTGGATATTACCTAGCTACAAGATTCTTCTCTTCTTCTCCACATTGACCTCTCACCCACAATTAATAACAATTACCCTTCACCAATCAAAACCTAACCCTTCAAATATCAAACTTCTCTTTCTCTCTCCAATTCCCCAAAATTCCCATCTTTTCAATCTACTAACCAAAACTAATGGATTTCTTAGTCCTCCCTTGCTACATCATGAAGAGATCACGACGACGGAGGACCGGACCGCTCCTCGGTTACCGCCGTCTCGACAAATCCAGACTCGGGCACGATGATGAGGCGGAGAGTCTGGTGAAGGTGGTGGTGGGGAAGGAGAAGAGAGAGTTCTTGGTAGACCCTTTTGTGTTAGAAGAAAATCCGTTTCGGATTTTGATCGAAAAGGGAGGAGACGAAGAAGAAGAAGATGGGGAGATTTGGAAGAGAGGTAAAGAGGGAAAAAGAGAAAGTGTGATATTTGTTGATGTTGATGCAATTTTGTTCGAGCACTTGTTGTGGCTGATGTACAACGATTCTTCTTCTTTGTTTAAGCTCAATGTTGAGGAAATTCTTGATTTTTATGCTCAAGATTTTTAGAGAGAGAAGAACATAAAGCTAATTCCGTCATACATAAAATATATGTAAGTGTACTAATTATTAAAGTTTATGTATATGGTGTTCATGCCATGGAAATAACAGTAAAAGATTAATTATTCATGAGTTTTTTTTCTTCTTAATCTATCTTTCTGGTACAATATATATCTTATTTCTTGAGGTTATTTTAATGGTGATAGAAAAAATTGTGGAATTATATATCTCATGAGAATAGTTGAGACGACGCAAATTAAACACTTATTCATCGAGAATGTAAACGAATTACTTGACCCTAAATCGGAGGAATATTTGGAGGTTCAAAACATTAGGTTGTTTTATATGGTATATGTTTGATAATGATTTATTTTTTAGTTTTTATGTTTAAAAATAGTTTAAATTACATAGGTCTTGTAAATATTTTCAATTTGGTCACATGATTTTAAAATTTTCAATTTAGTCTCTTTAGTTTGAACTTTGTTTCAAACATACAATTCACAAATGATCTTCCATATCGTTACCATGTTAACACCATTTTTATGTGGTAATGAGCTATTGTATTAAGGTTTAAAGATGAGTGAAAAAATATAACAAAATATATAATTTTTTTTAGTGGGTAAAACTTAAAATGACAGTTTAAGAACAATATATCAAATTTAATCGAATGATAGGGATCAAATACAAACAAAATATAATCTAATATAAACTAAATTGAAACTTTTGAAACCATCGGAGCTAAATTGTAACTATGTCCAAATTCAAATTACAACAAATTAAATTTATAATTTAACATTAAAAATTACATATGTTTCTTCATTGACAGTTTTTTTATTTTTTTGTCACATTTCAAAACTTCCTTTATAGTTGAAAAAGTGTTTTGCTTGAAAATATCAATGACGACAATCAATTTTTTATGCATTATTATCTAATTAGAGTTAATTTCGGTATAAAAATTTGAGATCTAAATATATGTATATATATATTTTATAATAAATGTGAGAAAAAAAGTATTTAAACTTCCGAAGTATATGTCAATTATGACCGAGAAAGCCCTAAATTATTTTGTTGCTTGTAGATGCTTATAAGGGAAATTGTTGTCTTGATTTCCTGCCTAATCGGGTCTATCAATCCAATTTTAAGCCCATTGGAGCTCTTTTAAACGGGCTTTGATATTTGATATTGTGCTTGAGAAAGCCCTTTAACACCAATTATTCGACAGATTGGCCCAATGTTCATTTTTCGAGTCAAAAAAAAGAAAAAGAAAAAAAAAAAAAACCATAATTATAAAAGTGTCAATAAAAAATCTATATTTTCATTCATGTCTACTCTGGACTCACCCCTCATCCATTCTTACTGGCTCAATTACCAAAAGAATTATATTAATGACATCTGTATATTTAAAAATAATTAAAAATTAAGAAAAAAAAACGTTGATTGAAAGACCCTATTAATAACATTTATTGCTAAAGAAACCTTTCGTATTAATAATTTTCACATTTTTTTTCCATGCATACCCGAGATTCCAAGCAATCAGAAGTTTCAAGAGATTCCAAGCAATCAGAAGCTTCAAGCGTCGTTTTCTATTTTTGTTTTCACAATACAATGAAGATCAAAGGTTCGTGTTCGACGATGAAGGTTGAAAAATTTAAGATTCTCCGGTGTCCATTGGGCAAAGGTTCAGAGGATTGTGGGGTCGCGACGATACAGTGAGAGTTCGACAGTGACGAAGACAGTTAGGGTTTAGTGGGGAGGGTAACAAACGATTCAGATTCTCCAAACATTGCAGATATGATGAGTTCGATGTCAAAACCAATAGATGCCACCGTCAGGATGTCGCAGATTACTGTTGAACATACAAATGGGGAACAACGGTCATGAGGTTGAAGATGAAGTTTAGGGTTTGACCCTATTTTGTCTTTTTCCTTCTTTTATATTTTATTTTTTATATCTTCATTTTACTGTTTATGTTTCATAAATACGAGGTATGTTTGATAATATGAGGTATATATTATTGTTTGAGAAAATTATTGTCTCTCAAGTTTGAGTTTGGCAGCATTTGTGTCCGTAAGGTTTCAAATCCAACAATTATACCGAGGTTTGGATTTGGTTCGTTTTTTTTTTTGTCCCTTCATCAAATTTTCTGTCAAGTCTTAATGATGTGTCATCTATTTTTAATTATTAAAATTGTTTATTTTTTTATTTTGTTTTTTTCTTATATTATATTTATATATTTTTTTTCTTTTTCTTCTCCATCGCCATCGCCATCTCCATTGCCATTTCCATCTCCATCCTCCCATGGTCGTCGCCGGCGACAAGTCTTTTTTTTTTTCCGTTCATTTTCCTCTCCCTCTCTCTCTCTTCTCCTTTCCCCTCTCTTCCCTCTTCCTCTTTCTTCTCCCCTCTTCCCCCTTCCCTCCACCTTCTCCCTCCCATGGCCGTCGCCGGCGATTATTTTTTTTCTTCCCTCGCTTTCCTCTTCCCCTCTTGTTTATATATATTATTATTTTATTTAGTGTTTATGTCTTATAATTGTGGGATATATTTAATAACATGTGGTATAATTCTAATGGAATAAAACTTAGTATAAACAAGATATATATGTTGAATTATAATATATAAACGTAGAAGAAAGATTCAATGATATGTTTAATATAAACAACTAAAGTTGGAGACTTGGTGAGATAGGGGCCAATTAGATTAATATATATAAACGGGGTATATATGTTGAATTATAATATATAAACATAGTATATATGAATAAAAAACGGTAAATCCCGACAACAAGAGAAAGAAACAAAATTTGAGGATTGGAATAATATATATAAAACGGAGAGTATGTATGTTGAATTATAATATATAAACATAATATATATGAACCAAAAATGTAGAAGCCTAACGAAAAGGAAAGAAACGAAAATTGAGGTGGTTTCTACCATAAAGAAAAATGAAAAATAAAGGAATAAAAAAATAATTAAATGTCATAAATAAAATAACCAATTTTAGATTTGATTGATTGCTATAAGATTTGATTTGAAATTAAATGTAAAAGATAAATGAAAAGAATGAAATTGCATGAATGAAAAAAAAAAAAAATTAGATTATTTTCTTATAAGAAAATTGCATTAAATTAGATTAATGAAAAAAAAATTACTTTTAAATTTAAATAATCTTAGATAAAAAAAAATTACAATAATATTAATGGTAAGTCATTTGAAATTAATAAAAGAAATATTTTGATACCATAAAATAAATTAAAACATTAAATAAGTTTACAATTTTTTATTTATATTTTAAAGAAAATGTTGGTAAACAAAATCAAAGAGGAGTATTTTAATATTTAAAAATGTTGAAACTTTAGAACTTTGACATTTTTTTAAACGTTATGGGTAATTTAAGTATACAAACTGAAAAATTCTCAAAATATTTTATTCCACAAAAGTTTCAAAAGTTGGAATATGAAAAATAAATGTTCCATTTGTCATATTAAGTTGAATGACCTTGAGCTTTTAAAAATATTTTTATCTTGTTTTCATCCACCGTTGACAATATGTTGACACATGTTTATTACATAAATATTATTATTATTATTATTATTATTATTTTATATCATTTACTTTTTATGTTAAAATAAGTGAATATTTACTAGCTATAAGAAAAATACTAGATATATATCATTTACTTTTTATGTTAAAATAAGTGAATATTTACTAGCTATAAGAAAAATACTAGATATATATCATTTACTTTTTATGTTAAAATAAGTGAATATTTACGAGATATAAGAAAAATGTTATTACATAACAAACAACCTAACATAAGCACTAGCTTTTATCCTAAGTTGATGAGTCATTTTTTGTCTCACACATTGAAAAGCAAAAATTTGAATTGTTTAATCAAAGGGTAAGTTCCTCAAAAGTATCAACACACTGCTTTTCAAAAAAAAAAAAAAATAATAAATAAAGGTCTTTTGGGCATGTGCAAACACAATTGTTTTGGTTGATCTCCAAAACTAGGAGAAATTTGCTAATGCTTCTTTAATTAATTTTATGAGTTCTAAGCCAATATCTTCTTTAATTAATAAACCAAATGGATTTGTCCTTCCTAAGGTCATTGAAAATTGAATTGTGATCGTTTTAGGATGCTACTTAAGAAGCGCTGTGCCATTGCATGGATCATTCGAGATTCATCGAGTTCGTTCATTTCGACTGGTAATCGATCGTCCAAAAAAGAATGGTCGATAAGTGTTCTGAAAGCTCAAGTTCATCTGTGTGGAAATAGAATCTATCCCTTTGACGTGTCGTGATTACATTCATGTGGAATCTAATTGTTTATAGGTGATCAAGCTCATCAAAGGTGAAGAGGATGATCTTTCGGAAATGGGTCTTTTTGTTACCGAAATACTTCGACAGGTTACATTTCATGTAATATTTTTTTTCGCTCATATTTCTAGGTCCCAGAATCAAACCTCCCATATTTTTGCTCGTCGTTTTAGCGCGGAGGGAATGTTGATGGAGTGGGGAGGAAGCCCACCTGAGTGACTTTCCGATACTCTATCTTCTGACCTTTCGCCGTTTTAAGTTTGTATTTCTGAATCTTTTATTAAAAAAAAAAAAAAAAAATTAATAAATCAGATTATATATCTTCATTAGAAATAGTGGCTTCCTTTTTACACTTCAATATTTAAGCACATCCACCAATTTTGCTTTCGATTAGCCATTTTTTTAAAAAATTATTTAGAGAATTCACCTATTCATCAATTTAAATATAGCCTTTAAAATCACCCCTAATAGTTAGTATCAAACAATTATTAGTGAAGTTGTGCAACAATTTAAAGTTATTCATGTTCAAATTTTTACATAGTTGAACCCAACTGTCAAGAGATTAGAGATTCGATTGTCTACTGCATTAATTAAATACCTTCAAAAAAAAAAAAAAAATCATTCTTGATAGTTGGTCGTTGGTTTATGTGTAATTAAAGGATAAATGTCTACAGATAGATGCTTGGATTTCCTGTTCGTTTTTATATGAAGAAATTTACAAAGTTAGACATATTTTGAATGAAGATGCCTATCTCTTATCGGAGTTCCTGTTATTCCCCCTATCATTTCTTTAATGAGATTAATTTATCTTGTCTAAAGTTGCATATATTACTTTTATCTAACTAAAATATTTAAAATATTTGAATTTTATTTAGTTAATATATTTGATCAAAAAGATCTTGATTCAATATAAATTCAATCGACAGCGACTTAATCATATAGGGGCATTGTTATAATTTTATTATATTATAATCAACAAATTTATAAAATGAACAATATTAAAAGGAAAAAAAAATATAAAATGAACACAATTCCTTTAAGAATGAACGAAAATCGACAAACTAAACATAACTCAACATAAAAATGTGTCTCCTACCAAAAAAAGGTAGAGGCTCGAAACCTCTCACCCCAATTGTTTATTAAAAAAAAAAAAATGTTAGAGAAAAAAAAAACATTGTAATTACCCTTTTATCCTTAAGCAACCAAATGCTCACATATCTAGATTTATTTGATATTCCTATTCTATTTTTATTTTATTTTATTTTTTCAAAAAGAAGATACTCCTATTCTACTTAGGATAGGATATTAATGAGAGTTCAATAATTTCATAAATATTAGCTAAAGAATAATTTTGAATATGGTAAAATGTACCACAGGCATGCATCAATTAGTGATTAAATTATACCTCAATCAAAATTTAAGCTAATAATCAATAATGGATCAAATGATTAGTACAAAACGTCAAAAACTACAATTATATTATCAAGTAATCAGTGGTGTTAATAAATATTTTTAGGAACATAATACTCTATTTTCAATTTAAGTATAAGTATAATGATATATATATATATATATATATAACAATACCATTACTTTCTTAAAAGGAAGAGGAAAAAAAAAAGTTTAAACGTCATTTTAATCGAGACTCATCTCATTTTAGTCTTTGTACTATCAAAATGTTTAAAACCGATATTTTAGGTCGAGGCAGTATGTACTATCAAATATAATGTTAAAATCTAATCTATATACTTTCAATAAATCTTAAAATTTAGTTCTTATTGTTAATTAGTTTTAAATTAATTTTTACGGAGTTTGGTAAAATATAAAAACAATAATTTATGTTCAAGAAAAAATACAATGTGAATTATCTTTCCAAAATTTATAGAGAGAATGGTAATAAAAATTATTTTTAAATTTGAAAAAATTATCCATAAACTAACAATAAAGATTTATTGAAAGTACCTAAACTAATTTTGAACATTTGAAAGTACCTGAACTATAAGACAACAAGTCCCAAAGTGTACCGAGATCAAAATGATATTTTAACAAAAACAATGCATCTCAAATGAGATACCGCCTCTAGTTCAACTAGTCAAAAAAATATATATATATATATATATATATATTTTTTTTTTTTTTTTAACCAAGAGGTCAAAGATTCAAATTTACGAAAAAACAAAGAAAAATTAACGAAGAGGTCAAAACTCAAATTTACTGAAACAAAGAAAAAAAAGGTATGAAATCTTTAACCGAATAAATCTCTAACCTAAAGGTTTTTTATTTCTTGGAATGATGCAAGAGATAAAATTTTGGTTTTGTAGTTCGCAATTCATGTTTTTAAACTTCATCTACAAATTAATCTCTTATACAAATATACAAATAAAGATAGATTCAAAACCATTTGATTTGGCAATGAAGTTATCTCACTAATTTTCTTTTCTTCCATAAATTCATCCAAAGTCACAACTCCAATTATAATTAGACTATATTCTATAGCTATATATAGCCCTTCCAACTTAGAATTGATTTAAACCTTATACATTGATATTTACCAAAACATTATCATTTCATTCACCAATTAACACATAAATCATTTAATAAAGCAAACAAAATCTAATAATGTTTTTTTTAACGACCTAATCAACATTGTAAACCTTTCAAAGTACTTAATTAAATAATAAGTCATGTGAGTAACATAAATCGCTATAAGTAACTTCAATAAAATTCTTTTTTGGAATGAAAAGACGAGAAGCATGCCAACACAAATAATGCTCGAGATATGTGTATTTTATGAACGGTAACAAAGAGTTGTTTTACAAAAGAGAATTGATCTAAAAAGATTAATCTAACAACCTAAATCCCTTCATAAGTATAGATGGCAAATTGAGCTTAGAATTAAAAATAGAGAAAGTATATATTGAATATTTCATTAAACATTTTACAACATACAATACAATACATAGCTCAAGAAAAGAATATCTATGTAAGCCAAACCCTAGAAGATTATCTTCAAGTAACTCTAAACATACATATGTTGGAAAAAAAAAAGATCATATGCCAATGAAATAAAAGGGGTAACAAAAATTGATCAAATTCTTGAAAATTAAATTAATCTTGTTTTTCTCTATTATGCACAACCTTTCAATCATGCCTCAAACACACTTGAGATTACTAAAGAAAAAGAATGAAAGAAAAACTTAGTTCTAGGCAAATTAAATAAGTTTTCAATCTTTCAAATACATATAAAAGATGAAGATGAAGATCATATAATATATAGATTATTGAAAATCTGAACCCTTAAACCAAATTTAATTTTTTGAGGGATATATGAGATTAAGAGTTTGTTCATCACCATATATATTTAAACATCAAACAAGAGCTCCCCAGAAACCATACACAGATTCAAAAGTACAAAAGATTAAAAATTAAAAAAGAAAGAAAAAAAGATGAAGATTTTGAGGGTAATAACAAGAAGATATAATTAAGCAACTGCAACAATCCAGCAAAGATATAGTGAAATCAAATGATGAGAGAGACATTATTAATTGAATTCCTTGAAATGATCTTCTGAAAGTTCTGACCTTGAATTTCGGAGTCTCCCATGAAACAAGAACAATAATAAGAGATTATATTTGGTAGCTCCACCTTCTTCACATATGATTCACAACACCAAATTATTGTTTTTGGGGTTTCAGAATGGTAGCTGAATTTGATTCTGCATATTTAGAGGCAAATTGAAGAAAGGAAGCCCTGAAGATGGATCTGGAAATGGGTTATTGGTACCGCCACCGCCACCGCCACCACCACCGCCTTGAGACGTCAGTGGCTGCATCTGAAGTTGATCTTGTTCTTGTTCCTGATCTTGTTCTTGTTCTTGTTCTTGTTCTTCCAGTGGCAGTCTCTCGTACGCTACGTTAGTAAACGATGCGGCGATGACTGTTACTGGCCCTGCCGCCACCAGCTCCCCGACGACGTTTCCACCAACCACTTGGCCTTGGCCGCCGCCCAAGTATATGGTCAAACTCGTAGCGCCAGGAGGAGCAGGCGGCGGCAGGAAAGATCCAGTGAGCGATAAAATCTCAAACCTCCCTTGTAGGGCCAAGACAGCACCGGCGGCAGTTGGCTGCCGCAAGTTGACATTGGTTACCATGCCACTGCCACTCAAGATGCAGATCCCGCGCTGGCGACGGCGGGCGTAGGTGGCGATGCAATCGAAAACGTCGCAGCCAGTGGCGACCTCAAGAATATGAGCTCGTAGGGTATTGGCGCTCTCCCGGGTTATGATGACCGGTGGCCTCATCTTATTTTTGGAGCCCGGTGGACGGCCGCGCGGACGGCGAGAGGCTGCCACCAAATCGGTGGCGGGGTCAGTGGAAGCCGCCGCAACGAATTCCAACGAGTGATTGGATTGGTCGTCATGAGGAGATTGAGAGTCGTGGTGGTGGTGGTGGTGGTGGTGAAGGTTGAAATCAGGTCTTTGAAGATGGTGAATATAGTGATTGCCTAAATCCAGACCAGCCATGGATGGATGTTAAATCTTATTAAAAGGGTTTCAAAAAATAAAGGAAGAAAACAGAAAACTATGAATAATATTAAAAAAGGGGGATTTTTTTTTTAAGAAATTAAGAGCACTGAGATGGGGAGGAGAGAAACAAAGATTAAAACTACTGTTGCTGTTTGGTTTGTTTAATTGAAGGAAGTGGAAGGAGGAAATATATATATATAAAAAAAAAAAGTACAAATAAAGGAAGAAAAGAAAAGAGAAATAGAAAGGATTTGGAGAAGACAACAAATTAAAGAATTGAGTGTAGAGAAAGGCAAATTAAGGCTAAAGAGAGAGAGAGAGGAAAGAAACTAAGCCATTTGATCTCTCTCTCTCTTTGTAAAAGCTTAAGTGTATATATGTATTATAAAATAATAATTAGTTGACAAATTGTTGTTATTCTTCCTTCCTTTTCTTTTCTTTGAGACACACAAGTTTGATTTTTCTTTTTTTTAAAGAATATTTACAACATTGCAATTCCAATTGTAAAATGTTTTTTGAGTTTTAGCATGTTCATGGTTGGTTTAATTTTTTTTTTTTTTTTTTTTTTTTTTTTTTTTTTTTTGAAAAGAGAGAATAGAGAGTACAAATGAGATACTAGAGGAAAATCTTTCAATTAAGCGCTATAATAGAAGTATCATAATTACAAAACAATTTAGATTGGGAACACCATGAAGCTGCATGAATGATAATCTCCTCCCATAATAGATGGTTGGTGTAATAATCCAATACTAGATTTAAATTTTAATAAGATTTTTTTTTATTATTATTTTTAAAATTTTTACTAATATTATAAAAAAACAAATTTTTAAAACTAAAAAAACTAATAAGTTGCTTTTAAAAATTTAATTTTTTTTTTGAAATTTGATTCCGAATTCCAATGTATATATATACATCTAGAAGGTTTTTTTTAACTTATTCTCATGAAAATTTATGAAAACTCCCGACTCTGCTTTGAATGCAGATAAAATCTTTTAAAACCAAATGTAAAAATGGAAAGTATGCAAACTCAACCGAATAATAATAATCCAAACACATCCACACCCGAAGAAGAAGAAAAAAAAACATCACCCTTCAACTATGGCTTAAGATTTTAATCTCGTTAAGTTAGAACTTTTAAGTTAATGGCTTTAACTAAGATCTATTAATTTTTAATAACCTTCATATAGCTATGATTATGATTGACAGGTAGGATATTCTCTTTGAGGTCGAAAGTTTAAATTTTCATATTTCATGTTAACATAAGTATAATTTAACCTATGAATTATGAGCTAGGAGTCTCACGTTCAAATTCTCCTCTCCACATATTGTCAAAAAAATAATAATAGTAATAATAAAATAATCCTCATGCGACTCTACATTTATTGTACTAAAAAAAATAATAAATGCCTAAATCCTAAACTCATTTGATAATTAATAATTTTATTTTTAATTTTTTTTATTGTAACTAATAGTTGTTTTTTTGTACCTTTTCTTTTTTACCATAAGTAAGAAGATTTCAACATTTGAACATGTGATCTCCTAGTCTTTATGGTACATATTTTAAGTACATTCGATTTTTTATACTAAATTCTCTATTTAGGTTTTGAATCCCTAAAAAAAAAAGAAAAAAAAAATCAAAAATCGAAGAAATTGGATTAATATGCCAAAATTTTAATATAATAAATATACTACTACCAAACATGTCTCCAAATCTAACTCATCAATCGCCATTACAGAGATCAATGAGTTCAAAGTATATATATTTAAAGTTCTCTGTTACCAATGATAAATAACTATAAAGTTTCATAACTTCCATGAATTCCATGTTACTACAATTAATGTAAAATGAGTACGCATTGACTTTTTGTTTTTCGTAATAAAATAACATAAAATATCCATAAAGCATAATTTTATACTTCGAACAATTATAAAAAAAAAAAAAAACAAAAAAACAATAGCATCCCACTTCTTAGAGAGTTATTCATTTTTCTAAGATTTGAGTTTCCACATTTATTTATTTTACTTAAAACGAAAAAAAAAAAACTATAAGATATTTTTTCTCCTAAATATATCAATCTTAAAATTTTGATTTAACAAATTTTCGGTGATATAATATTAATAATCTCATTAATTGAGTTCTTATTTTTCTAAAGGATTGGGTTAGACAAGACAATTTTGGGTTATTGATTCTTTTGACTTTGTTGGACTTTTGTACATTTTGATGTTTAGCTTGTGCTTTGTTTTTGTTTTTTTATTTAGATTAGTGGTTAGATTCAAGTATTTACATAATTAGATTACAACATTTTATTGGCTAGACCGTTGTGTGACTTATTGATGGCTTCACATGCAATTTTCAAATTCAATATACAGTCAGAAAAAAGTCTACATTTTCTGATGCTATATGTATACTATAGAAAAAATACATTTTTTTTTTAACAGTGAGAATTGAATTCATAACTTTTTAGTTAAGAACACAACTTTATATGTCAATTGTCCTATATATATTCGGTTTAACTGATTATATATTGCATATGCTATCGAAATTTTCAATATTATTTTAAATATTTGACTTCGACTCTTGTATGTTACTCACATATTAATGAAGTATTTTTTTTTAAAAAAAAAATAGGTCAAATTTTTTTTTTAGGTTAAAAAGTAGGTTATTTCGTTACCTATTCAAAAAAAAATATATATATATATGACCTAATTGTGAAGATGGGTTAGATTGTCCAATTGGGTTGAAGAATTTAATTAGCTAACCAGGGTTTAGAACAAAGTTGACCATAAGTTAAGGTTTAGTACAAAACCTAAAAAAAGATTAGGGCAAACTTTTATTTTTCCAGCTTTTTAAAAAATAAAAAATAAAGAAAGTGGTAAAAGAATGGAGGGTGGGAATTGGGCAAGTGGACATGCACATGCGGCGGGTGGGTCCCACTTTTGTCTCCTTTATCCGACCTTGGACGGCCATTTTTGTATTACTTTTTGGCCAATTTGCCTCTTCCGAAAAACCCTAAGAAAATTGACTCTCTCCATAAATAAGTTATTACAAATCAAATCACGAACTATTTTTTTTTTTTTTTAGTACTAATATGATTAGTAGTTTTTCATTATTAAATATTAAAAAAAAAAATTATAAAACATATTTTAAATTAATATCTAGTAATTTGTTATTGAAGTTGTGCATAAATTTAAGAATTTGAATTTGAATTTGAATCTATTTATTATATATGAATAACTATATTAATGGCGGCTTCCATAACTTATTTTTCATCTTATAAATGAAGAAGAGTGCTTGCCAATAGATACGTTATATTTCATTGAATCTTTTATCCCACTTTTTATTCTTCATCCAATCTAATAATTCAAACACATAAGGTTAATTAATGGTAATTTAATAGTTTTTTTTTTTTTTTTTGTCATTTAATGTTAATAAGCTGTTTCACTGTCTAATCCATTTGTTTCTGAATGAGACAAAGTTTTTAATCAATATTTGATCCATTCATATATATATATATATATATATTTTTTGATGGGTGCTAGTTGGAATAAACGAATAATGGAGAGATGGATATGTCCAACCGACAGAAACTAGGGTTTGACCAATGAATATTGATTGCTTTTAATTCAATTTTGATTTGGGTTTTTGGATTGCTTTTAACAAAATCCAGATTTAACATCAATTTTCAACTTTTTCATGAATTAAGGCTTTGTTTGACATTGATTTTTGGCTTAATATCAAGCATGATTAACCCAATTTGCACCTTTACAAGATGTTTGACTCATGATTTGATAAGTTGGGACAAGTCTTTAATTTTTACCATCTATGTTTGGATTTTCCATGCAAAATATATAGGCTTAATAAATTTAAACATGAGTAAATCCTTGTGAGTTTATATAATTTATACAAATTAGTAGGTTAGATAGGTGGTGAATTTCATGCATTATTTACGTCATCAAATTTAAACAAATGCATAATTTAAAAAAAAAAAAAAAAAACATAGCTCGATGATAATTAACATGTATTTCTTCAATCTTCAAGTCGGAAGTCGAAAATTCGAGTCTCATACCCCTCAATTTCGGGACAACATCTTCGGGGTCATTTTATAGTATATTTAGTTGGAACGAAATGACATGATTTTTAGTGATAAATCAAAATCCAAGTGGAGATTATCATCAATGCTGCTTCATGATACTCCAAATCGAAGTTGTTTTATAATTATGATACTTCTACTATAGCACTTAATTTGAAGGTTTTCTTTTAGTCTCATTTGTACTCTATTCTCTCTAATGAAAGAAGTATTTTTTTAAAAAAAATAAAAAAATAATAATAATTCATCAATTTCTATACAACATTGTTTCCTTGTATTTTCAAATTAAGTGTTATGGGCGAGAGAATATTAGTACAATATTAAGTGGAACTTTAAATTAAAATATGCAACAAATGCTAACAGAGAGATATATGCCTTGTGTGTGAGATTCACCAAAAAAGGAAGAAAAAAAAAGTTGGCTACTTATCAAATTTTCACTTAAAATATAATTTCTTTTAATAACTTTTATTTTCTCTAATCAAAGATTAATTTAAACCACGAAACACCCTTTGGCACAGATTCTTATTCAGATAAGATTTCTTTTGCAGAAACGAACATTTATATTAAAAAAAAAAGTAATTTTTAAATAGCATTGGCTAGGGTTTTGCAGCTTGTCAAAATCTAATAATGCCTCGCTGAAGATTCAAGCAAAAACTTAGTTCAATTATATTATTTTTATAATACTTCCTAAGATAGGTAAAAAAAAAAGATATATATAATATATATGTATCCTCGTACAAAATATTTAATTCATAACACAATGTTTTTTTTTTATATATATATATATATAAAGAAATTATAACAAATGTGGCCTCCTTTTTTAAATAACAACCATTAGTACTTGTAATATAATTTACATCTATGAATTTGGGGTTTTTAAATTGATTGAGCATGGGGTATGTAGTATGATTATTGCTATTAAATTGGATTTGCAGCCGATCTTCTTTTTCACATTAGATTATATATGGAGTCAAACTCTTAACTTTTTCACGACCCATTAGTCATAATATTGAATGCAAATCTTATAAAATAATTAGTGTTAGTGATACTTTAAGACATGACGTGTAGTCAAACCGAGCATAATTCAATTAGCATAAGATTGTGTCTTTGACTAAGAGATCATGAGTTCAATCCCCACTTTAATTAAAATGCCGTTGCAAAAAAAAAAAAAAGGAATGTGTAGAAATATTAACATCACTAATAATTTCGATTGTAATTGTGCTTATAAATTGTGCCATTTTTGAATTTGTGGAAAGAAAAAAAAAATCTAGAACTTCTACAATTACATAAATATTCTTTTTAGTTCAAGGTTGAGAAAAGGTGAATTTGAATATCTCAACTTTCAAATATATATATATATAATACTTTAATTAATTGATTTTGAGTTGTTCTAAGCTTGGTAATTACATAAATGTTATGGTATGATTATTAAAAAACACGCGTCGATAATATATTCAACAAGGTACACAGAATCAATTTTCTTAGAAGTGTAATAAAGAATAATGAGGTCGTGTAAGTGGAGCGTCCCACCATCTCTAATTGATAAATTATATTATTTTAATTTATTTTCGAGCAAATTTTTTTTTATTATTAGTCTAACAATTTTTTTTTGGTAATATTTTAATGATATCATTCGTCTCCTTCCACTATTATTATCACACTTCTCATTTTTCATCTTTTCTCTTACCCACTTTAGGTATAGAAACGACATTTCTCTTTCGTATAGCATCTAATAATTGAAGTGAGAGACGCGTCATATAAGTTCTCTACCGAAAATATGACGAATATAAATTTTTAAAAGAGAATGCAAGTGGGGAGATAGTGGGTTAAATGAATGAAAATCATTTGTCAAACTCAAAGAAATTGTTTAGGGTTTGAAGATTGACACAAAAATGAAATTAAAATAATAAAAGATTAATTTGGCTTTTAAACAAAATGAACACCAAAGCGTGAGGAGGAAGAAGGTGAGTGACATTCACGTGGAATTCCAGGTCACAGCCGGAGAGTGGCAGCCTATGGTTGTCGGCCACGAGGTGCCTGTCATTTTCCATCGGGAACCGCTCTTTCTCTCTTTCTTTCTCTCTCTTCACTTCTAATTCTTCTCCTTAAATTCCGGGTGGTCCTTCAAAATCCTTTCATTTCTTACTCCCACGCTCTTTTCGAACCGCGTGATTTTCAAACTCCCAAAAATATTTTTTCTTTTATTTTTTTTAATAAAATTGAAATTAGTAGTATTGTATTTATCTCTAAGACTCCAACTCATCATAATATGTCAAAATAAAGGTAAATATACTTTTTGAAGTAGTCTATAGATGTTATATTGTGAGTTAGGTATTTTCATTTTTCTGATGCAAAAACATCAGAATATCGAAAAAAGAAAAAATTACTAAGCGTGAAGAAATATAATATGTGTATTTAAAAAAATAATAATATATATAATAGAATATAATAGAATATGTGACCAGATATATGATTTGTATGATTTCTATAAATACAAGGCATCTAATGTTATCTTGTTGTTCTCTCTTTAATATATTCAAACGATATGACATGTGATATCATTATTTAATTTTATCTATCTTTATCCATTCTTTAAAAATCAAATGGCGGACTAGTAACAGTACTGCCGGATAGATATTTGAATGACGATATATTATTTTGTTATTTTCAATTTAATTGATATGCTAGTTTTATTGTTTTTGAAAGCATATGAAAGGAAATAGTTATGAAAATAATTCCATAAGGATAAAATGAATGTCAACTTTTGTTGAGATGGTAGCTGTTTTTAATCTCACTTAGAAACATGGTGCTAAAGAAAAAGAAGGAAAAGCAAGATGTCAAATCTAAAGAAAGGAGGCATATTAAGAATATAATGATTCTGAGTAAGAGAGAAGAAAAATTCTTTGCATTAAGACAACAAAAACACTATTGTTGATTCATATTTGTATGATATTGTCTATCTTATCTTATCATATATATATATATATATATATATTATATGGTTTCTCTTCTTATACACATCACAAAAGCTAATGGTGTGTGGAAAGAATCCTTCAAACAAAAGATTCAAATTTTGTCTCCCAATTTTGGAAATTGCCATATCTAAAACCAACACAAACAAAAGATGTGGGATGAGTCAAAAATATGCAGCAAATGGAGAGGAGGGAGTTTGGGAAAATGAATATAAAATATAGAAGAAAAAATGTGTGGAGGAGAAGTAAAATAAGGAAACAAGAGGCTGGGGTTTGTTTATAAATGCTAAGTCCTTTACTTGCTTTTGGTCTTTGTTTGGGCAAAGAGTAGGAAAAATAATAATAATCATCCCAAAATTTCCTACATAAAAATACAATTAAAACCTAAAAGATTCAGCCCATCCACTTTATAATTTTTACTTTTGGAGGTTTTCGCTACTGTCCCATGTCATCAAAATAGTAAAACGTTTGAGAGAGAGGAAGAACAAATTAACTACTATGGTGACTGTTTGTGACGATGTGTGATTTATTAGAATTGGTGGTTATAATATAGTCTATAAATTATAATAATATGTGAATAATAAATACTATTGTAGTTCAGTATAGTTTATTAACTGTGAGTTATAATAGTCGGTGAGTCAAATATCGATTGCGTTATAATAACTTAGTCAATCCAACTTTAAGTTGGTGTCCCAAACACTCCTATATAGCTCAAACACCATAAATACCTACATTTAGATTGTATTAAAAAAAACAAAAACAATTAAGACATATATTTGGTGTGAATTATGAGATTGTCTTGTTTTGGGAAGTTTCTTGAAAGCTTTGAATATGGTGTTTTTTTTTTTTTTTGGCAAGGGTATTTGGCTAATGCACGGTGAGAAAATTGAACCCATAACCTCTTAGTCAATGACATAATTTTATGTCAATTGAACTATGTTCGATTTGACAAATACGAAAAATTTCACCCACTGATTTCATAGTGAGTCATATATAGGTAATGTGTGCGACTTCAAATCAATTGTCCACATGCATAGGGCAACAACATAATTCCATTTATGTACTTAAAAATATATATATATATATATATATATATAACTCCATTTACATTTATATCTTTGTCAATTCTATCCGGCATAATTCGATAGATAAGACATATCAATAATTACAAACTCAAAGATTAATGATTCGATCACACTCCACAATGGTTGAACTAAGAAAAAACTCCACTTATCTTTACCTTTACAATTTGAATGCCATTTTTTTTACATGTATTTATTTATTTATTTTTATTTTTATTTGTTAAAAAAATACTTGATTGATGCAAGACTAGAGAGAAAAGTCTTTCAATTAAGTACAATAATAGATATGTCATAATAACCAAATAATTTAGATTTTGAGCACAAAAAAAAACAACTTTAAAAATGATATCTTTCCAAAACAGTCTAGATTTTTTTTTTTTACATGTAACTATTAAATTTAAGTCATTATATTAAATTTAAGAGTATTGCCTATGGAAGACATATTGAACATTGCTCCAAATGTAAAAATGGAGGAATTTTTACCCACCCTTATAAGTGTAAATGAAGTGTCCCCTATTAATTTTGCTTGAAAAATCACTATTAAGAATGATACATTAACCTAACTGTTAAGACATCTAAGTAGGTTATAGATTATGTTTTTTTTTTCCAGCTGGAGGGTTGTTGAAAAATGATATAAGTTTATCCCTTTTATAACTATTGTTGACGCAGGAATTTGGACCTTCTTCTTACTGTCGTGCTCCGTCGTGTGGCGGTATTCGCCAGAAGGACTGTGTACCTGTACAAGGAGGAAAATATAAACTTGCACCGGTGTGGGGCTGGGCCCACAACGCTTCGATGCTTAAGTTAGAGAGGTCTGAACATAAGTAGGAACGATAGTGTGTAGAGAGATGAATAGAGTTACCCGTTATTGAGTTGTGTTGCGTCATATTGTGTACCCCCTTCCCTCCATGAATAGGAGAGATATTTATAGGTGGTCAAGTGGGGAGAGGTCCCCGGATGGTTCTGCTAGCTTTGGCATCACGCCAACTCCCGAACCGGAATGCGGAAGAGCGGGCCGACCAGAAGTCGACTGCTTTGTCGTGTCATGATGAAGGTAGACGTCAACCCCCGACTCCCAAGAGGATTGAGGGCGATGTTGTCCTGTTTCTTGTCAGATGAGTCATGGGTGTCCTGTCTATCACATCTCACGCCAATCGAGTGGCGGTATGTCAACAGTGGATCCTCGGGTGGGTTGTTAAGTCCGGACCCTCAGAGACTCTGGGGTCGGCCCCGAGAGTGACGATTTGCTTGATGCGAGTGTCGTGACCGCCTCAGCTTCTTAGAGAAGCACGTTATGACGTCAGCGACTGACCTCATGTTGAGGTAGCCCGTAACAATTATATTATTTTTTATAATATAAGTTATGTTTGATAATATATGAACCCCTCCATGTTTAAAGAAACTTTCCTACATGCACAAAGACTAAATTCAATTAGGCAAGTCATATCCAATAATCAATGTATATGATTTTTTTTTTTTTTTTTTTTTTTTGCCAAAAAGCTATATGCATCATACCATTGTTAGCATTCCACTATCATGTTAAAAGATTTTCCTTTGAACAATTGACAAAGATTCTAAAGTGATACCATGTAGATTCTGTTTTCTCCTCTTTTTCCAAAATTTAGTAATAAAAAATGTTTTTTCTAAAAAAAAAGAAAATTAATTAGTTATAAGACGAAAGGATTTAAGAAGAGGATCCTCTTTAATTTATCACCAAATAAAAAATTATTCAACCATTTTATAAAGTTAGATCATAGTCAAGAACACTAATACTAATGTTCTTGACAATATGATAATTAATTATTTCATCAAGCAAAAGACTTCTTTAATTGTATTAATTAGTATATATGATTGACAAAACAAGAAATTTCCTATGTTTTACCATTTAAAGATATAGGTTTTAATTTGGAGTAATTTATTAATTTAGTCTTTCCTTGACTAACTCAAATATATAATGGAGGCCACTACATAAATCTTTTGAGTCTTCCCAAGCAACTGCTCCCAATCAGTCAAAGCACATGCTTACCCAAACTTTCTTATCTTTCAATTTAGTATTATAATCAAATTTATCAAACCTAATCAAATTTGCTAATCTCAATGACACATATAGCTAACTTGCATATGGGTGAACCAACAATACATCCTTAGACAAGTTTTAAAAATTTAGACTTATCTTATTCGCATATATTATCTTATTCATTTATTCTTCTTTACGATTCATGTACTTAAATTAAAAGTTACTAAGGAGATCGAGACATTGTCTCTTAGATTTTTATTTAAATTCAAAAGTTGTAAAGAGATTATGTAAATACTTATAAAGTTAATTTTTTTGGTAGTCATATTAAAATCTTTATATTCTTATATACTTATTATTATATTGTTATAACATATGTCATCATTTGATGAGTTTCAATATATTTAGACATGTTACAATGTGGGCTATGTGTGTTTTGTGTAGTGAGTGCCCAAAAAGGTTAGCAATCAACATTAAAAGACAGCAAACTTTATATAAGTGCTGCTGAACAAGTTAAAACATAAACTGGCCAGCAAAATAGATGGTGTTTTGTTTCTCTGTTTAATTAAGTCTTCATATTATCATGTATTGATCATGATGGGGAAGAAGTTAAGGGAATATTTAAGCATTGTTCTAACCCCATTTCTCTCTCTAATTATGTGTCCCAAGCTTACCTAGTTTGCTTGTGTAATTATTGTGTCTAAGTATTTATTAATCTAAATTTTTTATCTTCAATTAATCAATTCAAACATAGTTTAGTAGATCATCCTAAAAGTCGATAGTTCGATTCTTTCACTCTGTAATTGTTGAACTAATATATATATATATATATATATATATATATATATATTAGTTAAGACATATTACCTCAATCATGAAGTCAGATGTTTCATACTTGAATCATACTTACTTTATATGTTATTCTTTTAGTATAATAAATTTGAGAGTATAAAAATTTGAACTTATAATTTTAATAGAATGAATATATGTTAATTATTATGTAATTATGCTTATTTTGATCTGTCGTATGTTATTGAACTAAAAACAAATTATGATTTATTATAAAAGAAAATTTAATCAAGTTCTTAAAACTAATAATAAATTAGAGAGAGAAAATGGTTGGATAAACATTTGAATGAAAAAGGAAAAATGTATCTAATTTAAACACTTTTGAAAAAAATATTTTCAATAAAAATATGATTATATCTTACATTTTTTTTAAATAGTTTTAAATAATAAATTTATTTGATTGCATTATAATCAAAAGTGATTATATCAATAATAAATATGTGTTTATTTGGCACTACATATTTTTATTTTTATTTTTTTGAGAATTTTTTGTTCTATCACTTAAAAGTCATTTTTGGATAATTTATCTCTTTAAGTGCCTCCTTAAAAAAAAAGTTTTTATCCAATCTTTTGAACTACTTTTTATTTATTAAAATTCTTTTAAAAATTACTTTCGATCATTTAAATCACTCAATCAACTATATTAAATCAATCACTCAATCAACTATCCATTTAAAAATAAATTTGGTTGTTTTGAAACAAAGAAGTTGACTACTAAAGATAAGGTTCTTGTAAAGGTTGTAACCACCAACCAAATTGGTAAGGTTAAGGTTTGATTTCTTTGTTTTGAGCTTTGTTAAACATTGTAATGTTTTTTTTTTTAAGCATTGAGTTGGGCAAAAAGTTTTTCCTCTTTTTTTAGTACAATCAAAGGTGGAGTATGAAAATTGAACCTCCTACTTAAAAAAAAAACAGTGATTGTTGAAGTCATTTAGATAATAAATTAAATTAATGGGATACAAAAATTTAGATTTAAAGAAAAAGCTAGACCCGATAAGTGTATTGTTTTTAAAATTATTTTAGGCTTTATTATATAGAGATCATTGAACATTGAACCCTATTATTTATAGGATAAGTTGTATTATTAAAGTCAACTATGTATTAATAATTAACTTGAATGCATTGAATGCATGTTGGAGCTAACCCAATTATATATAATTCAACTAGTTAAGATATATTTTCAAACAAAAACAAAAAAAACTAGTTAAAGATATAAACTTCAACTAAAAAGTCATATAATTTTTTTACCCCAATAGTTGAATTAAAAAATAAAATAAAAAATACATCTTGGATTTCTACCATGGTCTTGGATAAATAGGCTAAACATATCAATTGATGTTTCAATCTTTTGAAATTCTCCATTTTATCCTTTATCTATTAAGAAATATTGAATGCATAATAAATATATATATATATTCTTAAAAAATTATATTATATTTAAACGTATAGAGATGCCACTCGAATTTGATTCAACATATATAATTCTAACCGTCCCCTATAAACATTTTTTTTTTTTTTGGTGATATATCTACATCCACCGTCTTATTTCAATGTTTTGATAAACATCTTCTATCATTGCTCTTATGTCGATAACTTTTGATCCATATTATTTAATGACTCAAGATTGTTCGCCTCAAGACCTAGCAATTTCGATACTTTCTTATTTCAAAGTTTTGACATATCTCAGACATCTATCACAAACATTTTTTGGAGTAACATATTTAGTGTCATTTTATGGAACTTATGGTTGTAACGTAACAACCGAATTTTCAATGATAGTTCGAAGACTTTTTCTCAGCTTTGAGACGATATCATCCTCAACGCTGCTTCGTGGTGCTCGAAATCTAAATTATTTTGTAACTATGATTTATCTATCATTATATTCAATTGGAAGATTTTTCTCTAGCATCTCCTTCTTTTTTTCTCTTGATCATCTATGAAGTATTTTTTTTAAAAAAAATATATATATATCCATGTCCATCCACCATCAAAATAATATCGAATATTTTCAACCAACCATTGTAACTTAGTAGCTATTAAATCCGAAGTTAGACTTCATTTTTTTTTTTTTTTTTCGAGAAATATTCTTGATTTTCCAGTTTAATATACATGAAAGTTTCCTCTTATGAGTTATGATCCGTTTTGGTAATTTAATTTAATCAATCCAATCTAAGCATATATTAATTGGGAATATAGATATCCATTTTTGTTCTTATCACTTTGTAATTTGATAAGACCCCTCATAAACCGACAAAAAACACACCATCATATTATATATTTACAAATCAACCTAACCCATTTATTGGAAATATGCTCTCTAAAACCAACTAACTGATGTAATAAAAAGCAAATTCAACTGATAACATCATCATTCTCCCTTTTAATATATGCTTTTATCCACCCAAATTCATTTAATCTAGTCACACACCCATTACACCATAGATTCTCTCTTGTCCTACAATGTAATATTATAATAATGTCTTCATTTTTTTTTAATTTTTTTTTCTAAAAAAAGAGTTTATAATGATAACTCATGAGTGTTTAACTTGGGTTATGTATAATCATTCAAAGACATGCCCGATTGATAATGATTATTGCATAGTCATGTCATCGCTCATTAATTTATAATTTTAGCTTAAGGCCTATGATGTAGGGATATATAGAGTACTTATATTATAATTGAAAATTCAATATAATATTCTTTTTTCAATAAAAAAAAATATAAACTTTGGTCTATGAATAATAATAATAATAATAATAAAAAAAACTTCTCTCATTGTACACAATCTAGGATAAGATCTATGAGTTTCATTGCTTGCTTTTTTTATTTTATTCCCTGCACATTCTTGTTTGAAATTTGATTGTGGAAAGTTGAAAAGTTTGAGAATCTAAAACAGTTTGTGAGCTTAATTTTATAAATAAATTGAATAAATCAACGTGTGTAATTATTTCTTAATATTAACCATCAAGGGTTGGCTTAGTGGTCATAAAGGACCTTGGGACTTCAATGCCCTCTAAGAGGGAATGGGTTCAATCCTTGGTGGCCACCTACCTAGGAATTAATTTCCTACGGGTTTCCTTGGCAGCCAAATGTTGTAGGGTCAGGCGGTCTGTCCCGTGAGAATAGTCGAGGTGCGCGTAAGCTGGCCCGGACACTCACGGATATCAAAAAAAAAAAAATAAAAAAAAAAAAAAATAAATAAATTAATTCTTAATATTGGATGAGGTAACTAGACACAGTCTTTTTTAACTGATAAAAAATGTCAAACATGTTTTTTATTTGAAAATGGTCAAATATTATAATCTAAAATGATGCCGGACTAAAATATTTCATCCAAACACTAAACACTAGACCTAAACCTTAAACCCTAAACCCTACCGAACAGGTTATTGGTCTGCATGTTACTACCAAACAATGGCCCAATTTGTTTTGTTGGTGGACTGAGGTTATAGCTGGGCTTACACGTTTAATCATTGGGCCGGTTTAATGGGGCTTGAATCGGACCATAACGTGCAAGTAATTATTTTTGGGCCACAACTTGGGCCGGAACCCATTCCCAAGCCCGTTCCAAACGCAATATTAAAAAATAGTAAATTATGATGTCTAATATAGTAATATAGTATTTATTGAGAAGTGTTTAAAAATATATATATATATATATATTCATTGAGAAGTGAATTTCTCGCCAACTTAAGTTTATCTCAAGTCATTAAAGCATGTATCATCAACCAAAAGGTTAGAAGTTCGAATTCTCAACCCCACACATCATATTGATCTAAAAGAAATGTGAATTTCTCAAAAATAAAATAATTATATATAATAAAGAACAATATATGTGCTTGAAATATATTAAATATTAACAATTGTACATATTTGATTATCTTCTACTATAAAATTTTATTAATTTTTTTTTGTTAAAAAAATTGATTAATAAATTATAAGTATAGATGTTTAGCTATTTCAAAATTAAAAAAAAAAAAGTTAAATGTATAACTAAAAGGTCAGAAGTTCAAGTCTTTATTCCACTTGTTGAATTAAAAAAAAAATAAATTACTCTAATATTTCTTGGTTGGTTTGGTCACTTAACTAGGGTTGTATTGGAAAATTTTGCAACCCAAGTAGTTTAAAAAGGTTTATTTTAGCCACCTCTCTCCAATGTGGATCAGTTTCAAATTCAAATTTAGTTCATTGTAAATTTTTTGGATGGAAATTAATTAAAATTTATTAGGCCTATTCTATTATTGATTATCCATATCATATATATATATATATATATATATGTGAAATTATTAATAGTCTATCCCATGGAGATAATAACATGGTCATTTTACATATCTCACTTTGAATATGAGAATAGCAGTGAGAAAATGTTAAAAAAATTAAAAGAAATATGGCCCAAAAAAAAGTGTGATAGATTGTTTTCACCTAACATTTGAGTGAAATGAATTTTGCTCATTTCATTTAGCCCAAACACTACCAATTTTAAGTGGTCATTGTCAATGTCCTATTACCTTTTTTTAGTTTAAATTTCAACCACATCAATTTTCTTTTTCCTTTTGCTCGGTCCCCTCCACGTCGACACTCGAATCAACTTAATGCTTACACAGATATCAGAAAGCCAGAAAACGAGTCAGTCACTTTCTATCAAAACTCTTTACAACACAACAAATATATAAGACTTAACTTAGACTGATCGAGTCAAAATGAACATAATTCAACGGTAATTGATATGTACTTCTTCTCTTGAGAAGTTCGAATCCATCATACTTCTAAATTTGTTGTACAAACAAACAAAAAAGAAAAAAAAACTTAGACTCATCTTAACTAACAAAAATTAAGTTTATAAAGATTATATACTAAATTAAAATTGCACACCAAATTTTATATTTTAACCATTTTTTCTTTAAATTGAAAAAAGGGGTTTACCTAATTAATTAATTAATTAATTATGAACACTACTTTCTTTTTCTTTTCATTTTTCTCCCATTTAACGTCTTAAAGTTAATTTACCTACACAAATTTCCAATTAAATGAAAGTTTCAAATAATTAACTTGGTGTCATCCCATTTTTTTAATTATCTTTTATAGATGTCTCATGTATTTGTCTACATTAAACACGACATAACCTCTAATAAACAATATACGTTTTAAGTTTAGAAACGAGATAGAGATACTAATTATTTACATAATTGATAAAACGATAACTTCAACACAACTAGCAAGATTTGAACAAGTTAAATCTTATTGATTTGGAATTACAAATTAATTAAAAAAAAAACCTTGCTGCAAATCCAACTAGCTAACTAAAACTAGTTTAACAAGATCTTAGTCTTATCGTGTTCTTGTCGTGTGGCATTCAACACAAGACGGCACAAACAATGGTTGTCGTTAAGACAACACACTAAAAGATTGTTATTGGTGTTTGGTTTTTTCGTTTCATGATGAAATTTACAATGTTCTTTGAAAGCATGTCAGATTGCTATATCACATTTTTATATAAATTTCAGAAACTTCATCCACAAGTAGTTCAAAATCAGATTAATTAAGAAGGCGAAGAAGCCAAAGAGGAAAAAGAATCAATTTTTTTTTTTTTTTTTGATGAATATGAATGTTGGGGGTTAATGGGTTTTTTATAAAAAATATAAAAAAATAAAAGGTAGGGTTTAAACTTGAAATTTTTATTAGAATATTAATGTCAATTTCAGGCTAAACTCCAAATGGTTTTGCTTAAGAAAAATTTGGTGATATCACCAATTTGAGGGCTTCATTTTGTCTCCTTCCTCCGACTTGAGAAGCCCCATTCCCTTTTATTTCAACTCAATCATACCTATTTATCTATTCAATGTCAGTTCACTATAATTGCCCCTTCTTCTTCCATGGCTGCTCAGCTTGAGCTTGGATTTCAATACTCTCCTTTTTTCCTTCATCTTGCCGAAACGACTCTGGACGAGCGGAATCCAAACGGTTCAAACCCTATGCAAACGCCCGACGTTGTCGACGACGATGACTCGTGGGAAGTCAGAGCTTTTGCTGAGGACACTGCTAATGTTATGGGAACCACTTGGCCTCCTCGATCTTACACTTGCACTTATTGTAGGAGAGAGTTCAGATCAGCTCAAGCCCTAGGCGGTCATATGAATGTTCACCGCCGCGACCGCGCTCGCCTCCACCAAGCCCCGCCGAGCGTAATCAAACCCTCTTCCTCTACTTCCAATAATTCTTTCATCATCCCAACTCCTGATTTTAATGGTGGAGGCTTGTGCCTTCTCTACCAATTCCCAAACCCTAATACTATTAATGGTGGGATTGGGATGATCAATGGCCCTTCTTCAACTTTAAATGCTTACATTCACTCACCCTCTTCTCTTTTCTCCATGTCCCATCATTCCTTCAACAACTTCATGCCCTCAACGACCTCTCCGTCCACGGCTATTCCGATGAACGACCACCGCGCCGGACCGAGTGATGAACAACACTTCTCAACATCTATGGAAAATGACAATCAAGAGCTTGATCTAGAGTTAAGGCTTGGACATGGTCCTTCAACTCAAACTCTCATGGAAAAGGGACACAAGATCTCTAATTTGGAAGCTGCATGTTTGAGGAAGAGATCATCAGATTGATCAATTTGTAAGATATATACATTTCATCAAGCTTTTTTTTTTCCTCCATCTTCATAAGCCCAATTTCATTTTTTTTTTCTTTTTTGGGGGGTTAATTGTCTAATCAATTCTATGGTTGGTTTTTCATCTGTGAGATTGAAATAAAATGGAAGCTCAATTGAAATCAGAAGAAAAAAAAAAATTAAAAAGGACTATTAAATAAAACGAGGAGATTTTTATTATCGAAGAATCTTATTGGGAAGAAAAATAAATTAGGGTTTTAAGCTAAGGGACTGAACAAGAAAGTGGGCAGTGGAATGTCTTTTTCTAGGTTACAGATTTCAAGGTAAAAGTAAGTATCTGAGCCTACATTTCCGTGGGGATTATTACTTACATCATTCATACATTTTTTTATTGAAAGAAAATGATTCAAATAACCTGAAATGAACCAATTATGAAGCTTATATGAAAGCATATATGGTATATTTTTAGGATCATTGTCTGAAAATGCCATTGAATAACTACAAAAAAAAAAAAACACAACATTTAAACATGAAGTATAATGTCTGTTTGCTAACTCCTGGTCAGGATGAATAGTTAGATCAATTGGGTATTTGTTGGATCTGAACAATTTATCTGATTGGTTGCAAAATTAACCTTAAAAATAAAATAAAAACTTAATTAGTATTTGTTTTTAGAAGAAAATATTCCATGAGACTAACCTCATTTATAATTCTATGTAATGGGTTTCACCTTCCTCGCATACTAATGAATAATGAAGTATCCTTCTTAAAAAAGATTCAGACTTTTAAATTAATGGAACCCTTTTGGTTGATAAATTACTTTCAAATTGGTTTGAAATTTAAAGCCTGTCTTGTTACTTAGCTTGAAATTATAGATATTTAAGTCATCTAATTAATTAGTTAGATTATGGGTGAAATTAACAAGTAGCACCTAGGTTGCCTAATGATAAGGCGTTTGACTCCTAATTAGGGTCAACATGTGAGTATATAGTTGACCTGACATAAAACATGTTCACTGGATTAAGATGTCAGAGGATCGAATCGCACATTTCACATATTGTTGATAAAAAGAAATTATGGGAAAATTTGTCGACTGTATTATTGTAGTTGTTAAGCCTAGTGGTCATGAAGGGTCTTGAGACTATTAATGTTCTCTTAAAGAGGATGAGTTTAATCTTGATGGATTTTTTTGGCAGCCAAATGTTGTAGGGTAGAGTCAGGCGGTCTGTGTCGTGAGATTAGTTGAGGTGCGTGTAAACTAATTCCCACACTCATGGATATAAAAAAGAAAAATTGTATCATTGCTATTAGTGAAAGTGTTTAATGACGTTAGTAAAAAATATGATTATATATTTGATGGATCCTGTTAGCCTTTGGGATCATTTTGAATATAAAGAGAGAGGCAGACAGATCAATCAATTACTTGAAAAGGAGCTATTTTTATTTTCAATAGTTAGAATCCAATTAGCTGAAAATGAGTCATTTTTATTTTCAACCAAAAAACCCCTTTTTTTGTGAGGACTAAATTAAGAATTTTCTAATTTTGACCCATATGAAATGTGTAGTCAAAATCTAGAGAACCCTCCCATATCATTTCCATTGTCTTCTTCTTCCTCTCTTTCTTAAGTCTTAAGCATATATATATATATATATATATATATATATATATGGTACACGCAGTGTTTTTTCTTAGACTTTATACATTCTTTCTATCTCAAAGTGTTACATTTCACTAGAAAGTATTGTATAAATTCACAACCTCTATATTTTTTCCACTCTTAAAAGTATGAAAAATTATTGGAGGAGTCTTACAATCATGTAACTTATAGTTTTACATTGTTACTACCAAAATATTTTAAATCTATATAAAAATTATTAGAAGATATGTTAATTTTCAAATGGTTATTAGGAAGCAGCCACATTATAGAGGCATAATTTAATAATAATATAATTTATCTCGACTTTCAAGTACTTCTTTTTAGTATTCATATAAAACACTAAGCTTTTGATTCTAGACTAGGCAATCAAAAACCAAAAAAAAAAAAAAAAATTACGCCCACCGTGGGGCTCGAACCCACGACCACAAGGTTAAGAGCCCTGCGCTCTACCAACTGAGCTAGACGGGCTACTGTTTAATTTAAAACATTTAATAATTGTGTAATCATCAAAATAAAATATGAACGATGAAGACCATTTTTTGGAGTGGTTTTGAAAGGATTAAAAATCACTCTAAAACATGTATTTAGTGCATGTTTGGAAGTGATTTTGAAATGACTAAAATCATTTTTGTCAGGTTCAAAATCACCCCAAAACATATCTTTAATCATTCAAACTCAATTTGATTTTTTATTTTACACTTTCAAAAACAATTTTCATAAAATCAAAATTAATTTTGAATTATTAAATGCATGTTTCGGAGTGATTTTGAATTTTGAATGTGACAAAAAATTTTAAAAACCATTCTAAAATCACTCACAAACATGTCCTTAATCATTCAAACTCAATTATCATGATAAGTAAATCGCGTTTAAAAGTGTAAAATCAAACATCAAAATGGTTTTTGAATGATGAAGTGAATGTTTTTTTTTTTTAGGGTGGTTTTGAATATGTCAATAAATTGCAGACAAACAACAAAAGACCTCTCTTTAACAAAAACAAAAAAAAAGAATCAATGTATAGAAAGTTACAGGCGATTGGAAGGAGAAAAAAAAGATATATAGCAACTTTGAGCAAAGAGATGGAAAAGAAAGACATAATATTAAATGGCACACACGAGTGGGAGGGGAGGCAGTAAAGAAAAACATATTTGTGGGTAAAACGAAGAAGCTAAAGGGGAGAAAAAGAAGGAAAAAAAAGAGCTTTATTCAGAAGTGTTTTCAGAAGTGTCGCTTTTAGAAAGCAGAGATTGGTAGAAATAGAAAAGAGAGAGAGCCAAAAAACACAAAGGAAAAAAAAAGGGTATAAAGATTTTTGCATGCAGAAAAGAAAGAAAGAGAGAAGAGATAAGGAGAAAGAAGAGAGGGGACAATGATTACTGATTTTGGGTAAGTTTGGGAATCGAGCTCCCCATGCACTGACCACGACTAAACCTCAAAACCCACTTCCCACACGCTTTCTCTTTTAACACTCCGAATCTTTGTCGATATTACTCTGAATATATATCTGTCACCTTATTTACCTATTTTGTTGTCTTCCCTTCTCCTTTTTAATACCACTTGTATGAGGTGTTATTCGGAAGATCGACCTCAACAATGTAGCTGACAGTTTTATATTGTACGTGGAATAGGATACAACAAGAGAGGTGTATGTAGATTTGGAATATGCATCCCATGGTTAAATTAGAAAGAATGTGATGATCAAAATTCAAAACACAATGTAGCTCATAGTTTTAATACTTCCGGATGGAGTACCATGATGCAACATTGATGATAATCTCATCTCATAACTGATGTAGGGACTTTGATTTATTACTAAAGATCTTGTCATCTTTGTTCCAACTAAATATACCATAAAATAACTCCAAAGATGTACCACATAATATGTTTGACATTTACTTGGGGCATAGCAAGACTTTGAGAAATAAAATCTTCAAGTCTGTCTGGTAGAAGAATAAATAACATATTATAATCATTTAAAAGAGTGGACAAAAGATTTTTAGCATAGAGGCAATGGAGAAACATATGATCCATAGTTTCTGCATTTCCTTTGTAAAAGCACACACCAATTTGGATTAAGACATATCGATGGAAGACGAGCTTGTATTTTCTTGGTGTTTGAACCTTTGTGAATCACGGTCCAAAGGAAGAATTTTCATTTTTTGGGTAAAGAGTTTCCGAGATTCCCTTAATTTTGTATGGTAGAAGAGAGAGACATTTTACTAGAAAGAAACCATTTTATAGATTTCACTCAAAAGAAGCATTTTCTATTCGAAGCCCAAAAAATACAATCATTACTAGCAATCGGAGAAGGAATGTGCCAAACAGTAGATATATTGACCAAAACAATTAATTCTCTGTCTAAAAGGGGTACGAAAGAAGAATTTTCAAGAACCTATTTCTGAGTTTCAAACTTCAATAGAAAATTGTTGGGAATGCGACTATATGTCGCCCCACCTTAGCTAGATAAAGGGAGAAATTTTCAAGAACCTATTTCGTGGGTATATAAGTGAGTACGATTATCTCCATTGGTATGATATTTTTTTTTAAGTGAAATTAAAAGCAAGTCATGAGAATTTGGTATGGAGATATGTGAAGTAACAACAACCACATTTGTAACGGCATTATTTAATAAAAAAAAATTTCATTTCTCTTCTAGGGCTTTTTCTTTTTCTTTTCTACTTGTTCTTTGTATCTTTGTTTCTTCTAGGTATTTGATGTCATGTGCAATCAAAATTTTGAGATACCCATTTCGGGGAAGCTTTGTGATTCTATGTAAACTAAATTATTTATACTCTCATGTCTAAAATTATTATCCAATTCTATGTGTTTTAATGCATCTATAATATTTGAGATTAATGAGTTTTAATTTGGGGATGGTTTTTTCTTAAGTGATAGTATTATACCTAGGAGTGAGTTTGGCATACATTTTAATTTTTTTATTAATTAAAATAGTTTTAATTCTAACACATTTTCTTAAAAGTGATATTAATCATAAGTTTGGTTACACTATATTTAAATGTAATTTTACAAATATTTAGATTATTACAAAATAATTTTAAAGTGATTTCTCGTTAATAACCTTTTGGAGAATCAACTGTCATGAATTTTTTTTTTAAATAAATTTGGTTTTGATAAAAGTGATTTTTATTTGTCATACCAAAAATTGAAAAGTTTAGAAAATAAAACAACTTCTAGCCAATCTAAAAGCATTTGGAAAGTTATATACCAAACACCCTCTTAATTTATAATAAATTTTGGAAGAAAAAACATTAATTAACATTATATGTATTAAATTTTCTATATCTAGTTTAAAAACATGCATGTGGGCTAGAATTGTTATATGAATATGGAAAAACATTACAAATATTTGATCTCAATGTGAAACCTCATTTGCCAAATAAAATTGAAGTTAAATAATAATAATGTAACTTGAAGTTCTCTTTAATTGATCTTATCATTTTCATCAAGTGTGTTTACATCATGAATTAGATTTGTGCAACTCAAAATTGAGAAAACGCACATGGGTTTATCCGTAAAATTATAAAGTTTATTAGAAAATTAACTACATAAACCTAGCCAAAGTAAGGATAGCTCAGCGATAATTGACATGTACTACCTCTCATGAGATTCGAAATTCAATCCTATCTTCGTATTTATTGAAAAAAAAAAAAAAAAAAAAAAAAAAAAAAAAAAAAAAAAACCTATGCTATACATATAAACTCAAATTTATCAAACTGACCTCTCTTTGGAGCATTCGGAGGGAGAGAAACAATCGTATTTTCAACAAATTTGACCGTAGCCATCAGTCGATTTGGGATAATATTATTGGCTTAGCGGCGTCTTGGTCCAAAAAATCTTCTCTTTTCTCTAGCTATGTCATTTCCAATAGCACTTTGAATTGGAAAGCGCTTTTGTAATTGGGCTATGACCCTGGTATGTTCCTCACATACCTTTCTTAATGAAGTATCTCTTTTCAAAAGATATATTTATATTTTGTTACAGTACACTAACTTGTACAAACTATAAATTTACACTTCAATTAATACACATATAACACCAAATCGATTAAATTGTCAATCTAAGCATAGTTGCAAAGTGAGCATAGCTCAAGTGACATAAAATATGTGTTTAATGACCAAAATGTTTGTGGTTCGAATTTCTCCATCTTATATTGTACTAAAAAAAATCTAAGCATAGTTGAACTAATTAAGACATATACGACCTAAGTTTGACAAACCGTCGACAAATTTTATAAACTCAAACTTATGAAAGCGGATAAAAAAAAAGAAAGGGATTGAAAGAGAGAGGTAGTGGGGATTGATGATGGATATGGAAGGGAAGTTAATTAGGGTTAGGGCAGATGTGTGGTAATAAAGAAGGGGGACCAAAATGCAAATTAAATTAAAATAATAAAATTGAGAGACTGTGCAGTTTTGTTTTGTTTGGTGTTAGCAGAGAAAATTAAAAAGGGGTCATAAGTATTTGGGCAATGAATTAGGTGAGGAAATTTTGATGGGGTCCATTTCAAAACTGCAACTCCTCAGTACTTTGCCATATATTTTTTTTAGCCTTTTCTTCAGACCTCAAACTTATTAGCATTACCTTCTCACCCTCTCTGCCTTTCTGCTCTGAAAAGCCTTTATAAAATGGCCCTACTTACCTTCCTACATCCGAATCTCAATTACAATTCATTAAATAAACGGAACGAAACTCGCTACTACTGTATCTCGAACTAATGAAAGATACCTAACATCAATCAACACGTCTTCTTTCGTTCATTTATTTGATGAATAAATATCACCGCACACAAAAATATTCAACACCATGTACGTACTTATGCTAATTGAGTCATGTGTTATCTACCGAAATTTATGAGTTATAATGAAAAATCCAACTATAAATACTTCTGTTTTTTTTTTTTTTTAAATACAAGGTGTTTTAGAGCTAAAATAAAATATTTGAAATTTTGGTGATTAAAATAGGATAGTTTAAAAAAATGGATATAAAGTTTATTAAGCCAAAAGTTAAGGTATGCAATAAGATGAGAGTGTGAGTTCTGTATTATATATAGAGTCCAATTTTGTCAATGTATACAATACAACATTTACAAATATTGTCAAACCGAACATAACTCAATTGACGTAAAGTTGTACTCTTGATTAAGTGGTCATGAGGTTCAATTCTCACATTAATGAAAATATCGTTGCAAAAAAAAAAAAACATTTACAAATATTAGTGATATTATTTTAGTGGTTAACTCTTCACTCAATATCCTTACATGAGCCTATATAGCACTGAATTTCTCACTCCATATATTAGAGAAGTAAATTTGAGGAGAAGACGACCACAATATGATTGACAATTTTACCGTTGAATGAAGAGAAAGAAATTATAAAAATATTTTAATTTTGTATTTAATGATTATTAGGGGCAAAGAATAATTTGTTCACCATATTGTCAAAAAATAAATATATATCTTTAATAGTTTTTTTTTTTAGTACAAGTACATATCAAAGGTGAAGTATGGAGATTTGAACCTCCAACTTAAAAAAGAATGAGTACATACATATTATCTTTATGCTCACTTTCATTGATATCTTTAATAGTTGAGGTTTGACTCAGTTCGACTACTCGGTTCTTTCTCTTTAGTTCCGTTTGCTTTCTTTCAACTTTTGCTTTTTTTGCTCCAACTAGACACACCTAGAAGTTTTGTCTTCTCTTCTGTGGTTGATTTTTTTATTTGGGATTGTCTTCTTGTAAGGTTAGTATGTTTCTCACATACATCACTAAAGTATCTTTTTCAAAAACAAAAAAGATAATAGGTGTACGTTATGCGAAGAATATTGATGACATATGGCTAAGAATGAAAAAGGTACTCATTTTTATGGGTGGATAAAAAAATTATATGCATATGCTTTGTAAAAATATTTTCAAATTTCACAAAATTTTTAGAAACCAATGGAATTTTTTTCTTTTCTAAAAACTTACTAATTTCATAAAATTCAAGTATGACACAGAATTAAGTTTGATTGGGGACAAAATTGATCATTTAATAACGGTCAAATCTCACATTTAAAAAGAAATTATTTTTCTCTAAAATTTATTAATTTTATACTAGACATATATTCATGGTAAAATTTTTAAAAATTATCAAAAAAAAGTAAAAATTGTAACCTTTATCTAAATTTAAAGTGAAATTTGATAGAATTGAAAGTTTAGGATAAATATTCCTACAGTAAAATTTGATAAAATTGAAAGTTTAAGATAAACATTCCTACGAGTAAAAATGAATTATTTTTTCTAAATATAAAATATTAAAAAAAAAACAAATTTATAGAAATCAAAAGTTGAATAAAAACAAAGTTTACCTGTGTATTGGGGAAAATGGCCGGGAGTCAAGTGGGTCTATGTAAGATATGAAAAATAGGGTGGTCCAAAACTTATTAAAATGATTCTCATTTTAAATAAAAAAAAAAATATATATATATATAGTTGAAAAAAAGAAAAGTAAATAAAATAAAGGAAGAAAAACATTAAAAGCTTCTCTTACAGAGTTACAATATTCCATCAGTAATATTGTCGCCTATACGAAAAAGTAAAATGGCTTTATAAATATATTTATCTTTTTATATTAAAAATTATCGATAAATACAGAAACTGTTGAAACAAATAAAATTAAAGCAAAGCATATGACAACAAATCAGATTGGCTTTATAAATACTCATCCTTTTATATCGAATATTATCAATAAATACAGAAACTATATGAAACAAATGACATTAAAAGTATTGCACATATCATCAAAATCAAAATGGCGCATCGAAAACGTAGTGGGCCATAATCCACTTATTTTATATCGAAATCTGACTTACATTTTTAATTAACTGTGCCATAAATTTTAGTAATTATATATTGACGATCATGTTTATTTTTTTTATACATGGAATTCACTCCTACCCAAACAACGTCTTATTGACATCAGTTGCACTCATACAATTTATACACCGAGTAAAATAAAAATTTATTAAAAATATAAAGATAAAAGAGGAAGGCAAAGATTCTTCTCTCTAGATTATAAATATATTCAATTGGATCACCAACAATAAAAGTAAATAAAATAATATGGGATTTCTCACCAAAAATAATAATAAATAAAATAAAATAAAGTCGGAAAAGAATACAATATTTGAATAGTAACATTGTCCCTTATACGAAAAAGTAAAATAGTAAAATGTTTTATAAATATTCATCCATCCATAAATACAAAAATTATAGAAAACATATATAATTAAAAGTATTTGATATCTCAATAAATCAGAGTGGCGCAGCGGAAGCGTGGTGGGCCCATAACCCATAGGTTACAGGATCGAAACTTGGCTCTGATAATTGTTTTTTTTTTTTATCTAGTTTAGCTTGGTGATGGTTTTTTGTGAGGGAATGGATTTAAATCTTCGACAACTTGGAGGTGAGAGATTTGAATCTCTGAGCTTGAGAGTCGAGCATATACCTTAATTAATCCGTTAAACTAAGCTCACTTAGTAATAATTTTTAAGGGGTTTGGTCTTTCAATTGTCTTTAATTCCAACAGCTA
Organism: Herpetospermum pedunculosum; assembly: GCA_028017165.1. Classification (NCBI taxonomy): domain Eukaryota; kingdom Viridiplantae; phylum Streptophyta; class Magnoliopsida; order Cucurbitales; family Cucurbitaceae; genus Herpetospermum; species Herpetospermum pedunculosum. Next base: position 68,711,245 of record CM051527.1, on the reverse strand, counting down.
CAAGGGAGGAGCTTGATTGCTCTGGCTTGGGCATGCTGCATCTTTGAGGAAGAGATCCGATTTATCATCTCTAAGGTGTGTAGAGTTAGGATACTACCTAATAAGAATTCACATTAAACACAAAGATGGAATATATTGCAATATCGAAAGAAGTTACAATATAACAATAATCATTCGAGAGGGCCAAGGAGTCCTAAGGAAAATCCACCAAAATGATTCCTACTTTCTAGGGTCCCTAACACACTCTATTTACAATCAAGGCTCCCTTAGCTAATTAGCACTATACCCTTTACCAATATCCCACTAATATTCTTATTATACCCCTAACTAGGACTCACATATACATTCGTAGCTATCTCCATAAGGCCCTTTAGCAAAAAAGGTTGTTTTTGTGGTTAGCAAGCATTTGTGCTTGGTTTTTTTGGGGTCTTTGGAGAGATATAAACAATAGTGTTTAGAGAAGGTGGAGCGGTCTAAGAAGGAAATTTGGTCCCTTGTTAGGTTTCATAGCTCTCTTTGGGCTTCGTGGGTAAAGACTTTTGTAATTATAGATTTTTGGATAAAAGTAAGTATCCGCGTCTACATTTACGTGGGGATTATTAGTAACATCATTCAAAGGTTTTTAGAAGAAAATGATCCAAACAATCTGGAGTGAACCATTTAGCATCACTGCTTGAAAGTTCAATTGAATAGATACAGAAATGATGTTCAGACATTAAAAGATAATAATGTCTGTTTGCATACTTCTAGCTAGTATGAATGGTTAAAACTAGGACTTTGTTGGGTCTGGAAATTTCCCTCTCATTAATTACAACAATACTTGTATATGAAAAAGAATCAATATTCAACTTGGTTCTTTATTGTATTGGGAAAAAAATTATTTTGTGACATGGTTCAGACGTTTAAGTTAATACCCTTTCAGGTGAAAAGAAAAAAAACTTTATACTTAATGTAGTTGTTTTCCTAATAAGTTTGAACTTTGGAACATGTGATATGGAAATTTGAACCTGTTGTTGTTAAGTACAACAAATGGGATATGGAGATTTGAACATCCGACCTTAAAGGATGGAGTGCATGTCAATTACCGTCTATGTTAACTTTGACACCCATTTACTTAGCTTGGAATAGAGTTATTGCTAGCATCAAATGCACACCATGAGGTATTTAGGACATACAATTAGTTACTTATGGAGGAATTTGTTCTTTTACTATTGTTGTTGTTATTGTTCCATAGCTACCGATGAAGGGTGTTTAATGATATAGGTAAACATATGATTATCAAATGGATCCCTTGTCCTCTCTGACAATTTTAAATATTATGGAGGTAAACAGGTCAATCAATTACCGAAAAATATTGCATGAACTCTTTCTCTCTCTCTAGATTTCGAGAAAAAATCGAAACAAACTAAATTAAGAAGTAGAGTCATTTTGAGCATAACTCAACTGATTAAGGTATGTACCAAAAGATTTGAGATTCGAATCCTCAAGCTCACATGTTGTTGAACATAAACTCAAGTTCAGAGAGAAAAAAGAAGGGAACCTCTACAAAGAAAGAAAACAATGAATCAACGTCGTCTCATGTTGTAAAATTGTGGAAGTTGCAGCTGCAAGATGAAAGCTAATGTCGGATGAATAAATTGCAACTACAGCAAGAGATAAGAAAAGAGAGTTATATATTTTATAGAAGATGAAATAATAATATATAATTGTTGTCAACTCCAACATAATTTAGTAGATAAGATATCAATTACCATTCTAAAGATTGATGGTTCGATTTTTCACTACTATGATTCTTTTATCTTGCCAACATAAATATAAGTCAATTGGTATAATATATGGTGACCAAGAAGTCAAAGATTCGAAGATTCGAATGTATCGCATAAATTCAATACCTCCGAAAAAAAAGTATTAGAAAAGATACCTCCGGAAAAAAAAGTATTAGAAAAGATTAAAACTTAAAAGTAAATTGTTGAAATTATCTTTTCCATTAAAATAAAAATATTGGATAAAAAAAAATGATGCTAACATTAATATAATTCTAACAGTTAAAAGCATTTATTATTTTCTCTCAAATTTGCAGTTTTTTTTTTTTTTTTTGAAAAAGCTCAAATTTGCAGTTTTGTACTGAAAAAACAAATAGGGATTTGGCAAGAAATAGCTTTCTTCAACCTGAAGAAAGTGTTGAGAGTGAGAGTGAGACACACATCTCTACTCTGAACTGAGGGATTGATTGATTGATTATCGTTTCCAATATCACAGCCATGGGTTCTGCTTCATCCGTTAAAGAAATTCTCGGCGAATTGAACAAGGAATCCTTCATCTCTTTGCTCTCCAAGCTCATCGGCGAGGCCAAGTTCGTCCAGAACAATCCACCGGAAAACCTGATTCCTCAAGAGGATAAGATCGTCAATCACGTCCTTGATGTTCTCAATCCTTTCAGCACCTCCAATGGCGGACCCTTGCTAATCAACCATGTCAGCTACGCTCCTGGCCGTGGAAATTTGATTGTCGAGTATCCTGGGACTGTGTCTCGAAAAGTAGTCTCCTTCGTCGGAAGTCACATGGATGTCGTCCCGGCCGATCCCAACACTTGGGTATTGTTTTTCCAATCTCAAATCTCCTTTTGGGTTTTTATTTTAATCATTTTTTGTAACTCCTGTCCGTGCGTTTATACTGCTTCTGCAATTTCTGTGACCTATTTTTGGCTCCTCTACTGTGGGATGGAGTTTGTGTATAAGCTGAATTAGGGATTAATTGAGGATTTTATTTAGCCCCTGTTGCTATTTTGCTAGACTTCTGGAATTGTTTTGAACCATTGTTTTGATATAGTGTGTTTCTGTTTTTGTAATTTATGACATGTTTTGATAGTGATTTTGAAATGGTAAAAATCATTTTTTTCTGGTTAAGAATCACTCCAAAACATGCATTTAATCATTCAAAATTAATTTTGATGGTATGTAAATCGCATTTAAAAGTGTAAAATCAAACATTAAAATGATTTTGAATGATTAAATGCATGGTTTGTATTGATTTTGAATATGACAACAATGATTTTACATTGGAGAGTCAATACTTTGGACCATGTTTAGAGGCACTCTTCTTTGGTTTTATTCCCGCAACATTGTATCCTTTGCAGATGTCAATCTGAAGACCTTCATCATTTGTTGTGGGGTTGTTAGTTTGTTCAGTCCCTTTGGTCTCGTTGGTTGGAGGGTTTTGATATTTGTTGGGTCTGGAATGATAGTTGTGTTGCTTTGATTGGGAGGTGTTCATGGGCTCGCCTTTTCGGGAGAAGAGGCTTATTTTGTGGCATGCTAGTTTCTTTGCTATCTTGTGGGGGGTTTTACTTGAGTGAAATAATATAATCTTTTGTGAGGCGAAACGTTCTTGTGACGAGGTTTGGGAGGCGGTTAGGTTTAACGCTTCTTTGTGAGCTTCGATCACTAAATTTTTTTGTAATTATGGTCTTGGTGTGATCTTGTTGGATTGGAGTCCTTTTCTTTAATTTGTTGGAGGCTTGTTTTTTGTATGCCCTTGTCTCTCAATGAAAGCTCGGTTTCTTACCAAAAAAAAAAAATTGGAAAAAGTGATTTTAACCGTTTCAAAATCACTCCCAAATATGCTTTTAAGGCCCGGATTTAGGTTAACTCAAAACAAAATTAAGGGTTACATTTTATCTACTTGTGGATATGTTATTCATATATGAAAATCATTGTTGTATATGCAGAAATTTTGTCCCTTCTCATTGAGTGTTGATGGGGATCAACTTCGGGGTCGTGGGACTACTGATTGCTTGGGACATGTTGCCCTTCTGACTGAACTCCTGAAGAAGCTTGCAGAATCAAAATTAAAGTTGAAGTCCTCTGTTGTTGTTATATTTATTGCCTCTGAAGAGAATAATTCAATCCCAGGAATTGGAGTTGAACAACTTGCTAAAGAGGGACACTTTGATAATTTAAAAGGAGGACCTCTGTAAGTGATTGCTTTACCTTCCAAATCCAAATAAGATCTTGATATGCGTGAGTGCCGAGACCACAACACATACCTTCAATAATATAATAGGTTATCTATCTATGATGTTAATATTCTAGGTAGTTGGCTACTATGGGGTTTGAACTCATTCTTCCAAAATTTCTTTACTTTTTTCATATGCTTCAATGACCACTAGGTCAATTCATGATGGTTAGATCTTAATATGAGCTATTTTCCTAATTTTAATTTTTGGCAAATTCTCGTATACATTGTTAAGCTGTATATATTTGGATTCCTGCATAGATATTGGATTGATACAGCGGATTCACAGCCTTGCATTGGTACTGGCGGTTCAATACCTTGGAAACTCGTAACAACAGGAAAACTTTTCCACAGTGGTTTGGCACACCAGGTAAATTGATATATTGTCTTCTGTGTGCTGGTGTGTGCGCACTTCATTGACTAAATGGGAGTCTTTTCTTGCATTTTGAGAAAAAAAATTAGTAATTCAGGAGATTTTTGTTGTTGATTTGACAAAACTGAATGTTAGAATATGAGAGTACATATTTGAGATCTTTCTACCCATGATATGGAAGCTTCACAATCCGTAGGATTGTAGTTGTATACAAGTGCCAAGTCTTAAATGTGAACTCCCACCCTTGATATTGTCACTAATGATAAACTTGACCAGTAAGTTTTTAGTTGAATATAAACTGTAAAGATTGCTGAAAAGCGAAGCTTTGCTAAATGTGTCTTGCATTTGAGATTATCTGGATAACATGTCCATTAATAATTCCCCTATCACCGGTGCCTCCTTGTGGTCCTTCTCTTTAGCTTTTCCTCGGCCTTTAGAGAATTGAGCTAACAGAATTTGGTTGATGTGAGTGCTGATCTCTAATACAATAAAACTTGAATATTCATATGCATAATTTTTTTTTAGCTCAAGATACATAAGTGCTTGCCTCTCTTGTATGCAGGCTGTTAATGCTATGGAGCTAGCTATGGAAGCTCTTAAAGTGATCCAATTGCGCTTTTATGAAGATTTTCCTCCCCATCAAATGGAACAGGTATATGGATTTGCATCACCATCAACCATGAAACCAACCCAATGGATTTGTAAGTTCTAAACCTTCATTGATTAAATTTAGGTAGAGAAATATGTTTTCATCATGATAATTTCTTCATCTTTAGATCCAGGAGGTGGTAATAATCAAATTCCAGGAGAATGTACTATTTCAGGAGATGTCAGGTTAATACAAGTCTGAGCTTTTTTATGATTTTACTTTTTAGCATAAAATTGGCAAATAATAAAATCTTCAGTTAGTGACTTTCTTAATTTACTTATTTATTTCGTGTTGGATTCATTTGGCAGGTTAACTCCCTTCTACGAGTAAGTTGCTTACTTCCTTTCCTAATCAAGCAACATTACTTTTATATCCTTTTTTTCTTCGTTTGCTGCTCAATATTGGAAATATTAAACACTTTATGGATTTTGTCTCTGTAATTTTTTCTTCCAGTGTGAAGGATGTTATGACAAAACTCCAAGGCTATGTTGATTACATTAATGGAAACGTTGAGAAACTTGATACAAGGGGTCCTGTTTCAAAATATGTCCTACCAGATGGCATCAGGGGAAGGTGTTTACTCTTTCTTTATTATGCTATAACTTCCATGACATATGAACATAATAATTCACTTCATGAATCCCCCTCCCCCAGAGGAATGATGTTTTATTCAATCAAATTCTAACAAGCGCCAACAAGAGCATAGCTCAATGGCATGATGTATCGCCTAGTGACCATGAGGTCCTAGGTTCAATCTCCCACCTCAACATGTTGTCAAAAAAAAAAAAAAATTTAACAAGCTTTTTTCATTGAAAAATAAAATACTAATAGAGTAGGACGTAGAAAATCGTGTAGAAAATGTATTTAAGATCAACAATAAATTGTTTTTGACTTATGTGTATCTATCCATTTATCTATATCCACCATTTTGGTCTTCGGAGTATAAAAGTTAACTCTATTTTCTTTTTTTGGTAGAATTGATATAACTTTTGGTGAGGTGATGTCGGGAGTTGCATGTGATATTAATTCTCTCGGCTATAAAGTGTTACATGATGCAACAAAGGAAGTTATAGGGCATGTCAAACCTTACTCACTTACAGGGAGTCTGCCACTTATTCGGGAGCTCAAGGTAAAACACATTTCCGTTTCTCTTTTCCTCTGCTGGTGTTTATTGTACTCATTTGGTTGCCTCATATTTTTGTTATTATTACGTGTAGGAGGAGGGCTTTGATGTTCAGACTACAGGCTACGGTATGATTTATGATTTCTTATGTATTTATTTCTTAAAACATGACAAGGTTTTGTTACATAAGGCATAGTTAAATTCCCCTTGATTTTACTTCTGAATGCTTCTAATATGCATTCAGCTGCTGTTGGTGTTGGAAAATGTTCATTACTATGGCTCCGTTTTATGACCATTTGGTTTTTTATTTTTGAAAATTAAACCTACAATCAATACCTCCACCTATGAGTTCCTTCATTGTGTCATCTACCTTTTACAAGTGTTTTCAAAATCAAGCTAAGTTTTGAAAACTAAAAAAAAAAACTTTTTAGAACTTTTTTTTTAAATTTAGCTAAGAGTTATAATCTTTCTTTCAGAAAGATGAAAACCATTGTAAATAAATTGTAAGAAAACAAGGACAATTTTCGAAAACCAAAAATAAAAAATCACGGGGCTTACATCTTCATAATAATGAGAAAGTGTACCAGTCCCTTAACTTGTCGAGTCCATTAGAATTAGAACCATAAAATGTTAAGAGTAATTTTATTTGAACCCTTTTGAGGAAATCTATATGGGAAAGCATAAATATAGTAATTTTGCCTTATAGATTGTTGATTATGAAGATCTGATTTACTCTAATGCTTTTATGCAGGTTTATTGGATACATACCATGCCCAGAATGAGTATTGTCTTTTTAGTGATATGGGCAATGGCTACAAGGTTTTTGCCAGTATCATCTCTCAATTAGAAGAAAATTGATTCTAAACGATTGATGCTTTAAATGGTACTACTTTGTGAGGGAATCTTTGATATTTTCACATTGTATAGTACTGAACACTTTGTATGTTGGATCTGTAATTTGTATTCAATAAAGGCAATAGTAGAGCTACTGTTAGTTTATTTTGTTGTGTAATACATGTTTTAGACAATAAATTTACCAAATACTTTGGTGAATAAACCTACCTAAATCTAAACTAATCCTTGGTTCGGTTAAAGAACTGATTGGCTTTAAAAGAAATCGAACAAGAATGACTGGTTTAGTCATTGTCATGGTTGAATAGTAGTTGAAGACTTGAAGTAAATCTCACAGGGATCTGAAAAATAGAAGAAATCTGCTCGGACATCGCTTTGTAAGCAAGAGAGTGAACCAACTCATTGATGCAACTATGGTTGTGATGGAACTGAGTTTGTAAGCAAGAGAGTGAGCCAACTTCATTGATGCAACTATGGTTGTGATGGAACTGAGTTGCCGCCAAGCGCTTGTGTCAAACCCTTGGCTTCTTCAGTAATTAAAGTTACCTTTGTGAGATTAGTGGATGTGTTGTTTAGTAGATTTATCACCTCAACACATTCAGACTCTATCTTCTATGATGGCCAAAGTCTCCAGGATCTTGACCTCACAACTTCGATAATTGACCGTACTCCATCCCGTCAGGCACGGTCAAAATTGTCACGTAGAACCCTGACTTTTTAAAAAATATCGAATAGCATAAAGATATATTAGACTTAAACTTAAAAATTCGAGAATCTATTAGATACAAAATTGAAAGTTCAAAGATAGAGTGAACATTTTTTGAAATTTGTGAATCTATTAAGTACAAAATTATGTTTCTAAAATTTATAAAAAAACATGTTAATATAAATTGAATTACATTTGAAAAAAAATTATAAATAAACTAATAGTAAGAAATTTAAGATTTTTTTCGAAGTATAAAACTAAATTTGGACATTTGAAATTAGACTAAAATAATACAATTCTTAAAGTACAAAATTAATAAATAAACTAATAGTAAGAATTAAATTTAAGATTTTTTTCGAAGTATAAAAACTACATTTGAACCTTTAAAATAATATAAAAGTACAAATATTAAATTGTGACTCTAATAGGCTTTGTACTCATGCATTCATGGTATGAAACATGCCTTCGAACCACCAAAACACAATACAATTTACATTAATTTGCGGGGGTCAATATATATAATATCAAAACAAAATATTTTAAGATAATATTTTTACCTACATATATAAAAAAAAATTAAAAATTTTGAGGGGGTCATGGCCCCCTAGTCCCTTGTATGGTCGTCCCTGTTTATATATATTTTGTAAAGTCAATTTTCTAAAAAATAATTTACCAAAATTTTAAAAAATATTTTTAACTATTTTTATATAAATAAATATAATATATATCAAACAAATCGAAAGTAGAGAGACTAAACTAGAATAAGTCTCAAAATACTTTGATCAAAATAATATTTTTTAATGTTTTTTTCTCTCATGGATGAATTTAAATTCGTTAATCTCGTTTATTTATTAGATAAAGTCATTTGGTTATAGAAACTGAAAGTATAAATAAAATAGAAGCAAAATCAAATTCGAAAATCAAAATTTTACTTCAAAAAATGAAAAACACATGCACTAAGAATGGACCAAGCCTCGTGGGAAGACAGCTAGGGCAAAGCGCTAACCAACAAAGAAATAAGTTGAGGGGGGCACATGCTCCCCTGACCCCTCCGTGGATCCACCCCTGGTTATAACTTATAAGTACTCAATACAATATTAAATAGAACAATTTTTGAAGTCGACATTAACATAGCATAATCCCTGAATTAGTTTAGTTTTTTTTTTTTTTTTTTTTTGTGGGGATTGAACCTAGGATCCTATGGTTACTAGGCGTCATGCCGTTAAACTATGCTCTTGTTGACATATATTATGGACCAAAGGTCGAAGTTTGAATCTCTAGTTTCCACATAGTTTTATATAAAAAAAAAAACGGTAAAATTTATCTAAATTCGAGAATTAAATTGAAACTTTTAAAACATCAAATCGAATAAAAATTGTTTAAATGTAAATACCAAATTCGTAGTTTTTTTATCCATTTTTTCACTTTATTTGTAAAGATTATTATTATTATTTTTTTTTTTGTATTGCAATTCTCACCGGCCAATAATCGACCACACAAATAATTGAATTTAAAGGAGACAATTTATGGCACGTTTTATTGTGGCAATTTTTTTTTTTTTCATTTTTCTTTTATAATTACATTACATTTACAATACGCAAACTCACATAAGGCAAATTAGTCAATTTATAGATAAAGACTTGTATGAAAAAAGGATTGTAGCACGAGTTTTTTCAATTGAAGTTCAACGAAGTCCAAATCCAAATTGCCGATTCTGGAGTTGATTGTTTTTTCATTCCTTTTTAATTCAATGCTTATCCAAGATCGAACTATCAAATTTTTAAAACTATAATTTGTGTTTTATCCTACATTTAAAAAGTGACCTTGAATTGATTTAAATCATGCATTCTCATTTTTATTTGCATCTATTAATTTTTTTTTTTTTAGAACTATTAATTAAATCTTTTAAAGTTTTAAAACAATATGTGCTAGATTAAATGTGTTGAGTTTCGATGCGTATGTTTTTTATTTGTTTCAACTTAATATAAGAGAAAATAGAAGGTTTATACTTTAGCTACACGGGTTATGAACTTTTATATCTATTGATGTTTCTTTTGAAACAAAGAAAATAATAATAATAATGAGGACGATTTGAAAGATTAGAAAGATAATATATATATATATATGTATATATATATATATATATATGTATATACTAAAAACAAAATATCGATCTTAGAAAAGAGGGAGAAAAAAAGAAGATAAAATAGGAAGATGTAAAAAAGAAAGGCAAAACTAAAACGTAAAAATTCTTCTATAGCACAATTTAAGTTTCTTTTTCAAAAGATTAATATTTATTTAATTTAAGGGAATATAAAATATATATATATATATATATATATATAGAGGAAAATTACCGGTATCAATTTAGAGTAAAATAATAAAAAAGATAGCACTTTTAAAAAAGATTTATAAATATGACAATTTTTATCATTATAGTCTTCTATTAGTGATAGCTACTAATATATTTCTATTTCTTTTTATAGAATTTTGTCTATGACTATCCCTGATAATAATCTAGGATAGTCATTTTATCAATGACTATCAATGATAGCATTCTATTAGAGATTATCACATTTATTATTATTATTATTTTTTTTTTTTTGTTATATTTACAATATGTTTTATATTTTGTTATATTTGTCATTATTTTGGGTCGAATTGTTATTTATGTAACTAGTTATATATATATAATATTCTTTAGTACAACAAATGATGTATAAAGATTTAAACTTCTGACCTCATGAGAGGTCGTACATGAACTAAGCACACTTTGAAAGGAAATATCAATAAATGAATTATAATACATGCATGATTTTTAGAAAATGACAATGATGGATAAAAAAAGTTTATTTTCATGTAGAAAGGTTTATGTGTATTATTGGGGTAATTGTACAGATGACTCGCCTCTGGGAGGTTTTAATATGATGTTTGACCCATTTTTTAAAAAATGTAAGTTTTTTTTTTGTCATTTCGTTGATGTCATCAGCACTACCAATCGTGTAAAACGTCATTCATACCCTTCGCTCGTGATCCCCGCTCTCCCCGCGATTCTCCAAAAACTCGATATTTTTTCTTCAGAAAGTAAATGACCATTGTGATTCTCAGCTATCAAGATTCGTAGAGAGGAATAATCGTGAATGTTTGGGATCGCGATAAGGAGATTCAAGAATTTGGAGATCTAGGGATGAGCGCGATGACTTTATAAACTTTACTAGTGATTGGTAGGGTTGATGACATCAACAAAAGGTAAAAAACTTGTGTTTTAAACTCGTGGATCAAATGATATTCTGCCCTCCCAGGGGAGTCATTTGTACAAATAATCCCTCTGTATTATTGATTTAAAATGAAATCATTTGTTATTTTAAATACACATATCCTATTTGATATCTAGTTTCGGAGATGGGTGTGACTTAAAATTTTGTGGAACACAATACTAATGATTAGAAGTGAATATTTATGTTATAAAGATTGAAGACATAAACAAATTATTTAAAAATGGAGCAACAATATTTAAAAGTAGGGAAATTATAACAGATGTCAATTTAGAATAAGATAATTAAAAATATAGCATGTTTTTAAAAAATTTGCGGATATAGCAATTTCTATCACTGATATCTTATAGCTGATAGAAGTCTATCGCTGATCACCTCAACTTTGTATAGATTTTTGTCAGTCATAATAGTCTATCAGTAATAATAGTCTATCACTGATAGAAGTCTATCAGTGATATGATAAAGTCTATCAGTGATAGAAACGAATTTTTTTGCCATATTTGCAAAACATTTTAAAGTTTGCTAAATTTGCAATTAGTTTGAGCCTGATTGCTATTTGTGCAACAATCACTGTAACAAAATAAATATAGAAGCTTATAAACCAAAATAATTAAAATTTAAGCCTAATAATAAGGTAGTATATAATTAATTATAACTAAAATTAAAACAAATCTGCCAAAAGTCACATTAAATATTTACTCTAAAAATTATTTTATTTTACCTCTTCAAATAAATTATAGGCTGGTTGCACAAACAAAATTACAAATTTAGTAAAATAATTTAAAACATTTTACAAATTAAGCAAAAAATAAGTAGCTATCACTAATAGACTCTATCGTCGATATATGATTATCACTGATAGACTTTTATAGACTATTATCAGTGACAAAATTCTATAAAAAAGACTACTATCAGCGATAAATTTTTATCAGCGATAGACCATACTATCACTGATAGAAATTGCCATATCCATAATTTTTTTTAAAAAGTGCTATATTTTTAATTATTTTACTCTAAATTGACATCTATTACAATTTTACTAAATTATAAACCCACAAAACCAAAATGGTATAACACAAATCTAAAATGTGATAAATGAGAGAACAGGGAGAGGGGACCAATGCAAATGAAACCAATAAAATAGTGGGGGGAGGGGGACCAAATTAATATTAAATTAAAGGAAAAGAAAGCAATAATATTGATTTTTTTTTCTTTTTTACAACACGTGATTTAAAAAATTTAAATTAAATTTATATGTCAGTTGAGTTATGTTTGTGTATTCAAAATTATTGATATTTAATATGGACGGTTTCTTTTCATTTATTTTAGAAGTAAATATGTATATAATCATGTATAGATTAGTGATCATGAGGTCACGGGTTCGAACCCCCACCTCCACATGTTGTAAAAAAAAAATATAGTAATAGGTCAAATATTGAATGTTGTTTTTGAATATTTAATAAAAATTAACAAATAAAAGATCTAATATCAATAATAGTATGGAAAAGATAAAGTGTAGGCCATCTTGGATCTTGTGCTTGTGCATCTTACTCCAAATGTTTACAGACAACCATCTATTTTTCAATCTTACTCCTACCTCTCTATTTGTTTATCTATTTCTTTGGGAAGACAATTGAGATAATTTTTTATTTATTGTAATCTTTTAAAGGCAAATCAAGAGGGGTACAATTTTTTTTTTTAATTAAGTGGGGCTGAGATGATTTGAACACATCCGATCTCAAGAGAAGAAACATATGTCAATTACCGCTGAACTATACTCACTTTGACGATTCATTCCTATCTTCTTCGCTTCCTACACTAAAACAAAATATTTGGAATTAAGAAAATTGAAATAAAACGTAGGGAAGTTTAATCATAAAGCAGATGATCAATCCAAGTAAAGCTCAGTGGATAAGACACCTAGTAACTTTGGTTCGGTACCCACTTTTGCAATTGTTAAACTAAAAAACCACAAAATCACATGTAAAAAAAAATATACAACGGAGGCCAATTTAGAGTATTTTTTTTTTCTCAGATATAACAATTTCTATTACTGATAGTATGGTCTATCGCCGATAGAGTCTATCACATCAATTTTTTTTATAGAATTTTAGTCTATCAATGATGGTAGTGTGATAGTCTTATATCAACGATAACTTCTATCAGTCATAGTCACTGATTTTTTTGTCATATTTGGTTTTAAATTTGGCTAAATTTGTAATTATTTTGGATCCCTTGTTTGTGCAACCAGTTCATATATATATATATAAAACAATTTCATTGGATAGTTATCCTATCCATTCTCATTTTAATTTTTGAAACATTGTTCATAAGGGCCATACCTGGTAGTTTCTATAAATACCCCAATGGAGAGAGCCATTTCTCACATCAAATTCAAATATCTCATTCTTCTCTTAAATCACAGCCATGGATTCAATCTCCTCCATTAAAGACATTCTGGGTGAGCTGAAGAAGGAATCCTACATTCCTTTGCTGTCGAAGCTGATCGGCGAGTCGAAATTCGTCCAGAACAACCCGCCGGAGCTGATTCCTCAAGAGGATAAGATCGTGAAACATGTACTTGATGTTCTCAATCCTTTCAGCAGCGTCAATTGTGGACCCTTGCTGATCAACCATGTGAGCTATGTAAAAGGACGTGGAAATTTGATTGTAGAGTATCCTGGAACTGTTGCTGGAAAAGTCGTCTCCTTCGTCGGAAGTCACTTCGATGTCGTCCCTGCTGATCCCAAAACTTGGGTAATATTCTTTGTTTCTTGTTTCTCAATATCATCCTTAAAAAAAACATAAAAAAAATGACAACAAGTTCGAGCCGGGGATTGAACTTAGAACTTCATGGTCACGATAGATCATGTCGTTCAACTATGTTCTAATTTTTTTTAATTATAATAATAAAATTAGTTTTTATCATATTATGGTTAAATTACAAATTTAACCCTAAATTTTATTCCTAAAGTTTACAATATGTTTAATAGGTTCTTGAACTATTAATTTTGCGTTCAATAATCTATTTGAGTGTTACACAATCCTTACAGTTTTAATTTTGTGTCTAATTCGTACCTATTTGACATTTTTTTCTACATTCACTAAATTACTAGATACAATATAAAGTCTCATTAGATATAAAATATAATTTTATATATAATAGATCAATTAATTTTTAAGTTTTTTTAATATGTTTGTTGACCTATTATTAGACATTAAAATTGAACGGAGAGATTTATCAGATATTTTTAAAGTTGAGGGACTAAACTTGTAATTTAACCTAAAATGAAGTGTCCACTTTATTTTTTTTATGTTAAATTTATTTTTAGATATTTATTATACATTTTAGATGTAAAAATGATAAAATAAAACATTGTTATATATATATATGCAGAAGTTTGATCCTTTTTCATTGAATATTGATGGGGATGAACTTGGAGGTCGTGGGACTACTGATTGCTTGGGACATGTTGCCCTTCTTACTGAACTCCTGAAGAAGCTTGCGGAATCAAACTTAAAATTGAAGTCTTCTGTTGTTGTTATATTTATTGCCTCCGAAGAGAACAATTCAATCCCAGGAGTTGGAGTTGAACACCTTGCCAAAGATGGATACTTCCATAATTTAAAAGGAGGACCTTTGTAAGTGAATCAACTAGCTTTTCATTCCAAATAAGATCTCGATATTCATCTTTTTCTTATATGTGCGAGAGTGTCGAAGCTAGTTTAGGCTTACCTCAACTGATCGTTCGATAGTTACTATGGAGTTTTAACCCTTTCCTCTGAAGATTTTTTACCCTTTTTTACATATTTTAGTGACCACACTAGGTTAATTCATGGTGGTTAGATTTCAATGAGTTTTTTTTGGCAACTTTCGCTATACATTATTAAGTTGTGCATATTTGGTTTCCTACGTAGATATTGGGTTGATACGGCAGATTCGCAACCTTGTATCGGTACTGGCGGTTCAATATATTGGTCAATTAAAACAACGGGAAAACTTTTCCATAGTGGTATACCAAACCAGGTAAATATCAATATGTATATTGTGTTTTGTGTGCCAAATGAGGTAGAAATTTAGTCAATAAATTTTAGTATGTAACAATTTTCAAAAATCAAATAATTATGAAATGAAGTCTAGTTGGAGTTGACATAAGTATCTTGTATATGCAGGCTATTAATGCTTTGGAGCTAGCTATGGATGCTCTCAAACCAATCCAATTGAACTTTTATAAAGATTTTCCTCCTCATCCTAAGGAAGCAGACTATGGATTTGCCACACCATCAACCATGAAACCAACCCAATGGAGTTGTAAGTTCTATATATTTTTTTTTTTGTTTTTTTTTATAATAGCATGTGTGGGAGATTGGAACATCTAATCTTTTGGTCGAAGGTACATACTTTATATCAGTTGAGCTATGATCATGTGTTTTGACATAAACTCTAAACCTTCCTCCATTAGTGTTAAGTAGAGAAATAGTTTTACATATCGTCATGGATTCACGGTCATTTCTTGATTTTAGATCCAGGAGGAGGTCTTAATCAAATTCCAGGAGAATGTATGAGATGTCAGGTGAATACAAGTTCGAGTTATTTTTCTTCATAATGCATAAAATTTGACATATAATAATAAAATAAAATAAAATCGCTTATTTCTTGAATTTACTTATGTATTTCCTTTTGAAATTCATTTGGCAGGTTAACTCCCTTCTACGAGTAAGTACCATACTTCCTTTCACAATCAAGCGCATATTCTTTAAGCTTAATGAATAAATTAAAACATAAAATAGAATCCAGACGGTATACTAAACTAAACCTGTCCTTAGACACTTTATGGCTTTAGTCTCTATTAATCTATTTCCAGTGTGAAGGATGTTATCACAAAAGTCCAAGGTTATGTTGATTACATTAATGCACACGTCGAAGATCTTGAATCTAGGGGTCCGGCTTCAAAGTATACCCTACCAGATGAAGGCCTCAGGGGAAGGTATTTTTTCTTTCTTTTTATCTTTCTTGTTGGAGTTCAATAATATATGGATGGAGGAATTTGAACTTCTGACTTCTTGATCGAGGATATATGTCTTAACCTCTGACCTTACGTATGCTCTTCGAAATATAAAATTTTTAACTTATTTTATTCTTTTTGTTTTGTAGACTTGAGGTAACATTTGGTGAGCCGATATCAGGAGTTGCATGTGATCTTGACTCTCTTAGCTATAAAGTTTTATATAATGCAACAAAGGAAGTTATAGGATATGTCAAACCTTACTCAATTACAGGGAGTCTGCCACTTATTCGAGACCTTTATGTAAAATTCATTTCCATTTCTCTTTTCCTTTGTTGGTATTTATTTGCACTCATTTTGTTTCTCATCTTTTTTATTATTACTACTACTTGTAGGAACAAGGCTATGATGTTCAGGCTATAGGCTATGGTATGATTTTGTTATGAATTCATTTCTTACAACATATTACAAGGTTTTTTTTTTTGTTTTTACATAAAGCGCACTACGTTATCAAAGTTAAAAAACACTTTTCACCGTTGAACTTTCACAAAAGTAACCATTTATGAGTTATTTGGGACACTGAGTGAGATTATAATAGTTTGTTGATTATAATAGTTATGAATAGTAAATACTATTGAAGTCAGCGTAGTTACCTTATTGACTGTGAGTTATAATAGTCGGTGGGTCAAACGTAGTCTGTGGATACAATAACCAGTCCACTCAACTCCAAACTGGTGTCCTAACGTAAAAGAATTCATGACATAGATTAAACTCGTACAAATTGTAAAGTATAATAGACTCAATTGTTAGAAAGTTTAGGGACGAAAAATTGACATCTTTGAGAGTTATTTTGAAGGTTAAAATCACTTTTGTCATGTTTTTTTTTTGGGCAGGTTCAACCGCTGCATACCATGCGGAGAATGAGTATTGTAATTTTACAGCTATGGGCAATGGCTACAAGGTTTTTGTTAGCATCATCTCTCAATTAGAAGAATATTGATAAGTAATAATTTGAGAGTGAACTCAGAAATTTGCATAAAGCCAACTGTGATATTTTCACTCTCTTACTGCAGACTAATTATAAAATAAAAACCATCTGCAGAGAATATGCTTTGTTATGTATTATTATTCCTCAAATGCTTTTCTTGGTGTATCTGTAAATTGTAATTTGGATTCAATAAAGGCAATACTACAGCCTCTGTTTCTTTACTCGTTCTCTACTTGGCATTCAATCTTTACACTCTGAATTTACCAAATACTTTGGATGAAAAAAAGTTGAGAGACCATACCAACATAATGAATAATGAATCGAGTTGCCATTATAAGCATAGTTGAGCGGTAATTGACATTTACTTATTCCTTTGAAATTGAAGGTTGAAACTCTCGTACCTAACATTTGTTATACTAAAAAAAACAAAACAAAATGAACTCAACGGCCAACATGAGCATAACTCAACGTAATTGACATCTATTTTTCATACATGAGCACGACGCTTCAAAAGTTTTTGATCTTTTTATACATGTTGGCATAAATGTTGCCTTAAATATATATTATTGTTACTAAATATAATTTTACCCCCCAAATTAACAAATTTTCATTCTGCCATAGTGGTTATTGTGCATGATATACATATTTTTGTGCCTTAGTTTTGAAACCATAATAATGATTTATTTTTTTACATTTCCTTCGATATATATTTTAAAAAAATTGTTTTCTCTTTCTTTTAATATTTTGTTTTGTTTATATATATATTTAAAAATGTATAAATTTTTAATAAATGCGAGGATTGAACCCATGACCTTTTGATCACGAGCACAACCTTATGCCAATTGAGCTATGTTCGGTTTGGCTTGAAATGTCATTTTAGTATCTATACTTTGAGAATTGTATTATTTTAGTCATTGTAATTTCAAATATCTAAATTTAGTACTCTTCATACTTTGAACATATCTTAAAATAGCTCTTAGGTATTAGTTTATTTGTTAATATTTTCAAAAGTAATTTAGATTATATTAACACCCCTTTTATAAATTTTGGAAATATATCTATTATATTGTGTTTTTTTTTTTCTAATATTGTTTTTTTTAAAAAATGTCTAGTAAGTATTTGAACTTTCAATTTTGTGTTTAATAGACCCAAAAACTTCAAAAAGTGTTCAATATATTTTTCAACTTTCAATTTTTTATTTAATAGGTCCTCAAATTTTCAAGTTTAAGTCTAATATATTATTGTAAAATTGAAAGTATAGAGACCGATTCAACACGTTTAAAGTTTATGAACGCATTAAAGACTTTTAAAAGTTTAGGGACTCATTAAAGTTTTTTTGATATATTTACATATCTTATCATTGACAACTTTTTTTTTAATGTCAACATAACATGAGAATGTGAATTCGGACCTCTGAATTTTTTGCGATCTTTTTTTAATATGTATATACTATAATTTTTTTGTCCCCCAAACCAGGGGCGGATTCAGGAACTTTTGTAAGGAGGGGCACAATTTCAATAGGGTTGACGGCAAGTTTAATCCTTGAAATTTTCGATTTATTTATTTGTTTTATATTTTTTTTAGCCAAATTGAGCATAGCTGAATTGCATAAGGTTCTGCCCTTGACTAAGAAGTCATGGGTTCAATCCTTTTGATAATTAAAATATCGTTACAAAAAATATTTTTAATTTTGTCGATCAACTCTCAATTTTGTATCTAATAAAAACCTGTAATTCTACATTCCTACAACTATAATTTGAAACATTTATATTATGTAATATTAGTTCAAAAATAATAATAAACCATTTTAGGCTTCTCTACTTAAATATATATGGTTAAATAATAAAATTTGAAATATTTATCATTTTAAAATAGAATTATGTTTTTTTTTAATCTAAAATAATTTACAAAACTGAAAAACAAAGTAAAGTTTTTGTATGAGGAGAGTTTCTGAGTAAAATAAAATTTGAAATATTTATCATTTTAAAATAGAAAAACTGAAAAACAAAGTAAAGTTTTTGTACGAGGAGAGTTTCGAGGAAAATAAAATTTGAAATATTTATCATTTTAAAATAGAATTATGTAAGTTTTTGTATGAGGAGAGTTTCGAGGAAAATAAAATTTGAAATATTTATCATTTTAAAAATAGAATTATGTTTTTTTTAATCTAAAATAATTTAACAAACTGAAAAACAAGTAAAGTTTTGGGCTGGTTGCACAAATAACAATCAGGCCCAAACTAATTGCAAATTTAGCAAACTTTAAAATGTTTTGCAAATATGGCAAAAAAACCCGTTTCTATCACTGATAGACTTTATTATGTCACTGATAGACTTCTATCAGTGATAGACTATTATCTTTGATAGACTATTATCACTGACAAAAATCTATAAAAAGTTGAGGTTATCAGCGATAGACTTCTATCAGTCATAAAATATCAGCGATAGAAATTGCTATATCCGCAAATTTTTTAAAAACATGCTATATTTGCAAACAATAAGTCTTAAATTGTTATTTACTACAATTTCTCTAAAGTTGTTGTATAAGGAGAGTTTCGAACTTGAGGAAAATAAAAAAAAAAAAATTGTATAAGGAGAGCTTCGAACCTGAGGAAACTAAAGCAGTGTCTTCAAAATTTGTGCTCCATAGAACAAATGAAGCTCTTATTACATTTTTCGTATTTGCATATACAGATATATAAATTATTGTTATATTTTCCTAGATTTTAGGAAAATTATAACCGTCATAAAATAATTTAAAATATAACACTTTTTTTATAAAAATTATGAATATGATCATTTCTATTCATCTATCGCCGATAGTAGTCTTTTTTATAGAATTTTGTCAGTAATAATAGTTTATCAGTGATAGAAGTCTATCACTGATAGAAGTCTATTAGTGATAGTTATTTATCAATGATAGAGTGTATCAGTGATAGCCACTGATTTTTTGCCATATTTTCAAATTGTTTTAAATTTTTCTAAATTTTCAATTATTTTGGGTCTGACAACCAGCCCTAATTTTTATATATAAAAATATAAAACTAATAATTTGAGGGGCACGTGTCCCTAGCCCCAACATGGCTTCACTCGTGCCCCAAACATCAATGTCTGAGTCCGTTCCTGGACATGTCATTCATAGAAATCTCCCGTATATGTATTATTGATTTAAAGTGACATCATTTGTTATTTTAAATACACATATCCTATTTGATATCTAGTTTCGAGATGTGTGACTTCAATTTTGTGAAACAATACTCACGACTAAAATTGAATTTTTATGTAAAGTTTGAAGATATATACAAATTATTTAAAAATGGAGCAACAACATTTAAAAGTATTAAGATCAATATAACAAAAACAAAATATGGAAGCTTATAATAAGGTTTATGCCAACATAAATATACTTCCAGTGACATAAAATATTAATTCTAAAAAAATATTTTATTTAATTTCTTCAAATAAATTATAAACCTACAAAATCAAAATGGTATAACACAAATCTAAAATTTTCATTGTTTTGCATAATTAAAAAGAAGACTGAACAAATCCTAGAACTTTATCCAACCTCAAAATTTATAAATTCAAGCTTTTTATAATTGTGAATAAACTTTGTTTCCCTTAGGTTAAAGACAAATGCAAAAGTAATATGGAGAAGTTGTGAATGGGTTGAAAGAGAAGAGACAATAATAATAGAGGTTAAGGTTAGAAAATGTGATAAATGAGAGGAGAGGTGAGGGGACCAATGCAAATGAAACCAATATAATATTGAAAGGGAGAGGGGACCAAATTAAATTAAATTAAAAAAAAATAAAATAATATTATACGGGTGAATCAACTTCTGCTTCCTTAATCAATATAATTCATACTTCATATGAATTGAGTTATACACATATTGCCATAATTATTAATATTTAATATCAACAATTTCTTTTTATTTATTTTATGAGAAGATATGAATATGGACAAATGTTTAAAACTACCGGTAGTAGTTCAAATATAGAATTTGTAAGTGGATTTGATATTTTTTTTTAATATTTAATAAAAGTTAACAAATATAGAATCTATACTATTTGATTTTTTTTTTGTTCATTTCTTCACAAGATTGTTTCTTCACAATATAATATAATATGTTAAGACATCTTTCTTCAAATTCTAGCACACATTGTAAAAAAAATCATTCTAGAATTGAATTATTCAAACCATCATATGGTTTAGTTGTTACTTTGGTCCTCATTTGTTATTATTATTCTTACTTTTTCACTAGAATTTGAAGAAAGTTGTCTTGAGATCTTGTGAAGAAACGAATGTTGTGAAGGGAAGAAAGAATATCAATAATAGTATAGGAAAGATAAAGTGGTAGGCAATGGTCGGTCGTGAGTGTTTGATCTTGCACATTTGTGCAACAATTTCAATGTATTATTATTGCCTATATTTTTATCAAACAACCATTTGGTAAAACAGTTCAACGCATTGTCTAGCTTGTCCTAGAGTGGCGGTTCAAGCCTATCTTACTCCAAATATCTATAGACAACCATCTATTTTTCAATCTTACACCTAATTCTATTTGTTTAGGAATATTTAATCATAAAGTTACATGACTAATCCAAGTAGAATACTGTTAGGATACAAACAATATCCTACATTGGCTAGAAAAGGGAAAGATCATGGTTATATATGGGTATATAATGAGTGACAATTATCTCCAATTGGTATGATGAAACCAAAAGCAAAGCCACGAGAGTGACAATATCGATGTGAATACACCAATAACTTTGGTTCCAAAAACCACAAATTCACATGTGAAAATAAAATAAAATAAATATTTCATTATCTTTTTAATTTTTAAACATTGTTCATAAGGGCCATACCTCGTAGTATAAATACCCCAATGAGAGAGCCATTTCTGTCATCAAAAATTCAAATATCTCTCTTTCTTCTCTTAAATCATCACAGCCATGGGTTCAACTTCCTCCATTAAAGACATTCTCGGTGAGCTGAAGAAGGAATCCTACATTCCTTTGCTGTCGAAGTTGATCGGCGAGTCGAAATTCGTCCAGAACAACCCGCCGGAGCTGATTCCTCAAGAGGATAAGATCGTGAATCATGTCCTCGATGTTCTCAATCCTTTCAGCAGCGCCAATGGCGGACCCTTGCTGATCAACCATGTGAGCTATGTAAAAGGACGTGGAAATTTGATTGTTGAGTATCCTGGAACCGTTGCTGGAAAAGTCGTCTCCTTCGTCGGAAGTCACTTCGATGTCGTCACTGCTGATCCCCAAACTTGGGTATATTCTTTGTTTCTTGTTTCTTAGTAAAACGTGTTTTTTTTATTTTTTGAATAGAAAAATGGGTTGGTTGCACAAATAGCAATCAGGCCCAAACTAATTACAAATTTAGCAAACTTTAAAATCTTTTGCAAATATGGCAAAAAGATCCGTTTCTATCAGTGATAGACTTCTATCAGTGACTATTATCACTTATAGACTATTATCTGACAAAAATCTATAAAAAATTGAGGTGATCAGCGATAGACTTCTATCAGCCATAAGATATAGCGATAGAAATTGCCATATCCGCAAAAATTTTAAAAACATGCTATATTTTTAATTATATTATTCTAAATTGACATCTGTTACAATTTCCCTAGAAAAATTAGTATTCTTCAAATTAGGGTTAAATTACACTCTCAATTTTCTAAACTCTCAATTTTGTTTATGAACTTTACAAAATGTTTAATAGCTTCTTGAACTATTAATTTTGCGTCAAATAATCTATTTGAGTATCATCTAAAATTACTAATTTTCCGTCCAATAATTTATTTGAGTGTCATCTAAAATTTCTAATTTTGTGTTTAATTAATACCTTCATACTTATTTGACATTTTTTTTTCTACATTCACTAAATTACCTGATACACTATTTAAACTTTAGGTTTCATTAGATATAAAATATAATTTTATATATATTTTATATCTAATAAATCAATTAACTTTTAATTTTTTTTAATATGTTTGTTGAGCTATTAGACCCAATAATTAAAAGACTTATTAGATATTTTTAAATTACAGGGACTAAATTTGTAATTTAACTTAAAATTTAGTTTTTAAATTTTTTATGTTAAATTTATTTTTAAATATTTATTATACATTTTAGATGTAAAAAATGATGAATTTATTTATTATTAAAAACAAAACAAAAAATAACAAAAAATAAAAAACAAGGAAATTGATTTGGGTTGTTTCCAAAATTTGTATATACAATTTTAGAAACATTTTTTAAAATAAGAAACAACAAACGAGAACAGTTGTTACTAAACGTTAATGTTTTTAAAAAATTGAAAACAACAAACGGGAATCTTACCAAACGACCCTAAATCTGTTTGTGACAACTCCTTCTTGCCTTGTGTTTGAAGTTGAACCACTATTTGTAGTTTGTAGTTTTATATCCACTAATGGATATGATATTCATATATGCAGAACTTTGATCCTTTTTCATTGAGTATTGATGGGGATCAACTTCGGGGTCGTGGGACTACTGATTGTTTGGGACATGTTGCCCTTCTTACTGAACTCCTGAAGAAGCTTGCTGAATCAAACTTAAAATTGAAGTCTTCTGTTGTTGTTATATTTATTGCCTCTGAAGAGAACAATTCCATCCCAGGAGTTGGAGTTGAACAGCTTGCCAAAGATGGATACTTCCATAATTTAAAAGGAGGACCTTTGTAAGTGATTAACTTTTCGTTCTAAATAAGATCTCGATATGCATCTTTTTCTTATATGTGCATGTGTCGAAGCTAGTTTAGGCTTACCTCAACTCATCTCACTGATCGTTCGATGGTTACTATAGAGTTTTAACCCTTTCCTCCGAAATTTCTTTACCCTTTTTTACATGCTTTTTAGTGACCACTGGGTTGTTAATTCATGATGGTTAGATTTCAATATAAGTTTTTTTTTTTTTTTTTCGGTTTTTTGGCAACTTTCGCTATACATTGTTAAGTTGTGTATATTTGGTTTCCTACGTAGATATTGGGTTGATACCGCAGATTCGCAACCTTGTATCGGTACTGGCGGTTCAATACCTTGGTCAATTAAAACAACGGGAAAACTTTTCCATAGTGGTATACCAAACCAGGTAAATCAATATGTATATTGTGTTTTGTGTGCCAAATCAGATAGCAATGAATTTTAGTATGTAACAATTTTCAAAAATCAAATTGTTATCAAATGAAGTCTAGTTCGAATTGACATAAGTATCTTGTATATGCAGGCTATTAATGCTTTGGAGCTAGCTATGGATGCTCTCAAACCAATCCAATTGAACTTTTATAAAGATTTTCCTGCTCATCCAAAGGAAGCAGAGTATGGATTTGCAACCCCATCAACCATGAAACCAACCCAATGGAGTTGTAAGTGTTTATATTTCTTTTAGTTTTTTTTACCATAATATGTGAGTGAGAAATTTGAACATCTGATCTCTTGGTCGAAAGTACATATTTTATGTCAGTCGAACTATGCTCGTATTGGCATAAGTTCTAAACCTTAGCTTCCTGATTAGTTTTAGGTAGAGAAATTTTTTTAGATATCATCATAGATTCATGGTCATTTATTGATTTTAGATCCAGGAGGGGGTCTTAATCAAATTCCAGGAGAATGTACTATTGCAGGAGATGTCAGGTGAATACAAGTCCAGTTTTTTTTTCTTCATAATTTTTGCATGAAATTTGACATATAATAATAAAAGAAAAAATCGCTTATTTATTGATTTTACTTACGTGTATTTCCCTTTTGGAATTCATTTGGCAGGTTAACTCCCTTCTACGAGTAAGTACCATACTTCCTTTCTCCACCAAATGTCGTACCTATAATAAAAATTTGGAAGACAGAATTTAAAAAATAATTTTCAAAAACATAATCTTGATTACGAACCAAACACATATTCCTTAAAGTAAATGAATCTAAAAAAACATAAAACAGAATCGAGACGGTATACTAAACTAAACATGCTCGTAGACACTTTATGGATTTAGTCTCTATTAATCTCTCCTCCAGTGTGAAAGATGTTATGACAAAAATCCAAGGCTATGTTGATTACATTAATGCACACGTCGAGGATCTTGAATCTAGGGGTCCAGTTTCAAAGTATACCCTACCAGATGAAGGCCTGCGGGGAAGGTATTTTTCTTTCTTTTTCTCTTTCTTGTTGGAGTTTAACAACACGAATTTGAACCTCTGACCTCAGGTATATACTCCTCGAAATATAAAATTTTTAACTTTTCTTTTTCTTTTGTAGACTTGAGGTAACTTTTGGTGAGGCGATATCAGGAGTTGCATGTGATCTTGATTCTCTTGGCTATAAAGTTTTATATAATGCAACAAAGGAAGTTATAGGATATGTTAAACCTTACTCACTTACAGGGAGTCTGCCACTTATTCGAGACCTTTATGTAAAATACATTTCCATTCCTCTTTTCCTTTTGTTGGTATTTATTTGCACTCATTTTGTTTCTCATCTTTTTTATTATTATTACTATTTGTAGGAACAAGGCTATGATGTTCAGACTATAGGCTATGGTATGATTTTGTTATGAATTCATTTCTTACTGTTACAAGGTTTTTTTTTTGTTTACATAAAGCGAAATTATTGAGGTTAAAAAACACTTTTGACGGTTGAACTTTCACGGAAGTAACCCTTTAAAGATTGTTTGGGGCACTGAGTGAATTATTATAGTCGGTAGTTATAATAGTTTGTGGGTTATAATAATTGTGAATAGTAAATACTATTAAAGTCAGTATTGTTACTTTATTGACTGTGAGTTATAGTAGTCGGTGGGTCAAACATAGATAGAGTTATAATCCAACTTCAAGTTTAAAAATTTAGTCTCTGTACTTTCAAATTTGTTACAATTTATTCCCTAACTTAAAAAATTCCTTCAAGATTAAGTGTCAGTTTTTATCGGGTAAGACTTTGTATTTGAGTTTATTATCAATCTACATACTTAATAAATTTTATTAAATCTTAATAAAAAGAATTCATGACATAGATTATATCAATACAAATTGTAAAGTATACAGACTCAATTGAGTTGACATCTTTAAGAGTGATTTTGAAATGGTTAAAATCACTTTTGTCATTTTTTTGGGCAGGTTTAATGGCTACGTACCATGCGGAGAATGAGTATTGTAATTTTACAGATATGGGCAATGGCTACAAGGTTTTTGCTAGCATCATCTCTCAATTAGAAGAATATTGATGAGTAATAGTTTGAGAGTGAACTCAGTAATTTGCATAAAGCCAACTGTGATATTTTCACTCTCTTAATGCAGAGTAATTATAAAATAAAAACCATCTGCAGAGAATATGCTTTGTTATGTATTATTATTCCTCAACTGTTTTTCTTGCTGTATCTGAAAATTGTAATTTGGATTCAATAAAGGCAATAATACTACAGCCTCTGTTTCTTTACACGTTCTCTACTTGGTATTCAATCTTTACACTCTGAATTTACCAAATACTTTGGATGAAAAAAAGTTGAGAGACCCTACCAACATAATGAATCGAGTTGCCATTAGTTGAGCGGTAATTGACATTTACTTATTCCTTTGAGAATAAAGGTTGAAACTCTTATACCCAACATTTGTTATATTAAAAGAAACAAAACAAAATGAACTCAACAACCAACATTAGCGTTAGCAAAAGGTAGAGATGTCCATTTAAAGATTTTTTTACATTTGAGACTTCATTGTTAATATTTTTGCTTTTATGTGATATTTTATAATTTTTGAACTTTTAAAAATTATGGTGGCTATGAGCTTGAGAATTGCTTTAATTATGATTTAAATTATCGAATTTTAAACCTAGAGCATTTGAAAAAAAATGGTTGAGAATAAATTAAAAAAATAATAATAAATCGGGAAAACTCGATCCCTGCTCCGCCCATGGACATCGCCAAATGTTGGAAAACTTTTGTTTTGAGAAACTGGGTGGGAGTCAAAACATGAAAATGGATAACAAGATCTGATGGGTATCCCTTCGACCTCGCCAAGCATATAGTGGTTGGGGTGCTCCTGACCATCCAACCAAGGGGTTTTCATTATCGTCATTAAATTTACTAACGTTATAGAAGTTATATGAAATCATTTATCCTTCAAATCGATAAAATAACAAAATCATATTAAAACACGAAGTGAGTTCCCTTTCAACAAAGCGCATCAACCCACAGATCCCAGGATCGAAACCTGGCTTTGATAAAAGGAATTATACTCATGTATGGGGAATTTTTCTGACACGAACATAATATTGCCCACAGAGTCACGAATTAGATGTCCGTTCATCATGAGGGGGCTTGTGTATAATTGGATGTCCGAGAGCTTCAAGAAGTCTCTCTTTGACTCAAGATGGCCGGAACAAAATAAGCAGATGTCAGAGTAACATTTTCCCATATCCCATAGGAAGGCCAAAGAGACCCTTGCAACTTTCATTTTCAGCTTGGTTACGATCCTGACACTCATCATTTGTAATTATATGAGGATGGAGTAGATATGAATGTGAAGGCCAAAGAGACTCTTGCAATTCTAAAGAACATAGATTTTAAAGAACATAGATTTCATTTTCAGCTTGGTTACAACCCTGAACTCTAAATCCTAAACCCTAAACCTTCATCATTTGAAATTATCTAAGGATGGACTAGATATGAAAAAAGAGAAGACCCAAATTTCAAAACTTATTAAAATGATTCCCATTTTAAATGAATATATCAATTCGATCACCAAAAGTAC
Organism: Herpetospermum pedunculosum; assembly: GCA_028017165.1. Classification (NCBI taxonomy): domain Eukaryota; kingdom Viridiplantae; phylum Streptophyta; class Magnoliopsida; order Cucurbitales; family Cucurbitaceae; genus Herpetospermum; species Herpetospermum pedunculosum. The sequence continues at coordinate 68,683,483 of CM051527.1, read as the reverse complement.
AAGTAAATAAAACAAAGGAAAAAAAAATACAATATTTCATCAATAATATTGTCGCTTACACGAAAAAGTAAAATGCTTTTGTCAATATGGATCATTATATATTAAAAGTATTTTTTATACCAATAAATCAGAGTGGCGCAGCGGAAGCGTGGTGGGCCCATAACCCACAGGTCCCAGGATCGAAACCTGGCTCTGATATATATAATTGTTTTTCATAAAAATAAACAATTTTGTTATTACATCTTCGTTTTGGGTCAACAATTCTCAGTTCATAGTTGAAGAAGAAGAATCATAAAAATCCCTTCCTAACAATCTTTCACTTCTCGACCAAAATTCTCCATTTTCCGCCATTTCCACTCCTCCAATTCTCCAGATCTCAACCCTAAGCCACTTCTTTCTCTCCTCCTCACTCTCTCAGTTTCTTTACTTTTGGCCAAGCCGTTCTGTTCTGCGCCTTATTACTTCAGGGAACACGATCCGCTGGATCAGACATGCCGGTGGCTGCATCGGCCATTTACTTCCTCAATCTCCGAGGCGATGTTCTTATTAATCGTCTCTACCGTGACGATGTCGGGTAATTTTACCCTCTTTTTTTTTTTAATTTCTTTCTGAGTTGCAATTTAGTATTCTAGATGTTCATGTAAAAGGGTTCTTGTGCTTATTGGATGACTTTGCGGGATGTATTAGGTGGGGAAACTCCGGATATGATTGTATTTATTGGGTACTGTTATTGAAACAATGGGAATTGTTGAGGTTCTTTGTAATTGGGTTTCAGCTGATTAGACCGAATCATTTGTTAGCGAATTGTAGATGATGGGGTTTTTCTGGTAATCCCTTGTTGGGTATGTTGGTCTCGATATCATAGTTATGGCTGTTATGAGGTTTATCTACTTGGTGGAAACCCTTCTATCCGTGTGGATTGTGTCATTTTTTTCAGTACAACAAATGGTCGTTGGTGGATTTCAACCTCTGACCTCAAGGAAGGTAGTATATGCCAATTACAGCCGAGTTATGCTCACTTTGGCGATTACGTCATTTTGTTGTAGGGTTATTTAATGAACTCGTAGAGAAGTCCCTTCTAGGCAAAGTATTTAGCCATTTGCATATGAGATATTTTTTTCTTTTTCTTTTGAGAAACCGAGCTTTCATCGAGAAAAATGAAAGAATATACAAGCCCGACAAAAAGTCCTCTCAGGCTACAAAAAAAGGACTTCAATCTAACAAGATCATTATTCACACTAAGACCATAATTACAAAAAAAGTTTAGTGACCGAAGTCTACAAAGAGGCGTTAAACCTAACCTCATCACAAGAACGCTCTACCTCTCTAAAGATCCTATTGTTTCTTTCAAGTCAAACCCCACAAAATAGCAAAGAAACTACCGTGCCACAATATAATCCCACAAATTAATCCCTTTTGTTAAGCTTCTGAAATAATGGGATTTAGTAATAATTTCAAAGATGTTTGGTTATTCTATTGTCTTTAGTATCTATAGGAGTATATTATTGCATGGGTGGAATATTGCTTACTTCAGCTTATGGATGCAATTATTATGCATCTTTGTATTTTCTCATTAAATTTATGTGGTTTAATTTTTTACATTTAATAAACTCTCTCAGGGGAAATATGGTGGACGCCTTCCGAACACATATAATGCAAACAAAAGAACTCGGCACCTGTCCTGTGCGGCAGATTGGTGGTTGCTCTTTCTTTTACATGAGAATTAGCAACGTATACATTGTGATTGTTGTAAGCAGCAATGCAAATGTAGCTTGTGCATTCAAGTTTGTTGTTGAGGTAGTTAGCATCTTCTTTATGGTTGTATACTTTGGTGGAATAGTCTTTTCCTTGATGAATTAACTTTGATGTTAATAATTAGCTGCTTCTTTTAGAATATATTTTACTTCATCTTTTAGAATATATGTAGCTTCCTCTTTTAGAATATATTTAGCTTCCTCTTTTAGAATATAAACTATGAACACCTTTTTGCTCAAGTAGCCAAATTTCTACGAAAATAATTTTAGCCAAATAATAAAGGAAACACACAAACACACACACATATATATATGTGCATATGTATATATATTTTGGAACTTATGATTGAGTTTTGCTTGCAGGCTGTTGCACTGTTCAAATCTTATTTTGGTGGGGCTTTTGATGAAGATGCAATTCGAAATAATTTCGTTCTTATTTACGAGCTTTTGGATGGTATGCCATTGTCGACGATTTCCATTCTTGTTTTCTTACTTCTATGTTTGGTTTATTTGTTATGGGAGTAGGTTTGACCAGGTACAAAAAAAAAAAAAAAAAAAACAGTTACCTCGCTGAAAAAAGTTTATTTTGTAAAAAACTGCATGCCATATGACTATAGTTTTCTTGTTAAAAATATACATGAGAAAGAAAAATATGTTGCATCAGGTAATGCAATATGTGGTATGGGCTATATGGTGTGGCATACAGTGAAAAATTCCATTCCATTTCTGTGACTGAGTTGTTCAATTACTAGATTGTCCATGGCATGGACAATACATTTTCCTTTTTATTGTGGTCAAAGTGTTTAGCATGGTCTTATCTGAATTATAATTGGAAGTCTTTTCTGGAATTCACCTTTTGGTGCCCGAGCTTAAGCTCTTTTCATTTATCAATGAATTGTTTCTTCTCAAAAAATAAAAGTGCTTAGCATGACAATTTTCTGTCATCCATGCTAATTATATTCTCATCTAAGAAGCACTGACACGGACACTGATACGGATACGGACACGACACGGACACGGCGAAACGCCAATTTCAAAAAATGTAGGATACGGATACGTTTGAGATACGTTATATTTTATATATTATTTTTAGATATTATATGTATATATATTATCGTAGTAATACTTCAAAATAAATTAATCAAACATAAGCATACAAATTGAACATAACAAAACAAAATGTACTTCATTAATAGTAAGAAATTCATCATTATCCAACATAAAATTACAATAAAAACATTCAAACACAAAGTACTAGAAAGAAATTCAATCTTCCATACAAAAACACTAAAACCATCATCTCAAACTTAGAAAGAAAGAAAATGGGATGCTTCGTCGGAGGCAAGTTGAGGGAAGGTGGCCAAACTTAGAAAGAAAGAAAATGGGAGGGGCGTGCGTGAAATCTGGAGGTGGGGGAGAGAGTCACTGAAATTAGGGTTTTTTTTTTCAACAACTTGGGCTAGGCTTTAGTTAAAAATTTAAGAAGAAAAAAGTCCTTGGGCTTTCAAATTTAAGAGAAAAAAAAGTCTTTGAAGTGCCAAGAATTTCCCTTCAGGTGTCCGCGAGGTGTCCGAGAGGTGTCTGCGAGGTGTCCACACTAAAAATAACAATTTTATAATAGGACACCGATTTTGAGGTGTCGGACACGTGTCCGTGGAGTGTCCGGAAGAATCCGTGTCCGACACGTGTCCAAAATGGACACTCCACCTATAGTGGAGTGTACGTGCTTCCTAGATTCTCATGCATCTTGAAGAACCAATTCTTTGTATGGCCCCTTTGTATTTTTTCATTTTTCTCAATGGAAGCTTTGTCTTCCTTAAAAAGAAAAGAAAAAAAACATACCTAGTCTTCTATTAGAGATTCCGGTTGTGATAAATTGATTGAAGGCGTGATCTGTTTTGTCTTATATATGCGTGTATATATGATTTTTTTGTATAAGCTTACAATTGGACATGCATGGCATATCTGTTGCTTTATTATTATTGTTTTAGAAAATTAGTGGCATTTCTGTCATGGAAATGAGTGGAAGGCTGATATCTGCCTTGCAATTGCAGAAATAATGGATTTTGGTTACCCACAAAACCTCTCGCCTGAAATTCTAAAACTATATATCACTCAGGAAGGAGTTCGCTCGCCATTCTCATCCAAGGTTAGATGATATATGTATTTTCCAACAACCTGGTGGGATAAGCCAGATTTTGAGCATTAGCTGTAACATTTCTGTATCTTACATATTCTTTCTACATCTCTCTCTCTCACCCTTTATAATTTGCTGTCCATTTGTATTTCTTAAGGGGATTTCTCATCCTCTTTTATTTCGTAAAGTTTCGTTATATCAATAAAATTTTCTCTTCTAGCAAAAGTAAAAATATTGTTTTCAAGAGGAAAAAATGTCTGTTATATGTTTGTGATGTTTACTGATGTATTTTAATTTTGGTTTTCTTGTACCCTATGGTAAAAAAGCCTACAGATAAACCTGTCCCAAATGCAACTTTACAAGTTACAGGTGCTGTTGGTTGGCGAAGGGAAGGCCTTGTATATAAAAAGAATGAGGTGAATGATGATTCTTTCTTTTTTGCTTGCATGAATAAGGCAACGAACTAAATTCTGAACCTTCTCTCTGCAGGTCTTTTTGGATATTGTTGAGAGTGTAAACCTTCTTATGTCTTCAAAAGGTAGTTAATGGCTTTCAAAGTTCCTTCTTTATCACATACCTGTTGTGGAACCTTATAAAATATTGGTGATCATAGGTAGTGTTTTGCGTTGTGATGTAACTGGGAAGATTCTTATGAAGTGCTTTCTATCTGGAATGCCTGATTTAAAGTTGGGTTTAAACGATAAGATTGGCCTTGAGAAAGAGTCACAGTTGAAGTCCCGTCCAGCTAAAAGGTAGTTTCTCGTGGGAGACTTGAATGATACTCTACAACCATCATTAACTCTCTCTGTTTCAACTGGCTTTCTTTTGTCATACATGATTATTTTTATCTATGTGTGTGTATTGTGTGGCTAAACGGAGTGCATCTTCTATAGGTTCTTTCTGTTTCTTTTACTATAGCAATGATAGTAATATGGGAGGAAGACATAATTGTCTATAGTTTATTATGTTTTTTTTATTGTAGTCTTGTACAAAAAACTTCTGATCTGGTTGGTAAGTTGCATTCTCTTAAGAAGATTTAAAAAAGATTTCTTATGTTGGCATTATAATTGTTGTTCGATGTTGATATTTGATCAATTTCAATCTTCTAAGTCTTCTTAACAACTCGAAAGTGGACGGGAGAATGTCATGTGCCTTACTGCAAATGTTAAAATGAAGAAGTTAACGACAAGGACTTATTAGACGCAATGTTGAAAGTTCAGGTGCCTAGACCTATTACTATTAGAAATATTTTAAAGTACATAGACTTAATAGACAACCTTCAGGTGCCTAGACCTTTCCAGTTTGCTGGGCACCGTGGGCTTAGAGAGATGATCTAGAGAGATGATCGAGGAGTTTCTTCTCCATTCGCATTTTCGGGAGAAGGGGAAGTTTTTATGGTAGGCTGGGATTTGTGTTGTTTTATGGGGTGAAAGAAATAATAGGATCTTTAGAGGGATTGAAAATGAGTCTGGTGTTGTTTTGTCCCTTGTTAGGTTCCATGTTTCCTTGTGGGCGTCGGTGACACGGTTATTTTGTAATTACTCTTTAGGCGTTATTTTGATTGATTGGAGTCCCTTCTTTTAGTGGGATTCCCTTTTGTGGGCTTGGTTCTTTTTTTGTATGCCCTTGTATTCTTTCATTTTTTCTCAATGAAAGCTCGGTACCTTGTCAAAAAAAAAAAAACCTTAAAAGTTCAAGGACCAAACTTATTGTTTAACCTTTTAAATATTATATCTCATCTTTATAATGTTTCTACTTCAAAAGAATGATAGTGCCCAGTACATGGATGCAGAGTTATTTTCTGAACTAGGATGAATATTAGTTTTTCATATATTGGTGTTCCTCTTTCTTTATGTTATATAGCTTATGTTCTTCCTCCTTTATGTTCTTTTTAAGAGGAAGGGCGCTTTACATAATTATACTCTAGATTTGATTTTATGCATTTAGACGGGTATTTGTATATTGGTGAGTCGATGAAAAAAAAAAGGAAAAATCATCATGCTTTCGTGTTTTTTATTTAAATTGCACATGTATCATGAAGTTTTTCTTCTCCACTCTTCCTTATTCTGCAATTAAAATCAGTTGTTAGAGAACTTTCATGTTAAAATAAGTTGTTTTGTGCGATTAGTTTTTGCTATTTGCCCGAACTTCTATAAGGACCAAAAAAAGAATCATAAGCAGTTTCCACTCTCCTAGCAATATCGTGGTGCAAGCTTTCGCTACCTTTTTGTAATTATGATATCAATACCCTCTATAACCAATGGAGGAGTTTTTTTGTAACTATTTGATAGGACTTCTTTTGTATCTTTTCATTTAATCAATGAAATTGTCTCTGTTTCCTATAAAAAAAAAGAAAGAATCATAAGCAGTTGAGCAGTTCCACTTTTCTCATTTTATGAATTGTAGTGGTGAAGGATAATTTGGCTTAGGCCTTTCTTACATGTTTCCAACAGCTCAGAAGCACGTGTGGAATATTATAGGATTCAAGAAGAGATTTTGGTTTACACGTTTCTTTATGTTGTGATATTTCATTGGTCTAGTATAGTTACTACTTACTATAGTATAGAGTTAATGATCCCCTGGTTATAACTTCATTTAATAAGGTATGTATTTTTTGTTTTATGATTGCAGTGGTAAAACAATTGAGCTTGATGATGTTACTTTTCATCAATGTGTAAATTTGACGAGGTTTAACTCAGAGAAGACCGTCAGCTTTGTGCCACCCGATGGGGAATTTGAATTGATGAAGTAAGCTAGAATGTCTTTATATTTAAATCTGTCTGTGTTGTTTAAAGTTGAGATTCTCTATAGTTCAAGTTTTTTTTACTCTTAACTTAGCTTTTCCTTTTAATTTTTTTTGAACATCTAGCTTCCATTTTTAGTTATTACCATGATAGAGTTATCTTCATTTTGATGAAGTATGGAGGTTTTCCCCAGTAATGTTTATCGCAGTCCCTATCAGCATGTCACGTTCAAGCATGTTATTAGTGTGCAAGTCACTTAGAAGGAATATAGTTCAATTGTTCTACATGGGGGTGAAAAACTTTTCCACCATATCTGTTTCATCAAGTTGGAGAATTTCCACTGTTGATGTCTGGACATCCCGTTCTCTTAGTATTTGATGTTGAATAGTTCTCCTTGATTCGCTGCTTGTTTTTTAGATTCAATCAATTTTGTACTTTATGAAGCAAATTTGAGTGCTTTTGTACTTATTTAAAGGTTAGTTCTATTTGTTATCCGTATGTGAGTATGAGAGTTATTAGTTGTGCCCACGAAAAACTTTTAGTGTGCATTTCATGCAAAAAATTATACATGTTATCCATGATCAGGGAAGGACAAATGACCCTATCATATGTGAAGAAGGTAGAGAGAGGGAAAATGAATAATTTTTTGTTTGGAGGCACACTCAGAGTTTATTCCTTTATCATGTTTATTCATATTTTTCTTCTTCTATATCTGATATAATGCTGTTATCTTCTTTTGATGCAGATATCGTATTACTGAGGGTGTTAATCTTCCATTTCGAGTACTCCCGACAATTAAGGAGCTTGGTAGGACACGTATGGAAGTTAATGTTAAGGTTTGTGGTTCTCTAAATTTCATGATCTTAATGTACTGACTTCTACATTTCTTTTTAAGTCTATTCTCTACTGGCCTTCAGGTGAAGAGTGTCTTTGGTGCGAAAATGTTTGCTCTTGGCGTGGTCATTAAAGTTCCTGTTCCAAAACAGACAGCTAAAACTAACTTTCAAGTGACATCGGGTCGAGCCAAGTACAATGCTTCTATTGATTGCATTGTGTGGAAGTGAGTGTTTTCTTTGGTTTAAATATGCTCATTGAGTTTCTGGTTTTTTCTTCTGACAAATACGTGGTAATCCTTGCATTGCATTTTGTATTATAGATATTTGTGCAGTTAGTCATCTTTGTGAATTGTGATATCGTATCATCTATAATTTTTCCATTTATTACAAATGCCTTCATTATACATGCTCTTCATGCATGCATACTCTTATATTTGTGCAATTAGGTTGGATTTATGCCATCCTTTTCATATTATTATTATCTACAATTTTCTCAATATATCTCAATTCATGTCTTCAAATCTAGGATTCCACCTCAAAAATCAATTAAGAGACTCTACACTATGATTTTTTTAACAGGGCTTTTCATGTTCTCACGGGAACTTAGTTTTCTGTTGAATGAGTATATTATGGTAGGTCTCGTGTTTAATGATATGCAGTTGTGGCTTAACTTTCCATTTGTGTCAATTTTAGGATCAGAAAATTTCCTGGACAAACAGAACCAACCATGAGTGCAGAAGTCGAGCTGATTTCTACAATCACCGAAAGGAAACCTTGGACACGGCCACCAATTCAGATGGAGTTTCAGGTTCTCAAAGATTTAATCATAGCATACTTATGTACTCTTGTTCTGTAGGGTTGATTTAATGGTTTTCTTAGTGCTCTTTCTCCATCGTTGTTTTGTTGTAGAATAGTTTTTAGAACTGTTTTATAAGCAGACTTGCATGTTCATGGGTTAGCCTGAGACTGAAAACTGTTCAGTGTTCATTGTCCAAATAGGTTTTTATATTTATTTTTACATTTTTTTTTTTAAAAGGTACCGAAATTTCATTTAGAAAAAAATGAAAGAATACAAGGGCATACAAAAAAACAGCCCCAAGGAAGGAAGAATCCCCGCTATAAGAAGGGGCTCCAATCCAGAATAATAACACTCAAAGAGTAATTACAAAACAAACGCGTCACCGACGTCTATAAAGAAACATGGAATCTGCAAAGGGACCAGACAACATACGGGTTTGTCTCCACCCCTCTAAAAGTCCTATTGTTTCTTTCACCCCATAACCCCCACAAAATAACACACACTCGCTTGCCAAAGAAACTTTCCATTCTTTCGAAACGGCGGATGGAGAAGGAACTCCTCAATCATCATCCTAAGGTCCCTGAGAGAATCCCTCAATCAGATTAGGAGACCACCTGCGAATGTCCCTCCTCCCCGAAGAAAGAACACAATCCCCAACAAGAGATAGCAGAGCCATAACCTCCAACGTATCTCTATCAAAAAGCGCCCGCTGAAAACCCAAAGACAAAGGAGGAGAAGGAGAACCCCTCGAAGAACTGACAACCTCAGACACAACCCGATTTTTCACGTTCGAAAGATGAACAAGCGAAGGAATAAAGAACAGAGAGGCCCCCACCCACAAGTTCTCTAAAAAAAAGGTGTCATTCCCATTCCCCACAGAAAACCAAACAAGGCTAGAAAAAGTGGGGAGCTCAAGAGAAATATCCTTCCACGGGTTCCTGAAATTTCCTTTAATCCCCTCCGAGACCCACTCAAACGGAACAAACATTTTTTGTTCTAAAAAAAAGAAATTATCAAAATGTAGTTATTTTTCAAAAAAATTTGATAAGAAATTGAAAGAAGATTCCTGGACAAAAAATTGAAATACAAAAACAATATAGAAGATTCTAACATGTTTCCTTAACAGTTTCGTATAAAAAAAAATTCTAAAATGTTGTCACTAGGATCGGTTTCCCATTTCAAACTGGGTTTAGATGTTCCTATGGAATTAGGTTGTTAATTTCTCTCTTCTCTGTCCTATCCTATGATTATGTTGGTGGTGAAATATTTCTGCTTTTTGGTATACAGGTTCCCATGTTCACGGCATCTGGTTTACGAGTCCGTTTCCTTAAGGTATTTGATGTTTTTTCTTACTAGGTAGAGTAGCGGTGTAGTCCATGCATGCATGTGATGCAATAAGATATATATAAATATTCTGTATGGTGTAACGATCCTGTTTATGGCATGATAATAGTTGGAAGGAAAGGGGGAAAAACGTCTGTTTAGAACGATGGTAGACGGTTAATTTCTGATCTGATAGAATTTAAATTAGTCTAAACACTCGTATGCATTTTATGTATATCCTTCCATTAAAGGAATACTTGAGGTGGGAGGATTCAAACATCAGACTGGCTTCATTTGCCAATCTGAATATCACTGGAGGGCATGCTAGATGTAATTTCTTACCATATGTTCATGTGAAATTTTAAATAACTAGTGTTTTCTTAGCATCATCGATGATCATATGAATTGGTTACAGAAAATTAGTTATGAGAGTGGGGTTTTTCTTTTTGAGTTCAACATGTGGGATGGGAGATTCAAACCTCTGACCTCTTGATCGGAGTATATACCTTAACCAATTGAGCTATGCTTAGACTGATAGTTATGTGAATGGATTTTGAGACATGTCAGACCCGAAGTTAGATTATTAAAAAATTCTCAAGAAATATGGATGGAGCATGTGCATTGTTGTGTTGTAATTTGAGGAATGTGTATGCCATGCTTTCCTGCTGGGTCCATGCTTCTCAAAATGAAGCCTTTTTCTCAATTTGTTCTTCAGGTGTGGGAGAAGAGTGGTTACAACACAGTCGAATGGGTTCGTTACATAACTAAAGCTGGATCATACGAGATCCGGTGTTAGAATTACAAAGATCTAGCCGCGAAGTGTAAAGAAAGGAAAAAATTGATTGGATGGATAGAGAGAATGTCCAAAGCCTTCTCATCGACACGTGATTATTCGAGCATATTTAAGAGAAGCTTCATGGAGAGACTGGTGGTGGTTTTTCGATGGATCATCCGAGCCATTTTAGTTGCTTTTGTTTTGTTTTGTTGTCCTTCACCTTTGAGCATAGCTATTTGATGTTTATACTGTTAGCATATGTAAACCAAACTTCTATATTCTTTCCTCCCTCCATTTTCTGCTTATTTTTTCGGCATTAGAAAAACGAAAATTATTCCTTGTGGGGCTGCCTTTCTGTTGTAATCAAAGGCCTTGTAGTGAAATTTTTTTGTTGGATGAATTTCTTTGATGTTGGCGTGTCATCAATATTGTGAATTTTATGATAATTGTTCTTTCAATTCAATATTACATTGTTACGCAAAGTTACCAAGGAAGTAATTTTATTTTGAGCACAGTTGATGTTCTTCTGAAATGAGTGTTTTTTTTTTTAATAAAAAGAAAAGTTATTCTTGATTGATGTGGTATTAAGATGTTTATTTTCTTGTGAAAATTGAAGTCTCTAGGTTTTCCAAAAAAAAAAACAAAAAAAAATGAAGTCAGGTTATGTTTAGGAGAATTTAAAATTTTTATTTTGATCATGTACTAAATAAATCTAGATTGAACTGAAATTAGGAGCAAATAGTCATGTATTTTTCTTTATTTAGTTATATTTAAGAATTGTCCAATGAACTTGAATGTTTAAATATGCTTGATTTTTCTGAAGAAAGTTCAGCATATGGTCACAGAGTAGCATTTTTTTAAATTTGTCCTGACCTCTTTTTGAAAGAAAATAATAATTGAGAATAGTCTTTTGTACCATTTTTAAGGATTCAAATAATTATAAAATAAGTCTTGAATGTTAAAATGAATGTATGTAAAATCATTATTATTGTTCATAAAATCATTATCTATTCTTTATAAGCAAAACAATTCTTTTTTTTTTTTTAAAAAAAATACCCTTTATTTAGTTCAACAACATGCAAGGTAGGATTTTTGAATTTTGTCTAACATAAACATAATTCAACTGAGATATTATATTAACTAGTGACTTGATATTATATTAACTAGTGACTAGGAAGTCAGAGTTTCGATCCCAACGTGTTGGCCTAAAACCTTATAAACATTTCAAAAAATTATAAGACAATGAAATTATTAATTAAAAAAAAAATGAAATTATTAATAAAAAGAGATTAATTTTTTAAAAAAATAACCAAAATTGATATTCGCTTTAAGAATAAAATTTAGAAGCTATAGCAGTTTAAGAGCGAGTTCAGAAAGCATCCATCGGAAAAAAGAGAAGTGCGAGAACAAAAAAAAAATATCGTAACGATCGCAGAATTCAGAAACGAGACCATCAAATTCCGGTCTCTTTCTTCCTCAAGATCTCCATCTCTCTCTGTGATTCGATCAATTCGATCGTTGCAGTGTGGAGATGCGGTTCTTCAAGAGGATTGCAGGAATTCTAGGGTTTTCCAAGTTCGATGCTCCTGACCCCAAGAACGAAGACCAAGATGTTGATTCCGACAATCAGTCTCCCAATCGCGTCAATTTTCAGCAAACTGGTCTTCCTCGGAGGGGCTTCGGCGTCCCTGTCCAGGTCGTTGTCAATCGCCCTCAACCTGCCCCTATTCTTCTTCCCTCTAGTTCCCGCGACGGTGGAGTTCAGGTCCATTCTATTATCACTTTGTCTCTTCTCTTTTTATTTTCGTATCACTCCTGGATTATTTGTGCTTTCCTGTGTTTCATGGATCAATTTCGCAATTTTTTTTGTCTCTCTAAGGTGAGTCTAATGGTCAAAGTGAGCGAAAATTCTTTCCGTAGTTTCACTAAGAGTTTAAAATTGTCTGCTGCTTCTGATACGCATGTTGATTATTGGGTTTCCTGGTTTTCGTCGGTGGACGCGAATTGTATTTTCTTCTGAAAATGGGTTCGTGCTCAGGATTTCTGTGGACCAAAAATTTGTTAGAAAATTGGGTTCTTTTGGCATTTATGAAGTTTTGCTGACACAACCTCGTTATAATAAATGCTTGTCAACTGTATTTAATCTTTTTCATTTTTGTTTTCCTATAGTTTTAACGATTCAACTAATCCCTATCCAAAATTAAGAAGAAGAAAATGAAATTGCGGTCGTCTAGTACATTTGGGTATTACTAAACAATCAAAGCCATTTAAGTTTTTTATTTCAGCTGTTAACAGCTTCTTTCTTATATTATTGTCGTGCTAAATATTAATGAAGGTGATGGATATCAATTATATTTGGGTGATTAGATATGATAAATCGATGTGTTGTTTTTATGAATACAATGCAAATAAGATAAAACAGCAATGAAGGGGGGAAAATATTGAATCAGGGAAGAGATGAACATAAGTAAATAATTTCAGTTTCCATTTTATTGATTCTTAATCTTGTATGATAGTGCGAGTTCAAACGCCAAATCCTACTTGGACTGTCTGCAAGGGCCTTAGTTACTAAGAAACCCACTTATACTATCACTTCCATAGAAATTGGAACCTAAAGGCACTTTTAGCTATAGGACGACTCCTAGTTTATATGCATCTACATTCTAAACAAGATGAAACTGGAATAAAAAAATTTAAGCCATAGCCAAACTGCCCAAACAAAATGACTTCCAAAGTAGTTCCTGAAACAAAGAGAAACCTTTTGATACAAACTTGGGGGCTGTTTAGGTCGCTAAGTGGGTTAAAATAGTCGGTGATTATAATAGTTTGTGGGTTATAATAGGCTGTGAATAGTAAATACTATTGAAGTCAGTGTAGTTACTTTATTTACCGTGGGTCAAACTTAGACTGGGTTATAATAACCTAGTCCACCCAATTCCAAGTTGGTGCCTCAAACACTCCCTTAAGGTTTTAGGCTATTTCTTCTCTTTATCCACCAACGTGATCTGTCAAATAAAATCATAGTCCGAACACCCAATTCCAAGTTGGTGCCTCAAACACCTCCTTAAGGTTTTAGGCTATTTCTTCTCTATCCACCAAAGTGATCTGTCAAATAAAATCAGTAGTCCGAACCATCTGTATCATTATATATATGCATGGTCCTACTCGTCCTGTTTTCAGATGGGTGAGTTTCTCCACTGAGAATTTGCCAGTGCAAGAAGTAAGGTACTGAGGGATCTCATTTTAAGGAGACCTCAACTCTGCTTTGTTTGGCTAGTATGAATTGCACTGTCTACATGATGGGTGATCTCAAATCATTACATGGTTTCTAATACTTGCAGATTTCCTTCCCATGCACATTCATGGGTACTAGGACTTGTTTCTGGTGAAAGACTGCAATGATGGCAAGTTTGTTAACTTTTGGCATATTTCCTATATTCAGGGTTTGACATGGTATGCTAAGCGTCTCCGAGTTGATGAAGATGGAGATGTAGCTGAACAATTTCTCGATGAGGTCTTACCTGAGATGCCAACCACTACTACAGACAATCACAAGCCATTTCCACGATTTCAGATAAACAATAGAAATAGACCAGCTAAAGTAGAGAACCAAGTTATATTGAAGGAGGGAAAACTTCAACAGTGTATTGAACATCAAGGTAGATTGCTATTGGTATGAAGAAAGAAAACAAACCTGAGAAATGGTCCCTTCAGCCAATGGAATGGTGCATTTACGAGGACGACCTGTCTAGTTTTGACGACAACAAAACTTCGCTTTGGAGGCTTTGGTAATAACATGGTTATTTCTCAAGTGTCATAATTGTGTACTGCTGATTGATCATTAAACTTGAACATATGTTGTGACGCCCAACAGATATGGAGATAAAGAGGAATAAAGAAATGGGCACTAACTCACTCACTGACCATTTGAATATGAAACTTGAAGGTGTTGTTTAATCTCTCACTCTCTCTTCTTTTTTTCTTCTTCACTTGTCATAGGGTTGCATTTCTGGAGGCCTCTCTGTATTAGTGTTCTGAGTTGATTGATTAATATTTTTTAGTGTAGTCAGGAAAGATGGGTGAAAGTGTGAATCTATGGATGTGAAAATAAACTTGAAATGCACCATAATGTTTATCATGTGTGTTAAACAATTCAAAGTCGATTATTTGATTCGACTTTTATTTTTACTTTTTTTTTGTGTTTTTGTTATCAGTTTTATTGATAACTAGTATTTTTTTTTTTAGTTCAACAATTGTGTGTGTATGTGTGGGATCGAATGATCGACGTTTGAGATGAATTGGTGTCTTATCTATGCTTGGATTGACGCATTGTGTTGTAGTTTTTGTATCAAGGCTTTTGTTCGCTAGTTTTAAATTGTATTTTTTTTCTTCATATTTATGCTTAAGTCAGTTTTATTGTTCTGATTAATATTATTCTCCAAGTGTGGTTTCTTGGAAGTAGGATGTGGCCTCTAGGTTGGAAAACTATATGAGATATTAAGTAACAAACTTTAAGTTGGGTAATTTTTTTTTTTTTTTTTTTTTGGGTTAGAAAAAGACTTTGATTGAAATATATATAGCATTGTTATTTTTAAATAAACTTTCTACTTCGTATACGATTCTAATTATTTATTATTATTATTATTATTAATATTAATTTTTACAGTTCTTAATTTGAATGAAATAAGAAAGAGGAAGCTAAATGTGTTCAATTAAATCTACCAACACTCTTTAAGTAGGCCAATAGAATTGTAGATCAGAATCCCTTCAATTAAAGGCTCAAATTTACAAAACAAGTAAAATGCCTTTTTTTCACATGTAAACATGTAAATCAAGAATTAAATATCCAATATTGATGATAATTCTCATAAAAAATGTTTTTAATTAATGTGTAATGTGGGAACATAAGCTCAACGACATTTGTAATTCTCTATAACGTTCTTAAAAATGTCGATTCCGAGAGCTCCAACACAGAGCATCACCTCTTCCTTTTCACGCACCATTGCATGGCCCTCTTTGGTCGCGAAAAACAACTCCAATTGCCGATTGCTTCGATCCGCGAAGCGGCAAAGTTGTAGCTTGTTGTCTATTAAACGAGCCTTCACTGCCCGCCCGACCTCTATTATCATCTCTCTGTGAGACTTGTTTCATCTTCAACTCAGCGCTTTATAGGAATAGGAATTAATGTTACTAAAATGAGTATAATTCAACGATAATGTGTTTATTTTGATCGGAGGTTCGAACACCCATATATATATATTATTTGACAATGAAAGTCAACTAAATCTATGGTCGAGATGGTTACCACAAATTGATTGAATAGACTGTAGAACACCATATAACTGCTTCCTTTTTTCTCCGATTACGTTATCTCATCACTTCACCTTCACACTGATACAACTGAACTCACTCGTCGCCGGAGCGTCAAAAATCAACCTTACCGATGGACGTTCTTCTTCCCTGCACTTCCTTCCGTTCGGTTACTCTGAACCCAGAATTCTCCCGGAGATTCCTCTCGACAAATCGGAACCCTCGCTTTTCCGACCTCTTGAAATGTCGCCGAAAAACGACCTCGACTGAGCTCCAGGCAGCTGTCGACGTTGCCGCCCGGACCGACAACGGTTCTGCTTCGATTCCGACTCATAAGGTTACCGTTCACGACAGAGAGAGAGGCGTTGTTCATGAATTCATTGTTCCTGAGGTACGGCACCATTTTTCAGTTTGCTCTTGTTAAATTGGAACGAACATAAGTCCCTTTTCTTTTTATTTAATTGCAGGATCAGTACATATTGCACACTGCCGAAGCTCAGAGCATATCTCTTCCTTTTGCTTGCAGGCACGGTATTGTTCCCTAATTCTCCAATTTTTGATGAACTTTGCACATTCTTGTTCTAAGTCATGTATAGAAATTATCATTAATGGGTAACCATTGATAATTGAATGTATGGGCGTTGGATCACAAATTTCACTTCTCTTCTAATGATCTTTGTCACCGGAAAGCTGAAATCTCTCATAAAAATCTGTAGTTACTTCTTAAGATCGTGTATTTATTAACCCATAGAATTAGTTATGAGATATTTGTACGGATTACCCTAAATTTTAGCCCGTTTGAGAAAATGACCCGAAATACAGAAATTAGTCAAATTGACTCTTTGATGACATTATCAATTATTTTTTTTAATGTTATTTTGCTCGCTCTCGCTCTTGGGCGCGCTCCACTTTTGAACTGAAATTTGCTACCCTCCCATGAGCGTGAGCGAGAACGAGAAAAATAGTCAGCGAGAACTATTAAAAAAAATAGTTAATGATGTCAGCAAAAGGTCAAGTCGGCTAATTTTTAAATTTAAGTCAATCCTTCAAAGTGCTGAAAAGGTTATCTTGTACAAATATCCCATTAGGTATCCTATGGTAAGCATGGACATGAAAATGGGATTCTAATGTTATGCTTTTTTAATTTAGTACTTGAACTTTAGATTGGAATGATTTAGTCCATATACTTTTAAATTTGTAACAATTTAGTCCCTATACTTTCAAATTTGTAACGATTTAGTCCCGGTTGTGAAAAAAATTATTAAGATTTAATGGAATTTATGGACCAAATGTGTCTATAAACTACAAAAATCAAGTCATTACGTAATAAAAATTTACACTTAATTTTGATGAGATTTTTCACGGTAGGTACTAAATTGTTACAAATTTGAAAGTATAGGGACTAAGTTGTTACGTGCTAAAGTTAAGGGACTAAAGTGTTAAACATTTAAAAGTTTAGGGTCTAAATCTAAATCGTTACAATCGAAAGTTCAAAAACTAAATTGTTACTTCCATGAAAGTTCAAGTACAAAAAGTGTTTTTTAACCAAAATCTATCTATCTATCAATACTTTTGATACATTTCAATGATTTACCTACATTAGGTGCCATGTCAAAGAATGTAACTACACGTTCATGGTCAATGCTGTGTAAAAAACCCAAATAACAGAATGGTTTATTACGACCAGATAAAATTCATTTCACACTTGAAAAGTAAAACTAAGCTTTTCCTCCCCTGCCCTTCTTTCAACTGAGACTTCCTGCAATGAAGCCATTTTCTGATTCCTTTTGATCTCCATTGTTGGTACATATACCATGTTCTGGAAATATATGTTTCATGACAGGTTGTTGCACTAGTTGTGCTGTTCGAATAAAATCAGGCCAAATTAGACAGCCAGAAGCCCTTGGAATATCTGCTGAGTTGAGATCAAAGGCAATTTTTTTTTACTTGTTTCTAGACTTAATTTCTTTCTTCTTCTTTTTTTTTTTAATAATTGCTATTATATGAAGAGGCTGCTGTCTTATTTTAATGTTAATCTCATAATTTCTATGTTGAATTTATTAAAATATGAATATTGATTCATTTGCTGGGGAAAAACTATGAAGTTAAATCTGAGATTATGCATTGAGATGCTTCAGTAAGTTATAGCTGGAACTCCTCATTCTAGATATGAATTTTGAGTTTGTCAATCTCATTTTTTACCAGGTGAGCATAGTAAACTTATTTAGGATGAGAATAACGTAGTTGATTTTGTATTCTACTGGTTACAGGTTAGGAAAAGGAAGAATAATCAAGAGCTAGTCCTAGAATTCTTTTATTATTATTATTTAGTTGGAGGGGTGAGTTATAGCTATGTTTAAGCAACAAGAAGTAGCTATATATTGGAATTCTTCTCTTAAGAGTTACTTCTGTAAAGAACTTATTTGCCATGTTTGAACACGATTAGAACCAGAGTAGTACCAGTGCAGGTCTCAATAGCAGAGTATGTAGTTTTTGGCATAATTGATACAAGAGGGTAGAAGAAAAAGAATACTGCAATTCATATATCTGATTAACTCATTTATCAATATGCTTAACTGTGATTACTAAAGAAGCAGTGCAGTGATTTTTACCATGACAACGTTGTCGATAATAACTGCATTGCTAATCGATATAACTTATTATTCTCTACACTGCAGGGGTATGCACTTCTTTGCGTAGGTTTTCCAACCTCAGATGTCGAAGTAGAAACGCAAGATGAGGATGAGGTATTGTTTCAAGTTTCAAGTTGATCGCTGAAGCATATTTCTTTGTTTTTATAATTAGAAGCTCGATAAATCTATTTTCTCCTTGTAGCTCTCTCAATGAGCCTAATTTCATGTTGGTCAATCATGAACTAAAGTTAGAAATGGTTAAGCCAATTGTTCTGTTTGTCTGACCCCTAATCTTATTTGTTGGACATTTTGAAGTGCTATGATCATTTTTCATTCAGAGAATCTCGTGATGGAGGAATATGGTCATCACTCCAAAATTTGAAGTTCAAACTGTGAAAATGTTGAATAAAACTTTGCTCTGTTTGAGACTTTCCATTTAATCAATCCACTACACATGCAGGTATATTGGCTTCAATTTGGAAGATATTTTGCTCGGGGGCCAATTGTAAGTTCTTTACTTAAAAATCTATCAAAATTCACTGGGAGATGTCAAATATTGAAAGAAAAAGAAAAAAGAAAAAATATATTTATCCTTCTTGCAAGTTATTTTAAACAATTTATTCAATTGTCCAGGAGAGAGATGACTATGCTCTGGAGTTGGCCATGGCTGATGAGTAAACTATTGATCCTGGAGGATCTATGGACTGAGATATGAATGTACGAATCCTCTGCTCAACTTCATCTTTTTTCTTTATTTGTGTGGTTTATGACTGTTAATATTATAGGAGAATGGAACAATCACTACTGTTTTCTTTTTGACATTTTCTTTGGTCACTAAGCTTCTCCCCTCAACCTCCGACCTCAAAGAATTGAGTAGATGTCAATTACCGCTGAGCTATGCTCATGTTGGCGTTGGCCTAAGTTTGTCCTCTCTCCCGGTTGATGGGAAGGATAGTTTTGGAGGAATGCATAATTTTGATGGGGGAGAGGGATAGTTTGGTTTTGGAGAACCTCAAATCAATTATTTGAATTGCCAGGTTATATTCTTATGCAAAGTGAACTAACCAAACCCTCTCTTTTTGTAGGTCCTCTCATTGTAAACTCAAAACTACTATATTCTCAGTCCAAGAAATGTGTAAGAGAAAAGCCAAAAAAGGTGTAAAAATATCAGGAAAGTACTCTCCCATAATGACTTTAAAATTGCTGTCACACTGAACTCAAAAACGACTATTTTAAATCCAAAAGAATGTAGAAACCAGAACGAGCCTAAAGTGAAAATAGAGATGCTTGCATCATTCTAGGTTGGGAGAGCAATTTCCCCTAATCATGGTTAAAATTTCATTTTGGTCCCTCAAATTTTGTGCTCTCTATAAAAAAATCTCTGGATTTTAACCCATTGGTCTTAAACTTATGTTTTTTGGTATTTTTTGAACAAAGGATATAGTAAGATGAACTTACATGTATAAGTTTTGAAGACATATATCTCATAGGGGTATAAATTTTAACAAAGAAATAATTAAAATTTGGCTAAATTATAAAAAAAATATCCTTAAACTGTCTTTATTTCAAATACCCTTGTTCTTTCAAAAAAAAAAAAAAAAAAAAAAAAATTGTCCTTTACCTTTCATAATAGTTCAAAACTGCCTTTGGAATAGAAATCCTTTCGAATGTTGAACGGAAAAGTTGACGTGGATGTTCTATCAGACTTAATCTAGGCAAGCGTCTCTGTCATCGCCATGTTGTTCTAGGTCATTGTCACATTCATTTTTCGTCTAACATTTTAATAGATTTTTACTCCAAGGATAGTTTTCAAACATTTCAAAGGTAATATTGTAACTTTTGAAAGAATAGGGGTATTTTTTAGCAAATTGCAAAGTTAAGGTTTTTTTTTTTTTTTTTTTTTTTTTTTTTAAATATAATTTAGCCTTAAAATTTTGTTGCTTTGAGAGGCATTTGATTTAATTCTTGAGACAAATATGTGGAATTATCTTATTCTGATTTTGACTATTTAGGACGATAGTATGCTTTGGATAAGTAAACTTCCTCAAACCACTTGAAATTGGTGAATATCTTATTAGTGGACTTGGTGCCATGATAAGAGAAAAGATGCAACTGTTAAAGAGTAAAATCTTGTCTATTAGGTTGACATGATTATTCTTGATCAAATCAACTTTTGATGATTATAATAACATTCAAGTCTTATTATAACGATTTCATGACGACAAAAAAAAAAAAATATATATGTGTTGGCTAAGCACGCCTGGTTTAATATAACACGATGTTATTTGAGAACACTCGACTTGGACATGGTAACACGCACATGTCTTGTGGTAACCATCTTGACTCGATTGACATGATTGACATGACATGTTCATCATCTAATTATTTGCAGCTTATCAAGGTTGGAGAGATTTATTCAATCACATGCTTTTAATTCTAGACTCCTCTCGAGTGAGTTTTAATTCAGCTTAAACTCTTAAGAGTTTTGTGCAATCTCATTAACAAAGAAATTCAACTATAATCAAACAAATTGGTCCACAAAGGGAGATCTTTCAACATTCTTCATGAGATTTCATGAGATTACAGAGACGACATAATTAGTGTTCATTAAACTTCTCAATCATGGATTGATGTTGGTTAAATGTGTCACAAGCATTGTAAATCAAAGATTTATGTTTTCAAATGAAAAAAAATGGAGAAATAATGCAAGAAGCTGAAAACAAAAGCAATAATGTAAGACACTAAACATTGCAAAAGCAGACAGATCTATAGGTAAAAACTCGACTAATTTCGGTAAGTCAAACGATAAACTACGAAAACTTCTCAAGTTCTTGATCTAAAAGTTGTCGATCTAATCGAAATTCTTTGATCTTGTATGATATAAAGTAATTCTTAAATCCAATAATTTTTCTTCTTCTATTATTTGTGTTTTGGACAATGACTTTTATTGCCAACCTCACATTTTGCTGTATTGCTCTTTACTTCACTACTGAGGGAAGAATAAAAAAAGTGGCATCTTTTCATATGCTTTTTTCCTCTTACTTCTGCTTTGTAAGTTAGGTCAACTTCAAGTAGAAGAGGGAAATCAATGGAAAATCAGATTCCCATTTCAACTAACTCTTTGCTGTTCAATAATTCAGGTCCCCCACTTCTTCCCCAATTGGTTATAATGCCTGGATCTTCAAATCTGTGGTGCCTATTGCTAGCTAACCTTGTTTTGTCTCCACTTCACATGCATGATTATGATCTTTTGTATGCGAATGGCGACTCGTATATATCAACGTATCGAACCATCTATTTTGAGTGAAAGATCAATTTGAACCTTAATGAATCGTGCCGAGGATTACGAGATCTTAATCGTTTAGCTTGAACTAACTCGATGAATGGAGAGCTAGCTAGGAGAGGACCCTCCAGCCAATTGCATAGTACAAATTAGATAAAAAGAACTATAATTCAACTGAGAGAAACAAGAGCTTGAAAACAATATAAATCCATTGAATGACAGACATATATACATTATTATGACCAGTTTTAATTGAATGAATCCAGTTTTCAGTAGTAGGGCGGAGGAAATTGAAGTGCTAAAGGTTAAAACTTTAACGTCCTATTTGATAACTATTTGAATTTTTGTTTTTTATTTTTGAAAATTAAACTTATACATTACCACTAGTTATGAGTTTCTTTTAATCTTGTTATCTATTTTCTAAAAGTGTTTTCAAAATCAAGCTAAAATTTGAAAAGTAAAAGAAATAATTTTTAAAAAGTAGTTTTTGTTATTGAAATTTGACTAAGAATTCAAACATTTATTTTATATATGTGCAAACATAGTTAAAAAAATTGTGGAAAAATATACATAAATTTCAAAAAACAAAAAACAAAAAATGAAATCGTTATCAAAAACTTCATTGAACGGAAGCAATTTAAAGGGTAGAGATTGGGGTCATTTGTAGGGTAGAGGCAGTTTGGTTGCAGCATCAACAAGTACTGATCTGCTTAAAATTTGAAGGAAAAACATGGACAATCTCAGTGCCCACAGGGGGCCAATTCATCTGATCACATAATAACTTACAGCATGTGAATGAGCAGAGAGATAATGATCTTTTTGTGTTATTAGCTAACTTTGGATGCTTTCATCTCTCTACTCATAGCTCTCTAAAGCTTACTCGACCCGGTGGTTGGGACCACCCGTCTTGCTTACTTTTCATTTTGGTCCTTGACGTTTTTCATCCTACGATTTTTAACTTATGAAGGTTATTGTCGATCTGAGCATAACTCAACCGGTTGAACCATATATCCTCAATCAAAAGGTCATAAATTTAAATCCATTAGAATGTTGAATGAAAATTCGACGAAGCAGTGACCTAGAACAATGTGGAGGTGACTGAGATGCTTGCTTGGATTAAGTCTGAAAGAACGGTGTTCCGTCATGTCGACTTTCCGTCTAACATTCTTACGAATTTCTACTCCAATAACAGTTTTGAAACGTTTATGAAAAATCAAGAGTATATTGCAACTTTTGAAAGAATAAGGGTATTTTTGAAACAAAAGACAAGTATCGAGACATTGTTTTATAATTTAACCTAACTTTAAAAGAAATATGGGTTGGATTAGAACTTAAATGAGTATTATTCTCAAGGATTTTGTTTAATGTTGTATTCTCTGTCAATCTCTCTCTTGGTCCCAACTGAACAAAACTCACATGGATCAGGTCATTTAGAATCTGAATAGACTGCAGAGCATTATGTAGTGATAATGAAGCAAGCAATTGACAAGTCAAAAAGCTGATATCTGACATAAACCTTTTTTTGTGCAGTTCACAAAGAAAGGGTAAAAAGAAACCAAAATCCATCTTTATCCAACACTTATATTACACTCAGCACAGTTTAAAAAGTTGGTCTCATACCATATTTTTCCCATAGGAGGCCAAAACTACTTCAATCATACAAATATCATTCAAGCACGGCGACGACGAAAAAGCAACATTTAAAGTTCACGCGCAGAAATAAAGCTCTATACAAGTGAATATGAAGAAGAACCTCCGTTTGTCGAGTCGAACAAACACGGTGGAGGGCGTTACGAATGTTGCAAAGCCGCAGTTGTCAAATTTGGGACAACCATGTTTATGATAACTTTAGGTATTAGGCTTTTTGATCGATCGCGCTTGCGCTTGTTGACATCTACAACAAAAGACATTAATACTAAAGTGAGAAATGGCAATGGAAAGATGGAACTACTAAAGGCATTTAACATAAATCTTTGACATCATGGTTTTAACAGTTAGTATCAGTTCTTTTTGGTGTTTTGAGCTCTCTGATGATGCCTAATTTCTAGACCGATATTGGCCGAACCATCGATGATTTAGATCGAATGGCTTGTTTCCAAGTTTGTGTTCGTATCAAAAAGAAAGCAACTGATGAAACTAACATTAATTGAACAAAAATGGAAGTTTTATACTGACCCCAACTGATGTAACAAAATTGCATACTGCACATTTCACCGAACGTGCTCCATACTGATACATCAGTAGCATCCTGCAGTTCCCGCAGCTAACGTGCGCCACCTGATTCGCTGTAACAGTATATATTCGACGCTCAATTCACACGATTCGTGCCTTAAAAAACCAAGGTTTGAAGCCCCAAACTATTACTAGTCTATCAGTTGTAATTCTCATATTTGTAATAATATTCTTCTCTCCCTTCTGCCTATGGACGTAGCTAATTAGTGAACCACGTAAATCTGTGTCGATTTTCTTTTGCGCTTATTTGTTCTTTGTTATTCGATTCTATCGTAACACATATGCAACAACATAATGCTGCTATTCATGATGGGAGAGCTAGCTAGGAATTGTTCTAAGCAGCCTAGGCAATTTACCAAGACTTGTTCGAGATGTCTATCACGAATTTGATTCGAGTCTCGTAAAGTTACCAAGATTTGTTCAAGATGACTAGAATCACTCTCTAAAAATAGTTAGATTTCCATACCTTCCAAAGCTAAGTTGACAGTGTGGCAACACGAACATTGCACGCTCGTAGCGCCGCGAATGTACATGAGAAGAGTATGGCAGCCTCCACACACCAATTGTGCCATTTCTGTGCCTGTTTTTACACATAAAGCCACTAAAATTTCCAATCTTTCTTCTAAAGAAAAAGAACAGAATTTGTCAAATTCATTTCAGGTAGAAAGTAGAAAAGAACAACGGATATACCAGGAGGCGGTACGGCAGTAACTGCATTACAAACTGCACAGCAAACAGAGGTTGCCCCAACTGGATAAAGCAAAAGGTTTCTGCATCCTGAGCACACAAGCTGGCTCTGTGTGGCTGATGAACAAAAAATGCATATTTCAAACCTCAGTTGAGTACCAATAACAACTCACTGATCTATGAAAACAAACTAAGAATTCAAATGTTTCTTCAAGAAAGATGAAACCATTGTAAAAACAATTGTGAGAAAACAAGCCCAATATTCAAAAACCAAATGGTTATCAAATGGGGTCATAGAAAATCCAATCAAATTCTGAAAACTTGAGCCTTTCTTGCAGAATTTCTCATAAAACCTAATTTCAAATCAAGAAAATCAGATCAATTTGGTTATAGATATGCATCCTCAAACAATGGGATTGGCAACTCCATTGAAAGTATAGTGTATGTGACAAAATGAGAAAATGCAAAAGGAAGAAAAGGAAAGAAAAATCAATAGATTTCCCAAGAAAAATGGACAACCAAGACATTTTCTCAGCAACCAAACAAGAATGTAGTTTTGAACAGAGTGAGTTACCATTAGCAGGTGGTGTATAAGGAGCTGGGGGAGCTGGATATGGTGCAAGAGGAACTGGTGGCATTTTGCAGCTTGATATACAAAAAAAAGGGAAATCCTTTTTCTATTTCTTCTAACCAAACTCTTAAAAGCTCACTGCCTCATCTAACAGACAATCCCACCTACTTTCCCATGGAAAATATAGCTTTATGAAGGATGAAGCTGTTGAGAAAGTTCAAAGAAAACACAGAAATCAGAATAAGCAAACAAAAGAAGTATATATTTGATAGAAAATTGCATCATAAAGTAATAATATAATGTCATAATCTTGAAAAGATTTGGAACAAACCAAAAATGGAGAAACCCAGCAAGAAGGAAGAAGGTGCTGGAGAAGAAAGAAAAGAAATTGAGTAGTGGGGCAAATTCATACATTTGCAGCTTGCAGTAGATAGACTAAGGGGAGAGAGAGAAAAGAGATGTAAAAATTTGATATTTCACAAAGTAACCAAGTAAGAAACATAGAGCAAAAACATAACTCTTTAAGCCCTTTGTCTTTTTCCTTTCTTTTCTTATACAAAACTTCTTTTCAATGACTTTTTTTAATACCCAAATTTATATTAGGTTTCAAAAAGATTAATAAATCAATTACCTCACACAGAATATTTATAAATTCAGACTTCAGCCAACACCTGCATTTTCTAAATCCAACTTTCTTAAACTCTAGACTTGCTGAATCTAAAGTTAAAATGGGAATGATAATGATGGTATTCAATGGGTTTTTGTACGGATGACCTCCCTGTGGGACAGTAAAGATTTTTTACTTTTTTTTAGAATATTTATGTTTTTTTTACCTTCTCGTGATAAGTAACTGTCCTCCACAATGAAAAAAAGCATTATAGTTGTTTTCTCGTGATTATGTTCAATGATAGGTACTACAGACTTTGTGCACTTGCTTATCACGAGAGGATAAAAAACATAAATTTTCAAAAAACAGGTCAAAAAACTTCACGACCTACGAGGGTGAAAATCACTCCAAATTATATACAAATTATTTTTTTATTATTATTATTTATTTTTAATTAATATGTTGTCATAGTCGAGAAGTCGAGTCCTCCTGAAGCTAAGGTAAATCTGTCATCTGTCATTTGGTGAAATATGAAGATGAAAGCTTTATTGATTGATTAAAAAAAAAAAGGTTAATTGAAGACACGTGAGTGTGGGGGCAAAGGCCACACGCTCCTCTGTAATGGGAACTGGGAAGACTGGTGGCTGTCGATGAGCCGCGTCACACACTATTTACTAATTACTAATTAATTACTAATTAATTACATACTCTCTCTCTCTTCCATTTTCTAATTTGGATTTTTCCTCTAATTTTACTTTTGAGTTTCTTTTAGTGGTCCTCTCTCTTTCTCTCACACACAGTTTGAATTTTTATACATAATTCACACCTCTCTTTTTTTCTTTTTTCTTTTGGTTAACATATATATTATTGATTATAGGATCAAATGTTTAAATCTTTCATCTCACCAAACACCAAATTAAAAAATTAAAAAATTTTAAAAATTTCAAAGTGCACTAACTCAATTCCGTCATCTATTTATTGTTGGTAAGTTTTTATATTTTCACTGATAAAAAAAAAAAAAAAAAAATTAATATCGATATTTCAATTTTATAGGTATCAATCAAATAGCGATATCACAGCGATATCGATATTGATATCAATATTTCAATTTTACATATATATGGATGAATATTTTTGTAAGAGTAATTGGTTCTTAATTTGACTATAATCCAGCTCTGGAGTTGGTTCAACCATAGGTTGTATCGTGTCAAACTTTTTTTAAAATAATGTTTTCTTTTTCTTTTCTATTTTTTTAAATTTAACTTTCAATTTTTTTTTTTCTTTTTTTTATCATATTTTTCTTTAAATTTAGGATTTAGAGTTTAGAGTTTAGGGTTTTCCTGATTAATAAACTCCAAATACTAAACTCAAAATCCTAAATATAAACAATAAATTCTAAGCCTTAAATTTAAGGGAAAAATATATTCTTGAAAAAAAGAAAGTAAAACATTCTTTCTAAAAAAAAAAAATGCTATATTATTTATTAGTATCTATATTCATATATTGGGATTAATAGCTATATTATTATTATTATTATTTTTTTTTTTTTACAAGTATTTATAAAAATATTGAAAATATCAATTAACTCTTAATATATATATACAATCTTTTAATTTATGAATATATCCACGAATATTATTATGGTTATGATGTAAATTTTTTATTTATGATTATGGTTATGATGTAAAATAAAAATAAAATAAACTGGAAAGAGAAAATTGTTTTTATTCCACAAACATACCTATGTTATGGGCATACAATGGTAAAATAGTTTGCAATTTGGGAGTGATATTAAATGGAAGTGACATGCACATGCCTTATCCAAATTCTAAAGAGACATCCTTAAATCAAACTGACAAAACCAGATTAAAAAAATACCATAATTACCAATTTTGAATTACTGAAAAAGGAGGCCAATTTTCCAAAATTGCATCACAAACTACTAATCATTTTTATCACTTATCTGTTTCAATTTTACTTTTAATTTAGTTTTTTTTTTTTTTTTTTTTACAACATGTGTTTAAGTACAGTTGATTGACTTAAAGTTAAAAATTTAGTCCAAGAATAATTTAACTTATACAATTATGTGTAATAACACATTTTATAAAGTAGAGTTACAAGGTTCTAAAGTAATTGTAATCTATAAAACATGCATGATTCTTTTGTACATGTAACTAAAATAATGTCTTAAAATCTAATTTAAATTTAACATTTTTAAATAAATACAAAGTTAGGTACTAAATTTGTACTTAACCTATTTATAAATAGTTTTGTTGTGCTAGGTTTATTATTGGGAAATTGTAGTAAATGACAATTTAAGACTTATGCAAATATAACATGTTTTTAAAAATTTTGCGGATATAACAATTTTTATCGCTGATATCTTATGACTGATAGAAGTCTATCGTTGATCACCTCAGCTTTTTATAGATTTTTGTCAGTGATAATAGTCTATCACTGATAGAAGTCTATCAGTGATATAATAAAGTCTATCAGTGATAGAAACGGATTTTTTTGTCATATTTGTAAAATATTTTAAAGTTTGTTAAATTTGCAATTAGTTTGGGCCTTGTGCAACCAGCCCTTTATTATTTATGTTCTCTTTTATGAAGGATAATAATGATGTTCAAAAAGTTTGCCATAACGTTTGAATAATAGTATTACTCCAAGTATAGGGACCCAACTAATATCAAGATTAGAAATTTAATTTAACTATTATGCTTTAATAATTCTTAAACAATATATCTAGTTATTATACACATACGCTTTAATAATATATGTGAATTGTGAAATAATTTCATGTCTGATAAACTACTAGCATGTCAATTTGATTGGTTAGGATGTGATTAATCTTAAATATAAACATATTTATTTTACTAATGATTTGTATACTATGTGTCAACATAGTTTGTATTATATTTTTTTTGGTCCAATAATTTAATAAAAAATCTTTTTTTTAATCATTTTTAATTAAAAAAAAATCTTATTTATTATAACTCATTCAATAAATTATTGAATAATAGAGATAAGTTAGAAGACAAATACATCATCCAAATAGATAATTTAGAAAGACATGTTATCAAAAGTGAAAAAAAATATTAGGAGAGATAATGATGTTAATTATCAAACAATCACTTGGTATAGTTAGTGAGCGCGTCCAAAGTAGGTGACGTTCGATCTTACACCTGTATGTTAAAGTAAGCATAACTCAACAATAAATGACATGTATCATTTTTTAAGGTTAGGAGTTGGAATTGTCCCTATATCATTTTGAAATTAAAAAAAAAAAAACTCAGTGTATGATTGAATTGAAGTATGGGCATCTCAACCTTTCATAAAATTTAAAGCCATTTTTTTTTTTTTTGAAACAAATTTAAAGCCATTTGAAGGTGCATAGATAAGCATGTAAATAAGAGAGAGGACCACTAAATTGTATTTTTTTTTTTTTTTTTTTAAAAAAAATATTTATCTTGTTCCTCTTCTTTTTTAAATTGATCCCAACTGGATATTCCCATCACACATCTCCCCACCTTCAATAATTAGAAGTTGACAATTCAGACTACATTATAAAATATGTTAACTTTCAAGTCAAACTAAAACCTACACAATTAAATATCTTTTTTACTAAATATTTCATCCAACATATACTTTCTCTATTTTAACTTTTCTAAATTCCCTTATCAATATATATAAACTTTTTTCACACATATATTTTCTCACTAACTTTACTTAACTTCTTATGTTACAAATCATTTTTCGTCATAGATAGAAAGTGTACGATCTAGATCGAAAAAAAAATGAAAGTAGAAGTAAAAAGGGACATAAACAGAGAAAAAAAGTAAAGTGTGAAGCAAAACAAAGTTGAAGACTAAGAAATTATGTAAAGAAGAGTTTGTCAATCTCAAAGGGATGTGATTGAGGCTTATATGAAGATCCATTGTTGAATCAAATGTGATATATGGCATGGACCATTTGAAAACTACCTTCACTTTGTAATGTCATTCTCAACACTTTGGCATTTTCCTTTCCATTCTCCAATTCCAACTATTTGTAGCCCAAACACAATTTTTCATGGGGTACACCACATTCTTTCCAAAGTTCTTTTACATAATAAAAAAACTTTAATTTATAATTTTGTTATAGTAGCACCTAAATTTAATAGGTGTAAAGTGATATTGCCTAAAGAACTTGTTTCCATTAGGACAATAGAGACATACTTTATCTCCACACGGATAAATTTATAGGGAACAAGACATTACATATTAGACGTGGTGTGTAAGCTTCATATATGTACTATTTCTTTTTAAAGTTGTATGCACGTGATGAAAGACTCAAAATTTATTCCTATATATATAATACTTGTGACCAAATTTAAGAGTTGTACCGATATTATATTGCAGATCTAGACAATTCATTCTACTTACAACAACCTAGCTCTTTTATCTTTATACTGATATGTTTATAGGGAACATGAACGCTATATAGCAGACACAACAGTCGAGAGATGTACTAATTCTTTAAAAAGTTGCAACTAATGAGAGAGTAGTCCAATCAATTTTTGTACATCATTAGGATATCAAGTTCGAGATGATACGTATTATTGAAGAAAACTTGTCAATAAATCGTCTAAGTGATGTCCTACATCCGGACAACTCATTCTTCCTAGAACAATATATAAAGTCTTTATTTCAATAATACTCTTATATATATGATGGATCTATTTTAATTTATAGTCGCATTATTTTACTTTTTAATTCTACTCAACGAGAGCTTAGACTTTTATCTACTAACGAAAATATTATTGTTTACTTAAAAACTTACCTTTTTTGAGTGATAAGAAATTTAGGTCACATCAAAATTAAATATGCAAATATATATATAAGGTTGAAGATGAGAATGAATTTTAGATGGGACCTACCCAACTTTCTAAATCTGCTTGATTTGACAAGATAGGGTTGATTATTTGTGTCATATTTTCAAGAATGTATAGTTATAATGAATGTGTGACTCTTTTCACATCATTTCATTCATATTACTCATTAAATTTTATCTTTAAGCCAATCTACTTCTAAACAAAGAAATCCACTTGTTTGGCTTAATTTGAATTCAAAAGGATTTCATCTTATCAAAAAACTAACCCACTTGTCTCATCATTTAAAAGTTGATTAAAAACATCATTTTTCCCATCATGCTCCAATCATATAAAGACAATTTTTTTTGGAACATATATGAAATCAAATCTTTCATGCTTAAATCTAACATTTAATTGAGGTAGACATATCTACAAAATGACCAAAAAAAAATGTATTGATTGATTTAATAAATATCTGATAAAGGAACTTTTGTCACTACTTCTTCAAATAATTGTAATCTCATTTTCTATTCACATCAACAAAGTGTAAAAAAATATAACAAAATACAATTTTTTTTTATCTTTTTATCGTCTCAAAATTTCATGTTTAATCTCCTTTGAAAAAAAATAAACATCCTTTTTTAAATATTTTTATTTGTTTGTCAATGTAGCATTTTAGGAGTGAAAATCAGTCAGAATTGATTGGAATAAATATATTACTATTTTTGAATTGTATGGAGATTAATAGATTCTTAAATTTTTGAATTTGACTCTCTCATTAACTAATAAAAAGAAGGCGAGATGATGGTTACAAGAGCTTTGCTACCACTTCGTCGTCCAGCTTTTATACCATTACCTACTGTCAAATCAACATGTAGCTGCTAAAGCAAGCTAGGTTTGTTTTTTTAGAGAAAGAATAGATAAATACTTCCTATAGAAGTCATTTAATTAAGTGCTTTATAACTATTTTAAAATTTTCTCAAACCACTTTTAATTGTCAAATTTAAAAAAAAAAACACTTTTTATTGGTAAAATTACTTTCTAAAATTCTGTCCGAACACACAAATTTTAAAAAGGAAAAGAAATATTATAAAATAAAGGAAGAAACCCTAAAAGGAAAGGAGATAGTACAAAACAAAGAAAGAGAGAAGAAAGGAGGTTAATTGCTCACAATTGTTTTGGTCTTTCATAAATATCCCTATTTTAACCCAAAAGTATATTTTAAAGAAATTCGTTTCTTCGGAGGTTCTGACCGGAAATGGATGAATCTCGACATTTTAGGTGAGATTTTTGTACAAATGATCCGTTATTTTTTACTGTTTATCAAATTATTCTGAATTTTGAAAGTAAGATAAATTGAACTATTATAACCAATTTTTATTTTTTCTAGTTTGTTTTCTAGCTCTCTCGCTCTCTCTCCTATGAACCTATTTTCTTCTTCCTTTATTTCTTTTCTCTCTCCTCCATCACATTTTTTCTCCCTCATTCACCCATTGTCGGCGACTCACCCGTGGAGCATAAGAAGAACTGTTAAAAACAAATGGTTGTTTGTTGAATTTTGAATCTTTGGGTTTGAGTCGAGAGTGTTATAAAAACAAATTTCTTTAATCCCGATCCTGTTTCCGACCGAGCTCACTACTGGGATATCACAAAAATATATATATTTATTTATTTATTTTTGTTAAAAATGCATTATTTATGAAAGACGGAAACATTTTGGTGCTATTTCGAGCGATTAGATTACCCAAGAAATAAAGAAAAAAAAATGTTCAGTCCAATAACTAGACTATGAAAAGGGAAGGCTTTAGCTTTAATACGCGAGGGAGATTTTTTGAAGTCCATTTGTTCCACCAAGTTTTTTAAGCCCATTTCTGTAGCAAGCATTTTGGTTTCTTTTCTTTTCTTTTGAAAATACAAGCATTTTGGGTTTTTTTTTTCACTGATTAAGGCATATAATCTTGATCAAGATGTCGGATATTCAAATTCCGGATAACTTTGTAATGGTTTAAAAAATTGATTATGTTTAGATAGATTTACGGTTTCCGCCATTGCTTACACACCTATTGAATGTCATACAAAAAATGTCCAAAACTCCAATCTTTCTTCTGTAAAAGCATAACAACACTTATGAAATTAGCATTCATCCACTGTACAGTACACAACTTTACAAGTTTGAGATAAAAAGAAAGAGAGAAATTTCTGCTATACACATTACACACACAAAGAAAGCCATAATTTCTATGGAAAAATCAACAAATCAAAGTTGGATTTCAGTAGATAACCTGTCTTTAGGGGTATTTCTTGTTTTGGAGCAACATATTGAGCAAAACCATAACCAAAACCCCCTCTCTTGTGTTGGTTGAGATTTAATAATCTCTCTCTTTTTTACTGCATCAACCATGTACTTCACAACAGCCTGGTAAATCAAGTTAAAAATGAATATTGGATTAGTTCAAAATACTTACAAACTTAATTACTTTTCCCATTGATCAACTGATAAGTAATGGTTTTTACCTGAGCACCCAATTCAAGAACTTCTCTTGGTGGTTCTTCCAATGGAGTTTCATCTATTTGGAGAACTCTCAATTTTGATAAGAACCTGAAAGACTCTGGCAGGAATCTTATCTGGTTTGCACTCATGTCCAACTCCTCGAGCATTTCCAGATTCCCGATCGATCTCGGTAGGGCTGTCAGGTCGGCGAAATTCTTCCCAACGTTCAGCTTCCGGAGGCTCACAGCGAAACAGAGATTTTCGGTGATTGTTTCCAGTTCGTTGAAGCTAACGTCTAGTTCCTTCAACTTGGGGAGATTTCCCATTGTTGTTGGCAGTCCTCTGATTCTATTGTAATGCAGGGTGAGAATCTCTAAGCATTCGAGCTTTCCGATTGCCTCGGGGAGAGCTTTGATCTCGTTGAAGTCCAACCGTAGCTCCACAAGCGACGAACATGATCCAATCGTGTAAGGTAAATCCTCGAGCTCATTCGTTTCCACGTCCAACCTCTTTAAACTAGTCAACTTCCCAATGATTTCTGGTAAATGGGTGAAAAGGTTCGAACTCAAGTCGAGAGAAATAAGGTTTTTCAGGTTCCCGAACAAAGCTGGCAACGATTTTAGCCTGTTCGCATGGAGGTCGACATAGGTGAGATTGACAAGCTCCCCAAACGTGTCGGGAAGGTTTATTAATTGGTTCGAGTGAATGTCAAACTTTCTTAACGATCGAAGGCCACTAATTCCAGGTGGAAGAGCCATGATTTTGTTGTCTGATAGGTCTAATTCAACAAGATCAGATAACTTCCCAATTGAAATTGGAAGCAATTCCACCTTATCCATCAACTTGCCCTTCAGATTAAGAACAGTTGATCCACTTTTAGCAATGCTTTCAATAAGAGCAGCAACTTTCATTAAACTCAATTTCCCAGTTTCTCCTTCACCTTCAATACAGATAACAATACAAACTTAACAAGACAATGAAAAGAGATGGACAAGAAGTGAAGTTATTTGACTTTTGGCATCCATGGGAAACAAATTCTATCCAAAAGAAAGTTCTAATTGACTAAACCAACCATCCAAATCAAGATTGGTTTGATGTTATATATCCAAGTCGATATACTAATCCCAGATTCACGCAACGTCACGATCGGTCCCGAGCAATAAGTCGTCCAAATATTTCACATTAAAACCTACATATCCCATTGATGTGACTGACATAATCACATAGCATATCCTTGATATTAGGAATAAAGTTCTTCATGCAACTTTTTTTCTCTTCAATGGATACAATTTTGTCAACAGTATGTTTATGACAGTTTGAATTTTATTATTGTTCACATTCAACACTTTCTATTCTATCAAATCATCTCTTCAAATATCAATCAATTGACAAAGTCAGGATAAAATTTTCTTATCCATCCAAGTTGACTAAACTTCAACAGCAGCCTATGGATCAGAATTCAGAACTCAAATCTAAGCTAAACCTCCCAATCACAAAGGAAACAGAGTGTTCTTACAACTTCATGATCAAAGTAAAATCAAATGCTAATTACACAGAACTTCATATCACAGAAAGTATAATATATATATATAAAAAAAAGGGGTAAAATTATACAAAATACCCTAAACTTTGGGATAGATTTCTATTATACCCCTTGACTTTGAAATTTTTTATTTTTACCATTTGAACTTTGAAATCTGTTTCAATAAATACCCATGATTATACAAAATACAGCTGATGTGTAAAACGATCATTTACATAATCAGTTTTTACAACTCGACTGCCACATCAATTATGATACACCTTCCAATTTTTACCTATTTACCTAGTGGTTGCGTCAATTTCCATCTTATTTTAGTGAAAGAACTCTGATATTTTTTAGAACAAATTTCAACGTTTAGGAATATAATTGAAACTTATCCCAAAGTTCATGCCTATTTTGTATAATTTAACAAGAAAAAAAGAACTACATGGAGAGAATTTGAAATTTACCTGAAGAAGATAATGGCAATGGAGGAATGAAAGAAGAACTCTTAACCAAGCCCTTATCGCCTTTGCTCTCAAATTCTTCATTTTCCCTCTTCTTCTCCAAATTTTGGTCCCTAATAACAGTCTCTTTTGCAAAATTCTCAACTGGGTCACTCAAATTCAGAGGCCTCGAGCCCAGAGAATCGCCAGAAACCAAATCAGAAGCTCTCTGAATGAATTCATCGAAGTTTCTGAGCATTTTATCGAGCTCAATCAAACGAATGGCCTCTCGCCTCTGTTCATGGCTCTCAAACAACACCATCGTCTTCCTCATCTGCTGCAAAATGGAGAAGAGCTCTTCGGGGACATTTTTGGGAACTTCCTGGTTTGAAATTTCCCTCAATTTAAAATCCTCGTCGTTCTGAACTGTATTGAGAATCGCCATGGCTGCTTCGACCTCTTCAATGGAGGGTCTGGCCGGAAGTGATCGGAAAATTGTTGTGAGTTCGTTGACAGTTTCCATGAAGGAAGATGGAAGTGGGTCTTGCTTGAAGGTCGCATCCATGGCGATTAGGGTTTCCAATTTGGAAATTGGAAGAAGAAGATGAAGATTGTTCTTCTTCAGGTCTTTCTTAATCTTCTTCCTATGGGCTCTGTGTGTGTCATTTCTTGGTTTTCAAATTCATCCCTTTAATTTATAGTCAGAAAATAAAATATATTATTATTATTATTATATTTATTTATTATTATTTTTAAATTTTTAGACTTTGGAATTGGTAATTTCCCTTGTCTGTCTATTTGTGATTGGTAAAAGGGGAATTTTTTAATCATATTTTTATCTTTATTTTCAAAAGAAAATTGGGTTTTTGTCAATTTTCACTTTAAACACTTCAAATAATCTGTGTGTTCTTAGACCATTTTGGTCACTGGATAAGGATGCTAAATGATGTTCTACTCATTGATTAAGAATTAGGTAAATAATAATGTTTTTTATTATTTTAAAAAAATCAAACTTTTAGACTATTTTCATTTATTTAATGTTTTTTAGTCAAGAAGATTAATTTTAAATTTAATTCTTATAATCATTTTGTGTTTGGGATACTAACTTGTTAGGTTGACTGAATTATTATAACATGATTTATGTTTGACTGATTATTATAACCCACAATGCATTAACTATACTACGAAATTATTATGTCAATTCGAGCTCAATAGATAAAGCATCAATTACTATCTCAAAGGTTGATGATCGATCTACACCTGATAATTGTTGAACTTACAAAGGTAAAGAAACAAAACGAAATTATCATGTAAAATTTAAATTTAAATTTAAAATAGATAATATTATATTATTGTAGTTTAAATATGATGTAAAAATATAGTTATAGAACCTCAACGAGTTGAGTTAAAAAATAAGAAAACATTTACTTGTCAAAATTTCAAATGGTCTAAATGTATGAGGACATTTTGATAAAATCTAACGAATCTCATGATGGATGTATTTAAGTATTAGCATAATTTTTCCACGAAACATATTTATGCAATTATTTTAATAAATCTACTCTGTCAAATAATTTTATCACACGTATGTAATAGTAATAAAACTCTCATGGATTGATTGCAAACAATTTCAACACTTTTTTAAAAAAATCCTTTATACGCGAAACTTTGAAAGTAAATTCACTATCATGCTGAACATTTATGAGTTTTTGTACGGATGATCCATCCTTCAGGATTCGTAAAGTTTTTTTTTGACATTCTCTTAAACTTTTATGTTTTTTTTTACCTTTTATCGTGATAAGTAAGTGCCCTCTCTCTATAAAAGAGCATTCGTATCCTTCGCTTATCACGAGGGCATCACAGTTGTCTCATCGTGATCGTGTTCAGTGAAGGATACTACAGACTTTGTGCACTTGCTTATCACGAGAAGATAAAAAAAAAAATGGGTTAAAAAAATTCACGCACCCCGAAGAGTGGATCATCCGTACAAAAATTCATACTTATCATGTCACAATAAAATAATGAAGAAAAAAAAAACTTTTGATAAAGATGTATTTCTTTAGAATTAAATAATTATTCAAGACTTGAAAATGACTCTTCAAATTTTTAAATAAACTTAAAATTTGAGTATACTTAAGTATCAAGTGGTTAAGTCATTGTACATTTGACTAGAAGATGAGATGTTAAAATCCACACTCACATATAATCGAATTATTTTTTTTATATAACTTATAGAAAATAAATAAGATATAGGAAAGAAATTTTAAATTTTAAACAAGTTTAATAAAAAAAAATACAAATTGAATTCTTAAGATGAATAAAATTGCTCATATCTAATTGAAATTTTTCTCTATTTATTAGGTTAATGATATGGATTTTTTTAATTGTGGCGGAAAGATGAAATTATTACCCATTAATATTGTAAAGTCACAAAATTATTGACAGGTTTAATCAAAGAATGATAAGGTATTATTAGCTGAGCATAGCTCTGACATATGTATGTCTTGATGACTGAGAGGTGTGGTTGGTTCGAATCCTCTATTCTTCAAATGAAGTATTATTAATTTTTTAGTTATTCTAAAATTATTCTATGCTACCAAAATGTTAAGGGTTTGAATCTCTTCTTATTAAAACAAAAAAAAAAAATAAATAAAAAATCAAATTAATATAAAAAATGGTATAAAATTGCATTAAAATATTATAAAAATCTTGGCAATGTGAAGTCAAATCAGGTGACTTTCACAGTTCACTCGTGATGGAAAAAGAAAAAATAGACAATTACTTGCTATTTACTCCTCAAAATTTAGAATGGACAATTATCTTCAATTAGTCTAGGGTTTGGAAAATGGGCAAATAATTTTGAATTATAAAGATTTTTATAATTAAACCCTAAATCTTAAACCCTAAATCCTAAACCAACCTTAAACTATAAGATTTTAGTTCATTCGTGATGAGCTAAGCTTGCTTTAACCCTTAAACTATAAGATTGTTGCAATTATATATTATATTCGAAAATATAAAAAAATGCTCTAAATAAATCTTAATGACGTGACTTCACTTACGGTTGAGTTTTAATTAATTATAATAATTTTATAACTTTTGAACAATAGATTATATTTAAGTGTGATCATAATGTAACCATTACTATTCCTATAGTATATACTTGCAATTTTTGCTAAGCTTAATTATATCTCATTTATTATTTGTTAATCTAATCATAATTTGAGTAGTTAAATATGAGTGCTTCTTTTTATAAATTGAAATTTTTATTTTCTTATTCTCAATATTTATAATATTCTAAAAACATACCTATCATTTTTCACATTGAATTTTAATTATAAATCAAAGATTTTGTTTTTACAATCCAACCCCCAAAAAAAAAATCTCATTTCAATAAAATATCATTATTATTGTTTTTTTTTTTCATTAACACATAAAAATCTTTAATTTTAATTTGAAAGGATGCATTTTGTATCAATTTTTTTTACAATATCTGGGTTGAGAGATTTAAACATCTGACATTTTTTTTTTTTGTTAATGCCACATCTAATTTCTTGATTGAAGTACATAGACTTAAAAAGAAATGATTTGAAATGATGTTTATATAGAATAATAAAGATTTGGATAGTACAATATTTGAATATTTGTACCAAATAATAATTCCTTCTTTTTTTTTTTCTCTCGTATTAAATGAGTTTATACCCAAAAGAAAATAAAAGGGGGCTGAACTAAAGTTTATGTGGTAAGTAATTAATATTCATCTTTTATCACAAGCTGCCCATCACCCCTCAACTACCATAAGAACCCTATAATTTTGTCCATTTTCAAACCCTAAGGCTTAAACCCCAAAACTTTATTTTACTCCATATTTTTTTCTTAATTAGGCCAACTATACAAATATAACATAATAAGAATATCGCCATCTTAAACCTCGTTTGATAACCATTTCATTTTTAGTTTTCTGTTTTTAAAATTTAGTTTTGTTTTCTCCTAATTTCTTTATTATGGTTACACTTTTCTTGAATAAAGATTTAGATTCTTAGTCAAATTTCAAAAACAAAAATTACTTTTTTTAGTTTTTAAAATTGACTTAATTTTTTAAAACAAACTAGATAACAAACCAAAGAAAGTTAGAGATGAAAGTAATATTTATAGTATCATATTCATATAGTTTGTAGACACCGTATTTTGGTATAGTAATTTTAAATAAAATATTTTTAATTATTCATTTAAAATATTTTAAAAATCAATCGAAATATAACTCGTTCAAACACTATTAATTTTTCAATTTTTGTTTCAATTCAAAGAAAGATTTTGTGAGATACTTGCTATTTGAACTTGCAAAATCAATATATTTTGAAAGTCTTTGTATATTGATTGTGATTCAATTTAATCAATTATGTTTTTAAAAAAGTCGCAAAATTTAAAATTATGCACACGGTCTTCTTCAACAACTTCTGATAAAAAATAAAAAAAATCCTTTTATTGAATATATAATTGACTCATGATTGAATACGTACTATAAGAAAATATTAAAAACGATTTTGCAATATACTTTTATTATTACTAAAAGATTTTTAGTATTAAATTGTAACTTCCGTCCTCACATTAACATTTTTTTAATTCATATTTAGTTCACACCATCAACACAAATATTCTTCACTCAATGCGTTGAACGTTGAAATAAAAAATACTATAAATATATAAGTTTAAAATTGGGAAATTGTAACCGAACTCAATTTAGAATAAGATAATTAGAAATATAACATGTTTTTAAAATTTTTGCGGATATGACAATTTCTATCGCTGATATCTTATGGCTGATAGAAGTCTATCGCTGATCACCTCAGTTTTTTATAGAATTTTGTCAGTGATAATAGTCTATCACTGATAGAAGTCTATCAGTGATATGATAAAGTATATCAGTGATAGAAGCGGATTTTTTTGCCATATTTGCAAAACATTTTAAAGTTTGCTAAATTTGCAATTAGTTTGGGCCTGATTGCTATTTGTGCAAAGTCCTTTAAACTTTCTCTAATTCCTCATATATTTTACTTTTTAATAAATTATTTAACATAAATCTAATATAGGTACATCTTTTTGAAAAATATTTATGAATATTTAGATCTCATCATTAGATGAATTCAAAATACGGTAAGAATTATTATTATTATTTTCAAAATACCCTAAGCATAAGTTAACAGTTAAGATAAATAAAAATAAAACAAAAAAACAAAAAAACGTTAAGATATTATAGTCATCAATATTATAAGTTTAATTCTACTCACACACATTGTGAAACTAAAAAGTAAAAAAAAAATTAATGCAAAATTGAGGACTAAAATATAACGTTTGAAAATTGAGAAATTCAAACATAATATTAAAACAAAATAACCAGGATATATTTATTTTTAAAAATAGAAATTAAAATTTTAATTAGAGCCTAGAAATTCAGGTTAATAGAAGTTGAATAATAACCTAGATCCAATAAATCCAAAATCCAGAAAATTGAAACTGAATTCTTGTTCCTCGTAAACTATTTAAAAAAAAAAAAAAAACTATTTATAATAGACTAGTGTTGCCACGAAGTTGACAAAAGACAAATAGAAGCGCGTCAACAAAAGCATAATTCAACTGACATGATATATATCGACTAGTGACTATGAGCTCCTAGGTTCAATCTCACACTTTCACATGTTTTTTTTTTAAAAAAAAAGAAAAGACAAATAGAAGCGCAAGAAAATAACATATCTTTAAAAAAAAAAAAAAAAAAAAAATTATGTTATAAATACTTACCATTCACATACTTATATGTTTTACTCCGAATTGGACGATTTATTTATGACTACATATATATGCATAACTAATCAATAAAGATAAAATCAACATGAACATAACTTAAAAACATATAACTTCGACTACGAGGTCAAATGTTCGAATCCTCCTTCTTTAAATTGTTAAACTAAAAAAATGAGTAAAATTAAAATAAACTTTTCAAGAATAATTTGTTTTTATTCATTTACCATAAATAGCAAATCTCATACTCCACATTTTATTTTAACTTTAACATTTCAACTAAAACTCGAATCAAACCCTAAACTCTAAGTTAAATTGTATGAATCCGAACTAAACCGAACCGAACCGATGGAATATTGAATAGTGCAGAAGGCCATGTCCAAATGCAAAGGGTAAAATATATTGAGGCAAAGATGAGAGGAAGAAGAAAGGGCAAAGCCCGTGAAAATTAAAGGAGATGAAGACTTTGCTTTTTGTGACGGTCAAACCTTGGACGGTGCACAGCTAACCCAACATTTGAACAATTAACACATAAATCTCTCACTCTCAACTTTAATCACCCTTCAAATTCCCATGTTCATATAGTAACTTTCAACTACTTCCCATTTCATTTTATAACCCAAACATAAACAAAAAGTCCTTCCTTTCGATAAATCTCATCTCGTTAAGGTATTTGTCCTCGACCAAAAAGTCAGAGATACGAATTTTCACACTTCTATTGGTTATTGAACTAAAAAAAACTCAACTTTATTTAAAAAGTGTCTAGTTAATAGGTCTCTCACAACAACAAATATCACATACCGCTATCGTAGGCTTTCCATAGCGTTTTTTGAAACGTGGTCATATCCCCCGTTATTGAAAGTCCTTGACTTTTAATAGCGGTTTTTCAGTGCTATGAAAACCGCTATACATAACCCAGTTTTCATCACGAATATTTCTCGCTATGAAAACTTTTTATAGCGGTATTAGGAAACGTTATTATAAACTTTTTAATAACGTTAAAATCACGTTATGGAAAGTTTTTATAGCGGTGTAATGAACCGCTATTATAGCGTTTCAATAACGTTTTTAATAACATCAAAAAATCGTTATCGTAGGCTTTTCATAACGTTTTTTGAAACTCGGTCATAACCCCGTTTTCTGAAACTTTTAATTTTGTGTCCAATTAGTCCTTATACTTTAAAAATATCTATTAGGTTCTTCAAATTTTATATTTATGGTAAGTCTGGAGCGTTTTTTAAAATTCACAGAACACTAGACATAAAATTTAAAGTTTAAAGTCCGATTAGATATATAATATACAAATTAATTATAAAAAATAAAATATGACATAGATCTATTATACATTTTTTAAACTCGAGGGACTAAATAAATACAAACATGGAGGTGTACATACTAAACTTGAAATTTAACCCTTTTCTTTCATTCTTTTTTCTTTTTTTCTTTTTTGTTATGAGATGGTAAACAAAATCATCATGAAATTTAGTTTGAGGTAGTTCACCTTTTGCAATAGAAAATGATTTAAAAATTAATTTCCACTTTTGGGTTGACATTTGGCCTTCAAATATTTGTGGAGTTTATTGCACTACATGTGACTCTTTCTCTCTCACTCCCATTATATGGGCATATAAAGTGACATAGCTGTCCCAATAAAACACAAGAACTTCCAATTTATTAACCACCCACTTAGAGAAAAAATATATATATATATTGTCAAGTTTTGTTTATAATATAGTTGCATGATTATTGAATACATTCATCAAGATGATATTATTACATGCATGATTTGTTTTGATATTATATTATATATCTTTGAGTTTTTGTTTTGCATTATTAGATGCATGTCAGTTTTTCCTAGAGTTCATACTGAGAAGGATCAAATAATGGGAGAGGATCATCAGAAGATACAAGCAGTCAACAAACATCTCCAACTGACAATGAACAAAATCAAACACTTTCCTGTTTTATGTTGGAAAACCTCCAAGAAAGTTGGAGCTGAAGATCCTAGAAGAATTATCCATTCCCTCAAAGTTGGTCTCTCTCTCACACTGGTTTCTTTGTTGTACTTGATGGAGCCATTGTTCAAACGCATTGGTAGTGCTGCCATGTGGGCCGTCATGACCGTCGTCGTCGTTCTAGAGTTCACCGCCGGTTCGTTTTTTCTTCTCTCTAACCTAATCCTCGCTCCGAGCAAAGAAGAAACTTGTCGTTCTAATTCGTCTTAGATTAAAAAAGTTTATGTTTCTAGCTCGGCCGCGGTTTAATTGCAGGAGCGACTTTATGCAAAGGGCTCAACAGAGGGCTAGGGACATTATTGGCAGGATCCTTAGCATTTTTCATTGAGGGTGTTGCTAATAGATCTGGAAGAGTTTTTAGAGCTTGTTTCATTGGAGCTGCAGTTTTTCTTATAGGTATATTTCTTATCTATCTTTCATTTCATTGTATAATTATTGCATTGTTTGGTTTTAAAGTTTTGTTTTTT
Source organism: Herpetospermum pedunculosum (assembly GCA_028017165.1). NCBI lineage: Eukaryota > Viridiplantae > Streptophyta > Magnoliopsida > Cucurbitales > Cucurbitaceae > Herpetospermum > Herpetospermum pedunculosum. Next base: position 68,640,203 of record CM051527.1, on the reverse strand, counting down.
CAGAAGCTGCATGTTTCACTTCTGTTGCTGTTTTTTTTTTTAAACTTTACAAACGTAGATTAAAATCTTTTAAAGTTTAGAAATTAAGTCTCGAATTTATTATTATTATATTTGTTCTCAAAGAACAGTTCAATTTTGCACCACAAAATATGCTCAAACTTGAACTTTTTGATATCCTTCTCACATGTCACAGGAGCTGCAGCAACATACATGAGATTCTTTCCCAAAATAAAGAAGAATTATGACTATGGGGTGGTGATATTTCTCTTGACATTCAATCTCATAACCGTGTCGAGCTACCGCGTCGACAACGTGTTGAAAATCGCACACGACAGATTCTACACCATTGCCATTGGCTGTGGAGTATGCCTTTTGATGAGCCTATTGATCTTCCCAAATTGGTCTGGAGAAGAGCTCCACAATTCAACAGTACTCAAGCTTGAAGGCCTTGCCAAATCCATTGAAGGTAAAAAAAACATTGATTTCAATATCATCACATTATCCTTCTCTGTTTTGTGCTGTGAATATAACTGATACTCCCAATAATCACACTTGCAGCCTGTGTTAATGAGTATTTTTTCGACGACGAGATCGACGAAAACAAAGAGAGTTGTTCAGGGGACCAAATTTACAAAGGTTATAAGGCAGTTCTTGACTCAAAATCCACAGATGAAACTTTGGTGGGAAAGCCTTTTTTTATACTTTTTTTCTGAATGGTTTTAAGTAGCATTATGTTCAATGTTTGTTTGTAAATTGAGCAGGCATTACAAGCAAGCTGGGAGCCAAGACACTCAAGTCACTGCTACAGATTTCCATGGCAGCAGTATGTGAAATTAGGTGGCGTTCTTCGCCATTTCGGTTACACAGTCGTCGCTCTACACGGCTGTTTGCAGACCGAGATTCAGGTGCGTGCATCATATTGGTTCAACTTCTCTGTTTCTCTGTTTTGTAGATTGAATTGTTTGAATCAGCAGAAATTATTGGAGGAGACCGTCACAATGAGCTAACAGTTTTGTACTGTTGGACGTATGAGAGAAAAATTGCAGAAGTATTTTAATGATTAACATATTCTATTTTGTTGTTTTGTTTTGCATTAGACTCCCCGATCGGTTAGAATCCTTTTCAAAGATCCTTGCACTCGAGTTGCACGAGAAGTATCGAAAGCATTGATCGAACTCGCAAACAGCATACGGAATCGACGACATTGCTCACCGGAGATCCTCTCGGACCATCTTCACGAAGCCTTACAAGACCTGAACAAAGCGATAAAATCGCAGCCACGACTCTTCCTAGGCTCAAACAGAAACCAAGCCAGGAACATGCTAGCATTGGCAGCAGCACAAGCAGGGCAAAAACAACAGCAGGAAAAGCGGTCGGGGGTATCGTTGTCGAGTGTGAAAACCGACTCATCGGCTTTAATGGAATGGAAGACGAAACGGGCAAGCGAGCAATCAAGGGAGGCTGAGAGGAAGGTATTGAGGCCACAGTTAAGCAAAATAGCAATCACAAGCCTTGAGTTCTCAGAAGCACTTCCATTTGCAGCATTTGCTTCTCTGCTTGTTGAGACAGTGGCAAAGCTTGACAGTGTGATTGATGAAGTTGAAGAGTTGGGGAGAATTGGTTGCTTCAAAGAGTTCAAAAATGGTGATGATGAAGAGCAAATAACTGTCAAATGTGAGAAGCCAAAGATCAGTGTGTCTCAAAATCAGCTGTCTTCTCTTAGTGGTGCTGAGTAATTGGGATTATTAATAATTAATGTCATATTGAATGTGATTGGTTTTGTTTTGTTGCTGAAAATAGGATTTTAAAAGAGATGGGACTAGTTTTGGTATGTAAGCTACCCATGCAACAAAATCTCTCTATTTATCTATCTTTATGACATTGTTCACCTTAAATTTAAGTTATAATTAAATGGGTTCGTACTACAAAAAGATATTGTCATTATTCATATATTCGAGATATTCTATATTTTTATTGTGAAACGATGTCTATAATTCCAATCAACTAGAAAAGAAAAAAAAAAAAAAAAAAAAAAAAAAAAAAAAAAAAAATGTTAAAGTATATTGTTTAGTAAAGTTTTCATTTTTTTTTTTTTTTTTATTGTCTTTTTAATAAGGAAAATATAATTGTGTTTGGTAACTATTTATTAATTATTGTTTTTTCTTTTTTATTTTAAAGAAGAAATAGAAATGTATTTGATGACCACTTTTTTTTATTTTTGTTTTTATTCGTTAAACTTTAAATTAAAAACATAATATATTATTTTTTACATAGAAGTACTAGTTCCTTAAAAAAATTATATTAATTTTTTTTAATATGTAATGCACATTTTGTAGGTCGAAAATGATGAAATAATACTTTTATTTATGTTTATGTAAACAAAAAATATAAAAAAAATCAGGAAATTTGATTTTTGTTGTTTAAAAAAATTGTATACATTTTTTGAAAGTGTTTCTTAAAAATGAGAAACATGTACAATTATGATTCGGTCATTTGGTGGGGAGTAGATGTAAAGTAATTAATTTCTGTAAATATTATTTTGTTCGCTCACCTTTAAAAAAAATAAAAAACAAATTTAGTACAACCAATAATGTGGGTATTTGACAACCAATATGTGGGTATTGAGAATTTGACCCAAAAAAAAAAAATAAAAAATCATGTCAATTATCACGAAACTAAGCTTATTTTGACATTCAAATCTTAATATATTAATGATAAGGTTGAAACTTTAAACCTAATAAATTAGACCCCTTCGATAATAATTTGATTTTTAATTTTAGTTTTTGAAAATTAAGTTTATAAACATCATTCGCACCCATAACTTTTTTTTGTTTTGTCATCTACTTTCTATTAATATTTTAAAAAATCAAGTCAATTTTAAAAATTAAAAAAAGTAACTTTTATTTTTAAAATTTGACCATGGTAAAAAATATTAGGAGAAAACAGAAAATTAATTGGAAACAAAAAAAAAGAAATAATAAGGGCCCAACCGGGTTCGAACCGGTGACCTCTTGATCTGCAGTCAAATGCTCTACCACTGAGCTATGGACCCTTATATGAGAATATATTAACTTATTTAATACTTTATAACTAATGGTAAACTATTTACAATCATAACCTCTTAATCAAAAGTATAATTTTACGTCAATTAAATTATGCTCAATTTGACAACATATATTAGTCAATAGATTTATAGTAGCATATATTTGGAATCAATTTTGTGCACTGCTTTATACCTATATTGTTCACGTAAACATATAATTTTGAAGAAGATTACATATTTTTAAAGATCAAATTAAAAAATGTGGATAAAGCATTAAATGGTTGGTGTAATTGAACTAAATTATTTGATATATTAAAAAAAAAAAATTGTTTGATATTGTGAGGTAGATAATTCAAACTTTTGACCTCTTGGTTGATGACTCAAGTTTTATGACAATTGAGATATGAGTATGGATTTGGTCAACCAACTTTAAGTTTTCTCTAAAAGTTTTAATCCAATTAAATTGAATCAAAACTAAAATAAATTATTCTCTTAAAAATAATAATAATAATAAAAAATATGATGAAATAAATATCTTTCTACCAAATTAACATCAACATCAACTATAATTGACATATATTATTTTTTTTTACATTGAAGTTCATTTGTACTAAAAAAAAAAAAAAAAAATATATATATATATATATATATAATAAATAAATAATACATTTTAACTTTACTATTTTTTTAGTTCAATTATTGGGAGATGAGGGATTCAATCTCACCTCAAGAATGAAGTTTTTTTTTTTTTTTTTTTTAGGTTAGAGTATTATTTTCATAGTTGAATTTAGTTATTTTTTGAAATTTTAATTATGGCATTACAAATGAATTTTATACGGTTTATTGATTGGTTCGTGAATAAACTTTTAATTTAGTTTTTAAAATCAATTAATTTTAGTACGTATTTAATTTTAGAGTTTAACCTGAGGTAATTGAAAATTCAAAGATAACATCGAAATTGAAGAATAAAGTTTTCTCGAAACTATAATTTTTTTCATAAACAATAAAATATTGAAAATTTAAAGGTTAAATTACAAGTTTACTCCCTAAACTTTTAGATTTGTGCCAATTTCATCCCCGAACTTAAAAAAATGTATAACAATTTCTCGAACTTTAAATTTTGTGTCTAATAGGTCCTTAAAATTTTAATTCGTGTCAAATAGATCTCTGAATTTTCAATCTTGATGATGATCTATTTGACATTTTTTAACATTACAAATTTGCTAGACACTTTTGAAAATAGATTTATTAGACATTTTTGAAAGTTAGAGGCCAAATAGATACTATTCTAAAATTTCATGGACTAAACTTATAATTTAACCAAATTTGAAGCAGATATTTGTATTCCGACTATGGAAAAATATTTTTTTTTTTAATGGGAAAAATGTAACAACCAACAAGATAAACTCGACCACTTTAATTAATATTCACAAAGATTCAACATAGACCAATTGGAACCGTCCAAAATAAAATGTCAAGATTTCATCATAATCAAAGATTCTTGTTGACTAATTACATGTCACAAATTCATAACATATTCAACAAGGGGATAATTATAATATAATATTAGCCTATATTCTTAAAGTCGTACTCGAAATCAGGTGGTTTATTAGAAGACATTAGATAAATGCAAATCATAAAAGACATCATAATTACATATGTTTTTTTTTTTTTTTTTTTTTTTTGTGTTTATTCCAATAAAGTGGAGTGGCTGCTCTAGCTTATGTATTTAATCGCAAAATGTGACCAAATTAAATTATAATTATTATCGGATCATGTGTTCAACTTCAGAGACTTCCTTTTTTATCAAATCTTCCATAATCCAAATCCACCAATCCAAAATCTAAATTAATAAAGTGGATATTCTGGGTTAATGTTCAAGAATATTTAAATTCATTCTATTCAAAGAAAGAGGATTATTTATATTAATGTCGGGAACATGTCCATAAACTTTATTATCATATTTTCAAAGTCATCATATTTAGCGGTAATTGACATGTTCAACAACATAACATAAACACATAATTCAATTCACGTGATTTACGAATGAGCGACCAAATGATTAAAATTGTCAAATTTCTTAAAAAAAAAAAAAAATTATTAATCTTGATATGTTGAATCAATTAATAAAATCATTTTTATTTTTTTTTTAGTGTTGATTGAATTGTGGGAAATGAAAATTTTAAAATTCAACTTCTTTATAAGCAAATAAAAAGTTGTCATTTAAAAAAAAAAAAAAAAAAATGCAACACCATGCTAAGCAAACACATGTTATTGACAGTTCTAATAATTGTTGCAAAGCCTAATGCAATGGTTACAAAATCTTTTGCAATAATCTTTTTCATTTGCTCTATATTTACTAAGAACTTCTTTTATCGTAAAAGAATTTTGAAATATCATATGAACAGATCGAGAGGCCATCCGTTAAAACTCAGACTCCCAACACGGTAGAGTGAATATATACAACTAAATAAAGAGACATAGAGATATTCTTCAGCAGAGCAAGTAAATTAAGGATCAACGCGTTAGCAATCCATTATTTTTTTTTGTTTGCAAAGGTATAGACGATATATTACTAGTCTGAAGTCAAAGGGCACCAAAGTAACAAGAAAACAAGACTCACTGAAAACCAGTGAACTCAAACCAAAAAATCGAATGCATAAATATTAGGACAATAATGATACACCAACCATGATTAGGTTGGACTAATGGTCATTAGGACAAGTGAAAATAATAAAGAAATTTTAAGAAAACGATTTCAAAATTGACCATATTAAAATACTCCAAAGAGTTTTATCGGTTAAGTATATGAATACTCTCTCTACTCAACTCTACTTGGAATAAGTATTTGACAAGTTCTAGAACGAGGCTCAATTCTTTTCACATAAATATTTTTTATTTTTATTTTTTATTTTGTCCCTCTAAGTTTTCCTATATACATAAGTCAAACAAGTGAATTGAGGCATCTCTCCAACTAAAATCAAGCAAATCCACGCATGTTGTTTGATTTATGTTTTTTCTTTATTTTGTATGTTTATCTTTGTCTTTTCACAAGTGTACATAAATCATAATTCATATGATTGATGTAATATTATGTACACTACCTACATAGTTCACATCTTACAAATCTTACATATCAATGGAGAATTAGGTAGAAATAAAATTGTAGACAGATTTTATAATTACCACTGTTTTTTTTATTGGATGATGTTGACATATTGAACCAAAAAAAATAATAATTGAAAGAACAAATAGAAAAGATAATAAGTTGATGTCGGAGACATGTCTGATTCACAAACCTTTGCCACTTTGTGTGCGTCACGATTCTATATGGTTAATTGTATTTTAAATTTTCCTACTAAAAAACACCCTCAAATCATATATATATATATATATATATATATATATATATATATTTTCTTTGTCTCTTCCACTTTATTTTGCAAAATATAGTGTTTGGAGTCTGTACTTTAAAAAAAAATGTTTGGAGGGTCGGATATATATATAAATATATATAGTAATATTTGACCACGATACTTCAATTTTATAGTGTCAAAGAAAATATTGATAAAAAATCAAAAAAATATTTTTGAAAGATTTTGAAAACAAAATCATAAAATTATATTTTAATTAAGAAATAAATATTTTTTAAATAAATTAAAATACTTATTATTAATATTATATTAACATTATATTACTCTTCGTTACATTATTTTATTTTTTTTACAAAGTATTTAATTAATACGAGGATTAAATCTATGACTTCTTAATTTAGAGCACAACCTTATGTCAATTGAACTATATTCGATTTGACACCTTGGTTACATTTTGTTATAATTTTTTTTTATTGTTTATCTACGCAGATTTAATGAAAATGTACTTACGTCCATGGAACGCGATGTACTTTGACAATCGTATCCATAGTACATGATTTATCTACAAATCGTGATCATGACACACGATTTACCTAACTATATGGTCGAAAATTTAATGTACACTTATAAAAACTATGAGTTTAGACCATTTTGTGGGAACACAATTTTGCTTTTAAGTTTTTATATTATTATTTTTGTTTAAAGTTCATACCCATAAACCAGAATTTTTTAAAATTAAGTTTAAAAACTAAAAAAAGTAATTTTTATTTTTATAATTTGCCTAGTAACTAATTTTTTTAAAACAAATGTTTTTTATCAAAAACTTATCAAACTGAAATTTAGTAAGAATTTTTTTTTTATTATTATTATTCTTTTTAAATTACAAGTTTAGTCTATAAAATTTAAAGTTATCGTCTATTTGAATTCATATCAATTTTTAAAAATGTTTTCAAAATTTCAACCCAAATTTTGAAAAAAAGAAAAAAAAAATTGTTTGTGTAATTACTAGTAACTAAAAAAAAAGTAATTTTTAAAAGTTTATCAAACTGGATTTTAGTAAGTTTTTATTTTATTTTACTATTATTATTATTTTTTATTTTTATTAAATTATATGTTTAGTCTCTAAACTTTGAAGTTATTGTCTATTAGTTCCTAAACTTTTAAAAGTGTCCAATATATTTTAATTTTATGTCTAATAAGTCTTTCAATTTTGTAAAAAAATATTTGATTTATTAGATATAAATTTAAATTTTCTAACAATTATTATTATTATTATTTTTTTTTTTTTTGAAGGCTTGTCCCATTAACTCATCCCATCGATGTGGGATTTGGAAACCAATTGGCCCCATCTTGCTTTTATATCTTTGAAATTAATGGGCTAAGCAATAATTTTGATTGAGAAATGTGAATATTAATTATTAACATATATGCCAAAAATATGATGGTTACATACAAGTACCTAAAACTGCCTTTAAAATAGGTCAGTCACACCACGTTCATTACTTTTAAATCAAATCTAATCTTAGTAATCTTTTTGTTACTTAATTTGATGAATGGGTTTTTAGTTCAACTTTCAATATTTTTATTTGGTTTAATTTAGCTGTTATTTTTCAAGCAAAGTCAATGATATGAAAGGGAAGTTTGAATTAAAAATACAACTATACTTGCAATATGAACATAATTCAACTGATATAAAATATGTATTATTCATCAAGAAGTAAGAGATCAAACTGAGTATAATTCAATTGACATGAGATTGTGGGACTAAGAGGTTATAAATAAATAAAAATAAAAAAAAAGAGAAGGAAGAGATTTGAATTCTCTACCCTAGCTAAACTAAAAAAAAATACAACTACATTAAATAACATTTATGCCTAAAATAGGGACAATTTTTTTTTTTTTTGAAAGGGTATTCGATTAAACCAACTAAGGGGCCACAAGGGCACAAACGTCATTACAGGCTAACACTAATAACCACTCGGGGAAATTACAATCCCAAAAAATAGAATCGAGAGAGGAAAGCTGTGCTAGGGCGTCTGCAAGGCGATTTTTTTGCCGATTGATCAGGGAGATTGAGATCTTCTTGTTGGTGGTGAGAAAGCTTCGACAATCATCAGCCCAGCATCTTACGTCGTTGATGTACAGAGAGTTGGATGTGAGAGCTTCAACCGCCGAAGCACAGTCAGATTCAACAATCAAATTGTGTAAACCCAAAGAGCAAGCGGTGGAAAGCCCTAAACGGAGAGCTCCCAATTCTGCATGAAGAGGTTTTTGAAAGTAATTTCCTTTCAAAGCATAAGCATGTCGAACCAACCCATCAGAATCTCTAATTACTATTCCAATGCCTGCAGGAGTAGTGATGGAGGACCAAGAAGCATCAACATTCATTTTCAGAAACCCAATCGGCGGAGGAGTCCAATGAAGATGAGCATCGCTCTGAGGGCAATTTGTTGTGGGCGATATATCGTTGTTAACAATATTTGGAGATTCATCAAGGTAATTCGTGATCCACAAAATTTTTTCTTCAATGTTGAGAATTTTTTTCCCATAAATAATCAGATTCCTGTCATTCCAGAGGGCCCAACAAATAACACAAGCTAATCTTAAATCCTCTTTACAGGTGGAAGAGGTCCAGAGTGTCCAGTGGTCAGATAGAGGAAGGTGAGCATAATGTTTGAAGAGAAAGGATGGGAGGAGACGAGCCCAAATAGTCTTTGCTCTTGAACAGAACAAGAGGGCATGGGTGATTGATTCAGTAGAGTTTGAGCAAAGAGAACAACAGGTATTACAATCAATCCCTTTTGAATTTAAGACTGCCTTAGTAGGAAGGTATCCTTTAAGAGCTTTCCACATAAAAATCTTGATCTTGTTCTGGATCTTTAAGCCCCATAATGCTTTCCATAATTTGCTTGAATTGCTAGGATCAGAGGGGCCATCAATATTGCTTAGGGTGAGAGCTAATTTATAGCCACTTTTAACACTGTAGATTCCATCCTTTGAATAATGCCACAACCAATTATCCTCACTACCAATTCGGCTAAGTGGGATGGCACAAATAAAAGGAATATCATTCCTGTGAAACAAATTCGATATCAGGGGTACATTCCAACTTCTATTTTCTAAAATCAAGGAGTCCACAGTGATATTAACTGGACTTGTATGTTTAGGAATAGGGGTAAAAAGGGATTCTCTAGGGATCCATTTGTCCTCAAAAGCAGAGATGTTCAGGCCATTCCCCACCCTTAAACGAATACCTTTTTTTAGGAGGTCCCTACCCCAAATAACACTTCTCCAAAAATATGAGGGAGAGGTACCCAAAGGGGCATTTAGAAAGTCAGTGTTAGGGTGATATTTAGCCTTTAGAGTCTGGGCAGTGAGGCATAAAGGATTAGTTAGGAGTTTCCAAGCCTGCTTAGCTAATAGGGACTGATTAAAAAGCTCTATATCTTTAAAGTTGAGTCCCCCTTGATCTGTTGGTTTGCAGAGACGATCCCATTTGCTCCAATGAATTTTTTTGGAGTTGTTGTTAGACCCCCACCAGAAGCGTGAAATGGCCCTAGTAATATCCAAACAAACCCTCCTTGGGAGCCTGAAGCAGCTCATGACATAGGTGGGAATAGCTTGGGCTATACTTTTAATTAGAACCTCCTTGCCACCAATTGAGAAAAAATTTGCTTTCCAACTTGAAACACATTTCCAGATCTTCTCAGCCACATAGCTTAGATCAGCCCCTTTTTTTGAGGAGAAACAAGAGGGAACACCAAGATAGCTCCCTAGATCCTTGACTAAACGAACACCAAGAATATTTTGAAGATAATTCTGAAAAGAAGAACAGATTTTATGAGAAATGTATAAAGCTGACTTATTAAAATTAATACATTGGCCTGACGCCCTTTCATAGCTATTAAGAATGTTTTTTAGAGTAATGCAATTGGCAATATTAGCATTAAAAAAGAAGAGGCTATCATCAGCAAATAAAAGATGAGAGATTGGGGGGGCAGACCTTGCAATACTGATACCTGAGAGAAGATTAGAGGCTTGAGCATGGAGGAGAGATTGGGAAAGACCCTCTGAACATAGAAGAAAAAGATAGGGCGAGAGGGGATCACCTTGCCTTAAACCCCGGGTGGGGGTAAAGTGACCCTTAGGATGACCATTAATAATAATAGAAAAGGAGACAGAAGTTAAACAATTCATGATTAATGCTATCCAATTCTTGCTGAAGCCAAGTTTACACATAATATTTTTTAAAAAAACCCATTCCACCCTATCAAAAGCTTTAGACATATCTACCTTGAGAGCCGCAGAGCCCTTTGAACAAGATTTATTTTTCTTTATGTGGTTAATGCATTCATGAGCAAGGATGATATTGTCGGAGATAGCTCTTGAAGAGATAAAGGCAGATTGGAAGGGAGAGATAATTGAATTAAGAATAGGTTTCAATCTATTAGCCAATGTTTTTGAAATGAGCTTATAAGAAACATTGCAAAGACTAATGGGTCTAAAGTCTGACACCATTGATGGATTTTTAATTTTAGGAATTAGAGCAATGTTGGTATGATTTATGGGTTCAATAGGAGCATTGTTATTAAGGATATCAAGGCACTGATCAGTGATGAAATTACCTATAATAGGCCAGTACTTTTGATAAAAAATAGCAGGGAACCCATCTGGGCCAGGAGCTTTTGTAGGGAACATCTGATTTAGGGCTGTAACAATTTCTTCTTTAGAGAAAGGAGCATCTAATCCCTCATTCATATCTTTCGAAACAATAGGTTGGATTTTGTCTAGGATTGCATCCATATCCATTGAACAAGGCCTAGAAGAAGTAAACAAATTAGTAAAATGATTAATAAAAGCAGATTCCATACCTTCGGGGTCTTCATGCCAAATTTTCGATGAATCATAGATTCCTTCAATCAAATTCTTTTTTTTCCGAATAGAAGCTTTCTTATGGAACCATTTAGTGTTACGGTCTCCCCATTTGAGCCATTCCTCCCTTGATCGTTGCTTCCAATAGACTTCTTCTTCACAAAGAAGGTGGTTAAGGTCGTTTTCAATAGCTAGGATCTTGTTAAAATCAGGATGGGGGTAGGCATCATAAGCTGATTGCAAAGCTCTTTTACAAGAAGCAATCTTGGATTTTAAGGATTTAGTCAGAGAGTAGCCCCAAGATTTTAGGTCCATAGAAACATTATGAAGGAAAGAACAAAGATCTTTTTTGTATAACGATTGATGGTGGAGCTGGGTAGCTTTAGAGATGATTGAACGACATTCATCATGGAGAGTCCATTGTTCTTCAAATTTAAAGGAACGATGAAACCTAAGGTTGACGCCGAGGGGAGGCTTATCAGAAGATGAGAGTTCAATGGGCCTATGGTCAGATTCAGACCAACCCAAATGGTTATTAGTTAAAGAATAGAAAAGATCCTCAAAAGCCGGGTTAGCTAAAAAGCGATCAAGTCTAATGAAAGTAGGGGAACGAGATCTCCATCGGTTGGTCCAAGTGAACTTAATCCCTTTAAAACCCAAGTCTTTAACATTACAATCATCTAAGACACTTCTAAAGGAGGCAAGAAGATTGGGGTCACGATGGGCACCACCTTTCTTCTCTGTGTTTGAAAGAATCTCATTGAAGTCACCCCCAATTAGCCATGCCGAGTCATCATCATTATGTAGTCTCCTTAAAAGATCCCAAGAGGTAACACGTCTGTGAGCTTTTGGCTGGCCATAGAACCCTGTGAAGCGCCAAAGCTTGGTTTTCCACAAGATGGATGAATCAATGTGAGATTTAGAGGATGAGCGAATAGAAACAGCAACATCACTCGTCCAAAGGAGACATAGACCACCACCTGAACCTTCATTAGAAACAGTAAAAAGATCATTAAAACCACAAGCAATCTTAAGTTTATTCATAGTAGGGGAATCACATCTAGTTTCCGAGAGGAAAACAATGTGAGGTTTGTTCAAACTAAGAGTATCTTTGACAGCTCTGAATGTCCTAGGATTACTCATTCCTTGGACATTCCAGCAAAAGACTTTCATTGGAGAGGGCGAGGTTGTTCATCAACCTCTGCCAAAGTAAAATCAATGATGGATGAGGAGCCAGATAGGGGGGGTCCTGACAATCTTTTGGCTTTTTTTGTAATAGTAACAATAGGATCCTGAAGGCTTTTCCTTTTGTTCTCAAGATAGGGTATGTTAATATCAAGAATAGGATCTACTAATAATGCCTTCTTTTTCCCTTTTCTTTTGTTACTGGAAGGGGAGGGTTGGCTTGAGAAGAGAAAAGGGGGGGGAGGGGGGTTGGTTAGTGGATCTGAGATAGAGGGGGGAAGGGGGGAAGGAGTATTATGGATCTTTTCATGACTTGAAGAAGCAGCAAGGTTAGAACAATCTGTTAAAGGGGAGGGAGTTTGAGCCAAAGGTGAGACTGGGGCAGGGGGAATATCAAGAGGAGGAGAGTTTGGTGGAGAAGAGACGGGGGTGTTCTTGTTTTGTGCAGTGATAGGGCGAAAGGTGCCAATCTGTTTTGCAGATGCTCTTGATAAAGGGGGTTGGTAGCGAAGGTTAGGACCAAAAGGGTAGGTTTTGGGACTTTTTAGGATTGAATCAGCAAAAATAGCATCACAATTATTAACCAGATGTCCAATTAAACCACAGAAGTAACAAAAGTCTGGGAGACGTTCATAGCGAATTAGTATCCAAGAGTTGGCCTGAGAATCATCTAGTGTGAGTTTGATACCCCTTCTTAGGGGCTTACTGATATTAATAACAACACGAACTCTTAGGCTAACACCCCAGCAGCGACCCATATCATCATCCTCAACAGTAATGAAGGATCCAATTGCATTTCCCAATTCCATGGCCATCATTCTTGTTCTGCATATAATAGGTAGATCAAAAAAGTGAACCCACATGGGAACATTAGTAAAAGACATATCAGAAGGTTTAACCAATGGGTTGGGTTCAACTAAAACAAGTAAGCTTTTGTCAAAGATCCAAGGACCTGAGAGAAGGCTGCGATTGAGATCAGAAATGTTAGAAAAGATAAAAACAAAGAGATTTTTTGAAAGATTATGAACAATAAGATGTGATTGATTCCAAATTTTCCTAAAAGATTGTTGGATTGTATCACTAGTAATAAATCTTTGGCAAAGTAGCTTGCCAATTAAGTGTAGATGGAGATTAATAAGGGAGGGGTTACTGGAAAAAGGTTTGATGGATATAATTGTTTGTTCTTCTTCTTTTGATAAAGACATCTTATTCCATGCTAATATCAGATCTTCTTCTTCCATACAGGGCAAGGCAAGGAGATAGGATCTTGAATGGCAAGAGTTGGTCAAAGAGAGGAAAAAGCTTTTGCAAGGTAGGAATTTTAATGGGGAAAGAACCAAAGACACCCAGCAGCTGTGTTCTTGGGATTCTTTAAAGATTTGGTAAAATCAGATTGTAAAATCCTTCATGAATAGGACCAAGAAGGAGTTTTGTAGGGTAGGAGAATTAAAAGAAAGAAGCAGTAGAGACAAAGACTAACAGAGGGGCTTGAAAGAAGACAGCACCGAGGCGAAGAAACCACACTCAAGGGTGGAGAAACACTCAGAGGACTCGAGGGAAAGCTCTCACTTCTTGGAGATTCTTGGAGGATTTGGGCAATTCCGATCTTAGGGGGTTGTGATTTCCTTTCATAAAAAAAATAGGGACAATTGTATATGAATCCATAACTAAAATTTTCTATATATTCTAATAATAAAAAATAATAAAAAATATGAACCTAATTCATAAATAGGGACAATTGTATATGAATCCATAACTAAAATTTTCTATATATTCTAATAATAAAAAATAAAAATAAAATATGAACCTAATTCGTAAATAGGGACAATTGTATATGAATCCAGAACTAAATTTTTCTATATATTCTAATAATAAAAAATAAAAATAAAATATGAACCTAATTCATCAAATGTTTCAAATATTCAATTTCACGTATGGTTGAACTAAAAAACAGTTTTCATAGTTTTAAATTTTGAAAGAAATAACATATATTTATAAGGCTACTCTCAAATTTTATAAATTTATTTTGTTTTGTTATTTTTATAAATTTTCAAACACTTTTTTTTTTATTAATCCACAAATTTGGTTAAAAATAATAACGATGAAACGTTCTTAAGGTTAGTTGAGTACCCGATTCTCCAATAGATTGACCCGCAATAATGCCTACGACTTCTTCCAATTCGACCAGGTCTCCGTGAGTAGGACTTCGTCCATAACATAATCGGTAGATCCAAGATGTACTCCTACAAGTAAAGGGAGTCTTAATAGATATTGGTTGTGTTTGAAAGGTTATGAATTGATTGATAAGTCCAATACCAATATCTTGATTTCTAATGCCAATGCATCGCAGGATCTGGAACTTTAAGTCAAATCCATTTTTGGATCACTTTTTTCGGAGTTAATCCAACCCTCTTTCCCATGCATTTCTTAGGGCTTTCGGATATGCCACGTCGCATTCCTGATTATCCAGATGCTTAGATGGAATGCCTTTAGCAGTTTTGGCTCTTATATATCCGTAGTTGGGATTCGTCGTTTCTTCGTGGTCGTAACAATAACTTCAAGAAGTGGAAATAACAAAAGATGTGCTCCAAGTCCTTGGGTTGTTGACCAAAATTCAACCACACTGGAATGGATGGTACAAAGTCCTCCAGTTTTTCATACTTACATTTTATTCTTTTACTTTAGTCTATACATTATACATTATGTTAGTTGAACTCTAATTTCTTTTAGTTTTTTTTTTTTTTTTTTTTGACAACAGGTTGAGGTGGGGATTGAATCTAAGACTTCATGGTCAATAGGCGATACATCCTATCGTTGAAGTATGCTCTTGTTAGCATTAAAGTATTTGTGATTATTGACGATAAAGGGTAATAGAAGTGAGTAAAAAAAAAAAAAAAAAAAAAAATTATTAAGTTTTCCTTTTAGTTTTTTTGTCTGTTTTAAATTTGTACTTCCTTTTCCATGTCATGTTTTTGTATTCTAACTCATTTGAAACTTTATAAATCTCTCTCTCTAAAGAAATTTTTCAAAATAAGCAAAAATAATAGTGAAACAAGTTATTATTGAACAACTAATTAAGTTACTATGGATACTATATCTACTAAATTGAAAATAGCGAGTGGTTTGTGATAATTTGTAAAATAAATATGCTTGTACATAATAGTATACCCGCCCCGCATACTTTTTTTTTTATACATATATATAATTCATCAAAAAATTAACTACACACTATTTTTTGGTCTAAAAAATTATACATCTTATCAATCAAGTTTCAAAAAATACACATACAAATAAATATTTATTAAATTAAATATATATAATATTAATCAACTTAACAAATAATAAAATTTAAAAGAAATAGATAAAAATAAATTAAAAACAAATTATTCACTTGAAAAAATTACTTGTAGGGAATATTGGGAATTTCCTGCGTACCCGTCCTGTTCCCACCATGTCCATGTACATCGACAAGTAAAAAAGGGGAGAATTTCTAGTACATTCGGTGGTATGGAATTTTTCCATACCACTGTCTTTAAATGGATGACACGTGCTGAAATAGTAGTTTGACTGAGACCCACTTTATTAAATATATTATTTTTTTAAAATTATTTCGTCACGTGTCATCTATTCAAAGACAGTGATATGAAAAAACTTCATACCACCGATGTACTAGAAATTCTCGTGTAGAAAAGTTTCAAAAGACATTCTTATTACTAATATTAAAAAATGACGTTTTTTAGAGTTTGAAATAAAGTTTTGATTTGTTTTATCAATTATTTTTTTGATTTGCTTTATTATTTAAAATTGATTTAATAATTTTTTTTATTGATCAAACGTTAATCTGTGTTTGTTTTATAAAATTAGAAGATCATAATTTTAATTTAAAATGATATCACTTTAAAATATTTATAAATTTAACATTTTCTAAATTCACTAATCAAATTCATTAATTATTTTTTATTAATATTTTCAAATATACCATTGATATCCCTAAGAGATAATTATAATAATAATTAATTTATTTTTACATATTTATAACTATTTTTTGAATGACTATTTCTATAATATTTGACCCTCATTTATGCTAGATTCGTAGTCTTACAAAATGGGTTAGTGGCCCATTAAAAAAAAGTTAGTATCAATTTGTGTTATACAATGCACTAGTGGGATTTTCTTTTATGATTATATAAAGACCACCAAATGTAGGAAAAAAAAAAAAAAAAATCTCAATCGTCATTTCCATGCCTTTTTGCAAATAGGAAGCAAGGTATTTAGCATATTATAAATAAGTTTTAAGTTCTATAATGTATTATAAAACATAAAACATAAAACTATAAATTATTATTATTATTATTATTATTTAAGTTTAACTATTGAAGAGGAGAGATTTGATTTATCGACCTAGCTATAAGGTAACAATTAGTATTTTATCCGTTAAGTTAGACACGAATTGATACCATATATTATTCTTTTAAATTTAGTCTAAACTAATTAATGTTTGAAAAAAAAAATCTTCTTTTTCTACTCATTATCCTAATATGTAATTAAGATACATGATTTATCAAATATCAAAACTATTAAGATTTGTTGTATAAATAATAATTCAGTCTAAATTAATGAAAAATATAGCAAAATATAATAAAATCAGTGTGTGACAATTAAATTCTAAAATTGTCATATTTAAAAATCTTAGTTGTATCTATAATTTTAAATTCAATGCAAGTTTTCATATTTATTTATATTTATCATAAAATAAGATTTTGATTCAAACTTTTCCATCCTTTATAAGGAAAGGGGTTGCACCAATGGCCATATTGCATAGTTTTTGTTTGGAAAAGATCCACCTTTCATTTGTTATTTGTCTTATAGAAGTTACTTTTTAATTTAATTTTATTTATTTACAAGTTAGAATAATAATACCTTTCATTTGTTATTTGTCTTATAAAAGTTACTTTTTAATTTAATTTTATTTATTTACAAGGTAGAATAATAAACGAGAATTCAAATTATAATTAAGAGGGTGTTTGGATACTAACTTGAAGTTGAGTAAACTAGTTTATTATAACTCAGTTCACGTTTGACCCACCGACTATTATAATATACAGTCGATAAAGTATATAACTATATTGACTTCAATAATATTTACTATTCACAATTATTATAATCACTAATTATAATAACCGACTCAACGCTCCAAGCAACCTCTAAAAGGATATACAATCGTACTTTATGTCGGATTTATCATGTTCATTGATTTTAGTTGAAAGAGGTACGTATTTCTTCATTTTTTTTCTAAAAGAAATTAGATTACAAATTAAGGGATTAGAATTAAAATTTACAACCCATACGAGGATAAACACAACTACTTAACAATGATGACGTGTCCAAGTGAGCATAACTCAACCGTAATTGACATGTGTACACTAAAAAATATGATAAAATTGAAGTTTTCTTTTTATTTATTATTCTCTCACAAGTCCAATTCGTGGTTGAAAATGAAGACTAAAACAAATGACATAATTAGAGTTAGATTGAGAACAACAAATAATTATGTTGGAATTGATAAATGATTAATATCAAATGGATAGGCATAATTTCTTTATGTGGCATTAAAAATTGCATAATTTGGAGTTAAGGGCGTTGTCTTTTGGGAGGGTATGGGCCCTTCAAAATTTCAAATCACAATGCTTCAAAAGCTTAGAAAGAAAAATAAGCCAAAAGTATTTTGTCCGACTCGATAATGATGTGGACTGAACTTACACCGCAAGTACAGAACCTCCCAAAAGGAAAAAAATAAATATATTTTCAAACAAACACTCTCCTTCCACTAGTTAAGACATATAATATAATTGTTAAATCTTTTTTTCTTTTTGAAACAAAGACTTATAATTAATAAGTCTCAGGTCTACACCAAAAATAACATTCTTCCTCACAACAAAGACGAGGAAGTATGAGAGATAAAACAAAAACTGTTGGAAACAAAATAAGCTCATATGTAGTATTTTATTATTGTAAAGAGTGCTAATAAAGTCCCACATTGGTTATGAAAGTGAATGATCCATGGTAAATAAAGGAGAACAACTATTTCTCTAATGATATGAGACATTTTTGGTGAAACAAAAAATAAACACACGAGGACTATGCCAATAAAAAGACGAATTATGAGCCCGAATGAATATATGGGTCGTACTATGCCTTTTGAGTTAAACTAAAAAGATCCAACGAATATCTTCGATCCAAGCTCCAACATGATGGGAAGGAAATGAACATCCTCGATCCAAGCTCACACATATTAAAAAGAAATTGTCTCTCATTCTCATTGTTGACCATAACAATTGTTATGTAGTAAAGTTCATGAACTCGGTCATAATAGTTTTAAAACTAAACTATTATGATTTAAACATCTCCAAAATGGTATGAAGTTTTTTTCTTTTTGAGTGAAACAAAAAATAAAATTATGATTGTTTATGGCTAAAATAGACAATATCATACTATTATAAAGATGTCTAACCAAAGTTCATAGACTAAACCGTTACTTCGAATACCGATGACAAATAAAATATGTTTTATAGGTTAATAAAAATGTGTGTGAAATGGGTTCGAGCTAACATGGAGGTGGGGCCTAAGACAAGGGAATTTTGTGTATTCTTCGGACAAGTTATCTCAAACTTTCGGTGTATCCTTAGACTGTTTGTTCTTTCCAAATGCCTATAAATAAATCCCATTTCTTTCCTTCAATTTTTACACTCTCTAAACCGAAACCCATCTCTCTCTCCATTTCAAATTTCAAAACTTTCCTGTTTTTTTCTCACACATCCCATCAAATTTCTCAGCTCATTCTTCAAAATCTCGATTTCGAATCAAAAGGGTAGGTGGGGAATTAGATTAACTCCAAACCCAGAAATTAAAAACAGCATTTTTACAGACAATGATTCTTGAACTCAACAGGTTCATCATCATCAGCAGCCTGTGGAAATTTCACTCTGTTTTCGACAAAAAAATCATCGTTGATAAAAGCTTTTATTTCTGGATCTTCCAGATTTTCAATAGATACAGCTTCAATACTTAGCCAAAAAGAACAAAAATCCCATATAAAAAAAACACTTCGTTTTTTCTTGTGAAGTTTGTTGTTTTTTTTTTGTTTTTCTTTTAGTGGCAAAAGAATGGGAAGTGCTTCTCTTCCACCAGGCTTCAGATTTCACCCAACTGATGAAGAATTGGTGGATTATTATCTCAAAAGGAAAGTTGAAGGACTTCCAATTGAGCTTGAAGTCATTCCTGTCATTGATTTGTACAAATTTGATCCTTGGGAGCTCCCAGGTATCATTATTTTTTTACCCTTTTTTCCCTCTGTTTTTATTTTTGGTTCTTAATCAAACTTCAAATCGTTTCTAATTCTGTTCTGTTTTGTACATTATTGTTACTGTTTATGGCTTTGGATTCCTCACAAAGTGATGTTTAGAATGAAATGAACTGAAAGTGATGTTTTTTTTAACTTACTTTTAAGTGTGTTGAAAAAAAGTACTTTTAAGTGAAGCACTTATTATATAAACACTTTAAAAGATATGTCAAGCACATGGTGTTTTTCTGTTCATGATTTCGTTGTAAGATTGAGCTACTGTGATTACAGAGAAATCTTTCCTTCCCACACGAGATATGGAGTGGTTTTTCTTCTGTCCACGGGATCGAAAATACCCGAATGGATCGAGAACTAATCGAGCTACCAAAGCTGGTTACTGGAAAGCCACTGGAAAAGATAGGAAGATCAACTGCAAATCTTCTGTGATGGGATACCGAAAGACCCTCGTTTTTTATCGCGGTCGAGCACCGTTGGGTGATCGAATGGATTGGGTTATGCATGAGTATCGACTCTGCGATGATTTCTCTCAAGGAACTCCTAACTTTAAGGTATAAATATGAGCTAAACTAAACATAGCTCGACAGATTAAGACTTATGCCCTCGACCAAAAGTTCGAATCTCCATAAAAGAAAGTATATATTTGAAGCAATGACATGATGCATATGTGCTTATAATGCAGTTTCATAGCCTCTTTTTGTTGGATTGTTTTGGTTTTACAATTAGAACTGACTTTGTGTTTGGTATTTGCGTTTAATCATGTTTGTTTCTTAGGGTGCTTTTGCTTTGTGTCGTATTGTGAAAAGGAATGAACAAGCACATAAGAAGGACAACAATCGAGAATCGAAGGGTAATGCCGTTGGGAGCAGTCGAGCTAGTGAAGATTCGACATCGTCAAGACAGGCCACAAATGAATTATTGTCGACTATTTTGGAGGACAATTCGTCTCTGACCAATTTTAATGAGAGTAGTTTGTCGAGCCCGATGACAACTTCATATGACACGAATCCGATGTCTTGGTATAGCACGACCATTATGGAGACGGATCCTGAAAAAATATGGATCTCACCTGATCTGATTCTTGACTCATCCAAGGTGTGAAATTTGTTTCAACAAAAAAATGGTTATGGTTAATGTTAAATGTATTTGACTCTCTTTTTTTTAGTTCAACAATTGCGGGGTGTGAGTTTCGAACCATCGACCTTTGAGATGATAATTGATGTCTTTTCTACTGACCCATGTTCGGACTGACGTTTTCGAGTTTCTCAAACATTTATTTCTTGCCTTATTGCAGGATTATCCGGAAATGCAGGGAGCTATGTCTATATGCTTTCCTCAGTACGAGTATTCGGGTACGATGACACCTTGGCAGGCGTACAAGCACACGGAAATATCTCCAAGTTCATCGTACTCGAATTATACATGCGACATTGAGCTTGAAGACAATCTCAATCACAATGGTGGTTGCACATCACCATATGCAACACATCTAAACTATATGCAACATAGCAG
Source organism: Herpetospermum pedunculosum (assembly GCA_028017165.1). Lineage (NCBI taxonomy): Eukaryota > Viridiplantae > Streptophyta > Magnoliopsida > Cucurbitales > Cucurbitaceae > Herpetospermum > Herpetospermum pedunculosum. Next base: position 68,618,860 of record CM051527.1, on the reverse strand, counting down.
AAATGAACAAGGTTTTGACCTCAACAATTCACAGAGGTATCCAAATTGCTTCTGAAGAGAAACAACAACAACAACCAAGATCCATCGAAAATCGAAAATCTGCCTTCACCTTCAAACATTGTGTGAGATTGAAATCGCGAAGAGGTCCCGAAGCCAACGCCTTTTAATGTCGGTCTTCGATGCGGGAATAAAAGGGGAGTACTAGTCCAGAATCTTGAGCAGAAAATTGGTTTGAGTGTAATAATATAATTAGTAACCAGGGTATTTGTTTGTAGTCCCTGGTGATATCTATTTTATTGATTGATCCAGAGAGGGGTTTCACAGGAGTTATATCTTTGCTTTTCTTTCTAGAGCTTTTTATGTGTGTGGCATATTGGAAATCTTCACTCTTGATTTCCTCACCTTCTTATAATGCAAGTTACCTTATTATTCTTTTGAGAATATTTTATGCAACAAAAAAAAGGAGTCTAAATACACTAACCCTATACTCCAATTCAAGAGAATATCGAACGAAGCTCATAATTACAGAAAGATTGAGTAATAAACGCTCATAAGGATACATTAAACCTAGCTACCTTCCAAACCTTCTCCTCGATCTCTCTACCTCCCTAAAATTTATGTTGTTCCTTCCTCGATCTCTCTACCTCCCTAAAATTTATGTTGTTCCTCTGGAGACAAATTCCCCACAACATGACTACGAAACAAGCCTGCCACAAAACTTTGTCCTTACCTCGAAATAAGTGATTTAGGAGTCCCTCCTTGATCATAGCACCACACTTCCTTCCACGTGCCAACATAACTTGAACCAACTCAAGCATTTAGTGTGTTAATTCTTCCATGCAAGACTTGCCACAAAAAAAATTGACCTTCTTAAAATTTCTACTTTTTGAGAATGCCTAAGAATGCATACGCATTCCAAGGGGAGCATGGTTACTAGAAATATGGAAGATAGAGCTACATGAGAATCTTCCTATAGGATTGGAAGTCCAAAATCTAAAGTTTCTAATCCCCGAGAGGTTATGAAGGACGGAAAGCAAGACCATCACTTCTATAATTTTTCTATCAGACGGAGGCCAACGAATGCCTAACTGGCGACGAAAACAACTCATTTCATGAGAGAACATATCTCTATAATAAATTAAAAGTAAACATCGTCCAATATCGTCATCAAAAGGAGCTAAAAAAAAATACCCTTTGATGAGACAACACATCTTTAATAAATTAACAACAAAACATTGGATGTTGTCATCAAAAGGAACAAAAAAGAAACTGTGTTTAGAAAAAGAATGAGGAAGAAACATAAAGTTCTTCCAATGAAAAACAACCTTGAATTGTTTGAAGGTACAATTGAGTCAGCAAAATATTCTAGAGAGGAATTTAGGTTTAAAGGGTAAGAAGAAAAAGGGTTTTTTTGTAGGTTTGGATAAGCCATTCCATTATAAAAAGAAGAGTTACAATAATATTTGGTACTATTTTAACATGCCCTAAAATATGAACACTCCAATCTGAAAACAACTTTTTGAGTTCCTTTTTCTTTTTTCCAAAATAAAGAATGCAATAAAAGAACAAACATTCTCACATCACTTGTGATAAAGTTGATGATAAGAGATAGAAATCACCCAATAAAAAAGTGGTGTGGAAATGTATGGAATAAGTGAATAATAATTAAATAAAGTTTACCATTTTGATTGTTATTTTATGTTATGATATTAATGATATGATTACTTAAAGGTAAAGTAACAAGAGAATTGAGAATATTAAAAATATAGAGATGAAAAGTATGTTTTAATTTAAGAAAAAGAAAGGCAACAAAACATTGGAGAAAGAAACTTGGTTTCAAAATTCATTAGATTGAAAAGAAGAAGAAAAAAAAAACATGAATAAAAGATAGTTTATAGTTGTACTCTTTTAATGAATAATGCTTTGATTTGAAATCTTAAAGGGAAGTATAGATTTTAAATATTTTTCAAACAAAAAAAAGTAAAGATTTTCAATAGGTATAAAGTGGAGGGTTATATTTTTTTTTTTTGGGTTAAATTATAAAAAACATATTCTCGAAAAATATTATTTTTATCACGATAAAAAAATTTGGAGAAAACAATTTTTTTTTTTTGAAGAGTAAGTAAACTATGAAGGACATACATAATTTAGGATTCTATCTGACAATCAGGCATGAATAGAAAAGACGAAGACAAACAAATGTAGGGATTATTAACATTCATCTCCCGATGTTTTTTTTTTTTTCAAAGGTATTTAATTAATGTGAGGATTGAATTCATGACCTCTTAATCAAAGTCACAAGCTAAGCTTATGGCAATTGAGCTACGCTTTTATTTATTTATTTTCTTTGATAAAACAAATATAAAATTTATGTGTAAAAATGTAACTTAAAAATGGGTACTTAATTGAAATCTACCCTCAAGGTATTTTTTACAATTTAACAAAAAAAAAAAGAAAAAATGAAAAGAGTGAGTGGGAATTGATCAGATTCTTGAGACAGCCCAAAGGCCCAAATACAAAACAGAGACCGAAACTCGATAATCAGCATCAAATCGAACCAGTGAGTCTTCCATTACTCGAAGCACAATCAAGCTTCTCCCATGGCGGCTACCTTCACATTCCCTCCCCATGTCGGAAGGCTCCCAAAACCATCTCCTTCAATTCCCACTTCTTCTTCAAAACGCAAACTCAAATCCAGAATCTCCCTTCAAACTTCCCCACCTTCCCTTTCCGACCCCTTCGTTCTTCAACTCGCCGAGTCTCTCGAAGATTCTCTCCCATCTTCTTCTTCTTCTTCATCGCCTTTCCCTCTCCAAAAACTCCGAGAATCTTCCGCCGAGACTCTTCTCTCGACCCCATGGCCGTCTCGCCGAGACGAGCCCTTTCGATTCACCGACGTTTCTTTCATAAAGCAGTCCCAAATCCACCCAATTTCAAATCCGCCGCAGTTTTCTGAGTTATCGAGCATCCCTGTAGAAACCCATTTCGCTAATGCTGTGATTGTTAATGGTCATTTCGTCGATTCGATTTCCAATTTGACGGAATTGCCAAATGGGGTTTATGTGGGGAGTTTGAATGACCTCTCTTCTGAGAGTGTTGTCAAGAGGGTATCTGAATTTGTTGATGGGAAGTTCGTGGGGGACTTGTTTTGGTCCATTAATGGCGTTGGAGCTCCGGATTTGACTGTGGTTTATGTTCCTGCTGGGTGTAAGGTGGAGAATCCAATTCATTTTAGGTATTTTTCGATTAATGGGGGCGAGGAAGGGACTAAGGAATTGGCTGTTTCGAATCCCAGAGTGTTGGTTTTGGTGGAAAATGGAGGGGAGATTGAAATTGTTGAGGAGTTTTCGAGTGGGGATGGGGGTAGGTTCTATTGGGCAAATCCTGTTTTGGAAGTGGTGGTTGGAAGTGGAGGAAAGGTTAAACATTCTTATATTCAAAATCAGTCTTTAGATGCTGCACATATCAAATGGACTTCTGTTCAGCAGGTACTCTCTTTTTCCATTACTTTACTTTGTTGGTAATTTTGATAAGGGGATAGTTGAAGACAGTGTTTTAAGTTATCAAGTATTGATCCCAGTTTGATAACCATTTGATTTTTGGATTTTGAAGATTAAGCTTGTAAACACTACTTCCCACCATGAGCTCTTTGTTTTGCTATCTGTCAAGTTTTGAAAACTAAAAGAAGTAGTTTTTGTTTTTGGAATTTGACTAAGAATTCAAATGTTTCTTAAAGATAGATGAAACCATAGTAAAGAAATTGAGAGGAAGCAAACATAAATGTGAAAAACAGACAACTGAAAACGAATTTGTTATCAAACGAGACCTAAATTTTCTAAGGTGGACTTGAACCAAGATGGATCTCTGAATATCTCATGCTCTTATGCTAGATTAGATACTCTTAGATTACTTCATTGGTAGTTGAACTTGAAATCTGGAGAGAAGTCCGGAGAATGAGATGTGTATTTTCCATTTTTTTACAACCTGTTTTGAAAATCTTCCCAATGTTGGATTCTCTTTGATTGTCAGTTAGTCTTTTGGAAGCATCTTTTAGGAGCAACGCATGCTTATATCAAGCGCAAACCAGTAGTTATAGTACTGTTTTGTTGAAGATATAGGTCTTTCAATTGTATTAGTTGCTGTTTTTTCCTCTCCTTCCGTTAAAAATTCCAGGACTTCTTTCAAAGCTAGCAGCTTGTGGATCTAGCTAGTAAGGAACATAGATGTAGTTGACAACGGCTTTGAGTCTTAGGCCTCTCCCCTTCTTTCAAGCTTAGGCTGCTGTTGGGCATCACTTAGTTTATATGGGCATTTCCCCCCATAAACCCAACTACCCAAGTTTTTTCTCCTTAACACATGCAAAACTATATGCACCAGCACCACAAGGCTGAAAGCCATCATAGTAAGCTCAAGTTGTTGACACCTCTTCTCTGTCATGAGTGGTTTCTCGTGTGTAAAAACAGGTAGATTGTCTCGTATCTTTCCTCAAAGTGGCGGATCAAGGTTTGGTCATGTCACGAGAATGGATTCAGTTGGTTTTCGTGACAGCTATCACTTCTAAGTCAAATTTTGTTGATTTTCTTGTCAATTCATTATAATCTTGAAACCCTGTATGGAGAACCTCTAGAGGAATTCTAATGATTCGTGGATATAGGTAGTTATAAACTTATAACAAAGGTTTTTTTTTTTTTTTTTTTTTTTTGATAGAAAACTTAGACAATTTCATTGATAAAATGAAAAGATACAAAAGAAGTCCTATTAATAATTACAAAAAACTCCTCCATTGGTTATAGAGGTTATTTATATCACAACAGAGGTTTTTGTTTCTTGCTGTTATGCTTGACATCTTGGTATGAGATGATCAAGAGAGAGAGATTTGCAGATGCTCTTTAACCATTTTGATGCTACATGGTCTCATCGTTATTTGCTGTCTCATGTTTTGTGTCTTCTACTCAACTTTGTTGCTTAATTTACCTTTCGGTATTAGGAGTTTCTCTCATTCTTTTCATTTATCAATGAAATTATTTATCTTAAAAAATAAAAGATAAAAAATAAATAATTATCTGAAATCATTACAGGAGTCGACCAGTGCCTACGAGCTTGTTGAGATTAGCACCGGCGGAAAATTAAGTAGACACAATGTCCATATCCAGCAATTGGGACCAGAGACTACAACAGAATTATCAACTCTGCACTTATCAGTTGGCAATCAAACACAAGATCTACACAGTAGCCTAGTGCTTGATCATCCACGAGGATATTCTCGACAACTTCATAAATGTATTGTCGCCAATTCCCAAGGACAAGCTGTATTTGATGGCAATGTAAAAGTCAACAGGTACTTTTTTCTTTCTTTCTCTCCTTAGATGAAAATAAGCAATCTTGTCTATTACTTTTCTGAAGGGCATCGTAGACTTGTTAATCATGGATCAGAATCGGATTACCTCAACACAAGTACATCATCTGTCATATAATTACACTCCTTGCAGTTCTTCGTCGCTTCATGATCGAAAATCTGTCAATTACTTATCAATCAAATATGTATGCAGAAAACAGACAGATATGCCAAGAAGAGAGTTCTACTAGGAAAGTTGATAGAGAAACTGGTTTAACTTTCACATAATTTTAAATTTTCTTTATGGTTTAAGATGAGATTTTGAATAATATCTTAAAATTTCTCTTGGATGCATACTTTGTGTTCATAATCAACTATGTCAAAACTTTAGTATTTCGGGAAATGATCGTCTTTTGTCGTTCGTTTCTCGTGTTCCATTTGGTTCTTTACATCACTCCCATTCTCATCTTGCTAACTATAAGATCATGCTGTTGTCCCTTCGTTGATAAATATTTTGCTGCTTAATCCAAGAACTTGAATTTTCCAGATACGCACAGCAAACGGATGCAGGACAACTAACAAGGAGTCTTCTTCTGGAACCTCGAGCGACCGTGAACTTGAAACCAAATCTTCAAATCATTGCTGACGATGTCAAGTGTTCGCATGGGGCTGCTATAAGCGACCTGGAGGAAACCCAACTCTTCTATTTCCAGGCTCGTGGCATCGACTTGGAGACGGCAAGGAAGGCTCTAGTATTTTCTTTCGGAGCCGAGGTGATCGAACGGCTGCCTTCCGCTTCGGTCCGCAAGAGAGTCGAGAATCACATAAAAGAATTGTTGAACCCCACACTTGAAAGTTCCCAACACTGACCATGGGGAATAAATGCAGCATTTTTAGAAGCATTATGATGGGACTTTCTCTTCCATTTTGATTCCTCTGGTAAGAGAGGGAAGTTCTGTAGCTGTGATTTTGAGTGATATATTGACCAAATTATTGTTGTAATGTATATTTATTGTAACTTAAAACATGTTTTTTGGTTGTAAAAAAACACAAAACTGTTCAAAGATCAGCTCCCAAATAAATCCTTAGTTTTTGAAAATCATTATCATCCTGTGTTTTCTTATAATTGTGATGGAGTAGTTTGTAGTCATTTTTACTTAGAACAAATTAATTAGGACTAAAGATTATTTTCGATATTTCAACCCTTTTAAAATATAATACTTGGTGTAAAAAATTCAATTAAATATAGATTTTGAATATAGAAAGGATGATATAACATTTGAAGTGATTTGGAATAGTACTAATTAAATATATTTATAGGGTTAGTTGGGCTCTTGAATTAGGTAATAGGGTAAAGATGCATATTTAACATTAAAAAAGGAGGTGTTAATACATTTAAAATAATTATTATTTCAATATCAAGCCGCTATCTCGTTATTCAATTTTTAGTGGTGACATTGACCAGAGAGATTTAATTAAAAATATTTCTCTAAAAAAAGTAAAAACACATAATATTGAATAACCCAATAAATAAAATCATATCTCACAATAATAAAAAAAAAGAAAGGTATCCACAATCCCACATCGGAAGATTTATAAATCAAAACATTCTATATAAAAAGACGTCAACAAATCAGATTTTGTGTTCGATTAAAGGAGAGATGGTTGGCATCTCCCCTGACAGGGTCGGGAACAGCTTTCGGGCTTCCCTGTTAACACATCCGGTTAAGGCTACCCACCTCTTGCAGGTGGATCTATAACCCAATTTTTTTTTCTAATTTTCTTTAAATCGAAAATCAAATTTATAATCCAACTTTTTTTTTTCTTTTATTATCTAATTGGATCTATAATCCAAATTTCTCTTAAATTACAAATTTGCTGTCCTTACCTTCGAGTACACTATACCAAAGCGAGCAAGTCTCAGTTGACATATATATGTGTTGACGACCAATAGGTATGTGGTTCAAATTTTCCTATCCCTATTCCCAATGTACTAAAAAAAAAAAACTATACATTTTTTGTTACAGAGACTGTTATGGACCAACTTATTAGCTCCTCGAGTAAACTATACCAAAGCGAGCATGAGCATGACTCAGTTGACATATATATGTGTTGACCAACTTATTAGCTCCTCGAGTAAACTATACCAAAGCGAGCATGACTCAGTTGACATATATATGTGTGGACGACCAATAAGTCTGTGATTTGAATCTCCCTACTCCTACTCCCAATGTATTAAAAAAAAAAAAAAACTACATTTTTTGTTAGGGAGATTGTTATGGACCAACTTATTAGCTTAATGCTCTCCTTCGCTTTTAAAGCCAAGAGTTTTATCAAATTATACATTTTAAAATTATATGGACTAAATTTTAATTTTAGGGACTAAATTTATAATTTTACTTTTTTATTTTATCCCCTAATTGCACTATTGTTTATCAAAAAGTTTTTCCAATTAATTAAAAATCTTGAAAGATTTGAGGAACTATCCAAATTTCAAATCTTTAATACACCCACACAAGCTACATACAGTCTTCACTTAACTTCTTCTTTTACATTCCACTTTATTCCATCTTTTTGCTTCTTTTTATAATATATGTATATGCCCAATTCTTTTTTCTTGCCTTTCTCAACCCTTCATAATATGATGTTAATCACATGCTTTTGTGTAAAGAGATTTTTCAACCATGTTTTTAGGGATTGTTACTCAATATTATGTATTATAATATAATATAGGTTAAAATAAATTTAGTCCATAAATTTAGAGTTTTGTATTTATTTGGTCTCCGAACTTTTAAAATTATAAGTTTAGTCCCTAACTTTCAAATTCTTTAAATTTCATGAATCTATTAATTATAAAATTGAAATTTTATGGTTCAATTAGATATAAAGTTCAATTTATATATAATAGATGAATAAAATTTTAGAATTTTAGAATTTCTCAAAAATCTATTAGATACAAAATTAAAAGTTTAGGGGACCTATTAGACACTTTTAAAAATTTAGAGACTAAATAGACTCAAATCTCAAAGTTTAAAGACTAAATTACAACTTATAGTATATCATCATCCTGCATTCATACTTTCAATCAAAAAAATAATGTTGTTTGTTTAATTATCTATTTTTTTTTCTTCTTCTTCATTATCATTGAAGGTGGGGGAGTCGAACCATAAACCTCTTGGTCGTCAACACATACATATGTTAGCTGAAGCCATGCTCGTTTTGACTATCTATTCCAAGTTTAATCTCTTTGTTTCATTTTATATTCTTAATTTTATTTTTTAAGAAAAGAAAATAACTTTTTTCCGTCCTGATTATATTATTTTAACACTTAATATTTACTTATCAAATATTTATGTCCTATTATTTTCTAGTTCAATTGGATTCGAACATTTATCCAATTGATCGACTAGGTTCATGTTAACATTTTATACATGTTGTAGTTAATACATTAATGCAAGAATCTTGTCTTTTCTGAGGTCGATCTCCTAATGTCAGCTACCAAGTTCTGAAGATAACCCGTGAGGAAAGGGATCTTGTATCGGTGTGGTGTTGTGTCCAACACGCTTCGATGCTTAAGTTAGTATTTAAGACGAAATGATGTCGAGCTTTAACGTAGGTAAAATTGTGTATTTTTAATGAGGAGTGATGACCCATATTTCCTTTCTGACATAGGCGTCAGAACTGTACGAGGCTTGACGCATCGTGTCTATCGGGTGCTTGGGTTCGATTTTGTGACCCACCCAACATTCTTTTCCATTTGGAGTTGTCGGTTGCTCACCTCTCGGCTAGGTCCTTAGCTTGACTTGCCCGACCTTAAGAGGCATATGAGCTCTCATGAGTTGGCTTCCAAATCACCCCATAACAATATTAAATATATACACTCAAAGCTATATATGTTACGAACTTATTATTTTGTTAAAAGTATAAACATTTTTGGTTGAAAAATTTGTAAACAGTTTTCCCCTTTTTCCTTCTTTCTTCATCTCTAATTTTCATTCTTCTAACTACTTCTTTTGTTCTCCCAATTTTTTTTAAAAATGGAGTTATCATTTTTTTTAATCTCATTTAATTTTCTTAGTACAATAGTTTGGGATGAACTTTAAGTCAGGAAGTTAAAATTTATAAATAAAAACACAAATTAACTCCAAAAAGTGGGGTTAACTAAGACATACATTATCACTAAGCCAAAAATTATATTCAAATTTTTTAATATTAGAATTTAAAATTTTAACCTCGAAGAAATAAATGCATATTACCCTTCAACTAGGCCCATATTGGACAATTTATTTTTTATTTTATTTACAAGAGTTCATATTTGTAAATCTCAGTTTTATTTTAGTAGTCAATAATATCTGTTCCTAACTTTGAGCATTTTATCTTCATATTTTGTTTGTTTGTTTTTTTTTTGAAAAGAAATTATCTTCATATTCTGTTATTTGTACTGTTGTGTTCATTGTTGATTAAAGAAAAAGAAGAAAACAACAAAATATGAGGTTGGAGTTGGTGAGTGTCAGAATGCTGTAATATCCTCCAACTGTCACTATCTCCATATAGTATACTATGACTCATATAATTTATGACATATCTCATACAAAACTTTGCTAACTCACTCTCACTACCAAACATTCAAATTTTTGTATTATGTAATTATTATTATAACTTCACATTCAATTTTTCAGGATAAATACAATGCTTAAAACATATACTTTCAATTAAAAACTTAAAAACTTTGAATGTTCCATTCTATCTACTATATATATATGGATGAACTAAATAAAAAGAAATAAAAATCTATACAAATATTATCATTAATCAATCTTTCTCGTCGTTATTAATGATATTATTTATACAATAGTATGATATTAGTTAACTGGGATCTATATTTGCATAATTTTAATTTTGGACTCAATATAAAAATATTATGCTGATGAAGAAGTTGTCAATGTAGTTAAAAATCTTGTTTTTTTTCAACCTAATGGATAATTATGGTCACATCTATGGCAATTATCCTCTAATCTCCGGTTTGATCACATTTTAAAAAATATTTTATACTATTTTTTTAATTAAAAAAGCGTTCTCATGTTTTTCTTATATAAACTTTGTAACATTTTTGTTTTTATTTTCTACATTATTTGAAGCATGATTACCAAATATTGTTGTTTTATTTTTCTACATTATTTGAAGCATGATTACCTCTCCTTCAACAAGATTAGGTCGAGAAAGTCATAAATGAACTAAATAGGAAATTAATTAGTTAGGTCTCGTTTGATAATCATTTGGTTTTGAAAATTAAATCTATAAACAATACATTCACCTACGAGTTTATACTATCATTTTCATCTTTATTAAGGAAACCATAGAACTTTCCAAATTCCAAATTCCAAAATCAAATTTTTTAAAGTTACTTTTTTTTTTTCTTCTAAAATTTAGCTTGCTTGAATTTTGAAAACACGTGTAAAAGATAGATAAGACAATAAATGAACTCATAGATTATGTATTGTTTATAAGTTTAACTTATTTTTCAAAAAAAAAATAAAATTAAATGGTTATCAAACGAAACTTTAATGAATCATTTTTTTTTTATTACAACACGTTGTAGAGATTCAAAGGTCTCTTTAATACAAGATATATATCTTACAAAATTAATTAGTGGTTGAAAATGATACACATACTTAAGAAACAATACGCTAGAGAAGTTTTGAAAGTCTAAATCTAAAGGCGTTTGCTTGAAGAAATGGAAAAATGATGAATGCACGTTAGAGAGAGTTGAAATTAATTAAAATTGGAGGAAGTGTGGTTAATTAAGAATCCAATTATGACTATTTCCTTAATTAAGCAGCACACACAAAACTCTTCTACTTCATGAATTAATGACTCCTAATCTTCTTTAGCAATTATAAATTCAATTTAAAACGACTTATATTGTAGTGTTTGTATCATGATTGGGATATTTGGTAGGTAAAGACTTTTTCCCTTTTGTTTATTCTTGTTTAATATTTTTTAGAATAATTTATCGGCCTTTCGATTTCACACTGCTAAATCATTTGTCAAACATATCATGATTCATTACGAGCTACTTACATGAATATCCTTTAAAATAAAAATTATTCTTAATCAAAGTAAACCTATACTAATCATATTTTGGACAAATATGTTTCAAACAATCTCTATTGATGAACTAAATCATACCTAATTTAAAGAATATATATGTTCAAACAACCTCTAATCTACTCACCAAGACAATGAAAGCAACTATAAATTTGATAATTTGGCCTAACCAATGATCAACAAGTATTCTAGAGGAAGTTTCAAACAATCATCACGTATATTATAGATACGTTGCATGCATTGTTGTAATTGTTATTCCAACGTTATAAATATCATTCTCCTTTACACAATACACGAGACGTAATTTTTTTTGACATTCTCTCGTGATCAACAAGCCTACAAAGTCGGTAGTATCTTTCGCTGAGCGCGATCACGAGGAGATAACTATAGTGTCCTCGTGCTCAGCGAAGGTACAAATGACTTTTCATAGGGGGAAGAGACTTGCTGATCACGACGAGAGAAGGTAAAAATCATAAATTTTTGAAGAGAGGTCATAAAAACCTTACGCCACGCGGTTCAAAACCCCTACTAATTTGATTATCAAACCTTGTTTGGTGAATATTACATGGAGTGTGGCTCAACAACTCTAAACATTTTTCTTTATTAAGATTGTATCTTAAATTATGTGTAATGACGTGGTTAAATTTGTGAATAAAGAACCATATTCAATAATTTGGATTTTGAAAAAATGTTAAAGTGTTAATTTCTTGTATAAAACGTAATTATTTGTACATTTTGTTGTTTAAATATTTTAAACAAAAAGTGGGGAAAAAAAGGATATTAAAAGAGAGATCTTGGGGTAGGTATTGTTTGACGAAGATATATCTTCGTTGTCAATTTGATTAACGAATAAATAATTATTGGAAGCGGATTCAATGCTTCCTTCATCCTCAAGAACAAAAGGATAATTATTTTTTTCTTTTTAAATTCAATAAATGAGTGTTATTTATTTATTTATTTAACATTAAAAACGTAAAACCAATTAAGGCCACAAAAAAAGAAAAAAAAGAAAAAAAAAAGAGGCTTTATTTATTGAAGAAAATGATGGATAGATATCAACTAACCAAGTACCATTGACTTTAATTCTAAAGCAATAAATTTGATCATTTACTTGTGTATATATTAATCATCTTTCCATTTCTATACTTACAATTTGCTAAATCACATTAATTCTATATATTTTTTAATTTGCTAAATCACATTAATTCTATATATTTTTTTTCTAAATATTTCATATAGATTTATACCATCTTAATCACCCAAAACATATAAAAAACTAACTAAATGCTAACTAAACATGAATTAATTTCTTAAGATAAATAAATTCCTAATACAATCCATACTATAAACTTAATGGAAGAGATATAATTTTAACTAATAAAAAAATACTTAAATAATATCTTTAAAATATTTTCTCAACCATTATATTAACCTATTCAACTATTTTTTATTTCAAATTTGAAACTATATATATATTTATGGTCCCGTTTATTATTCCTTTTGAAAATAAATATATTCAAGAATTGTTTCTTATTCTTGATTTTTTTATATATATATATTTTTTATGTTATAATAAGAAACAAAAATGGGTTTTCTAGCTACTTTTTTTTTAATAAAAAACAAATAAATTCAACTTCAAGACTTATTTTTTTAAGAGAAAATGTTCAAAATTGTTACGTAAGATTTATTCTTTTAATGTCTATTGTAAATTTTATAAATAAAACCAGCCAAAATAGTACTTTTGTTTATGTTTTTGAAAATTGAAAACAGTAAAAAAAAAAAAAAAAAAATATATATATATATATATATATATATATATATATATATATTTCGTTAACTTCCAAATTAAAACATGTAACAAAGAAAAGTTACCAAATGCATTTATTTCTAAAAGAAAAAAAAAAAAGAAGATAAACAAGAAATGTGCACAACCAACAAGAGAATAGTTCAACAAGATACCACCCGAACATGTTAAAAAAAAAAAATGTTTTCAAAATTTATGCAGAAAGACCGATAGAGACTTAAAATTTATGATAGAGGTTAGTCTTAAATTTTAGAGAAAAAATCAATCTATAACCTTGGAGGATGTATAAATTAGAACCTCAAATTGATGATTGTATCCGTTTAAATCCTAGAATTTTATAAATGTATCAATTTACACCTTCTAATAGGATTTTACTTTAAAAACATCAATTTAAATATATGAAAATTTATAATTTTAACAACTAAACTCCTAAACTTGAATCAATTATATGATAGTTTAGGAGTTAATTTAATTGATAAATTATAAGCCTCCACACATGTAAAAATCTAACATTTTTATTATAGAAGGTGTAAATTGAGACACTTATAAGTTTAAATAAATACAATCATTGAGGTTTTAATTGATATAACCAAGTTGAAAAGTATAAATTAATTTTTGATATAAATTTTATTTAAGTATGAAGTGTAAATTTAGATATTTAAAAGTATTTTTATACCAGAATGAAGTATATACTTTACTTACGTGTTTAGTGTTACGTATGGCATCGCCGACATAAATTAATAATAGCTTTACGTATTATTGTTATTATTATTTCAAAAAAGATAAATCCAATTCATTAATGAGAAGTTGGTGGGATAGAAGAAAATGTCGAGCTTAATTAATGGAATCCAACGTCCAAAATTTAATAATTTTATTTGTTTGTGCAAAATGAAGAAATGTTAAATTTTCAATAGTAATAATAATATATAAGTGTTAAAATTTGCACGTCGAAAATGAGTGGATAATATGGGTTTTAGTACCACCAACTTACAATATGTGGAAGTTTAATTTAATTGGTTGACTTGTTAATTTGGTTTAGTTTAATTAGTTGACCTTATACAAGTTGCAAAAATTAAAATTGTAAAGATAAAATAAGTTCGGAAAAGATTCCATAACCCTTAATACATTGACAGAACTATAAAAAAAAATTAAAAAAAAATATAATTGTTAGGTAAATGAACTAATCATCATGAAAATCAATATAAATACCAATGAATATGCTAATAATTGTTTGAAAAAAATATTGTCAACCTAACTCAATTCATATAAATGTAAAGTGACATTTGATTTTTTTTAATCCACATGTTATCTAAAAAAAATTGTTATTGAAAATAATTAAGATGTTCAAAACTTAACACAGTTTTAATTTTTTAAAGGGACAAATATGTCATTCATTAGGTGCATAATTAAGTGGGCATTTAATTCCTATTGAGATTATAGTTGTGGAAGATATTTAATTAATGTGAGAATTAAACTTATGAACTCTTAATGAATGGCACAATTTTATGCCAATTGAGCTATGCTCGATTTGACTGATAACTATATTTATTTTTCAAGAAAATTTGTAAGAATGTTCGAGAATATTTAGATAGCCATGTTTGTTTGGCGAAATTTCTATATGAAAATGTCTTAATAAATAATGTATTATTTAAGCAATACTCTTTCCTGTCAACAAGAGCCTAGTTCAACTAGCATGATGTCGACTAGTGATCAAGAAGTCCTAGGTTCAATCCTCCACTTTGTAAAAAAAAAAAAAAAAAAAAACAATACTCTTCTTTATTTTCAAATAATTTATATATTAATTAGAAACTTATGATTGAGGAGGTCATCGCCAAAACTCTCTTGAGATGTCTAGATATCTTGTATACTTGCAAAACAAATATGGTAATCCACATGTCCATCTCATAAAAATTTTGGATTATGTTATGGGCGGAAAATTAAAATTCAAAATGGGCCTAACCCATCTCGGCCCAATAGCACCAATTTCGAAGTTAACCGGAAGCCCAAGCCAGCGTGAAGGAGTGGGCCGACCCGAGGATCAGCCCACGCACCCCCGCCGCGCGCACACGCCCAAGCCCAAGGAAAGGGGCTGACCCGAGGGGCGGGTCAGCCCACAAAGCACTCCATCGCGCGCGCGCCCAAGGAGAAGGGCTGACCCGAGGCGCGGGTCAGCCCAAGGCACTCCATCACGCGCGCCCAAGGAGAAGGGCTGACCCGAGACGCGGGTCAGCCCAAGGCACTCCATCGCGCGCGCCCCACGCCGCGCGCGCACGCCCAAGGAGAAGGGTTGACCCGAGGCGCGGGTCAGCCCAAGGCACTCCATCGCGCGCGCCCCACGCCGCACGCGCACGCCTTAGGACAAGGGCTGACCCGAGGCGCGGGTCAGCCCAAAGGCACTCCGTCGCGCGCGCACGCCCAAGGAAGAGGGCCGACCCGAGGCGCGGGTCAGCCCAAGGCACTCCCTCGCGCGCGCCCCACGCCGCCCGCGCACGCCCAAGGCGCTCCATCGCGCGCGCCCCACGCCCAAGGAAAAGGGCTGACCCGAGGCGCGGGTCAGCCCGAAGCACCCCATCGCGCGCATGCCTAAAGAAGAAGGCTGACCCGAGGTGCGGGTCAGCCCACAAACGCCTCGCCGCGCGCATGCCTAAGGAAGAGGGCTGACCCGAGGAGCGGGTCAACCCACAAAGGCCCCGCCGCGCGCGCGCACCCGCCGCACGCGCACGCCCAGCGAAAAGGGCTGACCCGAGGCGCGAGTCAGCCCACAAGTACCCCGCCGCGCGCACCCCCTACTGTGCGCGCCCCTCGCCGTACGCGCCCCCGCCGCACGCGCACGCCCAGCGAAAAGGGCTGACCCGAGGCGCGGGTCAGCCCACACGTACCCTGCCGCGCGCGCCCCATTCCGCGCGCGCCCCCCGCCACACGCGTCCCACGCCGCGCGCCCCCCATTCCGCGCGCGCTCCTCGCCACACGCGTCCCATGCCGCGCGCGCTCCTTGCCGCATGCGCCCCTCGCGCAAGCGCAACAATGACCTGAGTGGCGTGGCGCCGACCGACGGAGGACCCCTGGGTGTCTCGTAGAAATGTCGTTCTACATCACCTCCCGCCCAACCATGCTAAGAAGGACAATAGACTTATGAATCTCACAGCAAGGGACTTATCCTGGCATCAACGTCGCCACGTCAGTGAAGGGCTGACCAGCAGGTCAGCCCATGGCCGCGACAACGGACTGATCCTCGTATCAGCATCGACACGCCAACGAAGGGCTGACCAACAGGTCAACCCATGGCCACGACAACGGACTGATCCTCGCATCAGCATCGACACGCCAATGAAGGGTTGACCAGCAGGTCAACCCATGGTCGCGACAACGGACTGATCCTCGTATCAGCATCGACATGCCAACGAAGGGCTGACCAGCAGGTCCGCCCATGGCTTAATGGAGGATTGATCCTCGCATCACCCCCAAACCGCCAACATAAGAGTTGTCCAGCAGGACAACCCATGGCCTCTGGAGGACTGATCCTCGCATCAGCCCCACAGCCAATAAAGGTTGACCAGCAGGTCAACCTAACGGCTCGACGGTGGATTGAGCCTCGTCTCAACCCCTAAAGTGAACTGACGACGCTCCCCGAATGGTTGGAATAGTAACGGAATTCTCATAAATCGTAACGGCCATAATGCCATAAATCGGGTAAATTGATTACGTCGTTTCGGTTACACTACGATCTACTATAAGTAAAGGAAACGACAGAAGATAAAGGTATGCTCTATTTGACGAATAAAATTACTAGGATTCCAAACACTCTCTAAGTCTCGTAGCTAACTTGACCGTCGGAGCGTCTGTGGCACAACGCCACACCGGCGTTAGGTCACCCCTTGTTGTTGTCTTGCAGGTTCATTCGTGCTCAAATACAAATTCACCGTTGACACCAAAATCGGTATCAACAGATTACATCCAAACAAACAGTCCCTCAAACGATAAAATTAGAAATTAATATATAACTTATTATTAAAATATTAACATGATTTAAGTTTTAAGCCAAACTAGTAATTTTGTAATTTCATAAAAATAAAAAAATTAATAAAGTTCATCATTTGGTGATATATCATATATGTTTATATTTATTTATATTAAAAATGAAGAAAATGGAGAGGGGACATTGTCTTGTAAGCCAACCTAATTTTTCATATAGCTTTTTCAATTTTTTTGAAAATGGACTAAAGTTCTTCAACTTAATTAATAAGAAAAATTAACTATAAGAAGAAAATTTGTTGTTTGTTTTTCGTATTCCTTTGTAAAATAAAAAAATAAAAGAAAAAAAAAAAAAAAAAAACTAACTCAAATGATTAAAAAAACATTTTTTTAGATAAAAGGTGAACTCTTATTCAACCCTCCAAATTTACTTTACGTTTCTCAAATTATGAGCTCCTTTTATTTTTTAATTTTTTTTTAAAGATAGATATTTAATTAATGCGAGAATTGAACTCTGACCTCTTAGTTAAGGACATAACTTTATGTCAATATTGAGTTTGACAACTTTTATTTTATTGGTAGATTAATTTGTGTTAATCTTTTCTAATTTTGCACTAAGTCATTACATTTTCATTATTCTCGTTTAAAAAATGTTAGTGGATAAAATAAGCCTTAGATATTAATATATCTATATATATTTTTTAATTTTAAAATATTTATAATAAATATACAATATTAGAAATTTGATTTTGATTCTATAGTTTTTCATGCCGGATAGTTTTCATTTATATTCATCTTCCATTTTCATTTATGTTAACTAAACCAAACAATTAATGCAAGCAACCAAAGCTAAACATGTTTGTGTAAAAACTCCTAAAGTTTTTTTTTTAAAGATAATTAATTAAATATGAGGTAGGAAAATCAAACGTCTGACTCTTCGCCATTAATTCATAATTTATATCAGTTGATCTATGTTTATGTTAGTAAAAAAAAAAGAAAAAAAAAACTTAAAATTGTAGGCATAAAATTAATTTAAAATATGTCAATTCAAACATAACTCCATAAACACATAATATATAATATTTTTCTCGTCGGTTGAAGGTTTGATCCTCCGTTTCACATTATTCATTCAACTAAAAAACAACTTATTAAAAAAAAAAAGACATAAACTAAAATAAAAACATTATTCATTCAACTAAAAAAAACAACTTATTCAAAAAAAAAAAAAAAGAAGACATAAACTAAAATAAAAAGAACAAATATTCTAGTTCAATTTTTGACTCTATATAGAATCAAAAAACAATCTTTTTTTTTTTTGTGGGCCTTTTTTTCGTAAGTGTCCGGAACCGCTTACGCGCACCTTGACTATTCTCATGGGAGAGACTGTCTGATCCTAGGAAAATTAATTTTTAGGTGGGTGACCACGAAAGATTGAACCTATTCCCTCTAGAGAGTCCCAAGGCCCTTCATGACCACTAGGCCAACTCATTGAGGATTGTCGGTATGAGACTTTTTCAAAATCCAATATCAAAAGAATGAGTTGATATCAATTACCGTTGAGCTATGCTTCATGTTGACTATCAAAGAATAATTTTGTGAGCAACCATAAATAAATAAATATATATGTGATATGATATGATATGATATGATGTATTTTTTTTTTTTTTTTTTTTTGTCTAATTGTTCTCCTAAGTGCCTATTACAAAACTATTCTTCCTTGATGAGTCTTAGCTTGTCTACAAATATTTCTTGGTTGAACATATATAATATATACTAGAAGATCACACAATCATACCATTCAAAAAAATGAAAGAAAGAAAAATCTGCCAATTTCTTCCAATTTGATCACAAAACCCTAAAACACAGTTACAAAGTAGTCAAATAAAAGCGACAGCTGATTGACTAAGCTAATTGTATTTTAGTATAAAGTCTTGATTTCACTAATTAATTTATCATAAAGTTCACTAATAAACGTCTTATTTAATCAACAACGGTCAAAATCGAATATTAGCAGCTTCTAAATTGGCATTTTTAACTGTAATAGAAGGTTCGACCTCGGGTAATTCTACTTTCCATTGACGAACAAAAAATAACATAGGCCCTTCATGAGATCAACCCCTTCTTTCCACTTCCCTAATTGAAAAAATTAATTAAAATTTATGGTGCTTATATCATCATTTTTGTCCATATTATTTGTGTTTAGGTTCAATTCATCCTTAAAATTTTGTATTAGAAACTCCATGAGAGTGGTTCTCGATGATTTAAAATATCAATGTTGTCACCTTGGGAGCATAGCTCAACTGACATGTGTCGTTGTTGCGTAAAATTATATAATACATTACCACAAGTTACGTGTCAAGTTTTAATATAGCGTATGAAAATATAAATATCAGGATTGATTTTCTAGTTCACTTAATCACCTTATAGGTTCAATCCTTGGTGGTCACCTACCTATGAATTAATTTCCTACGGCGGGTTTCCTTTGCAGCCAAATGTTGTAGGGTCAGGCGGTCTGTCTCGTGAGAATAGTCGAGGTGCGCGTAAGCTGACCCGGACACTCACGGATATAAAAAAAAAAAAAAAACACTACAAATACTATCACTCAATTTTATTTAATGAAAGAAATAGAAAGATATGATTAAAACAAAATATAGAGAACAATTATCTCCTATTCTTCATTCATTGTTGAAATTATTTAATTTCTATATTGTTGGCAAGTTCTACCCTATAGACTTGTTATATTGTTGACAAGTTCTACCTATAGACTTGTGATACTCTCTCAAACAATAACAATTTTTTTTGAAAAATAAATTGACTATATATATGTGACAATTCAGACAAATTAAAATATGAATAATGTAGAACTACACACGGCCACAAAATCTATAAGGATATGTCTAACTCATGTAAATAAGGGAAACCGATTTAAGATCATCCATAATAATTGTCGTCTCTCAACCTCAAATTATTGATACAAAAATTATGCAAAAAAATGACCAAATTCTAACAAAGCTCTGAAAAGTTCTCACAATCAATATGAAATTGAAATACCAACTATTAACTAAGAAGGAGGGGATTCGATAAACGATTACATCAAAGCTCTAAATCAAAAGAGTTTGGTTAATCATGTTCAATACTACAAAATATAAACTCATAACAAAACTACAAATTAAAAGAGAAAGAAGAATAAAACTAATATGGAGTGTCGATTCACATTTCCATTGCAATCTTCACGATCTCGAACATATAATTTTCTTCTTTAGGCTCCCAAAACTCTTCTCTAACTCTTACAATTATGTATTTTCGAAATTGGGTATGACTCTCCAAATTAACGGGGTAAAATAGGTGTGACATGCATATGATGAAGTTGATGCAGGTGTGTAAATCAGCTGGGTGAATCTTAAGATAATGTCCGTTGGGCTTAAATATAAATGGTACCTTACGAATTTGATGCACACTTAGGGACTCTCGAGTTCGAGTCTTAATGTTTTTTTTTCTCAGTTATTTTGTAGTTTTTGGGCGGTCTAGAGTAGTTGGGTCAGCGGTCTGGTCTGTCTGGTGGTCCGATCTAGGAGATTAAAGGTCGGTTCAGAACTTCAATTTCCTAGCGCGTTATGGTCTCACGTTTTTAGACTAATTTTACTTCTTCTCTCCACTTCATTTCTTTAGTATTTTGATTTTTTTTTTCTTTTTAAAGATCTAGATTTATTATAATAAAAAATTGAGACCAACTAGGTCAAGTACACGTTCAATATAATTTAACTTTTAATTTCAAAATAATAAGAAGTAAATCAAAACCAACCAACCTACAATGTTCATTAGTCGGTCGTAGTAGTAATTGACATGTACTTAAGTTGGGAGTTCAAATCTCCGTACCTTGTATTTAAAATAATAATAAATAAAAGAAACCAAGAAATAATAAAGAAAAAGAAAAATGAAAGGAAATGACAAAAAAGGGAGTTGGTAAACACGGAAAGAAAGACTAGTAGGATACGAGGAGTCGAGAGCATTATAAAAGCCTCCACCGCCTGCACATTCCTTTTTCACTCGCAACCAAAAATGGAGATTTGGCTATCGCTGATCGGAGCTTTGGCCGGCGCTTACATTTTTGTATTTGGGATTCTCAGAAACCTTAATCAATGGCGTTTTATCACGAGGCACGGTGCCCGTTACAATCTCCCTCCCGGCGATATGGGCTGGCCGGTCATCGGAACTCTTTTCCCCTTTCTTCAAGCTTTCCGATCGGGTCGACCCGATTCCTTCATTGATGACTTCGCCTCCAAGTAAATTTCTCTATCTTTCTCGCCGGATTTTTCGTCGGATCCCAATTATTCTTTTTTTTTTTTTTTTACCACCCGAAAGAAAAGACTTCTAGTTATACATAATCTTTCAATTGGGCTATTAGAGGGAATGCTTCAAGATCTCTTTTTTTATTTTTATTTAATTTGAAATAAATTAAAATGAAATTATCCAATTGAGCCTAAATTAGAAAGGCTTGTAAAAACTTTGTTCTTTTAGGATTTTTTTTTTTTTTTTTTTTTATTATTTTTTTTTTTTTTTTACAAATGTATTTTAATTAATGCGATCCAATTGAGCATATGCTAGGTAAAAGTGTCAAATGAGTCTAGCTCAAATTTATAATTAATTTTTTTAATTTCAAATTATGGGTAAAATATTTTTTTTGTAAATAGAAATAAAATAAAACCTACCATTTTGAGATATCTCCTAGACACAATACTAAAATTCAAACTTTGTAAATATATATTTTTTAATAATTTTAAATAGTGGGTTTGTAAAAAAAAAAAAGAACACTAACTGCATTTTACTACTATTTGATTGAAGAACAATTAAAAAAAAAGAAAAAATGGGATTAAAGATTAATGGTAAAAAAAACATGGATGAAATTTCAGGTACGGTAAAATAGGGATGTACAAGACGTACTTATTCGGGAGCCCAAGCGTGATCGTCGCCGTGCCGGAAGTGTGCCGGCACGTGCTAATGAACGACGAACAGTTTGCATTCGGTTACTCAAAAGCCACCAGAATCCTCACCGGAAGCAAGGCTCTGAATACCGTCTCCAAGGTCGAGCACCGCCGTATACGGCGGCTGATCGCGTCGCTGATAAGCGGCAACGACGCGCTGTCCCTGTACATAGGGCACGTGGAGGGGATAGTGATCACGTGCCTGGAGGAGTGGGGCAGCATGAAGAAGCCGGTTGAGTTCTTGTCGGAGATGAAAACGGTGGCGTTTAAGGTTCTGTTGCACATCTTCATCGGAGCCAATACGGGGCCTTTCATCGACAAGATGGAGAAACTCTACCATGACTTCCACTTGGGTTTCATGTCCTCCGCCGTCGATATTCCCGGAACTACCTTCAGTCGGGCTCTCAAGGTAAATCCGATCAAACTTTCGATCTTAACAAAATTAATACTCATTTTAACTATTCAATTTTTTTATTTATTTTTAATACAGAGATTTGAATTTTTCAACTCTTGATCGTGACACATATACCTTAACCAATTGAAGTAGGTTAGTTCGGTTTTAATACTAATATAATATAATTTTTAGTTTAGAATATTAAGATTCAAGTTTGTCCCTGACTTGACTAAGATTGTGTCCATGACTCAAACCGAGCATAACTTGAAAGATATAGATGTCTTCTAATTACTCAATTAAATTAATGGATAACCACTTAATTTATAATATAGAAACTTGATGTTTAATTATTGTTACATATTTTTTTTCACTTATTTGAGGAGCACATGAAAGTTTGAGGTTGGATTGAGGGTTTAAAATAAAAATAAATAAAGTTTATTAGTTTGTTATATACATATATATCTATATTATAGAAACTCAATGCTTAACTATATATATATTTATTTGAGGAGCACATGTCTACAACTAAGATGAAGGTTTGAGGTGGGATTGAGGGTTTGAAATTGAAAATAAATAATTTTTAAATAATTAATAAAAAAATAAATTAAACATTTTTTGTTTTGACAACATGAGTTGATGGATGATGGAATCCGTAACCTCTTAGTCACGAATCTATACATTATGTCAATTGAGTTATATGTTCATGTTGAAAAAATTAAATAGAATGTTATTTTATAACTTATTAAATAAAAAATTTGAGTAACCTAGAGTTTAGGTATTAAACTAGAAAATGATTTGAAATGTGAGGAACTAAAATTAGATTTAAACTTAATTTTGCTTAAAAAAGCGTACTTTGAGATGATTTAATTAGTTATAGCTGTGATACTTTTAAATGTATATTTTAAAAGTTTGTATTATAACATTCTGACACGAAATTCTATAATGTATTTTATTATATAAATTTGTACTTTAAACTACATGTATTTTGTCTAATGTTGAAATTATAAATAGATCACCTAATGGATTTGTCCAAAAGTAGAGTAGGAAAACAGAACACGTCCAAAATATTATTTATATATAAATAAATCAAAGTGTGAAATTTTGGCACATGACTTTTGTGTCAAACACTAAATTAAAAAAAGTAACGCATAAACAATAATTAAGCATAAAATAATATAATATAACAAAATTTAAAATATTTTGTAAATATGATAAAAAATCAGTGATTATCACTTCTAGATTACTAACGTTGATATATGACTATTCGTGGTAATTACTGACAAAATTCTATAAAAAAATATCATTCGTAGAAATTGCCATATTTGTAAATTAATATATTTTTTTTTATATATTTTTTAATTATTTTACTCAAAATTCAGAATGGTTGCAATGAAATGAATAATTAATGAAGTCTAAAAAAAGTTTTTTTTTTCTTTTTCAAACCAATCATTTATTGCTATGTTTGGGTTTTGTACTTCACCTAACATGGCAAAACTTTATTTTTTGACCCAATCACATCCCACTTGGCCCAAACTAAAAAAATAAAATAAAAATAAGTTTATAAAAAAAAAATATATATATATGGGATTCCACAGACAGCCTATTGTATTGGTCAACTACTTTTCTTGTGAAACTAGGCAAATTAAATAGATAAGTAAATGATATATAAAAAAAAATAGATAAATAAAAATTCTTTAGGGTGAAGAATTTATAAGTTTTTTTTGGTTTATGTTTTGTAAATTTCAGGCAAGAAATGAGTTGATAAGGATCTTTGACAATGTATTGAAAGAGAAGAGGGCAAATTTGAAGAACAAAGTTGCAGAAAACAGAAAAAAAGATATGACTGATTTATTATTAGAAGTTAAAGATGAAGATGGCCAAGGCTTGGATGATGGTTGCATTATTGATTTGTTGATTGGTTTTTTCTTTGCTGGCCATGAAACTTCTGCTCATAGTATTATGAGAGCTATCATGTTCCTCTCCGAAAATCCCGAAACCCTTCTTAAAGCTAAGGTTCGTTTCTATTCCTACATTTTGAACTTTATGTTAAAAAATGTATACGATAATTTTAAGACCCAACATGAGTATATAACTTAGCAACGTAATTGACATCTACTCATAATGAGGTCAAATGTACTAAAAAAAAATAAGTGCTTGCATGTCTACTTTGATGGTCGCTTTCCCGACAATTTCTTCAAGCAATAGCCAACTTGTTGAAAACGTTAGCTCAACAAAAAATGAAAGGTTATGAAGTTAGCTGACCTTACAAAATTATATTTAAGAAAAAAAACCTTGGAATGTTTCAAACAAAGATTAGAAGATGTAGTTGTAAGTTGTAACATTGAAAATGACACATTTGAAAAGTATATATCTTTACTTATTAAAAAAATAATCCAAATGAATATGAACTAAAACTTTGGGGGAAGAGCTCAAGACTTTACAAAAAAATAATAATAAATTGTTGTGCAGGCTGAACAAGAGAAGATTGTGAAGGCAAGGCCAGCTGATATCCAACACAAAGGCTTGACCATGAAGGAAATCAAACAAATGGAATATCTTTCTAAGGTGCCCCTCTTTTCTACTCTATTTGCTTTCCAAATATTATAATTTTAACCCCCAATTTTATTAATATTTCTGGGTTTTGACCCTACAATTTGTCTTTGTTTATTATTATTATTATTATTTTGTTGTTGTTGTAAGAATGACGTGTGAAATGACACAAAAACAGATTAAACTTTGAATCATCCTGAACAATATACACCTACTACCAAATACACACTTTTAAATAACTTTTCTTTAGATGATTAAGAATAATATCTTAGTTTAAAGTATGGTCTATTTTCAACAATATATTTATATATATATATATATATATATATATTTTTTTTTTAATATGGTTGTATTTATGACTTAATTAGGTGATCGATGAAACGTTGAGGAAGACAAGTTTGGCATTCACATTGTCAAGAGAGACAAAAGTTGATGTTAACTTAAATGGTTGGTTTGGGATTGGATAATTAATTTGTTTTTTTCAATATAATTAACAATAATAATGGTGATTAACAACTTGTTTAATTTTTCAGGCTATACCATACCAAAAGGATGGAAAATTCTTGTTTGGACTAGAGCTGTTCATATGGATCCTGAAATCTACGAAAACCCACACAAATTTGACCCCTCAAGATGGGAGGTAAGCAAACCCCAATTAATAATCGAGAAAATTTCTAGTACTCTAAGAAAATTTATATTACTCAAATTAATTCATAGATTGACCTAGTGATTATGAATGGTCTCGAGACTATTAAAGTCTTCCTAGAGAGAATGAGTTCAATCCTTGGTGGTCACATCTAACCTAAGAATTAATTTCCTACGGATTTTCTTGAAAGTCAAATGTTGTAGAGTCACGCGGTCTGTCTCGTGAGATTAGTCGAGGTGCGTGTAAGTTGACCCGAACACTCATGGATATATATAAAAAAAAAAAACATTAATTGCTTTACTAAATATGGTTACTAACACCATTGATTATTAGCTACATCAATATTATTAAAAAAAAATGTAGAGTTAACCACTTTCTCATAATTTTGTTTAGTACACGAAATTCTCTCATTTTCTTTTAAGACATGTTGGATTGAGATTTTAATCTCTAACCTTTTGGTTACTAGTTCGTACATTATATGCCAGTTGAGCCATGTTCATCATGTTGTCGAAATTTATTTAACTCTTAATCTTTCCTCGATTATATAAAAGAAAACATTAGCTTAAGATATAATTAAATGTGACAAATTATTAATTTTTGGTTTCAGAATCCAAAACGCAAAGCTGGATCTTTCATTCCTTTTGGAGCAGGAATGAGACTTTGCCCTGGAATTGATCTTTCCAAACTAGAGATTGCCATTTTCCTTCACTATTTCATCCATGGTGGCTTCAGGTGACATTCAAAAACTATTTTTTTAAAGACTAGAGCAAAATAAATAAATAAATAAAATTGTAAACACTTTTTTTTTTTTTTTTTTTTTTTTTGCAGACTTGAGAGAGTAAATCCAAACTGCCCAGAGAATTATCTTCCTTTGCCAAGGCCTACAGACAACTGCCTTGCAAGAGTTGTAAGAGATTCATGAGTGTTGAAAGAAAGGAGATCAGAAAATGGGCTCTCAATTTTCAACTTTTTTACCCAAAATACAATTTAGTTTTATTAGGAACATTTCATTATTCTCCCTCAGTTATATATATATAAGTATATATATTTATAGTTTTGTTTGGTTTATAAACAACTCGTCTCTGTTCCATGCTAGAGATGAAAGCCTTATTAATTCTGCTACAACTTACAGATTGTGCAAAAAAAAAACAAAAGAATGATATCGACCTACTTAATTCAATCAAACCAAATTGAATTTTTTGTTTGAATTGTAACAAACCAAATATGCATTATATGTATACCAAAATTATGTGTATTCTTGATCATAACAGTATGTATTCCTAATAACTTTGAAGGAAAAAGCTTAAGTTTTTTTACAACTTCTCTCTCAAGCATTAAACTGGTGCAAACCTGTCAACTCCAGTTTGACCATCTCGTCAAATAAGATAATTTCTTATGTTTAAGAGATACCTCTAGGGCCAAAGCGAGCATAGCTCAGCTGGCACATGGTGGTTCGAATTCTCCACTAATGTACTAAAAAAAAAAAAAGAGATACCTCTAGGCAAAAAATTATTTGAGATCAAACTCCCCTTTCAAAATTGAAATAGATATTCCACTAAAAAAATATCTTTCAAAAGTTGTCTCGAATGATTGACTTGTTCACTATAATTTTGATAGGCCTCTAATAACGAAAGTTTATGCAAAGAAAAAATGGAAAAGAAAAGTAGGGTAGAAAAGAGAGGAAAGAAAAATAGTGTTTACTCATGATTTTGATAGGCCTCCAATAACGAAAGTTTATGCAAGAAAGAGAGGAAAATAAAGGTAATGGTAGGAAAGAGAGGAAAAAAATGTATGTTGGAAAAATACACGAGATATAAAAAACGTGAAATAACAATAAGATTATATCTCACGTTCCCATTTCACAGGTATACAATAATAAAGATAAGGGAAAAGAGAACGACACCGAAAATTATACTGGTTCGCCCCGATCTCGGGACTATGTCCAGTCTTATGCAACGATAGGTTCAACTATAATGGAGATTATAAGAAGCCTCAATTCAACGCCACAAATTACCGTCAATAGTTCAACAATAGCTATTGACTTCCAAGTATCATAACTCGATAGCTTGAGATCAACAACCAAGAAAAAACGGTTCAAATCACAAGAAAAATATGAATTTTTCTTCCCAAAATGCTCACTGCCTCCAAAAAGGACTCCACAGCCAAAACCAATATATCTTTTCCTTCCACATCTAAGCCAATTACAACTACTTTTTAATTGAACCAATTAGAAAAGTTGCTTAAAAAGGTTATATTGGGCTTGTGGGCTTTTATTGAGTTTGGGCTCCAAATTCTTAAGAAGATAGTGGTAAGATTTGTTGAAATAAAACAAAACGCTTCCAATCGAAATTTGAATATACTATTTATTAGGGGTGTTCAAAAAACTCGCAACCCACGAAACCCAACCCAACCCAACCCAACTTTTCGGGTTGGGTTGAGTTTTTTTTTAATATGGGTTGGGTTGGGTTGCTATTTTGAAAAACCGAATTTTCGGGTCGGTTCGCGGGTTGAACCAAATTTGGCTCGGTTCAACCCGAACCCACCCGAATTCAATATATTAAAAAAAAAAAAATTTATATATATAATAAATTCAATATATATTTTTTTAAAAAAATTCATTCGGTGATTTTGAAAGAAAAATCAAGGATTAATGATGATTTTGAAAAGAAAATCAAGGATTAATGATGATTTTGAAAAGAAAATCAAGGATTAATGATGATTTTGAAAAGAAAATCAAGGATTAGAGAATTTCATTAATGATAATTTTGAAAGGAAAATAAGGATTAAGGAATTTCATTAAGGGTGATTTTGAAGTTAATTAAAAAAAACAATATTTATGAATTAAAAAAAATAATTAAAAAAAGGCCAATCCGCCAACCCAACCCGAAAATTGAAGGGTTGGGTTGACAAAAATGTTGGGTTGGGTTGGGTTGAGATTTCACCAACCCGAAATTTTCGGGTTGGGTTGAAAAACCCTCCAACCCAACCCAACCCAACCCATGTACACCCCTACTATTTATAAATGCAAAATTTCTATAATGGACTAATGTAAGATTTGTTGAAATAAAAGCTTGAACCACTTTCCGTACTGACAAAACCAAACTTCCTTCTCGATAAATTTTTGTTTTCTTCTTAATTTCTCATTCAAAAGATAGGTATTTATACAACCCTAATCTCTAAAAAAACATATAAGAATACTAATCGAATACTAACTAAATACTAACTAGTTTCCTAATATAGATAATTCCATAATACCCTCCCTCAAGTTGGAGCATGAAGGATCACAAATGTCCAACTTGAGGGAGGGTATTAAGGATTTATCCATATTAGGAAACTAGGTTAGAGTTTAGTTAGTATTTAGTTAGTTTTCATATATGTTTTAGAAATTAAGTTTAGTATTTGTGTTTATAAATACATCATATTCTAATGAGAAATGAAGAAAAAAACCTAAGATTATCCTATTGATTTTGTCACATACCCCAAGTAGAAGAAAAATGAATTGTAACCATCAAGTTTTCTTATCCAAATTGCGTCATTCCAAGTAATGAAATTTAGGTTAAATTATAACTTCGGTACCTTAAATTATTATATTATTATAAAAGTTGTGATAGGTTTACAAAACATTCAATCTTGTGTCTAGTAAGACCTAACTGTTAACTTTTTAAACATGCACTAACATGACATGTACGAAGCATTACGCACCTGGTTGATTTTCAATGCAATCCTTGTCGTCAACCTATTTACATAAGCATTAGATTTATGAAGTCAACAACATAGACTATTATAGACAGAAAATTGAAAGTACACAATTTATTAGAAACTTTATAAAACTACACCAGAATTAATTCAACAATATATAAAGGTAGAGATTTAAACCTCTGACCTTTAGGTAAAAAAAAAAAAAAAATTGTTGAACTATATGTTGGGTACGTTGGCATTTTCTGACCCTATTTGTTATCGTTTAAAGAGCAAGTTGTATAGCTCTTCATAAATTATCTAACTAATACATAGCATAAACATAACTCTTATTACTGATTGTTGTCGCACTAATAGAGGATTAGAAAAAACATATCAACTTCATCAAAAACATATATATTTTGTTTTAATCATATATGATTTGAGTTTTTTTTTCCTAGTGATCTTGTATGTTGTAATGAAAGGGAAAATATGTATATATTGTTGGGAATGACTAGTCCATGGGCCGGTTCGATTAAACCGCGCTTTGCGGAAAAAATAATCTTTTTACAACTCTTCTATTTTAAATTATTATCGTTTTTACATTAATTGTTAAAACCGTTAAAACCGGTTATGACATCCAAAAATGTTTTGTTATGAATTCATTATCCTTATTTTTTTTTTTTGAATTCATTTTCATTAAAACGTTTTTTTTGAATTAATTTGATTTAATATCTTAATTAATTCTTAATTAATATTGATTGAAATTTCCAAATTCTTTTCTCTATTTAAATGAGGTTGAAGGGGATTTTTGGTGTTGATTCACTATTCATTCAAAACTCAATTATGAGCATGGTATTTTTTATCCTTGATCTCAATCCTTCTCTCACGAGTGGACGTGAGCGTTGAATGTTTTGTTAACCTTAGAGAGCAACTGACATAAACGATTCACACCGAGATCGTGCCGAATTTTGATTTCAAGGCAGTGGTTTACCACGACACAATAATTACCCTCCCGATTGATTTTCGATTTTCAATTTCCAATATATATATATATATATATATTAATTTCCCTTTTATATTCTTGTTAGATTTAATGCAATATTTTTTTTTGTTGAATTTCTTATAGTGCAAGTGCACATCGTAATAAGTAGTAAAATAGAAAAAAATTCGAAGTGTTGAATTCCAATAGACTATTTGTAAAATTTAAGTTGAAAGCAAAAACAAATTCTTAAATGTAACGAGATAATGAGTAAATTTTTTATTATTTTTTGCTTGTTTGTTAAACAATGTAAAAGATATCAGAGTTAAAAAGAGGATTCAAAAATGTTCTGTGGTCTATTTTCAACAAAAATAAATAAATATATATTTTTTAAATATGGTTGTATTAATGGCTTAATTAGGTGATCGATGAAACGTCGAGGAAGACAAGTTTTGCATTCACATTGTCAAGAGAGACAAAAGTTGATGTTAACTTGAATGGTTGGTTTGAGTTTGGATAATTAATTTGTTTTTTTCAATATAATTAATAATAATTGATAGCGTAAATTATGGGTTGTAATTGGGGTTACCATTTATGACGTTTTCCTTATTCATTACTGTATACTCTGTATAAACTCCGATGTAATTCTCATTTCAAAGTATCTGAATACTATACTCTCTATATACAAAATAACATGGTATTAGAGCAAAATACCTAGAAAATTAGGGTTTACTTTTCAGATTTTCTCGCCGTCTTTGTTCAGCCCTCCAGATCTCGCCAGTCACTTGCACCAGCCCTGCCTCCGCCTCAGCCTTCCAGACCTCCCGATCGCAAGTCCTCCGCCTCAGCTCCAGGTCTGAGACCCCATTAGCAAGCCCTCCGCCTCCAGATCTGGTCTCGATCGGTCCGCCTCCATTTCACTCCTGTTGCAAAAAAATACTGTTGAGAGGACGGTTCAATCCTCGCATTAATTAAAATATTGTTGCAAAAAAAAAAGTCTCTCTCTAGTTTATAATTTAAACTTCGTCCAAATATAAACCACGCGGTAAAGATAACCCTCCTACATACAGTGGATGATATGCATTAACTCGGTGAGACTGGTGGCAGATGTTGATCTCGACTATCTCTAGTTGAAACTCAAAAGTGTTGCAATGTCGAACAATTAGTAAACTTTGGATGATTAATACATCGAGAAATCTATTTTAAAATCGTTTTGTAACAATAACTCTCGAAATCTTAAACACGAGTTTAATTTGTAAAATTCATCACTAAATATGTACCCAGTCTTTGGCCATACTGACGTAGAGTAATCTCAATACGCACAACAGAGCAATCTTTGTCATATTATTTGCCGAGTAATCTCTAGATACATAACAAAGCCTTTGTCATACATGTACGAAGAACTGCCCCCAAGGGAGCTAAGCACCCTAACACACGATCCAAAGTCTACGTGTGTACTAGAGTGGGTCACAAAGACCTCTTGAATCTCTAGTATACTATGGAACACATCCACATAGCATGTCAGTAATCACCATGAGTACATAAATCTAGTGATTTGAAATCCACTCTCGGCATAAAACTATTTAAGTTTTCCAATCACTCTAAAATAATTCTCTATGAAAACAACATTTCATAAAACACGTTTGGTTTCTCAAATAAACAATACAACATTTACGAGCACTCAAATATTCATCAAATATCTCAAATATTTATCAAAAGACAATTCCAGTTAAAAACATCAACAACACTAGAAATTCTTAACATTTTCACAAGATCTCATAAAACACGTTTTTTTCTTTTTGTTTTTAATTTTCATTTCAGCCAACCGCACGTGGAACCCACCTAAACCCTGTTTTTTTTTGTTGCATGCCCACGTATACTCCCGGGTCAACCTCACGGCTACCCCAATTACCTTATTCTCGCTTTCGTTGATCAAGAGCAGCCTCACGAGCCTTATTTTGTTATCCATTCTGTACAACATGTGATACGTCTGAATATGAGTGGAAGTTTTGAAATATTGATGGAGTTTGAATCAAGATTAGTGTATCATACATTTCCTTTCATCCAGAGTCTTGCCTGGGTTTAAAATTTAGATTTTGCCCATTTTACATTAGTATTACCTAGGGCTGCTTGTTTCCTTATTTTATTACTGTATTCAACTTGGATATAATTCCTCCATTTTGCTGTCGTTGTTGCTTTTATCTCAATATATACCCATTCATACCTTACATATATATATTCAACTTGAATTCTCCCCACATTTATAGTATTAAAAAGAATCTTGTAATTTACCAGAAATTAGAAGAAAACAGATAAACCCTATTCACCATTTGAATAAAGAGGGGAAAAAAATTTAACCCTGAGAAGTGTCAAAGTATTCATAGGTTAGCTGTAATTGACCTGAACTACTTCCGTTGAGGTTGAAGGTTCGAATGCCCCACCCCACCCTTAAAACTAAAAAAAAAAAAAAAAAAAAAAAAAATATTTTTGGACAAAAATCAATTTAAATACCCCTAAACTTTTGGGTACACTACAACAAATATCACATATGATAGCTTTTAAAAAAACCCTATCGTAGACTTTCTATAGCATTTTTGAAACGCAGTGGTAGCCCATGTTATTGAAAGACTTTTCATAGTGGTTTTTCAAGGCTATAAAAAAACGCTATAAACAATCTATTTTTATTGCGTAATTTTAACGCCATTGAAACGTTTCATAGCCTTAGCAGAAACAGCTATGATTGATCTCTAATAGCATTTTTTATAACATTTAAAAAAGGCTATAAAAACCTTATGATAGCGGTTTTAGGCATATATGCAGTGGTAACCGATGTTATTGAAAGTCTCAGACTTTTCATAGCATTTTTTACACGCTATAAAAATAAGCAATAAACATTTACTTTTAAATACGTTATTTCAATGCTATGATTGATCTTTAATAGTATCTGTTTATAGCAATGAAAGAACGTTATAGAAAACATACGATAGCGTTTTCAAGCACGTTGTGGTAGCCAATGTTATTGAAAGTCTCTTACTTTTAATAGCGTTTTTTCCACGTTATTGAAAGTCTCTTACTTCTCATAGCATTTTTTCCATGTTATTGAAAGCTAATGTTATTGGTACAATAATTTTTTTATAATTTACTTTTAATGCCACAAATGAATTCATTCTATTATTTAGATATCAAAATGATTCAATCTTAATAAAATTTAGAAGCATTTGACACATGAAAAAACTGATAACACATTAAATACCATAACTTCCTTTCATTATATATCCATTTACATTACAAATTAAAGTATTCGATAGATTCTTAAAATAAAAAAGTTGTCCAACAATATATAAGAAATTCAGCAAATGTAATTTCTAGCAATATAAGTTAATTCACAAAATACAAAAATCACCACGTGTTCAAGATTAGAGTTGAGTTGTCATCTTCGATCTTTGGCATGTGTAAATGTATCATTTCGTTCACCTACATAAATATATAAATGTATAATATGTGGATGCCAATAGTAAAGTAATAAAAAGCCTCTTTACTAAATGCAAATAAATAAACCTAGAAAATATGCATACACATACTTTGTCAGATGGAAAAATATCAAGATAATTAAACTACAAACAAAAACAACAATTCAAAGTCTACACTTATATTGAAGCAAACTCCCCTAAACGCAAACTACCACAAGTACTCACGATCAACAAAACTTTCATAAATTAAAGAATTTAGACAAAGCATCAAGAAGCATAATTAGAATGTTGGGATCAAATGTGTCTCAACATCGACACAGTCAAAACATGAATTGATTCCTAAAGTTTCCAATTTATCTATGAAAGAATCACAAAGAAGACTCCAACTCACATGAACATAAGAAAACATAAAAGGATGAAAACAACCAAGTGAGAAAGTGAGAAACCTTATTGATTCATCGATTAAATCTTCATTGATATTTCTATAGAAAATTCTGTTAATAGCTTGCTAAAAATCTTTTTCACGTTGATATATTCTATTTATAACCAATAGATTATAGGTCAAAATGGTGTTTGATAGCACACAAAATGAGCTATCTTTGGAACCTATTTTATGCTAGTTTTAAGGCTTAATTATTTTCACGTTTATATATTCTTATTTTGATAGATATCGAGCATTTGGAGCAAACATGAGATTTTAGAAGACTCATTATAAAAATAAGTTATTTGGATATAATTTGAAATTTCCAAGTGAATAGAAAAAAAGACCCAAGTTAAAAATGGTAGGATTAGATATGAATTTTATCATATCTTATCCGATTTTATCCTATCCCAAGTTTTTATTTCGTTACGACGTTTTTATCTGTATATCGCTGATTTTGCGTTTTTCGTCACCTCTCCACTATCCAACCAAATGTTAGAGAGAGTACGACCAACATATCATTAACGACTCAGCAAGCCTGAGTTATTTTTTTTTTGCAACGGTATTTTAATTAATGCGAGGATTGAACCCATGACCTCTTAGTCAAAGGCCCAACCTTGTGTCAATTGAGCTATGCTCGGTTTGACAAGCCTGAGTTATTGATGATTAAGTAAAACAAATGACTCATTAACGACTCTTTTTTCCAAATCATCAAGCTTGAGCTATTGATGATTAAGTAAAACAAGCCCATAATATTGGATGTATGTTTGTACTACACCCTTCTAAGACCAAAATTTAAGTATAATAAAATGTCAACAACAACCCTTCGGTCCAATGCATATTAATAAATCTCTTTCATAGTTCAAAAGAAAGGGGATACAGTCTCCTCCTTAGCTAGAACGCCACATCCAAAGAAGTTCATGCCTGCTAGGAATTTTTTTTTTTTTAAAGAGGATACTTCATTAGTATGTGAGAAACATACAAGGACCGAAGCCCAATTACAAAAGCGCTGTCCAATTCAAAGCGATACTGGAAATATCGTAGCTAGAAAAGAGAGGAGATTTTTTAGACCAAGAGGCCGCTAATACAATAACATCGTCCTAAATCGATTGATGGCTACGAGCAAAGTTGTTGAAAATAATGCCGGCTAGGAATTTAAGAGAAGCTTGTCCCTATTCTCTAATGGAAGAAATGCACATGTAATAACCTTACCAATATAGACTTAAAAATAAAAACAAAACAAAATATAAGTAACATGAAGAGGTTTGATTGCTAACATGAATATAACTATAAAAAAAAAAAAAAAAAAAATGAAATATTTCTAAGAAACAAGTGTTGGACATCATCCAAAACGTTTGAGCATGCATCATTGTTTTTGCTAGCAAATTTGTATCTTAAGTTTTTCATCTCGTTTTCGTTAATGTTTTATTTTACATTTCAGTCATTGCAAATCACTTTTACATTGGTTTACCCAAAACAATCAATCATATCCAACTTGCTAATATTGGTTACTTTTTTTTTTTTTTTTTTTGACAACATATTGGGGAGGGGATTGAATCTAGGACATCGTGGTCACTAGGCGATACATCATGCCGTTGAGCTATGCTCTTGTTGGCGCTAATATTTGTTACTTGGTTGCAAGTTTGAGGAGCCCTTTACTATTACTTTGCGTTATTTATAAATCTAGTTCCCTCGGGATTTGATACTTGAAATACTTCATTTTATATTACCTTATAGATAATGTATACTTGCACTACGAGGCCAAATAATCAATCCTTCATATATTTTTTTTTTACTACATTCGACTCCACTCGTCAAGTAATCAACGGTTGTCACTGCATGAAAGGATAGCTAAAAGAAGTGAGTATTAATCCTATAAACGATTTTTTTTTTTTTTTTTTTTTTTTAATAAAAAGAGGTTTCAAATATGTTTGTTCTTAGATAAGAATACAGTCTATATGCGCCGCATGCTCACCGGATAGAGTTTTTTCTTTTCTTTTTACCAAACAAATCTCAAATATATATCAAAAAAAGATTTAATAAGAAAATATCCAAATGATTGCATGATCAATCCTGTTTTAGAGAGAGATCACAAATGAGATTTATTTTTTATTTTTAATCAAAACAAACAAATCTCAAATATATTTGAAAGGAACATAATGATTCAAACTCTCATCTCAAAATTTAAATAGATATTCCACTGAAAATATCTTTCAAAATTGTTTTCAAGACACTCATCCCCATTTAGAATTTTAGATCATGTTTGGTTGAAGATTACGCTTCAACCAATTTTATTAGATATATGAGTTATTTCTCTTATTGTCAAATTTTGATAACAAATTCATGATTAGTTTTTGTTTTTAGATGTCAAACTCAATAATTTCAAGAGAGAATTTAGGTATGTGATAGAAGACAGAACAAATCCATTTTACTCCAAATTAAATTCAGCAAATTCAAGAATTAATAATGACTAAAAATATGGCAAAGGAATTCAATTAATTGCAAGTGGGGATAAACATTCAAGGATGAATGAAGTTCAGATGCTTAGGCACATTTCAACTCACAATGAACTTGTAATTTTTTTGTTGGCTCTGTTTCTCCATAGAATTGTAGCTTCTGAGATGTCAACAATTCAAGCACAACTTGAAAAGGAATTATTAGGTTTTGTTGCTCAGCTCTAGTGGGCTGCATCTTCTTCCTCACAAAATTTTGTATATTCCTTTGGACCAAACAAGGAATCTAATTCAGCTGCATTGCTTGGCTTCACTTTTATCATCCATCCCCCTTCATATGGACTTGAATTGATCTTCATTTCACCAACATAGAAGTAAATAAATCAATATATTTTATATAGACTAAAGTTCACTATTTTTCTTATTATTTATCATTTCTGCACTCGTGTTTGTTTCTTTTTAGTCTCTATGCTTTTATAAACGTGATAATCTAAACTCAATGTTAAATATCCAATTACATTATAACTAAGAAGATCAAGTGGCATCACATAAACATTAACCTAATACGATTTCGACATGATGCCACATCAGCTTTTAGTTGCAATTTAATTGAATAATTAACATATAGAGATCAGCTTAAAGGCATGTTTGGGAGTGATTTTGAAATGGTTAAAATCACTTTTGTCAAGTTCAAAAGCACTCTCAAACATACATATCTTTAATCATTGAAAATCAATTTTGATGGTATGAAAATCACATTTAAAAGTGTACAACTAAACATTAGATTGATTTTGAATGATGAAAGACATGTTTGGGAGTGATTTTGAAAATGACAAAAGGGATTTTAACCATTTCAAAATCATTCTCAAACATGCTCTAAGTACGTTTAGAAAAGGCACATAAACTACGAATGAAAACGCTAAAGTTAGAACAAAACAAGAACCAAAACCACGATTGAACCAACAAGAACAGTTAATCAACCAAATGCAGAGCCCAAAGAATTGGCAAAAAAAGATTTGAGGATTTGGAATTTACCAAACCAGGAGTATCCTTAAGCTGTGGGTTAACTTCAACAATCTCACCAGAGATTGGGGAATTTATATCACTGGTTGCTTTCACACTCTCCACTGCTCCAAAGCTCTTACCTTGAGAAACTGAACCACCTGATTCTGGCAGATCCACAAACACCACTTCTCCTAGATGGTCCTGTGAAGATGCATCAAACAAAACGCTTCCAACCCAAGTTTAACTACCAACTATAAATGCAAAATTTCTATAATGGACTGATGTAAAACTTATTAAAATCAAAGCTGGAATCAGTTTCCATTGCTCAAGTAGCAGCAAAATGAATTGTAACTAACTATCAAGTTTTCTTATCCAACAAAAAACATCATTCCAAGTAATAAAATTTAGGTTAAATTTCTAAGTTTGGAACTTTCAGAGTTCTGTCTATTCAGTCCTGCTATTTTAAAAAGTTTGTACTAAGTTTCAAAACTTTTGATTTTATGTCTAATAAAGTCAGCCTGTTAATTCGTTAACCACTAATACGACATGCAAGCGGTGTATTATTTAAGCATCATGTAGAAGGTTG
This sequence comes from Herpetospermum pedunculosum, assembly GCA_028017165.1. Taxonomy (NCBI): domain Eukaryota; kingdom Viridiplantae; phylum Streptophyta; class Magnoliopsida; order Cucurbitales; family Cucurbitaceae; genus Herpetospermum; species Herpetospermum pedunculosum. Next base: position 68,580,477 of record CM051527.1, on the reverse strand, counting down.
ATTTCCAATGCAACCCTTACAGGCAATCTATCACATGAGTATAAATTAATGACGTTAACACATAGACATATTAGACACAGAATTGAAAGTAGACGAGCTTATTAGGAACTTTATAAACTATAGGAACCAAACAGACACAACCAATGGTAGCAACAAGAATTACATTATTTGGAAAATTATCAGTTTCATCGCTGTTAATTTCACCTGAGCATGGTCAGAGATGCCAATGGTAGCAACAGGGCCTTCATGCTTCACCCATTCATGTGAAGAAGCATACTTCAGCCCATCCAAAACTGCAAATCCAACCCTCTATTATCTTACCCAGATAACAAATTAAACATAATTGAGAATCAAACAACATTACAGAATGGAAATGGGATCCAACAGTATAAAAAACAAACTCTAACTTCACAGAGGCATTTCTACAAACAGTTTGCATACAAGGGAGGAAAGAGCAAAAATTACCGGTGGAAAAGCATCTAGAGAGGGAGAATGGAGAAGAGAGATGGGTTTTGGATGCAGAAGAAAGCTTGAGTGCATTGGCAGTAGAAGAAGCCCACATTCTAAGAGCCATAGTTTTCTTTGTTTATTTTGCTATGTTCTTCTTCTTCTTCTTCCTCTGTTTTGCTTTGCTCTGCTCCCAACAAAAAATGAAAGAAAGTTTTGAAATGTTTTGTTTTACGACATTGCTTTATCTTCGATGGATGGTGGGCAGTGACTGCCTCATCTAAAGAAAGGTTTTTTTTTTTTTTCCTTATTTTTTCTCTCTTTGAGTGATTTTCCCTTTTTTCCTTCCATATCCTCATCTGAAGAGTTATGGTCCTGATAATGACCCGCTGGTAATCTTAGCTATGGTATTCTTTTTTCGTTATTTATTCATTAAATAGTTCTTTTACGAATCGAAGTTTTATTTTAGAGAATTCTTTATAAACATAAATATTTAAAATTGTCATGCCATTATTATTTTTTTTTTAATTTTCATATGAAAAATTTAAGTAAGAAAAACAGCAAACAAGTAAAATGCAAGACAATTTTTAATTGTCAAAATCCAACCTAGCTTAATTGACATATCTTTGATTAAGAGATTATGAGTTTAATCATCGCATTAATTAAAAAAAACAATTTTAACTTTCAACCTGAAGACATATTAATATTAAGCTATACTAGTTTTTACATTAATTTTTATTTTAATTTAGAAAAAAAAAAAAAAAAACATGAAGCCAAATGCTCTTCCATGATCTAATTTAGGTTCTTCTTTTATTAAAAAAAGTATAGGTAGCTATATTTTCTAAAATATTTGTAAATATTTATTTTATTTACAAATATAACATTTTTTAAAAATAAAACAAAAAAAATAAAAAAGTAAGGGTAAACATAACATTAAAAAAACGTAGATCATTGACTTTGATAATGAAATTTGACATATTTTAAATTTTATGTATTACTAGTGTTTTAAAGAAAAAATTGATATACATACTGTTTTTTTTAAAAAAAAAATAATCAATAATAATAATCAGTTTGTAACCTTGAAGTTGTCATCTAGGTAGGAAATATGTGTTGCAATTTCTCTCCTTAATTTATATAAGTGTTCCAATCTTTACTTTAAATTTAAAATATCATTCTGCAAATGTCTACCTTTATATACTTTCTTTAGAGGAATTGTTAAGAAACATATATATTGTCATATTTGGCCACTAAAATTGATTTTTTTTTTTTTTTTTTTTTTTTTTTTTTTTTTTTTTTTTTTTTGTAATTTATGGGTGTTGAAAAAATTATTCAATGATTGATGTACATTAGGCCTAATTTTGTACCAATTTTAAATTTTGTTTGAAATTAAGTTAATTTAGAAAGATTTTACTTTGCTTTTTTTTTATTATTAAAATTAATGGGACATTGAGTGAAGATTGAACCAAATGTAAAGAATAATTGTGACACACTTTTCTAAGTTAGTGATTCAATTTTATAAAATAACAGATTATGGTGAAATTTGATATGCAATTGCCTAACTTCCGAGTAACAAAAAAAAAATAGTTCATTATTTACAAGATTATGATCTCTATTTATGGTAAATGACACCTTATTCACTTAGTTAAATTCGAATTGGCATCTAACACTTGTTTTTTTTTTAAACTTTAATTTCGGGTTAGATTTTAATATTTTTGTAATTTTGAGGCTGGGGTGACCTAACTTTTCCTCTTATTCTCATTAAGTTTCTTTTAGTTCCTTTTTTTTTTTTTTCTCTTGTCGACCACCGTATTCATCGTCATACTTATCGTCGTTATTGTTGTTGTCGTCGTTTGCCACCACGTTTATTTTAAAGGAGTAGTTTTTATATCACCAACGACGACAAGCATATGGCGGCGGATACGACAATCAACAAGGGAGAAGCCGGAGAAGAGACAAAAGAGAGTGAGGGAGTTGGCCACCTTGTATTGTAAGTCGTAATAAGAGGAAAATGTGTTATCCTTCCCTCTTTTTCTCCCTTGCTGACACTCGTAGTCACCGCCACACTTATCATCGTTGTTGTCCTTGTCGTCGTATGACGACATGTTTGTCCAAAAGAAGTAGTTTCAATGTCACTACCGACGACAAGTGTGGTAGCAACTACACCAATCAACAAGAGAAGAAAAAAGGAGAAGAGACCGAGGAGAGTGAGGGAGTTAGCCACCTTGTATTGTAAGTTGTAATAAGAGAGAAATATGTATGTGCATACCAAATCAATAATAATATATGATTTAGATAGTAGGTATCTTATTTTGATTAACAATAGTATTACTTTATTGCCAATAACATAAAAAAGACAGACATGTTTGTACATTATTTTTTTTAGTTCCGCAATTACGGGTGATTGATTGAACCTCGAACCTTAAGTGAAGTAGTACATACCAAATTATCGTGGAGCGTTATGCTTCTTTTAATTAAATATTAACTTTATTTTTTTCTTTTTTACTATGGGAGCCTGATAATTTTGCAGAGGCAGTTGTCTACTGGCTTGGGAGCAGGTAAGTGAGTGATGTAGCATTTTGGATTCACACGTTCCATTCTACAACCAATACAAACAAAAAAAATCCATCAACACTTAATTTTTCTTTTAATTAAAAAAAATAATAATAAAAATAAAATAAAAAAATCAAGACGAATACTTACTTGTAATTGAGGATAAAATGATGAAGTAAAATTGTAATCTCAAGCTTCGTAAGTTCACTTCCAGGACAAAATCTACTTCCAATTCCAAAAGGGATGAATGTTCCTGGTTTTGGTGTATAGTTCTGCCCATAAAATAAATACTACCAACATTAATATTGTTAATTACTATTTTCATAATGTTTTTAAAAAATAACATTTTTTTTTTATTTAAATGAATTGATTGGGATGATATAAAACATACATCCCATCTTGAAGGATCAAATTCTTGTGGATTTGAATATATTTGAGAGTCCATATGAACAGCTCTAGTCCAGATTGGTGCAGCCCATCCTTTTGGTATGGTGTAGCCTAAAACAAATAGAAAAAATAATAAATAAATAAAAAAGAACAAATAAAAGAAATTGTTAACAAAAATATAGCTTATATATACCATTGATGTTTACATCCGTTTTTGCCTCACGAAAACTTGCGACGGCGATGGTATTTCTTCTCAATAGCTCATTAATGAACTGAAACAAATAATAAATCAAACCAAGGATACTCTATTTTATTCAAATATAGATGGAAATTGGAATGCTTTTCAAAAAATAAAAAAAATGGAAATTGGATTGAGATGGTTGACTTTAAATTCTTGTTTAAGATTTCAAAAAAAAAATCTTGTTTAAGTTGTTTCGATTATCAAAAATATTATTGAATTTTCAAAAGTTTAAAAAATATTCTTGAATTATGGGTTTTATATTTGAAAAATACTCATAAACTTTAAAAAGTTTAAAAAATAGAGATTTGAACTATGATAAATTTTTCAAAAATACCCCTAAATTATAAAAAAAAAATGTGTCAAAGCGAGCATGACTAGCTGACATAGGTATGCCTTGATTACCAAGAGAGATCTGTAGTTCGAATTCTCTCATCCCAATGTACTAAAAAAAAAACTATGAAAAGTGTTTAAAAAATACACTTGCAATTAACACCACACGCAAAATTCTAATGTGAACGATTAAATTTTAATGTGAACAATTAAATTCTAACGTATACACATGTGTGACATGAAAAGAATGAAAAACGTAGACGTAAGTATTAAAAAATCATGAAAAATTTATTTTATCGATTAAAAAATGAGGGAATATAACAAAACTATGACAAAATCGATGGAGAATAGATTAGATGTCTATGTTTTCATGATTTTTGTAACACCTCATACGTCCACATAATTTTCATTTCTCGCATGTCACACAAGTATATGTTAGAATTTAACAGTGTCTATCCATTAGAATTTTGTGTGCGTTGTTAACGTTGATGGCATTATTTTGAAACATTATTTTTCACTGTTCAAGGTTATTTTTTAAACTTATGAAAGTTTATGAGTATTTTTTGAAACATTTTTCATAGATTATTTAAAACGTTTTTCATAGTAAGAATATTTTTTTTTGAAAATTGAGAGGTATTTTTGAGATATTTTAATAGTGTAGTATCAGATGTGTTAAAACCCACATGTTTTTTTAAATAGTTTTCAAAATTAATCGTTTCTCATCATTTTGTTTTTTAACAACAATATTCATCTTGTTTAAAAAATAAAAAATAAAAAATAAAAAATCTAATTAACCCTTATTTAGTTCATACTTCAATTTTGTCTTGTTTCACAGTCTACCACTTTTTAGACAATATAATATAATTTAACTATCTCTCTCCTAATAAATAATAATAACTATCTATTTTGAACTTTATTTTTTATTTTCTCTCTTCCTTCCTAAGTTATATATTAGGACAACTTAACAAAATAATTGAGCATACTATTTTATTATGATTAATAAGAAAAACACACACCTTCATCAAATATTTCATTTGTTTGATTTCTCTAAAAGTTAATCCCTTCTGAGTAGATGGTCTTTGTTTCATAATCCACTCTTGTTCTTCCTGTAAAACCCTCAAATGGAAAATCACAATTATTATTTGTCAACTAATTAAAAAATGACAAAATTAGAGGGAAATTAAAAATGGACTAAGGTTTTGTAATAGAAAAAGTGGTTTTGAGAGAATCACCTTGGCCTTTTGGAAGACATGAGAATTTTCTGAGATTTGTATAAGAGCCCACATAGCAGCATAAGCTGGGGTATTATGGCCACCATGTATGAGTCCAAGAAGCAAGTCTATAATGGCATTGTTATCATATAATTTTGTCCCATTTTCATCACTATCCAAAATCAATTTGTCCATTTGACATTCAACTTCTCTTCTAATTTCATTCTTTTCTAGTGCTATTCTTTTCTCCTCTATCACACATTGGAGGATATTTTCTATCTCTTTTCTTGCCTGCAACATGTACAAAATAATATGTAAAAATATATTTACACATATTATAGCTACTACCCATTTCATATATTCTAATATTATATCGCTTAAGTTTGTTAACAAAGTCCTACATTGGTTAGGGAAGAGAGATTGATCCATACGACATATAAGTGAGGACAACTATCTTTATTACTATGAGGCTTTTTGGGTGAAACAAAAAATAAGTCATAAAGGTTTTTAACCTCAAAATGAACAATATCATATTGCGAAGATATGTAGAATTATGCTTATCAACATCTATTTGCATAAATAAATCATTAATGCACCCAAAAATAACATCTCATCTTCCTTGGACCTATTAAAAATCTAGATGCAGCTTTGTGATTGATGTAACTGTTCACACGAGATTTCAATATAGGAGAAATTTGATACGTGGAAATGAACTTGAATTTTATTGATTTTGATGTATATATGAGTGTTACAGTCTCTAATCTTTATCCTCTGATGCTTTCTCTCCAATGTAGACGTTTGCTTTGGGCTGATTGATTTCCTGGATCGGCTTGTCGCCTTATTGATCTTTGGAGCGGCCCGTTGATATTTGGAGCGACCTGTTGACTTGTTGATCTTTTGAAGAGGCCTGCTGACTTGTTGATCTTGATGTTTTTGATATTTGGAGCGGCCTGTTGATTTGTTGTTGAAGACTTTGGAGCGGCCTGTTGATTTGTTGTTGAAGTCGGTAGTCTTTGAATCTTCTGAACTCTGAGTCTTTGATGCCTCTGAATTCTCTGGACTCTGATTGCTGGAGCTTCTGACTTCTCTGGACTCTGGCTCAAGGCTGAATGTCCAGAATGAATGGTGGTCTCCTCTATTTATAGAGTTTGATGGACCTAGTATGGGCTTGGGCCTGATTGACTTTTGGCCCAACCTTTGGGCTTTTATTTATTTGAGTTTAAATTATTTATTTTTCAATAACTTGGATTATTTAAACTTAGCCCAAAATTATTTTTAGCTATTAAATAGCTTGTCCAACCGCCATGTGGCAATGTTTGATTGGACTGGTCTGAGGGACATGTGGCATAATTTGATTTGCCGATTTGATATGTCTCTTAATTTAAATTGAAGACAGGTGTAACTTTGTAATTGGTCCTAAATTTATAAATATATATTTTTATCATTAACTTGAATTAACTCAAATGAATGATGTGTCAATTTGTGATTGACCGAAATTTATTATTCAACAGTAACTTTTGTAAACGTTAATAGCCAAGGGTTTTTTTTTTGTTTTTTTTTTTATCAAAAAAGATAAAAAAATATATATATATATATATATATTTGAACAACATGTGGTAGGAGATTCAAACTTCTAATCTCTTGGTCGAAGAGAATATGTGTCTAAATCAGAGTTATGTTAGGTTTGACAAAATATATATATAGGGCTGGTTGCACAAACAGCAATGAGGTCCAAAATAATTGCAAATTTAGCAAAGTTTAAAACATTTTGCAAATATGGCAAAAAATCAGTGGCTATCACCGATAGACTCTATCATTGATATATGACTATCACTGATAGACTACTATCACTGACAAAATTCTATAAAAAGCTGAGTCTATCAGCGATAGACCATATAGAAGTTGTCATATCTGCAAAAATTTTAAAAAAGTGTTATATTTTTAATTATTTTACTTTAAATTGACATCGGTTACAATTTCTCTCTCTCTCTATATATATATATATATATATTTATTTATTTATTTATTTTTAGTTCAACAACAAGTGGTAGTGGGTCGGGGAATTCGCCTCTTCGTATATGCCTTAACTATTTGAATTATACTGAGGTTGGTAGGTTGAGTGGTGATTTAATATGATTTTTATTCAAAGAGCAAGAGCATCCTATATGTTTATAAACTCTTATTATGTGTCAAGCTGATTATAGTTCAACTGATTAAGGTATATATCTTCGATGAAGAAGAGATTTGATGTTTGAATCTCCAACTTGAAATGTTGTTGAACTCAAAAGAAAAATGGTAACAACTAGTTAGACTTTTGTTTTTCTTATTTTCAAACCTACGAACGAGAGAATCAATAATCGTACCTTCATGGCTCGATGAAAAGTGAATCCAGGCAAGTCATAAGGAAAAATGGACAAGAGTGCAGGACCCAACTCTTTGTAATATGTCTCAAGCTCAGCCATGCGAGGAGCAACAATAACGACATCACTCCCCAAGAAAATACGTGAAATTACTCTAAAGAAGAGACTTCCAATCTCACCCAACACCTCAATTGGTTCTCTCATGCTGCTCCATTCCTCCAAGCCTCTTGCCATTATTTGCTCAATGAATTCCACATAATCAGATAATACATCATACCCATTCATTGGAGCTGCCATCATTCGATATGCTGATTTGTGATCAATCCTTGAGAAATAACCATTTACTTCTAATAATATCTTCACCGACTTCGGATAACTTGATTTGAATCTTTCATCGTCCAAGTATATGCGTCGACATATTTCTGGATTAGTTATAATGATCGTTGGTCTTCCGTAGAGGTGGCTTTTGTACATCCCGACTCCTCCATTTCTATATAAAAATCTCCACAATTATAATTACTCGACTTCAAAAGATAAAAAAAAAAAATCAAATTGAGATGTCGGAACTCTTTTTTAAGTGTGTGAGAGAATGGATACCTGGTACGAATATGATCGATAAAAGAGTCGGGATCACCCCGAGTCGTAAAGGCTTTGTAAAAGGAAAAGGAAGAGCCAATGAGAGGCCATCCCAAGTCACCAGGAGGAAGAGATTTGTAAACTTTCCTTCCCAACTTAAAAAAATACCAAATCTCGTTGAATCTCCTCACAAGAACATAAAACCCTAAAAATAGAGCTGCAAAAATAAAACAAATACTTATGATTTCCATGTTAGATAGATTTTGTGGTGGATCTCCAAAGCCACACACTAGCGAGTCTTTTGTACTGATAATATATTTAATGGCCTCAACTCAGCCTTTATATACCACTTCTACACTCATTTCACATAAAATATTGTTGAGTTCAAAATTCTCTTTTGAAATGATAATTTTGACATAAAGTATTGTTGAGTTCACATTTTTCAATATCTATTTGATTTTTTTATTTTGGTTTTTAAAAATTAAACCTATTCACACTACATTTTCAGCTTATATATGACTTACTTTGTTTTGTTATGGTTTTGCTAATGTTTTCAAAATTCAAGCTTATTTTGGAAATTAAAAATTTAAAGCTTATTTTGTTTTTAAAATTTCACTAATGTTTATTTGATAAATATAAAAAAAATATTGTAAACAAATTTGAAAAAATAAACACAATATTCAAAAATCGGATTAGTAATTGGATTAGTTTTCTAATTCCTTTTTATTTTTTTATTTTTTTTCTTGCAAAGGTATTTAATTAATGCGGGTAGGGAATTGAACCCCAGACTAAATCAGGGACACAATTTTATGACAATTGAACTATGGTCGATTTGACTTATTTCCTTAATTTCTTCCTAACAAACAATGTGTTGAAATGTATTCAATTTTCATGAATTAGGCTCGATTTGACTTATTTCCTTCGACTTATTTTTTTTTCCCAACAAACTATGTGTTGCAACAAAATATTGATAAACAATAAGCAATGTAACTTTTTTTTAAAAAAAAATGTTAAAATGTTTATTTATTAATTTAAATACCTTTTTTGATTTTTTTGTTTTTATAATTTTTTTGTTTAGAAGTATCAATTGAGGGGATTTTTTTATATTAATAATGTACTTTAAATAACTTATTATAGAAATAGGTTAGTTTTGAAAGTATTAACAAAACTAGAGTCGTGTCCATGGTACACGATTTAGGTACCCTAATTTTTTTAAGTACTTTGCAAACTATTTTTTTTTTTTTAATAATTTATTTAAAGTACATTATTAATATAAAAAATTATAATTGAGGGACATTTTATTTATTTATTTTTTTATTTATTTTATTTTTTTTTTTGTAAAATTGAGTCTTTAGCATTTTCATTTTAAACCTTGTTAACAAGGATTTCAAATAAAAAACTTTCCTTGTGAAAAAAAGTAATGTATTGTTTTATATATATATATATATATATATATATATATATATATATATATATATTTTAAGATGTCAAGGTTTTTAACTATTTTATAAAATTTGTAGGTTAAAATACAATTGTTATGTCCGTATTTTAAATGTGCTACTAGCATGCATGTCACCACACCATCCCTAGTAGTCTAGATTTTGAAATGTGCTACTAGTAATAGTATGCCATCATTTTGGATAGGAATGATCGAAAATATGTGAACAAAAATCATCAACAAATATATGTGGTTATAATTCATCTCAAATATGTGGTTATAATTCATTAAAATCAAAATTTACAAACGTTTAAATTTTTTTAAAAAAAATCAACATTTTGTTTGTTTCCAAAGCTCAACTACCCTTTCTTTGCACGCCCGAGATCTCGCAAAATTCACCCAAAAAAACGCAGTCTCCTTTAGGAGGTGTTTGGGGCGCAGCGTGGGTTATTATAGTCGGTGGGTTTAGTAAATCTGTGTTTGGGGTGCAGAGTTGTATAGTGTGGGTTTAAAATAAAATTTTATTTAACATGGAGTTTGAAATATGTGTTTATGTTAGTTTATTTTTTTTTTTCTACAACTTTTTGTTGTATTTGTATAGTTAAATGTATATTATGATATTAATTTTTTAAAAGTTAAAAAAATAAATATTATTTAGGAAATCACAAATAATCGACAACAAGAGGCTCGGTGGACAGAGAAGTAATACAGTTTTTTTTAACATGTAGTTTGAAATATGTGTTTATGTTAGTTTTTTTTTTACCACTTTTTTGTTGTATTTGTATAATTAAATGTATATTACATATTAATTTTTTAAAAGTTAAAAAAATAAATAGAGGAAAAATCACCAAATTGGGTGGAAAAAAAAACAAATAGAGGAAAAATCGACAAATTGAGTGAAAAAATTGAAAAAACAAAGAGTAAAATCGACAAATTGAAGAAAAAAAAAAAAAAAAAAAAAGTACAGACTATAGCACTCGGGGGTTATAACAATCCCCAAACGCCCTCTTCCTAAATGGGTGCCCCAAACATGGGGTGGGTTATAATAACCCACCCAAGCCTACCCAACTCGTCCCCCAAACACCCCCTTAATGGTTGACTGTGTGGTTTCAAATTTTCGAGAGGAAAGAGAAGCAATGTGTTACGAAGAAGGGGGAGGGTGATGTCCTAATTGTGGAAAATGAGGGCTCTTTGATATTGATATATTGGGCCTTGATAAGATTTCAGAGCATTTTGGGCTAGAACTAGAAGATAATTGGAGAATTCTTAAGAATAGCCTTGTATAGGCGAATATACCTTTGTATATACGCGTATTTACGGTCTGTCCAGCCTTGTATAGGCGAATATACCTTTGTATATACGCGTATTTACGGTCTGTCCAGATAACCGATTTTTTTTATTTTTTGTTTTAGTTTTGTTTATTTTCAAATCTCCAACCATAATATATCCCTCATTATATGGAATAACCACCTTAAAATGGTGGGTTTCATAAATTCATTCATATTACTCAGTGCCCAAAGTGTCAAATCTTTCGGTCACCTAACAAATTTTTTTTTTTTTTTTTTTTAGTTTCTAACAACTAGATTCATGGTTTAAAAGAAAAAAAAATCTCAAACTTAAATTTGAAAATGTTTTACAACAAAAAAGAAAAATAAATTTATCCCATTAAAAACCCTACTAGATTCATGCATTTTGAAGAAAGGGTTTTTTTTTTTTTTCAAAGTTGAAACGAAGACAATGTACAGGGAGACGAATATTCTTACTCACTCCGAAAATACGTCATAGAAGGGTTTTGGGAGTCGAAATTTTTCAGCCTAATCAAGCGTTCAACGATGTAGAAGGTTGATGTAGATACTTTTTTCAAGGTAGAGGGTTTCAAAGTTGAGAATTGATGATTGTTTCAAATCGATTTGGAAAATGGAAGATTTGCAAATCTTTTAATTCAATGTTGCAGGTAATGATACAATTGATTGAACGTTTTCGCGGGTAAATTCAACATGCATACCAATTTTAAATTTTTTTTAGTATCATTTGTCCAATGCTCACGGATTAATGGTTTATGGTATATATACACGCATATACCTCATATGATATACTTGCATGTACGTTGTTATAGATGTAACTACGAATATATACTCACACTAGAAGTTATTGAGGGCGCCATTTTTATAACTTTCTTACAACCGTCTATGAACATTTTAGTTTTTATAAACATCAATTATGCTGGAAATTTAATTGGTTATGTAATTTTCTTACGGCCTATGTTATACTTACATGTACATTAGCCCATTAATGACTTATGTATATACACATATACTCCATATGATATACTTACATAGTATATGTACATGTAACTACGAATATATACACACATTAGTAATTATCGAGAACACCGTTATTATAATTTTTTTCACAACTGTCTATGAAAATTTTAGTTAAAAATTAATTTGAATTAATATTCCATATTAGACTTTATTGAATTTTGCTTATCTGTTTCGATTTAATTGGTGGTTGTTATCATTGACCATATCTTAGTTTTTTATTATTTTTTCTATGATTCTCTCTTGGAATAATTTTTTATTTTTCACCAAAGATTCTCTGAATAAATCTTTATTTGTTTCATCATTCTAATAAATCTTCTTTTTTGTAGAGGTTTGAGTACAATGCTCAACATTTCAATCGAGGGTAGTTTCGTCCAAACACATTGTAAATATTATTCTAAATATAGGAGTCAGCTATTTTTCAACTTACATTTCTCAATTTCAACCATTTTTGTAGTTGGCCCAAGATAATTTGATGGTTGAGCTAAGGAAGGATGGGCTAAAGGATAGGGGAATTGGGCTGAAGGGTACAAAAAATGGGCCAAATTATTATTAGAATGGCTTGAGTTCAAGTTCAATGATGGGCTTAGGAAAAGTGGATTTGAGGATCCCGGATAAAGGGGTTTTGTCGAAAATACATAAGGAAGTAGCTCCAGATTTAAAAAAAAAAAAAAAATAGCTTGACCACAGAGAGATTTCTCCAGGAAAATTTGGGTCAGGAGTCTAAAATTTTGGAGGAAGGGGGCCAAGGGTCTATTTCGAAAAAATGGAGCAGGATAAAGAGAGAGGATTTTCAAGGCATGAAAGTTGACATGCCAGATTTTTCAGATGGGAAGGGTAAGGGCCTAAAAAGACAAGTCTTAGAGGTGTATCAGGGGTCTGAATCAACTTCAGAGAGGTCAGCGAAGAGAATGAGTGTTTCACAATTGGAAAAAATTTCTTGAACAACGGTGGAGGCTGCAAGGCAGTCCCGCCGAGCACAATCAGAACACTAAGCTGGAATGTTCAAGGTTTGAGGAACCCTCGAACATTAAGGGCACTACGTAGGGTAGTGTCAAAACATCACCCCAATTTAGATTTTATTATGGAAACTAAATGTAGGCATAACAAGGATGAACAAGTCAAGAGAGAGGTTGGATTATTGGAAAATTGTATTAGTGTTCCTAGCAATTGAAATAGTGGTGGTCTTATGCTGCTTTGGTCTTCAGATTTAGACGTTCATCTTATGTTCTTTTCTTCAAGACACATCGACGTATATATAGTCGAAGGCCAGGATCGCTGGCGTTTCACAGGCTTTTATGGTAATCCAGAGGAAGCTAGACGAGAAGAATCTTGAAAATCGCTTGAAAGATTGTTTCAGGTTACTTTTATTCCTTAGATCATTGGAGGGGATTTCAATGAAATCGTGTCCGAAGATGAGAAGAAACGGGGGCACTAAGACGACAGGTTTTAATGCAGAATTTTTGAGATGTTATTGATTTTTGTGAACTTCACGATTTAGGCTTCACTAGAGATGAGTTTACTTGGTACAAAAATTTGTTGGATGATGACTCGACTAGGGAACGGTTGGATCGTTTCTTTGCTAGCACAGAGTTTCTTCTAGAGCCTCTTTGGTTTTAGTCCATCATTTAAGTTCTTCAGTATCATATCATCGTCCGATTTTGGCCTCTTGGGAGCTAACAGGGATGAGAGGCAGGAACAAGTTCACTGGAAAGAACGTCTGTTTTGATCTGGGGTGGGTTAAGTTTGAAGGTTGTTGGGGGTAATTCAGGGAGCTTTGTTGCGTGATTTATTGTGTACCGCAAGTGTACGGGTCAAGTTTTAATATAGTGATTTAAGTAAAGAGTATCGTCCACAGGATTGGCTTTCTAGATCAATTGAGTACCGTAGGTACTAATAACAACAAATTTTATTTAGACTAAAAAGACTTTGAAATTGAGTGAAAATTAAATGATTGAGAAGTAATGGGAAACCTTTAGGAGAGAAAACCTAGGGAATTGATTTCATCGAATAGATTCATGCTTAATTAATCTATTAATCCAAAAATAGTCATGCATACAATTATAAGCCAAGAAGTACAAAACTCATAAAATACTCGCTAGAGCTCTATTAATTATCTTCCCTTAATATAAAACCAACATGTCTGTCTAGTTTTAATAGAAAAGAAAGGCATTAAGCAACTTCTATTATCGGCCTCTAAGAGAATTCTTCATTTTCATGCAAGAATTTACAAGTAGTCAAGTGTTTGAGTTCTACTCTAAAATCTACTCTTTCAAGCTAGAATTAAAGCAATCAACAATTTATACTTTGGCCAAAAGATAAAAGCATTAAGCAAACAAACACAAGAACAATTGTTGCAATATGAAGAACATTAGATTAATCAAACATGAAAACTAAAACTATTACATCAATCCCCTAAGTAAAAGTCTAGCTACTCATAATCACTAAAATCATGCTTAGACAATGTTTAGAATCCATAAAATAAACAATAAAATCAAAGGTAAAAGGAGAAAAACTCTTGTCGCGTGCCAAGCCTCGTTCCCGATGTGATCTGTACGTTCCCGAGCCTCCGAATCTCTTCTTCAGCTTTCTAGAGTGTCCCTCACGCCTTTCCAATGAGTGTATTTCGAAGTTAGGGTTCAAATCTCCCAAAAATTGGCTTCCCCGTCGAATGGAGAAAAATATGCATTTATAGGAAAAATCGTCATAGCGTCTCGACGCTGCCCTTAAAAACGCGTGAAAACTGATTTGGAAAGCCAGCGTCGAGACGCTATAGCTCGACGCTACAGGTATATGTATTACAAATGCGGAATGTATAACAAAAGTGGTTGAGTGGTGTGGTGGTCTGGGCTCACCTTGGATGAGCATTACGCGTGTGCATGCCCAGGTTTGAGACTATGGTTGTACAATTTTTTTATTTATTTTTTTCTGTGAGGGATTACAGCGTCGAGACGCTGTCCCCTCGGGAATTCTGGCTTGAAAACTTTATTTTGGAGAGTCTCGACGCTATGTACAGCGTCGAGACGCTGTCCCCTCGGGAATTCTGGCTTGAAAACTTTATTTTGGAGAGTCTCGACGCTCCCATAGCGTCTCGACGCTCCCATAGCGTCTCGACGCTATTCCCTCAGCATTTTTGGCTTGATTCCTTCTTTTTCTCGGCTATTGGTCATAAAAGTTCCTATTTTAAGCTAATTTTTCATGCCATAACTTCTAAAATGCTCCGGATTGCTACAAATGCTCGAAATCTACAATTTAGATAAATAATATCATTAAAACGTTCATTTAAACTCCAAAACTAGCATAATAACGGCTCTAAAGATAGCCCATTTAGTGTGCTATCAAGCTTGGCCAGTCAGGGAGAACAAGGGATGGAATTAATGTTCAGGTTACACAAGTTAAGTGTCTCAAGAAGCTTATGAAGTGGAATAAAAAGAGCGGTTAAAAGGGTCAATCAAGGGGGCTATTGGAAGGAAAGAACAGCAGATTGAGGCTCTTTTCCGAGCGCAGGGTCTGAATTGGCGGAAAGAGTCCCGGGTGGCAGAGCATGAGCTAGAGTTTCTGTTGAAGGAGGAGGAAATGTATCGGAAAGAGAGAGTGAAAGGAGATTGGCTGGAATGGGGAGACTTGAACACCAAGTGGTTCCACCTTAGAGTTAGTCACCGTCGTCGAACTAACAGAATAAGAGGGCTAGAGGATGAGAATGGCAATTGGATAGAGGCGAAGTCAGCACTCGCAGGTTTAGCAAAAAGTATATTACTACAATCAAAATTATCTTATTCCTTTTATATTACTAATTTAGTATTGTCTTGGTGACCCAATACCAATTTGTTTTGATGATCTTCTAGGAAACTAACATGATCTTATGATATAAAATTAAGGAACAAACAAGCATTGCAAATACTTTAGAATTTAGTATTCTATATTTTGATACTATATATTAATCCTCTAATAAAAATTCAAAATTAGCTTTAAGATGTTAGGTTATAATAATTATTTTAATATATTTTGAATACTTTATCTTACCTAGCTACAATATTTTAAATTTGGATGTCTCTCGAGTGATTATATAATGAAATCACATATTGTGCAAGGTTAGAGGAAAATTTTCTTTTAATATTTACATTCACATAATACCTACTTTTCAATATGATCTTCTCCCTTTCTCTTTACTTTAATTTTCAAGTTTAAGATGTTGTTTGGGACGCTAAGTAAATTATTATAGTCAGTGGTTATAATAGTTTGTAAGTCGTTATATAATAGTATGTGAATAGTAAATACTATTGAAGTCAGTATAGTTATTTTATTGACTGTGAGTTATAATAATAAATGGATCAAATTCAGTCCATTAGATTTTAAGTTGGTGTCCCAAACACTTTGTTACGATAAATCAATAACAAAGAACAAATAACACGAATTTATGTGGTTCATGACTAACGTCGTGTTAGCTACGTTCACGGGCAGAAGAGAGAGCAGTATTATTACGAAATAGGAAAGAATTACAAAATGACGGATAGGGAGCGGCTGAAATCATTAGAAGATTTATATATGACACCCTTCTAATAACCTAAATACAAAATGGGTCAAAACCCAATTTAGGTTTTTTCTAGGGGCGTTGCCCCCATACTCCCACCAGGGCGTTTCGCTCCTGGACTCCGACTCGTTGACCGGCCGGCGAGACCCCATACCAAATTCGTCGTAGAGGGTCATAACATATTCAAAACATTCCAACACAATTCTAAAAATTTAAAATTCCGAGAGGAAGAGAGTGCACTATCTTCAATTCCTTTTTGGAAAAGTGAATTTCAATGCCTTTCATCACTTCTTTGCAAACCATTCCTCTAATAGGAAGGATATTTTTTTGGTGGGTTTCCAAAAAAAAATCACAAAAAATATATATGGGATCCAGCTGAAGGATTCTCCACCTTCATCCAATTGTTAGGTGAGTTAATATTTAAAATTTCTTAGTTAAAATATAATCCCTTCTTATTAGTCATCAACTTTTCTTTATAGTCTAATTTAAAAAATTTCGTAATCTTACATTTAAAATGAAAAATAAAGATTTGTAGTTCATTCTCTATAATATATAGTTTATTGTTTGGTTGAGGGTTTTTCTTTTTCCCGATATTTTGTAGGGAATTTTGCAATCATCATTACTAAGATTTCATAGTGAATTTCTTTAACATCTTTCGTGTAAATATTTTGCACTTGCGTTTATTGTTTTTCTTTCCTCATTTGTGGTCAATAGGTTGTCGTCATTTTTTGTTTTATTTATTTTTATTTTTTTACTTTTGTTTCATACCTCCAACTATGAGATTTAAAACATTAGGTTAAAATATTTGGACTTATTTTATTTTAGTTCAAGTGTTTTTAAATGTCTAAATTTAATTCCTATACTTTCACTTCATTTTAAAATTACTTTATATAGTAAGTTTGATTGATTTTTATTTGACTTGTCTAAAAAATAATATTATTTTTCATTGAAGAAGAGCCACAAAATGTAAATATGTTTTTACTAAATTTCTAGATTCCGCTCATAACGACTAAAGTAAAAGTTAACTATAAATTAACTTTTGTATTAAGATTTATTGAAAATATAGAAGCTAAAATAGAACAAATTTTAAAGTACTAAAATATAAAGAATAAAAATATAATAATTATGATGGTTTTACAATCACGAAAGGATTCATATATTTTTTTAGAATTTAAAATTTAGAATTTAGGGTTCACGAAGGACACATATACAAAATATGTATATTATTTATAAATATTAAGCACACAAAGCTGAAGAGGAAGGGTAGAATTCTTACAATATGGTTGAATTATCTAAAAAAAAAAATATATATATATTTTAGTTTAACAATTACGAGGAGAGATCCAACAATCAATTAGTAATAAAGTTGGATTCATCTACCATGAACTTATTTTCAATGATGAACTCATTCTTATGACTCAATTAATATGAATGTAGGACATAAAAATGTGTTTTCATTTTTTTTTTTTTTTAGTGAATCGTTAGGAAATCAAATGATTCTGACAAAACAATATGTTTTCTCTTAATTTTTTTCTTGATTTTTTACTAAAATGATATGAATTTATACAACCCTAATCTCCTAAAATGAATACTAACGAAATACTAACTAGTTTCCTAACCTAGATAATTTCTTAATAAAGACTAAGTATTAAAAAAAAAACATGGTAATAAGGAACATCAAATACATGAAGGTGGTAATTTTAAAGAAAGAAAAGTTTGTCAAATTGCAATTTTTTTATTTATTTTTTTAAATATATTAAAGACTTGCTGGGATGGTTGTAGGGCGGTCTCATAGATGATTTGTTTGTACTAAAAAAACTAAATACATCAAGCAAAACAAAAATTCTACATTTTGACATTTTTTTTTTTAAAAGAATCTGCTTCATTAAAGACCAACGCCCAGACAACAACCAACTTCATAAAGAGCAGAAGCAACCCAGTTCAGAAACTTCGAACGCCAAAAGAAAACCTCATCTTCTTTTACAGATAAAGAAAAATCAAAGTATAATAAAAGAATTTTCAAGCGCAGCACGTGCTAAACAGTGAGCAACAAAATTAACAAGATCTATTACGAAAATCAAAACACACAACCAATCTTAAAAGTTACGTCCAAATACGGACCTCAAAGGATGTTTGGAACCAAAAATGAAGATAAAATAAAATGCTTGCATTTCGTTTGTGGGATGACCTAATTAATGGATCATAAAGACTTTATATCAGTACCTTAGTGACTTGTAAGGTCAATGTCTACTACCATCAGTGCTAAAACTTTCACAATAATTTTATTTATATATATTAAAATAGTGGGTTTTTTTTTGTTTTTTTTCCCAATTATTTTACAACATGCATATCCTTAAAAAATTCTTGGGAAACATGTAATCATGATTCATGCCCAAAAGCTTGATAATTGCTTCAATTCATCATCAAATAGTGCAGCTTGTCCTCAATTTTATAAACATATCGATTTGCCCAAAAAGTATATCCTACACACAATATTATATATAAAATACATGACTAAATAATTCATGCATGGAATATGGGCAATGGTTCACAATATAAAATTTATTAAATTTAGGTAAAGACATATATATATATATATTAGTACAACAAATATAAAGAATGGAGAGAGAAGTCACATATTTGTAACGCTTTATATGTATATTTTGGATTTAATCTAGTACTTTCAAATGCACCTAAAATTTTGACTTTAACTAGAAATTTACAACTGTGGTATGTTAGAAAACCAAGCCTAAAATGTTTCCCTTCTTTTTGTTTTTTTAGTTTCACAACAATATAAATATATTTTCTTCTTCATTCGAACATCATTTAAAGTAAATAAATACATGTTTTTACGTCAAAGTGAGTATAATTTTAATAATTGACATGTAATATCTCTTTTGAGGTTAGATGTTCAAATTTTCATACTATATTTATTAAATGTGCTATAAATATATTATTAAAAAAAACAAATATCAAATATAATATGTATATATCAAAACATAACTCACTTATATTTTAACAAAAACTTGCCTATACATGGATCAATAAGAATTGCTATTGAATTTTTGTTGGGATGTATTTTTATTACATTTAATAGATATAGGGATGTCGAAAAAAAAAAGAAAAAAAAAACCTCACCAGTACAAGATTAATGCCATTTAAAAAATAAAAATTGCAAAACTTGTGGATTTGAAACATTTAAAAAAGTATGGGTGATTTTTTTTTTTTTTGTCTTTATTGGAATATTCTCTGGAATGTCTCTCTTGCGTCTCTCGAAGATACGCATTCTATATGACCAAATCTTTTTTATTTTTTAAAGAATTGATTTAAAAAATACATAGAGATGAAGAAACACATAATTATGTGTTAAAAAATGCTATAATTTTACCAAGTTGTAGCCATAATTTTTCCATTTACTTTTTAATCATCTAAATTATGTCATTTCACAAAGTTGAAAAGAAGAAAAAAAGAAATGTCAACATCTAGCTATAATTCTCCATATGTGTTGGTGGGTACAATGTTTTGTTGACTTTACAGTAAAAATTAGACTGAAAATGGATAAGGCAGATAATCATCACACACACTACATAAACAAATTAAAAAACAAAACAAAAAAGGTCTCTAAATATAGTGATTAATAAAAACAACATAAACAAAAGAAAAACATTATAATTTTTTGCTTTCCTTTTCAGCAATTTCGGCCACACACACAAAACAAAAACAAAAACAAAAACAAAAAACAAAAACAAAAAAGGTGATGGTTTGAGTCAACCAATAAGCTTGAATGGCTGTGGTTAAAATAATAAAAAGAGGTGAGTGTCTGAAATATAATCTGGATGATCATCAATATACGTCCTCACTTTTTGTTCATTTGGTGATTAAATTTGGTATTGAAAGAGACATTTTGAATCTCGTCAACTTCTTAGTTGGATCTGACTCGAAGATGCAAAACAAATTTATATTCTTTTAAATAAAAACTCACCCGAAAAACAACACCACAAACACAGCATATATATGTATCAAAATATATAAATAAAAAAAAATTAAAAAAAAAAAAAGAACCGAGCCAAGGAAGGATTGACTCTTCTCGATAAAAACATAAGTCTCGTTTGATAACCATTTAAAATTAAATTTATAAATACTACTATCATATTAAATTATCCATCAACCTAAAAGCTTAAATTGAAATGAGTTAGGATAAATTTAACTATATCAATATTTTTAACACTCTCTCACATGTCGGCTTGAAAATTTGTAGAAGGAGAGAAAATGAAATTATAAGGGTTAGAACATAAAACATTATGTTCTTTTTTTTAGTACCAAAGACTTTCTGCTCTGATACCATGTTAAATTATTCATCAACCCAAAAGTTTAAGTCGAATTATGGTAGATTTAATTATAATCAACTAGAAACAACCATACTAAATTATTCATCAACCCAAAAGTTTAAATTGAGTTATGATAAATTTAATTATAATCAACAAGAGAAAACTAAATAAATTGAAAAAAAAAAATCAAATCAAATCAATGAGGCTTAAGATTTTAAAATTTTATCTCTACTTTTGTCCCAAAATTTAAAGATTATATATATGAAAAGTTAAATTGTAAAATTTTACGGATTCCAAAAAAAAATATCGTCTCGGCCATATATGTGCATGTGTATGTGTATATATAATTAGTCAACAAGAGCATAGTTGATATAAAAACTAATTACTAAAAGGTTCTAAGTTAGTTCGCTCACTCTATATATATATTCGCATATTAAAAATTTAAAACCAAACCCACCACTTTTGTTAGGGATTAGAAAAATGGGTTTGTATTAACCCCAACTAATTCATTTTTTAGTTTGTTGGGTTGATAAGGCAAATATATATTATATAAATATATGAACCATTACGTTTCACTTTTGAAAGATTAAATTTTGGATTCGAAATCTAGAAGTTAACCAACCAAAATGAAAATGCATGGAGTTCTTTTACACAAAATAATCACATAAACAAAATGCATGTTTTATAGTGCCATTTGGAATTGATTTGTTCATGTGCTTTGGACAGTATTGTTTAATGATTTTACCATAAGTAGTTAATTAGTGCTTTTCTTAAAAGAAAATTATTTAGTAAATAAAAGTTTGGTTATGTTTTAAAAACATTATTTTTCATAGCATTCAGGACACATGTTTTTGAGTGGTTTATCAAAAGTACTTTTATTTAACAGTAAAACATTTTGTTGCTTGATTATTCGGACTTATAATATTTGAAAAGCACTTTTAATTTCACGCGTGAGAATGCTTTTAGAACTAAGAATGACTCCCTAAAAAGATATTTCTAAAATCCACAAAGATGTTAAAATAAAAATAATTAAATCAGTGGGTTAAAATGTCTTGAATCTGTTATAACCCTCTACGATTGGTTCGATACGGGAGTCTCGCTATTCGTTCTGGACTTAGGTCCATTTTGTATTAGGTCCTTAAAAGAGTGTCGTCATATATAAACTTTTTAATCACTTCAGTTGCTTCTAGTATAGTAATTTAAACCTATTTGTAATACAATAGTTTTCTTCCTCATATCCGTGGACGTAGCTAACACGATGTTAGTAAACTACGTAAATTATGTATCGATTTTCTTTTGCACTTTTATTTTTTGTTTTTCGATTCTATCGTAATAAAGTGTATTAAATAAGTGAGAAATAAAATGTATAAAGATATTAGTCAGAGAAAATCATGTTAAATGCATGGATAAAAATAAAAAAGACTCCTAAGAGAATCCATGTAAGAAGAGAGATTTGATATTAATGAGAAAAATAGGCATATGTAAAGAGAAAAGCTTGTGAGAGAAACTATAAAGAAATTAGAAATTGTAAAATGAAAAGTTGGAAGAAAAAAAAAAGTGTGTGTGAAGAGAGAGACTAATTAATGAGAAAATATGCATAAATTAAAGAAGATTGAGTAAAATTTAAACATTTTAGGTAGAAAGTGCTTTTTATTGCAACTTATAAAAATGAGATGGGTAAAAGCATTTTCAATGTATACTCAATGTTTAAAGATGAAGTTTTTTGTCTTGACCTAAATGAAGGACTTGTATGTCTAAACAAGGCATGAAAGGCCATTCAATATTTCAAATGGAAGACTATATATTAAATATTAAATTTATAAACACTATGATTTTTGCCTTTTGACACTTTTTAGTTACTTGTTGATATCATGCTTAACAGTTGTATTCCCTTAAAAAAAAAAAAAAAAACTTTTCTTCCATTTTGTTATGTAAGGAATTAGATTAAGACTTTTTGAAGTTTAATGCTTTTGGACAAAAAAAAAAAAAATTGATTATAGGTAGAATAAAATAAACTAACAACAATTATATGAAATATCTCTCATGTTTGAACTTATAGCAAAATTAATTATCATTTGTCAAATAATAATTTTTTTTCTTTAAATTTGACAACATATGTAGAAATAGGGTCGAATCTTTTAGTCACTAGTTCATACATCATACCAATTGAATTATGCTCTGGTTGGTTTATTAGTCAAACAGTGCACAAAGAAGTTATACTTTTTAACAATTTTATTTTTAGTTTTTTATATGTTTTAAAAGTTTTGCTAAATCCATTTGTAATAATTATCAAGGAAAAGAATTATTTCATTCGATTAATTACTTGTAAAATATATATATATATATATATATATATATATATATATATATATTTTGAACATACTCTAACTTACAGCGACTTAAAGTTTTAGATTTAGTGGTCATTTGTTAAATCTCGTGTTTTTTTTTAAGGGTATTTAATTAATGCGGAGTGGAGAATGAATTTTTGACCTCTTAATCAATAGCACAACTTTATATATGTCAATTGAGTTATGCTCGATTTAGTGATGATTTGTTAAATCTCTTAGTTGATTTTTTAAACCAGAAAAAAAAATGACCAAAAGGTTTAAAAATATATATTATTAAATATAATATATTTGATAGATGGAATAGATTTCTTAGCCACCTTGCACCAAAGATTTTCTATTTCAGCCCACAAAAACACCCTTTGAAACATATATAGGCTTCCAAATATGCAATAACCAAGCTTTTTAGGACTTTATTTTTTCTATTGGAGAGTTCTACATTTGTCTGATGACACACATTGCCACTATATATATATGTGAGGGTTGGCCTAATTTTATGGTCTTCTTTTTATTTATATATATGTATATATATGTGTAATGTTTTGTTTTGTTTCTTTTCTTTTCTTCTTTTTCAACTTTTAGGTTTGATTGTGAATGTGGCCTGCTGGATCTCACTCTTGGAGATCTTTTTTAAAATTAAAAGGAAAATGAGGGGAAAAAAATTAAAAGAATGGAAAATAACATTTGAGGGTTTGTTTCAGAAACAATTTTCGATTACCTTTTGTTTTCGAAAGTTTGTTGTAAAAGCTTATAACATAACCCCACCTCCAAAATAATGTTTTTTTTGTCATTTTGTTGACGTCGTCAGCACTTCACTTTGTTGAACACGAGCACCATCGCAAGAAAAAAGTACGCTAATACCCTTTGCTGAACACGAGGATACTATAGTCGCCCCCTCGCGGTCGTGCTCAGCGAAGGGTATTAGCCGATTTTTTCCTCGCGATCATTCTCACTAAACGCGTGTTTGTGCTCAACAAAGGTCAAAAAACACACATTTTTAAAAATCGAGTCAATTAGCATTACGGCACCCAAGAGGGATCATCTGTGAAAATACCTCATCTTTGATGTAGTCATGATCATTAGTTAATTATCAGCACGACAATCTTTGTAAAAGAAGATACATTTGCTAATAAGTTTGTGCTAGTTGGTAAGGATCTATCATGATTGAAGTATGTTATTTTCTACATAATAGATATTTAGCTAAAATTGGAGATCTGTCCATTTTCATAAGAAAGAAGCATTGCATACTTTCAGAACATTATTTGGCTAACAAAAAAAAATAGTTTTGGTTGAATACTCTTTGAGTTTCTTGTTTGAATAGGAATTTGTTTGAAATATCTTGGAACATTGTGTACAAAATTGAAAAAGGATATCTAAATTATATATATATAAATATAATAATAAGACAAAATTATTAATTTGATGGAGCTTAAGAAATTATTATAGCCTTGGAAACATATGATTTTCCTTGAAAAAAACAGCCAAAAATTAGTTTGGAAGAAAATAGATTTAACCCTAAAATTTGGGAGATGATATCCTAACTTAGACCGTACGTATAATATATATATACAAGTTCATTATAGTTATTTCTCGTTTAATGTCATTTCCATTTAGCTCTAAATCTTTCCCTGTTCAACTTTCTCACTTGCCAAACAAACACTGAACCATAAATTTGTTTCTCCATCTTGCCCAAAAACATTAGGAAACAATTGATTTACCTAACAACTCCACAAATGTAAATAGAAACATATTGTTTCCACTTTAATATATTTTTGGTTTCTATCATTTTCAAGAGTTTGAAGTGAGACAGACGATATGAAAACAAACTATATTGTAAATTCGGCACACATTCATATAGTAGACGTGAATGAATCGATACAAATATCTTTTTTCAATTTATGAATTGCTAAACGATACTAGGTTGGTACAATATGAATGGTCACATAAAAAACTTTTAAAGTTATTCAAGGTGGATCCAATTTGATTTTTGCACGATAGAAAAAACGCGCTCTAGCTAGTTGCATCTAGCACGAGAGATACAAAAGTTTGACGTTATCAACCAAAATAAATAAATACAAACTTGGAGTTTTTCCCTTTTTGGCATAAAACTTTGCATAAATTATTGCCAAAACATGGGCTTAACGTAAAAGCAACTTCTAAATTGGCACATAACTTCCATTAATTGAGAACAAAATGATACAAAACCCAAAAGAACAATCACATTCCTATCGTTAACAATGGACAAAGCAAAATAAAACAACAAAAACGTTGACAAGCATTGGTATATATATATATATATAAGCATTGATTATAATTTAATTCATGTGTGAATTGGATGGATATAGTATAATATAGAATCATATCCTGTATATAAGTTAGCAAAATTTGATAATCAAATCAATTATTATTCCGAAATATTTGTTAATAGCTCGATCCTTAGTATTTATGCTCTTCCAAAAGGGAATATTTTCATTAAAATGTATAAGATTTTAGTAGTTGTGTGATTTTTAAGCTTGGCTATTTATGACCTAATGATGCAAATTCTTGTTTAATAACTCCTAAGAGAGAATATTAAGATAAGTTGTATATATTCTAAATACTTCTAATTGAAGTGCCAATTATCTCGTAGTATATGATACGAAGAATTAATATTTATGAGAGTATTTAGAACAAATCTAGCATAACTCAACCGACATAATATAAGAATCCGTAACCAAAAGGTCAGAAGTTCGAATCTCTCACCTTACATGTTATCAAAAAAAAAAAAAAAAATGAAAAGATAGGGTCAAATAAACAAGTTTGGAGAGAGCAATCTCAAGTTTGATCTTAGATAAGGTGTAGGAATATAATAAGGTTTCACATTTGATCTTCATATATCTTATTTGTTAATCTTCATATATCTTATTTGTTAAATGTATCCAATCTTGTCTCTAAAGGATATCTTTTGAAGAGATTGGTTCACATAGATTAAATTTTGATAGAGCAATCTCGAGTTTGATCCTAAGATAATGTCTGAATACTATGTGTTCTCTCCTTATCAATAGGAAGCTTCTAGCTTTTAAGAGTCGATCATCCACCCAAGTAATTATTTAGGATGGCTAACATAATGTATGTCATATATACAAAAAGAAATTAAAAAATATTTTTAACTATATAATGTTTCTCCAAAACTATATCGAATGATCACATGGCACGTGGCAGCCAATTCAAATAATAATTACTTCATTTCTATGTTGTCAATGTCAAAAATATATAGCACTAAGTGAGGCAAAGTGGATATATTACAAGAGCCTCATTAATTAAAACAGACTAATCAAAAGAATCTGCCTGTCATATCTCTTTCTATCAAATATAAAGAGAACCACTTATATTCATTTACTAGTACAAATTATCATAATATACATCATCTAAAACAAAGAAGCCTAATTATATTTATATATATATATTTTGTGTTTGAAATCCTTAGGAAGCCAAAGAAATAGAATTAATTAAAGTTAATTTGCATCCCAAAGAGTGTGATCCATATTGTAAAAAGAAAAGGGTGGCCAAAAAAAAAAAAGGATTTTGGGCATTTGGGTGACCCCACATTTCTCTCTCTAAATCTCTACCGTTGAAGGCATCCTTAGCTTCTCTATTTATACACACTTCCCATTTAGTTTAGAGTCTCAAGACTTGTGTCTTTCTTCTGCAAACTATCATCAGCATTACTTCACCAACTTCCCTCTCTGCTCTGCTCTGCTCTCTGCCTATACTTCAACATCATTCATTAATGGCTTGCTTGGAGATTTGCAATGAGGTCTGTAATCAAATGGAAATCATCTTCTTTCTTTTTTCTTTCTATCTCAATCTAATTTGAAGAAGAAGAAGAAGAAGAAGAAGCACATTTTTACAGTGCTAATTTGTTTTTGTTTTTTTGGTACAGAATTTGCAGGGTGGTGAGACAAAAGAAGAGCAAGAAATTTGCACTCTTGATGGGACAATTGATTGGCATGGAGAACCTGCAATCAGATCAAAATCTGGAGGATGGGTTGCTGGAATCATCATACTCTGTAAGACCCTCTCTCTAATCTCAACTTCTTTCTCTTATTTCATTCTTCTCAAAGTTAGGAAAAGCTTCTGTTAGTCAATTTTTCACACCTCGACAGGACAACTGTCTGACCCTACTACATTTAGTTGTCGAAGAAACTCTTGGGATAGAGTAAAATTTCTAGGATGAACACTTTAACTTCAAAACCAAGATTCTATCTCAACTTGTTTTCTTCATAAGCTTATGAGAGAGAGAGAGAGAAGGTGCAGAAAAATGGAGAAGTTTTGGTGGGGATGGGGTGGGTAAGTTGGAGGGGAGAGAAATAAATGTTTGTTAATTTTTGTTTGGATTTGAAAAAGATAAGTGGAAGCACATACTAGAGATGTGAAAGAGCTTCTCACCTGATTTCTTAAATACAGAAAAGGATGAAAACAATAATGAGAGATAAATTGAAATGGGCTTTATTGTTTCACATTTGGCACTACACAACCAGCCAAGTGTTGTAGCCTCCTTTCATGCTGTTCTCTCCCACGCCTAATTTCAGGCTCTATACTATAATCTTTTCTAATATAAACTTTGGTACTACAATAGTATGAATACTCCTTTCATTCTTTAGTATTTCAAAAATACTTTGGTATTACGTGAGTATGGATATTCCTTCCATCCTTTAGTATTCCAAAAATATTTTGGTACTACGTATGAATACTCCTATCATCCTTTCGTATTTCAAAAATACTTTTTTTTATGTCATTTTTTAAATGACGTAATAAATGGAAGGATTATTTACCTCCATAGTACTAAAAATTTCTCACTTCTTACTCCTTTCTATTTATTGAATGGTAGAAGCATCATTTTAAAAATGATATGAGATCTACGACATTAAAATATAATATTTTTATAAAGAGAATTAAGGACAGGTACACCCGTCGTACTAGAAGTTTTCCAAATCTTTTTCTCAAAGAGAGCCCAAATTGACATTAGCTAGAGAGAGAAACAAGAACACTCAAAAATGATGAGAAAGAGATTTCTTAAGGACTCTGTATTATTACCTCATTGACTCCGACGACAAGAGAATCCATAAATGGTGAGAGAAAGAAACAGGGATTTCTTAAAGGACTGTGCTATGTTACCTCATTAAAAAAAAACTCACTTGAGAAATGCATGCATCAACGAGAGAGACGTGTCTGACACGTAATCAACTCTTTTTGACATGGCATGACGTACCTAGAAGAATTACAGATACAATTTAATTAATTAGCACCTCTACATTTAATTTTGAAACTTCCACTGTAGTCAAGTCAGTCACTCTTCAGAAATCTATAGGTAAGGACTTGAAACTATATATATCATTATAAAAAAAAGAGAGTAAAAAAGATCTAGATCAGTTTTGTATGAGATAGTAGGAATTAACTCAGGTATATACAGTGTGATAGAATAGGATCCATAACTGAATTGTTTGAATTTAAAGCTCAAAACGAAAATCTGACATCACAAATATTCCTTCTAGAAGTATTGGAAAGGAAGAAAACTATAAAGCATGATGCTTTACAATCCTTCAATATCATCAAAGTAAAAGGTTTCACAAGCTGGTTGATACTGAGAAAAGGATATTAAAGAAATACAACTCCTTTTAGTGGACAATACCAAAAAGGAAAGACCTTTCCTTCAACCAAAGGGTACAAAGCCATCTAATAGTGAAAATTCACCATGGACATGCTCTTTTACTTTTTCAAATACTATTTGTATGGGTCTTAATGGAGAGGAAGAGAGAAAATAACAAGCTTCCTATTATGTACTCATCAGAGCATAACTTTCTATGGCTTGTAGAGAGAGAAACTCTATTTGAGATTTTTTTTGAAGTTTGTTCAGGTAATAAGACAACTCACCCTTGAAAATTTTGAATTCCTAGTCCATATAGATAACTATGGTTATGGAATCTATAGCGAACCTAATTGAAAATTTGGTCAGCCTAACTTATCTTTTCACTTCTCAAATTATTGTGGTTGGCCTAGTGATCAGGTCGATAAGGACCATAAAAATAATAAAGAGTTAAGAGAGAATGAGTTCAAACTATGGTGGCTACCTACCTAGGATTTAATATTCTACAAGTTCCCTTGTCAGCCAAATGTAGTAGGGTCAGACGGTTATCCCATGAGATTTGAGGTGCACACAAACTGGTTAGGACTCACGGATTTCAAAAAAGACTAATTTGTCATGAATTCACCACAAAATGAAGAACAAACCTAAAATCACATTTAGTTTTATCCTGACTTGCTTGCTTCTCTCAATGATACAGTGAATCAAGGTCTTGCAACTCTTGCGTTCTTTGGTGTTGGTGTGAACATGGTGCTGTTCCTGACAAGAGTTTTGCAGCAAAACAATGCCGATGCAGCCAACAGTGTAAGCAAATGGACTGGGACAGTGTACATCTTCTCTCTTGTTGGGGCTTTCCTCAGTGATTCCTACTGGGGAAGGTACAAAACTTGTGCCATTTTTCAGATCATCTTTGTCATTGTAAGTACAAGACCAAACCTTAATGATCTTTTTTTCCTTTTTTTCTTCAACTGCTTCCTCACCTTTCTATTACAGGGCCTGGTTTCACTTTCCATATCATCACAGCTCTTCCTGATCAAACCAAAAGGTTGTGGCGATGAAGACACTCCATGCGAGTCGAATTCAAGATTGGGGAATGCATTGTTTTACCTATCCATTTACCTTATTGCACTGGGAAATGGAGGATATCAACCCAACATTGCCACACTTGGAGCAGACCAATTTGATGAAGAGGATTCCACAGAAGGGCACTCAAAAGTAGCATTCTTTAGCTACTTTTACTTGGCTCTTAACTTGGGTTCTTTGTTCTCAAACACCATTTTAGGGTACTTTGAAGATGGAGGACTGTGGGCTCTGGGCTTCTGGGTGTCAACTGTCTCAGCTTTTGCAGCATTGGTTTTGTTTCTTTGTGGAACTCCAAGGTACAGGCACTTCAAACCAAGTGGTAACCCTCTCTCAAGATTCTGCCAAGTCATTGTTGCTGCAGCCAAGAAATCAACGGTCAAGATGCCACCAAGTGGAGATGAACTATACAATGTTGATGGCAAGGATTGTTCAGTGAACCGCGGTAGAAAGATACTTCACACCCATGGATTCAAGTAAGGACATTAACATTTCAGCTTCATTTCTTTGAGCAAGTCTGACAAACACATTCATTTTCCACATTTTGGATTTGCTCGTAGAGATCAAAGCAGCATCCTATCTCGTTTCCACTTTCATAAAATCATGGTTCTAATTCAGCTGTCATTATAATCAGCATGTCACTCATGCTTGTTCTATATATTGTAGGTTTTTGGATAGGGCAGCATATATTTCATCAAGAGATTTGGACAATGAAGGACGAGGCATTGACAATCCATGGCGCCTCTGTCCGATCACACAAGTGGAAGAAGTCAAGTGCATATTAAGATTACTTCCTATTTGGCTCTGCACCATAATCTACTCTGTGGTCTTCACTCAAATGGCTTCCCTCTTTGTTGAGCAAGGCGCTGCAATGAAAACTACTGTTTCGAACTTCCGTATCCCAGCTGCAAGCATGTCGAGCTTCGACATTCTCAGTGTGGCAGTTTTCATTTTCCTTTACCGGCGAGTCCTAGACCCGCTTGCAGGAAAACTTAGAAAATCAGATTCTAAAGGACTTACTGAGCTTCAGAGAATGGGAATCGGTCTCATAATAGCAGTGATGGCAATGGTTTCAGCAGGAATTGTGGAGTGTTATCGGCTAAAGTACGCCAAAAGCGACTGCACACACTGTGAAGGCTCAAGCTCCTTAAGCATCTTTTGGCAGGTTCCACAGTATGCATTTATCGGAGCTTCTGAGGTCTTCATGTACGTCGGACAATTGGAGTTCTTCAATGCACAAACCCCAGATGGATTAAAGAGCTTTGGTAGTGCACTTTGCATGACATCAATCTCTTTGGGGAATTATGTCAGTAGCCTTCTGGTCACTATGGTTATGAAAATATCAACAGAGGATCACATGCCAGGATGGATTCCAGGAAACCTAAACAGAGGTCATCTAGATAGATTCTACTTCCTCCTAGCTGGATTGACAGCAATTGACTTTGCAGTGTATATTATCTGTGCTAAATGGTACAAATGTATCAAATTTGAGGGCAAGTGTGAAGACCAGGAGCACAAGGTCTGATTTGAAGAAATATAAAACAAAACTACAAAAGCAAGACTTGTTTGATGCATATTCTCAGTTTGTGTAAGAATAAAAGGAATGGGGCCTAAAGAGACAGAAACCTATTCTTGGCTCAACTCTTTATACCCAATTCTTTCCCCTTTCTACGACATCTGACCAAATAATTTCAAGCCATGTTACTGAAAGAGCAAGAGTGGCCGTGTTATGATCAGCAGATTTCTTGTGCAAGACCTTCCATGTTTCCACCTTGTAAATTTCTTTGCTTTATTCATTGAAGGACTTTGACTTCTTTTTTCCTTTTCCTCTTTTGTTTTTCCTTTTCTATGTGAGGAAGCTAGTGTGCACAATCACTAAACCATCTTTTTTCTATCTATCAAGTTGTGCATGGAAATGAAGCACACTCTCCATTGTCAAACGGGGAACATAACCACATTTTCTTATGCTTCAGTCTTGTTTGTTATAATTTTTGTATTTCATCGCATGTCTTCCTAGTAACAATTCAATGCCCTTGAACTGGTGTAGCCTTTGATGAATACATATAGGAAATATATAAACAGACAGTGCTCTAAGCAACGAAATATATATTATTAATCAACAAGAAATGTCTAATCAATAAGTCAATTAATTCAAAATGTTACCAAAATGTAACTTATCATAAGCATGGCTCTCCAAAAAGGAGAAAGAACAAAACAATAGAGCCTCATTTTACCAGCAAAATCATCCTTGGATCCTACGTACTTGAATGTGGTGAGTACATTCTTTCCGCCAAATTGGTTGAGCTCCACTTTGAACAAGCGTAACGTGGTCTCCCTCTACCACGTGACCCTTATCCTGCAAACATAGGAAGTTTAAAACCATGTCCTTGAAGGATCTTTAAGAAGAAAAAAAAAAACTAACCAGCAATAACTCGAGTGTTCTGGAGAACGTCTCTTCTGCATCATTTGAAAACTGCATGTAGATGGGCATGACCCCATGATAAAGCACCAGCCTTTGTTTAACTCTTTCGCTGCATTAGACCATAATTTAGTTCTCTTATTAAAAAAAATCATCAGATGAAAGTCAAATGAATCTAGGAGATACTCTTCAAGTCGTCAAAAAATTAAAATCAAATTAAATCAAGAGCAAAAATATGCAAATACTTTGTCTTCCAATCAGCGAATTCAAGAAGAAGAAGAAAGAGGGAAGGAAAAAAAATCTAAGATTTTGACCGGGCAGTAAGTCATGCACCTTGCATTGTTTTATCTCTATCTAGAGCTACAAATACATAGAAGATATCTAAGGGTTTCATCCTGGATCCAGAAAGCTACTATTCCACACAACTAATATTTAGTACACAACTATTACAAGTTTACATACATATCAATAGCAAACTCTACATTTTCATGGCAAAGTATTCATACTTGACACCACATATATAAAGACACGTTCATCTGAATCATCTTAATGGTATAAACTGTATAAATTGGAAAGTGCAGCAAATACCGAAATCATACATGAAATACAAGGGAATTGCAATATATTACATTGCTTCTGAACTTACTCATCAGTGAAGGCAAAGATAGTAGAGCGGGGCCTATAATGACTTAAGAGTATAGCCATGGAGCCAGTTCTTGTGAAAACGATGATAGGAGTATTAAGGGTGTTGGCCATAGTGGTGGCGTGAAAAGCAAACATTTCTCCCATATGCCTCTGTCAAAGAATATAACACACATCAGATTTATAAAAAATAAATAAGTTTTTATGCTTGAAATTCAAATTGGGTGTTACGATAAGATTTTTAATCCAATTGGACAGAACAATTGTCATCATCCCATGTCTCAACAACATCATAGAAGGAACAATGAAGATACACTGAATTAGAGAACATAAATAAGGCAACTGACACGTCACTGTACATAATACGTACCATGTCGACACTCAATTTATTTGTAGTAGAATTACTTGGTAGACTAGATTCCGTCCTCAAAGCCACAGTATGCATCACTTTCACAGCCTTCAAGGGATACCTAATGTTTTTGCCATTATGGATCAAAAGATCAATTTGATATAAAAATGAAGTCGAGGAGGGGAAAAAGGAATAATTTTTATAGCATCTTCGAACAGAAAACAGCGTGAAGTTCTTCAATATTTAGCAATAACTTGAAGCTCGATCGCAGAACTAGTAGATATAAAAAGTTGCAACGATGCTCCGATTCCAATCAAATTAGAAAAACGAACATAAGCATAATGCATACGGGATATGGCATATTTCAATATTTGGGAAAATGTAAATACAACAAGAAAAGAAACAAAAACATCTTCATATTATTATTGCCTTCTACGTTATTGAAAGATCAAAAGGCCGCGTTCCCTACCAAAAGGAACCAAGGGGACAAACTGGGTTTAGAATAGAACATTGTCATTCAAAAAATAAGCAAAATTCCTGCCACAAAAAACTGCCAAGATAATGGACAAAAATGCATACTTTCCATGAGCAGTTTCTCCTGAAAGCATGACTGCATCAGCACCTTCTCGTACAGCAATAGCAATATCAGAAACTTCGGCCCTAGTTGGTGTGGGATGATCAATCATGCTTTCCAGCATGTTTGTTGCTACAATAACTGGTTTCTGCATGCTGCGACACCTTTTGATAATATCTTCCTGACAGAAAAGCAACGTGAAGTACTGTCATATGATGACATATGATAGAATGCTAATCATATTATCCTATTAATTTTATAACCCTTGACTACAATACTCTTATGTTTGGTAATTAATGGAAATTTTGTTTCTTACCCAAAAGAATATATGTATAATCCCTTTATTACCTTTAAGTATTAAAGCATGCGTCGCATCTCTAGCACCAATTTATTTAATTCTGGATAGTACACCTTTCCAAAGAAAGGTCAATAAATTTGGAAATAGATGGATATCTTTGTGTATTGACATTTAAAATGTAAAAACCTCGTGAAAAGTGAAAACCAACAATCTTAAACTTTAAAATATAGCAGTGAGTTCCTTGCAAAGATTTTCTTAGTACTCAACTGATATTCTGTGAGAGTACTAGTTAGGGGTATAATAGAGATATTAGTAAAGGGTATAGTGGTAATTAGCTAGGAGTGCCTTGGTTATAAATAGAGTGTGTTAGGGGCCTTAGAATCTTTTTCCTTTTTTTTAATAAGAAACAATATATACATTCAAAGAAATGAGAGTGCAAAAAGAAATGATAAGATTTCAACTGGAAGCTTACAAAAATTAAATAAAAAATAAATAATTGCAATTGGCATTATCTTTCTTGCCATTAAATCCAAAATTGCTTTCTCATAGTCATAGTCCTAGGTGAACACACAGACCATTTAAGTCATTAAAAAGGCTGATCTGGAACTAATGTTGCACAAGGGAAGAGTGAGGGATGAGAGAGTACTACTATCGTTAGAGTTTTACCTGCAGTAATGGAACTTCCTCGATTGGAAGTTCAGCCCCAAGGTCTCCACGAGCAACCATAGCCTAAAAGGTCAAATAAACTAGTTAAGTAGCTACTCAGAACACCATGATGAGCATGAACAGTAAGAAGTAGAAAGCTAACCCCATCTGACGCTGAAAGTATTGAATGAAGATTAGGTATTGAGTCTGCACTTTCAATTTTTACAATTACACGAATATCTGCATTACAGCCTACAAAAAACATATATATATTTGCTATGAGAATGAGAGGAAGCATAGATGTGATGAAGTGGGAATATAATGGGCAATTAATTAATATACGTCAAATTTTACTTTTCAGATAGTCTTTCAGCTCATGAACCACTCTAGCATCCTTCACAAAAGAAACAGCATAAAAGTCAACCTGATTATCCACCCCAAACTTTATATCTTCCCAGTCCTTGCCTGCACCATGAAAGATTTCATAGATTAAAAATTCACAATATATATAAATTTATACAGATGATACTAAATTCTGGTTATATTATAATTATGGTCCTCATACATTTGTTTCATTTTGGTCTCTATCCTTGCATTTGTTTCATTTTGGTACATGCTCTGTGGACATACCTGATACCATTTTAATCCCTCAAGTCAATTATCTGTTTAATAGTAACAAAAAGCTGACATAGCATCACATGGACATGTTGTCACCTCCACTTTTTGTGCATATACAACCATACAACATATCAAGTTATTGTCAACATGAGCATAGCTCAACTAGCATAAAGTACGAACTATGACCAAGAGGTCAGAGGTTCAATTCCTCCACCCCGCATTAATTAAATACCAAAACATATCAAGTTATCACCTCAACTTCTACACTGTGGCATGCCAATTTATGTAACTCTTTAACAAGATAATTGACGTTAGGGACTAAAGCTGATATGTTTATGAAAGTATGATGGCTAAAATGAAAATAAAGGAAGACCGAGCAAGGTGTCAAAGTCGAAAGACTAGAGTTGTAATTTAACCTAAATTCCATTAATGCAACATTGATGTTAAATACTGAACATACCTGTTATAGAAGGCAATGTCGCACTTTTTCCACGAACATTCAAATGACGCCTCGATTTGAGTTCACCACCATCAATGACTACACACTTAACCAAATCATCTGTCTTCGACTTAACAGCCAATGACATCATCCCACCTAGAGTATGGAAAATAAATCTTTGTTTTGAGACACTAGAAGGGGCAACTGTGATTCTCTAACTCATCAGCTAAAAGTGGTATATTACTAGCCTTATATTTCCACTAGTCAAGCATATCCAGGGTTTGAGCGAAGCTTTGATATATTTAAGCATATCAGATGGTAAATATAAGTGTGCACAAGTGTGTGCTCTCATCTTAATAATGGGGCATCAAAAATAAAATTTTCAATGCAATGGAATGGCAAATTAATTATATAGAGAATGAAAATTTTATTCTTTTGTTCAAAAGCAAAGGTCTTAATTGTGTTATGCATTTGACAAGCAGAAAACTGCATGAATAAAAGATGTATGGATCTCTACTACAAAAATATTAACAGCTAATTAGTTTGGTTCTTTTTTTGAAAATCAGACTTCTGGAGGGCTCGAACTCAGGACTCAGGCGCGCGAGGGGGGGACTAGAGGCGTAATTGCCACTGAGACAGAGGGCAGTTTTTTTTTCTAATTAGTTTGGTGCTGATGAAAAAAAAACTCCATCGTCGAGTAAGCCTCGTTTCAATCCAAAAGTGAAGAAGCAAGCAGCAAAGCCTCCTCAATATCAAATTAGCCCAGATATTTGGCATGGCCACAATCAGGACCAAGGATCAAGATCATAAAACTGTATTCTAACTAAAGTAAAAAAGTCATCTTGAAGCACCTCCCGTCCATTCTCCAACCCACAAGCCTCAAGAATAATATTTCAAAATGAGTGCACAATCAATTATCAGTGTTTGTAGCTGCAAACATTTTCTCCCATTAACTGACTAGTACATAAAACAAGTCAAAGGTGTATCATATATTTTCCGAAGCAAACAAGACCAATATACTCACCGTCAACAAGTATGATATCTCCAACTTCCACATCGTTTACAAAGTCATCATAGTTAACACTAACAGTGTCTTCTGTGCTGACTCTTCTTTTGATTGTGAAGTTAAATTCTTGTCCCTCTTTGAGCAAGATTGGTTTAGGTACATCTCCACTTCGAACCTCAGGGCCCTGAATGAAACGAGTAGAAATATGATGCAGTATTTATAATATCAAAATCATAGATCATTAATGACAACCGAGATATAAACAGAAGATCAAGATACAACAACTTTTTTTGCACCAGTACGCAAATTGATTTAACAATGATGAACATTTCAATAGAAGAACAAACTTCGAGATTAAGTTTCGACAAAGAAATCTCAATGTTATATGAAAGTGTACAGATGTATAATAGGTTCTAAAAACTTGCATAACCATTTAATTCAGATATCGTTGGTCTTCTGGACTAGTTATAATCCAGCGTTCAATAAACATATAGAGGGCATAAAACATACCTTCGTGTCAAGCATAATGGCTATAACTTTGTCTTTAAATTGAGCATTATATTCCTTAACCAAATCAATGGTCTTCTGGTGGGAAGAATGATCCCCATGGGACATGTTCAAACGCGCCACATTCATCCCAGTCTCTGCCAATTTCCATATCATTTCGCGTGAACTAGTCGAAGGACCAATGGTGCAGACTATCTTAGTTTTCCTTCCAGATTTGGTCGCTAACTTCGTCCTGCTAAGAGGGAATCCATTAGACTGAAGCTCAAAGGTAGTGTTCGAAACGTCCTGATCCTGAACCAAACAAAAATCTCACTCTTAGGACCGTGATGCATCAAAAACAACAATAAGGAAGAACAAAACATTCCATTTTAGCTTAACTAGAAAAAAGAAAAAAGAGAATAAACAGCATCAGATTCCAGAATCTAAGATTCATCTATTTTTCCAGCGCAATACACATCAATCTCATAATATCCATAAATCTCAATGCCCGTAGAAGAAGCCAGTAAATCTCCAGAACGAAACAGAGAGAAGCATCAACATCAGCCAAGAACGAGCTTCAAAATAAGCATCAGAAAAACAAACAAAACAAGAAGAAAACAAACTCACAGTGACCAGAGAGTCATTATACGACGCAACTTCCCGCTGCTCGGCAATCCTCATGCATCCAACGATAGCGATTTGCTTCGATTGCAAACACAACCTTCCACTCTTCGCTTCAATACCAAAAGCATCAGAAACGATTCTACACGAGGCAAGGCGGTCGGTAGCTCTAATAGAATCAGATTTAAGCAGAGGCACTCCAGTAGAGAGATTAAACGTCGCCATAGAAGAAAACCTCGAACAAAACGAATGACAGAGAGAGTGAGTTTCGCCGGAGAAGTTCGAAAATCGTGAAATAGAATGAGAAATCTCCTCCTAAATCTGCAATAGGAGAGGCGAAACAAGGTGCTGCTGGTATCACTCCCGCCGGCCGGCGAGAGAGGCGGCGGTGGGCGGCGGCGGAGTTTTGTTATAACAGAGACAGAGATTTTGGGAACAGTTAGGGGTCTGACTCTCTTTTTGGTTTCCCCTTTCATTTCCCTTTCACATATTTTATACTCTTCTCTTCTCTTCTCTTCTCCCCCACGCGCCTTAATTCTCTACTATTTTACACTCTCCTTATTCACCCTATTAATTACCAAAAATAAATTGGCCCAAGGGTTCTTAGGTTTTTTTTTTTTTTTTTTTTTTGAAAAGAGGGTTCTTAGGTTTTTAATACTCATGTAAATAAAATAAATTAGTGTATTGTTAAGCAAATTAATTATTTATTTCATTTATTGACCAATTATAATTATTTTATACTAACTATATAAATTTTAATGAATTATTTACATGTATTGGTAACTATGCATTTAATTTTATTATTTGAGCTACTCGATAAATATTACATCGATACCAACACGAGCATAGCTCAATTTGTTGAAGTTAAGACATTAATATACATATGTCGTTAGAGTTAGTTGTTTGAATCTTATCCTCACCTTGTGTTGACCTAAACAAATAAAAAATATCAAATAGCACCCATAAGTAGAGCTAATTTTTTTTATAGAGATATATAGATTTTTACATTCTAAACCTTGTATATTTATAATCTTTCAATTTTAAAATTTAGGAGAGGAGCAAGTTAGATA
Organism: Herpetospermum pedunculosum; assembly: GCA_028017165.1. Taxonomy (NCBI): domain Eukaryota; kingdom Viridiplantae; phylum Streptophyta; class Magnoliopsida; order Cucurbitales; family Cucurbitaceae; genus Herpetospermum; species Herpetospermum pedunculosum. The sequence continues at coordinate 68,541,542 of CM051527.1, read as the reverse complement.
TAAAAACTAATTTATATATATATATATATGAATTTGCAAAGATCTACATGAGAGCAATTTGTTCCTTCTTCCACTTCATTCTGACTATGTATACCACGTCGGTATTATTTAAACACCTAGATGATTCGTTATTTTTTTCAAAGTTGTCCATGATAAAAGTTTCTATAAGAGCGTAATAAATTATTAAACTTCATTATTGATCTTTATGCTTTAGCTCGAATTTATTCCCAAACACAATAAAATAATTCTAATAATCTTATCCTACTCAAGATGATTCGTATCTATTTTGAAAATTTTGCCTACAATTAAATAATAAAATTTTGTCAACTAAAACTCAACTACTTAAAACATATACTCGACCTCTTCCTGTGATATGGTTCCGCTAGAGTTTGCGTTCTTTATTTTCTAATAAGTTTTTTAGAAAAGAAAAAAAATGAAAAACTAATGGTTCTTATTTAGCGGTGAAACGTACGCGCCAATAAGCGAGTGTGGCGCCAATTAGAGAGAGATCTTTTTCTATAACAACAATGACCGGCCATCTCTCGTACATTTTAGAAGATTCTTTTGGAATTAAAAACGAAGACATGGGATATTTTTCTGATCTGGCATGGCATTATGTTGCCACGTGTCAATATACATCATCCAACGGCCAAAAATGGGTATACTCTTCACTCACATTAATGTTCTTCACCGTAGGATATGGCAATTTGGAAAATAGAAACGACGTCGTAAAGATATGACGGGAATAATTATTATTACTTTTTTTTTTTTTTGAGTACGGGAATAATTAATTAAAATGACTGCTTTTTGGTCCAATTTATTACTATTTTTCCTTCCACATACACACATATATATATATATATATATATATATATATATTTATATATTTATATATATTACTATTTTTCCAATTCATTATTTGAAGGAACAAACAGTCAATATAACAAATCGATTATAATTACATTATTTTATAGAAGCTAGTTTAGATTATTTAAAATAATTTTATGATTTGTTTACCTATTTATTTTTTAAAAAATAAGATTGGTTTTTTTGTCAAATCGAGCATAGCTCAATTGGCATAAGGTTGTATTCGTGATTAAAAAGGTCATGAGTTCAATCATCGCTTTAATTAAAATATCGTTGCAAAAAAAAAAAAAAATTGTTTTCATTTTAATCGTAACAATCTTTTTTGTGTTTTTTAAATTAGTTTCCAAATTGTGGCAAAATAATAATAATAATAATAGTAAATAGTGGGTTTCAATATTTGTTTCTAGTTTAAGTAAAATTAACATAATCTATTTATGGTAAGTGAATGTTTCTATGATGAGCTGTTTCCAAAAAAAAAAAAAAAAATTAAAAATGTTTCTATTATGAGCATGGATGAATATTCATCTAGACATTTACAAGAAATTTTTATTTGTAAGATATTTTATTTTTATATCTTTATTTTAATGAATGATAGGAGACATGGTGAGTCATGTGAGTTGTTGAAACTTGTCAAAATATTGTTAAGAAAATGGTAAAACTCATTTTGGAGAAAAAGACGAAAAGAAAAGTTGTCAATCTATGGGCTAGTTAATATGGAGAATTGTAAGATGACTTGTCATACCTCTAGGGTTCAACAAAACATGTCTTGTTTGTCCCAAAACATAATACTATTCAAATTAGCCTAAGTTTAGGTAGTTGGAGTCGGAGAGTTAGGTAGTCTCGATTTGGAGTACACAATTGTGTAGTTTTTGAGTTTACAGTAGCATGTGTTTGGGGTGCAGGTTTGTTTCATGATTTTGGGTAGTTTAATTTTTGAAAGCTATATTTTCGATGTCATTTTAGTGAATCATTCAATTTCGACTCAATTTCAATTACTTACCAAAAAAAAAAAAAATAGTGCAGGTTTGGAATAGCTTTTGAAATAAATAATTTTAAAAAATATCACTTTTTAATTTCTAAAAACATCGAGTGATTTTAGATAATCAATAGTGTTTTTTCAATTATAATAAACAAAAATTATTTTGAAAATTTAGATTAATTAGTAATTAATATAATATTTTTAAATATAGTGTAACGTTATTTAAAACACACTTTATTTTAAAAAAAAATGTAAAATGTAGAGACATTTTTTAAAAAAAATATTTAAAGTAGGAGGTTTTTATTTATTTATTTTTTTAATTTTTTTAATTTTTTTTATTTTAAATAAACTCAAACAATTTTATAATACTATTCATATGGAATATAGAAAGCGCAAGTAAAAAGATATGTTACATGTCAAATCGAGCAAAGTTAACGTACATAAAAATGTGTTATCGATTATGAAGTTTTAGGTTTATATATATATATATATATGTCACATTTACAAATTAAAAGATGAGGAGGAATTAAATGGAAATCTTAAAATTTATCACAAACTATTCAATAAGGTCATCACAAACTATTCAATGAGTCATCACGATGTGGCAACCTCTTTTAAACCGTCTATGTAAATCTTAAAATTTATCTACCTCTAATTAACTATCGAATACAAATCAAAGTGTTTTTTACATTTTATTTGTCTTACATCCAAATTTGTCTTACATCCAAACCAAGCTCCTACTCCATACAAGTGCAGAGTACTGAACCCTTTGAAAAGGGCTAGCTAGACTATGTTACTCTAGTCACTCGTAAGTGACCATGACAATGGACTTAATTTTTTCTTCTTTTCTTTTTTTATCATTGGTTGACTTAGTGGTCATTAAAAGTCTTGAAAACTTAGAGGGAATAAGTTCAATACATGACAAGTTCACTTCCGGTTCGCATGAGGCATGCCGCATGAATTGGATCAATCTAGTCCTTGATTTAGTTTTTAAAGTAATATGAACTGATAACTAAATCGAAACCTTCTATTCATAAAGGTCATAATAGAAAAATTGTTCACCATGAACATAGTTCACCAATAATTGTCATGTATTACATACTTTGAAATCGAAAGTTCAAATTTTCATGTGCCAATTTATTGTATTAAAAAAAATTGAAAAACCAAAACTTTCGCCAAGAAAAAAATCGAACCGAAGCATTCGGCTTAGCTCGGTTCGGACAGGTTTTTGCATAGGTACTCACTGACTGTTTCTTTTGATCAATCCTCCCATAGGCCATAGTTCATACTCTCAAGCCAACAGTTCAATAGTATAAGTATTAGTCCTCTGTTATTCTTATTGATGATACAAAAATCTCATAAGTTATACACACAGTGATAAAGCAATAAAAAAGTATAAGAAACGTGGCCAACAAGAGCATAGCTCAACGGCATGATAATCGCCTAGTGATTATGAGGTCCTAGGTTCAATCTCCACCCGAACATGTTGTCAAAAAAAAAAAACGCTTGAAAGAAAGAAGGTTGCATATAATTTCTATGGAACAAAACCAACACAATAAATGCAGCCAAAACGAAACTGAAACCAAATGAAAAGTGTTTTGAAAGACATATGAAACTTGAAGGAGTCAAATTCATCAGCACAGCACGAATTAAATGGATTCGTAAACTGCTGATTAAATTAAATGAAGAATTGCGTTAAATTGAAACAGAAACCAAAACGAATTTCAGATTTCCAGCACGAAACTGATGTATATCTCTCTCTCTACACATATATAAATCGGAAATCGAAGACGTACCAGTGCAATTGAGAATCATCAAAGGAGGAGATCGATCGACGATTCGAATCTGAACATGTCGAAATCCGTTCGATTTTTGGGCTTCTTCCTCTTAGCCCTAGCGATTTCATCGATTCAATCCGCCATCGCTCTGAGAAAGATTCCGGAGGAAATTTTTTCAGGGGATCGGTCGACGGCGGCCTGTTGGATCGCGATAAACGTTGTGGATGGGTGCCAAGACGAGATCGACATGGCGATGAAGAGCAATGAGATCGAGGTGAGTTACGATTGTTGCAGCGTGATACTACATGGACTGACGGAGAAATGTGCCGCCGTGGTATTCTCCTCTGGCGGAGAGTTTTTGCCGGAGATTAGCGGTGCGGTGACCGAATATTGCGACGGAATGGGAATTACTCCGCCGGTGCTTGAGAATGAGACGGAGGATAGAGTAGAAGAAAGTTGATGGCTGAATTCCACTGTTATTATAACTTATTCGCATGGCTTTCCAATTTTTTTTTTTTTTTTTTTTTTTTTCCCTTGCATGGTTTTCGATTTTCTTCGATGAATTTTACTTTTATATTAAAATAAGTAAAATATACTCTTTTTTTTTTTTTAAATCAATTAGTAATATACTTCTTTTCCTATCAATATAGTATCTAGAAATAGCCACCATAGCTCGTTACTCGTTACGAAAAGATTAGGGGTAGATCTCTACCCTGCATTAATTAAATATATTTGTAAAATAAAAATAAAAGAACATACATATATTAGTGATATAAGATCATGAGTATCATTTCATTTTAATCTCTAGTCAGGCTCTTTCATTCAAATTTTTTTTTTTTTACTTTCAACAAATATTAAAATTAGTCCTTTTTAAGATTTATTGAGTACATTGACCTAAGTAGAACAAGACGAAAAGTATAACCAAAATGATATTTTAACCTACAATTTATAATGATATAAAAATGACATCCAAATTCTTTCTTAAAGAAATATGTTAAAATTTAAAAAATGTGATAATAAGAATGTTAATTTGCACTCTTGTTTGGATATCATCTGTTAAACTATGTTGACTAGAATCATCATTTTTTTTTAAGAACCCTAAACCCTAAAATCTTAAATTTCAAAAAATAATCTCATATAATATATTGACATTTTACTGACAGCAATTTTATTTTTTTTCTTCGGGTAACGAATAATACTTACCTCGAATAAATCTCTTTCTGATTATTATTATCTTTTTATAACTATAAGAGAAGAATGAAAAATATTTTTTTCCAAAACATTTGTCAAATATTTTTTTAAAAAAAGAAGATAAATAAGTATTATTCTTATCTAATTAATTAATAATAATCAATATTTATCTCTCACATATACCAAAAAAAAAATGTCAAATTCATCAATTTAGGATCATAGTTTGTCCAAATATTTTTTAAAAAAAAACAATTTTAGATTCTATTATGCTTCTTATTGAGTTTATCTTTGAAATTTAGTGTCTAAGATTTAAGATTTAAGTTGATTTAGGGTTTTCAAGTGTTTTTTTTAATGTCAAGAAAATATGGAAGACCTACAAATAATTTGACCCTAACTTTTATGAAAAATCTCTAGAATTGTTGATTATTTGTGAAAAAAATAAGAAACATGGACATAAATAAATGGGCGACAAAATTTAAAACATTTTGCAAATATGACAAAAAAATCAGATGCCAATTTAAGATATAAATCTAACGAATACAGTATAGTACTTTTCAAAAGATTTGTAACTATGACAATTTTTACCAGTATAACAGTCTATAAGTAGCTATCACCCATTTTTTACCTATTTGCAAAATGTATTATATTTTGCTATATTTGCTATATTTTGAGTTGATTGCTATTTATGCAACCAGTCTTAATTTAAACACTACCCATGTACTTATCCCAACAAAATTTTAAAAATAAAAAAATAAAAACCACTCTTCACTCAAAACAAAATGTAGGTGTTACTACAAACTATTTGAGAAGTTTGAGACACCAGCTTGGAATTTAGTGAATTGAATTATTATAACTCAATCTACAATTGGTTCGCCAACTATTTTACACCCCAAACAATTAGTTTTTTTAGTAACAAAACTCTCGGACAATAATTGTATTTCTACAAGTAAAAAATTCTCCACCAAAGTCCTTCACTTGGAAAAGGGAGAGAGAATAAGGGGTGCGATTTTGAGCTAAATAAAACACATAAATCATAAATCAAAAGGGTATTCCATAAGTGAAAGTACTAACAAAAAAGAGAAAATGTTGATTCTTAGCTAATTAGAGCTTAGAGACTCAAAATTGCAAATGCTTCTCATTTAAGACATTGAAAATGAGACTCAAATATTTATACACTCAAGGAACCTTGATTTAGAGTCCACACTGCTCACTTTCAATGCTGAAGAAAAGCAAGTAATTTATGCTAGAGCTACCTAAATCTATGATATGTAATCTGCCATAAGATTGGCAACCTATTTTTTTTTCTTACCCTTTCTTTGGTGAACATATTCAGCCAGGGGACTTAGTCCATGATATAAATAAAAGGGAGGGTTTTTTTTGTCACATAGAAGGGATAATATGGCAATTATAAAATAAGGGTGGCCACAGAACCTCCATAAATAAGGGAACAGCGGCAACTGAAGTTCTGTAATTCTGTTGGGTTTTTATTGAAAAATGCTACTCACCGAACAATCGTCATGAACACGCCAAATGGTTTCGCCCATCAAGTTTGCAACCGAGAGGACTGTCAACTGAGGGAAGTGACTTTGGGGGGCTGGAATTGTGTTTGTAACTATCACCTCTTGGAAAAGCCCACTAGACAACCTCTCAATGGCAGGGGGGCTGCAAAGGGCAATTGGAGAGAGAAACTTAGTTAAGTGATATTGATACATGATACTTCATACTTCATACTGAAAACTTTTAAGGTCATTACAGTTGGTATGAGTTATTACTAGAGCAAAGCAATGAAGACACTCAAATTTAAGTGGTGGATGCCATAAGATTATAAGGAACAGCCAATAGGTAAAAGTTCCAAACAGTCAAAAAATAGTTTTGCTGTTGGATACTCGTGCAATATGTAGGTACAATCAAGTTTAAGTTGCTAACTAAATCAATAATTTTTCAGCTTTGATACACCAATGCTCCACCTAAAACTAATCGTTCTTGCCCAACCTGAGCATCCTCGACAAAAAAGTCAGAGATTCAAATCCCCACCCTACATGTGGAACTCAAAAAAGTTCCACAAAAAAAGTGTCTGTAACCTAAGCCGGACAAATTTTCATTGTAACCACTTTGATCAGTATGGGGGTTTTCTCACCCTCGTGATATTGAAATTTACACAACATCAGAATTATTTTTTTGGCATTTTCTGGTTTCAAGTGACAAAAAATTGATAGGAAAAGATTATTTGAGAAGTTATAGTTTGTCACATCCCTATAAGAATCAAAAGTATCCAGTATGGGAAGAAAATATTGAACACAAAAAGTAAATACCTGGATCAGTCATTTCAATAAAATTGGATTCTTGTTATAGATTCTAGATTGAGTTCTTTGTCTAGAATTCTAGATAGTCCACCCATTCGAATTCAAACTGATTGGAGATCTTTGTGCATGTACTTACTGTTTTGGTTGAATGTTTTGTATCCAAAGGAAAACAAGGAGAGGGGGGGAATAATATACCTGAAAACAGCATGAGTGCAACAAGCATAAACTTCTCTGGCTCCCTCTTGATGTAGCAGTTCAGCCCCTTTTGTGATAGTTCCTAAAACCCACAATAGCCTATAAGACAGGTTTCTTAAAAGGAACATTTAGCAATACACTGCCATTTTGAGCACAAAAGAGAGACGGTAAAATAGCAAGGTAGAAGATTTAGTAAACACAGTATCAAAGGGGAAGTGGGATAAAACAGACGGTAATATATCTGGTTTCTTAACTCACCAGCTGTGTCGATCATATCATCAACCATAACTGCAACCTTTCCTTTTACATCACCAATCAGGTTCATTACCTGTAAACACATTGCATAAAGTTTTAGCCACCATAAGAAAATCTGCAAATGTAATCTAAAGCCTTAGTCCATAATAGCTTTCCCTATATCCATTAACATCCTATTAATTTTTCAAGAGAGGGAAAATGCCACTGCATCAAACATTCATATCTTGAAAGCTATACAATGTAAGTCCAGTGATAGCATTTTCGGCAGAGCTCACAGCGCTAACAATCTAGGTTGTTGAGCAATTTACCAGACTCATTGATCACTATAACAATTGACAATTGCTTAGATAAATCATATCAGCCTTGTCCAATAGGTTACTAACAACAAACAAGCGGGCATGTCTACAAACTGCTATGTTGAAGAAATCCAACATGCTTCAGCATCACCATAGTAATAAATACAAGATGACCTAGCACAGCCAAAGCGAGCATGGCTCAACGGGCATATGTATGTGTTGATGACCAAGAGGTCTGTGGTTCGAATCCCCCCATCCCCAATGTATTCAAAAAAAAAAAAAAGATGACCTAGCACTGTTTAGCTTCAAATGCATCACTAACTAGATCATTTTCCCTATATTATGTTTTGTTAAGGGGTTAACTGTTGAGAAAATAGGGGGAGCCATGGTTTCAACTAACAGACTAACTATCATATTGCTTCATCAACAAACAATAAGTAAAATTCAGTCGATGAACCCAACAAAACATCATAATATTAATTCCCAGTACGGCCAATGGTCCATTGTACAATCTCTCTCTCCCAAATTATGTGAATGAGATAATGGATTTAAGTTCAAATAGATTTGGTTCATATTTCACTGAGTTCAAGAGAGAATAAATCTTGAACCCAAAAGACATTATAGCCAGAGTATTATGCAAAACTACCTCAGCAACATTGTGACCATGGCGCCTCTTATCCACAATAGCTAAAGGTGCATCAGACAGCTTTTTAGCAAAAGCACGTGCTCTGGCAACTCCTCCAACATCAGGAGAAACCACTACCAAATCACTAGAACAAATCCTCTTGCTGGCAAGATAGTCAAGAATCACCGGCTATAAAGTAGATGACAAACAATACAAAATAATTAAGATTCAATATTTCCAATTACTGCCAAAAAGAGAAAGAAATAAAAAAATGAACCTACATGGCAATTTACATGATCCACGGGAATATCAAAGTAACCCATGGATTGCCCAGAATGAAGATCACAAGCAAGAACGCGATTTGCACCAGCTTCAGTAATGATGTTGGCAACAAGCTTCGCAGCGATGGATTCACGCCCTTGAGTCTGATGGAAGATTTCAAACAGACAGTTACACAACAAATAATGGAACCACTTCCGTGCAAGAACAGTCCACCAAATCAACCCAATGTAAATAATTTTGCGCTCATAATGTCTCTTCTATTCAATCTTAATAAAATCCACACATCAAACTGTCAGATTCCTAGTGCTTTATAAGAATTAGCAACTTCCTATCATACCCTAAACATGAGTTGCAAAAATATGCAAGTGAAAAGATTACCTTTCTGTCGGCTCTAGCATATCCAAAATATGGAATCACAGCAGTAATATTTTTGGCTGAGGCTCTCCTACAAGCATCTATCATAATTAAAAGCTCCATAAGATTCTCATTAGCTGGGGGACAGGTGGGCTGTATTAGGAATACGTCACATCCTCTAACACTCTCTTGCAATTGAACATATATTTCACCATCAGCAAACCGCTTTGTGTTGATCTTTCCAAGTTCCAGCCCCATGTAAGAGGCAATTTCCTGAGAAGTAAATAACTCAAATTTAGCAAACAAAGATTAGTCTCCAGAAAGAAAGAAAGATCCAATCGATGTTTGCATGCTGCTCAGGAAATTTTTCAATCTGAACACTTGATGGCCAAAACAATTCAGCCTTGTCAGCCACTTTAATTGAACATGACAAGTTCAGAAAACATTGATCCTCCAGAAGTATAAATATAAAACATTCCTTTACTATTCCACTTTCCCACAAGTTCAACCAAACATCCAGAAAAAAAAATGGTCGGAGACAAACTTAACTCTTTGAATTCTAGCTGAATAATATTTTCACCATTATGAACATGTAATGATATGCCTAAATAAACAACGTTCAGTGTAAATATGATTCACATCTAAACTAGTACAGAGTAAAAGTAAAAACAATTGGAATATAGAATGAAAGTCAAGATCTTGCTCATGAAGTTAGGGAAAATAACTATTTGCTTAGACAATAGCCAACGAAAATTTCACTTCGTCTAAACCAACAAGATGAGCAGTCTGACCTGCCGTTGACCAAAACATCATTATTAAAACCTTTAAATCCCCTCCCAAGGCTTGGAAACAATAATCAGACTAAACTATCAAGAAAAAAACCCACCACGAAACATGCCAGCTTGATGGTGATTACTAACCAGTCATTTTAAAAATTCTAATATAAGTAAACCTTTCATTCCATTGTAGGGTAAAAACTAAAAAGCATTCCACGAGTACAACATTAGAGCTTAACCTGTGAAAGTAAACAATTTGCAGAGCCAGAAAACAATTTCAAACGCATATTACTTCTATTAACTCTTTTCTCCATGTTAGCCGAGTCCAGGAACTTGGGCAGCGTCCGTTCAGTAACGATTGGAATTGTTGGTTTCCCATTCACATGCTTCAAAGACTCGGACAGATCACATCTCTAGCAGAATTCAGTTAAAAATAAAACATAAGTACAAATGCAATAGAACTTTGATAGTGACACAACTTTAACCAGAAAAGTTATAGCAGCAGAATTATTAGAAACAACGGATGAAAGGAGGGGGAAAAACCCCAAAAGTTCCCCCTTCTAGTATTTATCTTCGAAAACGAAACGTATAACACTGAAATTGTAGAAACAGTACAATCAACAGTTAACTCTTCCATTCCTCTTCTATACAAATATCTCTTCCTTCTCCCGGAAGTACAATCAAATCCTCTCGAAATCAAAAAACAATCAAACAGAAGAGCAATAGAATCCGAAAATCCAAAAAGAACAAAAAGCAGGGAATCATCAGCATTGCATCATCAAACGCACAAAGTCGAAACCACCAAACAAACAAAAACAATAAAACGCATCTCCAAGAAAAAGAAAACATACAACTCCGCCATTGGAAGACATTCGGAACCGAGACTCATTCGAAACAAAAGCTCCATGGTCGAGAGAGGCAACAGAGAACAGAGACGACAACGCCGACGAAGACGAAGAAGAAGACGGAAGAGTCAACGCAGCCATAGAAGCCATCTCTGATTCAACCAAAAGAGGAGCAAGAGCTCGCTAGGGTTAAGCCCCGCAAGACAAATTTTGAGAGAAGAAGATTCAGAGACGACGAAGAACAAAAGCTCTGTGAGAGCTTCTTATATATATATCAATGGCGGTACTGCGCAAAATCTTATTTATTTATCTTTCGCTTATTTAGGAAATTTAATTTAATTTAATTTTGTATATATATATTTAATTTTGGGAGAGAATGCGTCACATCAGGCACCTGATACGTCGTCGTTTAACGCAAAGTTATTCGGATTTTAATGGGGCTGTTTGGCTACGGGTTTATGGGAGGGTGGGGTCAGGTCAAAGAATGTTGAATGAAAATCCAAATTAAAAGGACATTACGAATCCCAACTTCAAAGTCCAAACATGACTTAAAGTCCTTCCTTTTAATGTGACGCGGGGCAAAAAAGATAAGTAAATAAAATATTAGGGGAATAAATCAATTTTGACCATAAACACCTATTTTTTTTCTTTTTTTTTTTATTTAATATGTATGGTGTTGAACTTGAACCTTTGGCATTTTTGTCAATAGTTCACATATTATGTCGAGTTATGTTCATATTGCCCTAAATTTAATATGTCATAAAGCATGTATCATATCGACTAAGAAGTCCGACACTCAAATTCTCCACCCCAGTACATTTAAAAAATAGAACTCTAATCTTTCGATTTCATGAAAAAAATTACCAAAAAAATCAAACTTGACTTTAGGTTCATGATTTTTATTTTTCACAATGATGGTGATCCGATCTATAATGATTTGTTTATTATTTTTTTTTAGAAAGAAAACAAACAAATACATATTACAGAGCAACACATGACCGGACTCAAAGTCAGGTGTTGTTTTATGATAGGTAATTGTTTGTTACGTTTTTGAAAAAAATTATCAAAAAAATTAAGCTTGACTTTAGGTTCATAGTTTTCATAATGATGGTGACCCGATTTAGAATGATTCGTTATTATTGTTTTAGAAAGAAAATAAATAAATACATAATCAACGAAAATTTCAAGCTTCTAAATAACACTGTTAAAGTAATGTTTGTTTGAAACTATTCTAATTAATAAACATGAACATAAATTTGATATGTTTATCATCATTAATTTAACAACAAATTACTCATATGTGAATTAATAATCTAGAGGTCGAAAGTTCGAATCTACTAACGTTAGTCTCCCATATTGTCAAAATAAAATAAAATAAAAAGTTAAAAATTATTCTAAAAATAATAATAATAAAAAGTTGAAATTTGATATTCCCATAAATTTATCTTTTCATATTAATTTCATTTGTCCTTCCATCACATCAGTTGAATTCAACTCCACCGGGATTGAACCTAGAATCTCATAGTCATGAGGCGATACATCATGCCGTTGAGCTACGCTCGTATTGAACTTAGGATCTTATAGAATCTTACAGTAAATATATATATATATATATATATTAATATGTTACTCAATCACGGCAAATTAATCAGTTAAGTTTGATAATTTATATTAATTATTGGATTTAATTTATTTTATTTAACAGCTCAGACTAATAAATGTTAATTGGGTAATTGTCAACCATTCATGCACTCTTAATTTATTTATTTATTTTTTTTTTTTTGGGATCAACATGCACTCTAACTATTATAGTAATAAATCTCCAGTGTTCGGCCAAATCGAGCATAGCTCAATTGGCATAAGGTTGTGTCTGTGACTATGAGGTCATGCGTTCAATCCTCGATTTAATTAAAATACCGTTGCAAAAAAAAAATCTCCGGAGTCTCAGATTCGATTTTCCATCTCTACATAAAAATAAAAAAAACCAAAAAAAATAATGTATAAAATATATAATATATTCTCAAGTAGCTTATATCCTCCACTATCATTTAAAAAAAAAAAATCTAAATGAATGGATAAGTTCCAATGGTAGACAACAATTGTGATATGTTGTTATTATTACTTTAATAATAATGCAAAGTGATAGAAAAAGGCCAGTAGACTAATTAGAAGGAAAAAAAAAGAATGAATTAAAAAAAACACGACTAAATTAAAATGAACATACCGACGTATACATGGTTGAATTTAAAAAAATATATATATTTACAAAAGGGAAAAAACGAAGTTCAAAATGATTTTTATGAAAAGAAAAGAAAAAAACAAGTTGCATGCGTTGGGAAGTTAATTTTGAAACATATTATATTTAAGACCATACGTTATGGGCTGTTGGGAGAGTTGAAAACTGAAACGGGATGAATTGTATCTGTCTTTTGTCAGACGTCATTACGAGAAGGAGAAATAAATATAAAAATAACAAAACTCCACCAAAATGTTATAAGTTATTAGATAGAACTAAGTGACAAATTTGAGTTATTTGGTTCAATAAATTCCATCCACGTAAGCATTTCATTTTCCGCTTTTCCATGAAACTTTGACAAATTTGGATTCTTCATCACTTTCCAACGTTCAATTTGGTTGGCATTCTTATCTTTGTTGTCACACTAGTATTATTATCTCACTATCTTTTTAGAATTTAATAGTAAGCTTATAAATTAACACCAACATAACTCAATCGATATGAACAAATGACCGAAAGATTACAAATTCAATCACTTACCACACGTGTGGTAGAAAAAAATAGTAAATTTATAAAAAGTATGGTTAAATGCTTCGTGTCACACCAGTATTCTTATCTCTCTATTTTTTAGAGTTCAAAGAGTTGTAAGTGGAATATTTGCATGTGAATAATGTTGATAAACTCTTACTATTCAAAATGATTACGAAAAAAATTCTAATACTTTTTGAGTACCTCTTTGTTTCGTTCACACTATAATTTTTTTTATATAAATAATTATTTAATGTTGTTGGACTTAAAATGATGTTAACATGTATGAACATCATGAATTTTCTTTTTATAAATAATTATTTAATGTTATTAGACTTCCATACTTCATAAATGATGTAACATGTTTGGAACCGAGCAAAAGTAGTCTGTATTAATAGTAATACTATCGTACAAATACTACCCTAGTACAATTTTTTTTCTTTTCTAAATGGTTAATATGGTTCATTGATATGCATTGATTATTAAAATGAAATAAAAAAATCTCAATATATGCTTTTTTCAATGCATGTAAACTAACCTGTAACAAAAAGAACTAAAGTGCATAGACTATAATTATAAGGGCATTTAACCTGTTTTTTAAAGTGAGTTCTTTTAGTTCAAACGAGGTGGGAGATTCAAATTTTGATCTTTTAATCGAAGCTATATACCTTAACAAGTTAAATTATGTCCACGTTGACATCTTTTAAAGGATTTATGAATGACTAATAATATTGTTCTTTAGTTTGGTTAAAACTTTAAAGGGTAATTTAAAATGTTTGATAATTAAAAGTGGTTTTAGTAGTTTTAAAAACAGATAAAAAGCACCTACTTTTTTTTTAAAAAAATAATTTTCTTCCAAAGAGTGTTTGTATTAAAAGTTAAAACAACAAATACACTATGTTTTTTTATAAAGAAAAAAAAGCACATCATTAGTTATTTTTTTCTCCAAAAATATGTGTGTTCCTAACGAGGATCAAAGAGTTATTCAAAACTCACCATAGTCCACTTTGATGCGACTGGAATTCATCAGTTCACACCATACAAATTGTATATGAACGTCTGCATCAATTTATAAAACAAAACACAGAATTGGATCAATATCAATATCAATATCAATATCAATATATTTTCTTTTCAAAACAAGGATAAGATTTCCAGGTCACATTCAGTGAACATCAAAATACACGTTTGTTATTAATGATTGCAATATGATTCTGATCATATAACACAATTCTGCAACAAAGAAAATAAGTTCTCACAAAAGCATCTTAAGATGGGAAAACAAATTCTTACAAGGATCTATAAGGTACTCCGAACTTAAAGTACCCCATCAATCTGTTCTGCCAAAAAAACAAAAAGATAAAAAGGATACGTCGCAATAATTTACTCTTTATATCTACATGGTGCACCACAGTTTAGATTTTGAAGCACAAAAATGTTGAGCCGTGTCGTTCGGTTTCGATGAAGAGAAAGGGTTTAAACAAATGAAATTGAGGCACCAAACATGCATTACCAACCCTACAGCCAAAGAACGACAAGGAAAAAGGTTAGGGTATTTACTGTTATGGTCTTATCTTTACATTGTAGTCGACACATTTTGGAAGGACAGAACTGTTAGTCCACATCTTTCAGCTGATGAAGAGACTTGCTTTCCTGGAAGAGAAAAAGCTAAACATAAGAAATTGAGTCAATGAACTACTACATAACAAGACAAGAAATTATTCGAGGCCGCCCCGCCACAATGTAGCTGACGGTTTTATACCATAAGATGTATGAGAGAGAAACTGCAAAAATACTTCGGATTTTTATCTAGTGGTTGTCAGAGGCATGCAAAATTTCGATTCCACATCCAACGGTTATTAAGAGATAGTCACATTGTGACAGCCTCATTGAATAATTTTTTCCATCCAAAGGGGGGAAAAGGGTGAAGCAAAGGGAGAGAAGTTGAACCTCTTGACGGTGTTGGATTTGAGAGAGAGATTTCAGCTGGGAGCTTTCCATGTTTGTAAGTAATTGCACAACAGTCTGCAAATGAGGAATGCTGCAAACATTCGGAATCAAGTAAACCAAGACAGAAGCCAAGCTGATCAGTAAACATAGAACTATATATTTAGAAGAGGGGTATATTTTTTGTAAATGTTCTTAGATAGGACATTCTTTTGTAACACATTTCATCTTATCAATGAATGGTTTCAGTTTCCTATAAAAAAAAAATAAGAGGGGTATATCTTAAAATGCAACATAAAACACTTGTTATTGCGGAGATTAAGAGTAAAGTAGAATGGAAGTAGTTTACAGGATAAACCAAAGAGTAACAACAAAGCAGTAATTCATACAATATTGTGCATTATCTTCCCAATGAATAACTTTGGATGTCATCCATTAATATAAATTTCTTGGGGTCAATTGTCAACAATTTTTTTTCCTGAAATATCAGTAACTGAAATATCAAGATTTTTTTTGCTTCTAAGTCATTTAGTTTGCATTAGCAGAATCCCAACATTCTAAGATTTTGTGGGGTGGAGTGGGGGAACTGTGTATTGCAATTGCCTAGAAGTTCAGTTCTTTTTCTTCTTTCTCCTACTGCCTCAGTTCAGTTCAAACTGACCAATTTAACTCAGTCCAATCAAAAGTGTTCCGAGTGGTCTACAATTGGCTGAATCTTTTAAGTTTAAGACGGTGAACCATATCAAAACCAAACCATCCATATTCAGGGAAATCTTAAACAGGAGCGGTTGGTTAAGCTGAAGTTTGTTCAGAAAAATCTTAAAACAGAATAGAACCAGATCATTTTTCATCCCCAAGGAATTTATTAATTAAAATTTCAAAGATGTTGATTATAATATATCACTGAATATCAGAGCATTTAATAATGTGCTTCAATAATTACTACCAACTTTGTCCAACTTTATCAGAAATTATGGGTGTCATCATCAAAGAGATAAAGCATGAGTTTTTTTTTTTTTTTAAAACAAAAAACGTGCGGTATAACCTCAAGGGAAGGAGTACATGCCAATTACTGCTAGGCTATGCTCACGTCGGCGATAACGCATGAGCCTTGTACGTTTGAATATACAATTAGAATAATTCCACCAATTTATGTTCAAAGAGAAAAATAACCTTTCTAGTCCCTTCTCAACATATGCATCTAAGGATGAAACCACCTGCGGCATCTGCTCTAAGATCTGCATCACAAGAAGAGAGGAAAGTACTTTCAGAGTTTCCATTAAAAATAAATAAACGAAATAAGAACATGTTCAGGTTGTTAACTGATTCTACATACTTTCCCAGTATTTTTCATAGTAGGTGTTTTCGCCAAAAGGTTCTTTGGCAACTTTATTAACTGAGCCTGCAGCAATGCAATAAGAAAAAATCTCAAATAAATTCGCATTTCAGCAATATGACTAAAACTTCCGAGAGTTGAATCTATTTCATGTAGACAAAACGTGAAGAGAAAAAACAAAGATAAATTCCAATTCAATTGTAGAAGCTATGGATAACTGAAATTATATCTTCGACGCAAACAACAATTGCGCGGTAAAATTTATGTACATAATTTCTTCGAAACATCGTGTGATTTCCCAATTAACTGAAGCTAGAATGTTATGGAAAAGATACAAAAGGCACAATTAAGGTTTGGCAGTTCAATCATCAATTCATCTGATTCAATATCGTCATCAACATTCCTGAAGAACTCGCAAGATAGAACAAAAAGGAAATTAAATTTTAAAAAAATACAGATCGAACCAATTCAGGCGTCATCTCTACCGAACCTACTCCTAAGAGTACCGTTTGAATGAACTCATAAAGCTTCCGAAAACACAAACGAGAGGGAGAGAGAGCATGCCTGAGTCGAAGACGATTGCTGCATTAGATGAAGAAGATTTGAAGTGGATCGTACCGACTGAGAAATATGGTCGGCCACCATGGCTTTGGCCGTGCCATCTCTGTTGCTTCGACCTGATGCGGAAGCGGTCGCCATTGTTGGCCTCTCTCTCTCTCGTCTGAAGCTTTTTCCGATGGAGTCACCATTTCTTGGATCTCTCGGCCCATGAAAAACTTCTCGCTTGGGCCTCAACCAACTCTTGAGCCCATTTCCGTTCGACCATTTTCATGAGAAATTTGGAGTTAAAAAAACACGTTTTTTTTCTATTCTTTTCCAAATATTTTAGTCCCCAAACTTTTTGGTTTGCGAGTCTCGGTTCATTTATAAAAATTTAGTCCTTATAGTTTAAGATTTTTAATGATTTAGATTTTTAATGATTTAGTTCCTACCACAAAGTGAACAATCATTTAACGATCACTTAAATTTACGTGTTATTTTTTTTCTACACATTAGACATTACATTTTTTTTTTAGTTTTTTCATGACCGACGATTAAATCGTTGCAAAATTCAAAACTACATTAATTTTTTATATATTTATAATTACATTTTCAAGTTGTTATTAACGTAATATTTTAATCATTTTCATTTTTCATTTTTTTTTTTTTTTTTTTTTTTTGACTAATATAGTATCTATCTAAATAAATAGAAACGTGTGCTAATATATATATATTTTTTTTGACAACATATGGGGTGAAAGATTCGAACCTTAGACTTCTTGGTTACTAAGTCTTAAAATATGTCGGTTGAGCTATGTTCATATTGCTACTTCTTTATGAGTAATAGGTTGAAAAAATTTATCTCCTTATGTGTGATATAATGGTCTAGAAAGAAAGATAAACTAATGAAATCATGTGATTTTCAAATTCAAAACACAAGATATATAGTATACAAAATATGCACACTACAAAGTATAAGGGTGTAATTTGTGATAATCCGTAGTACACATACCAAACGAAAGATCAAAACACACGTTAAAGATGAATCGGTCGGTCGCGACCGATCGGACGGATACTACTATTGCACCGACGACGACCATAACAAAAAAAAAAAAGGAGTCTAATGATTGGCAAACCTACAATTCCTTCTAACTTCACCTTGATGGGCAGTGAGGACATTGATGTTCCCCATCTTGACAATGGAGTTGACAAAGGAATCAAAGAAAAGGGTTTGGTCAGAGGCATAGCTCCAAACTTGTCTTCTAATTTCACCTTCATGGTCTTGAGTTATGAGCACATTGTCAGATCCCAATAGCCCTTTGCCTTGAAGAATGTTGAGGAAATAGTGGTTGTCAAACCTTGCAGGTGTCCCAAAATCTAAGGGTGCTATCCTTTGATCTTGCCCTGTTTGAGGGCAAATGGACCTTAAAATTCTTCTGTATGTGTTGTATCTCTTGTATCTGTCATGTTCTTCTTCTGAATTCATTTGGTATACTCTTTGCCTGAAGCTCAAGCATCTTGCTTTCCCTATGGTGTGGCTTCCTTTACACAATAATTTCAAGCCTTTGTAGGTGTTAGTGCATTGCAAAAGAAAGTGGTGGAAAATAGGATATTGTATTTAGTTTCTATAATTTTATACGTTTCATTTTACCGGATATTTCTATCAGAGTGAGTTGTGATAAAAATGCAACATAACGAATTCGAGTTGTTTAATGAGTGACAAAATGAGCTTTATGACGTGACATTTACTTTTTGATGCATTATTTTTGTTGAAAAACATAATGGCAACCAACGTTGATCCTATTTTAGAGTGCAAGCAATAACAACAATTCAATTTTCGTGACATCTTTTCGAGTGTATCCACAACATAATAGTTACATTATATCTTCATTAGTTTTCACTTAAAAGGAGTAGCTTTAGGGTCGGTTTGAAATGACTTTTTAAGTGTTTAAAAATATAAACGTTTGTTTTTTACTTAAAAATACTTTTATAAACCCTTAGAAAGTCACTTCAAACAAGGCATTAATTTGCAAGATTTACCTGACAGGGCAACCAAGTCTCCAACATCAAGGCCTTGTTCTTGAAAATTGGCAATTAGGGTCTCAAGAGAGGAATTGGGAGAAGGGATATATTTGTTGGCTCCATCAAAGCTTGCTTTCAGGGAGTCTTTCCTTCCCAATGACACTTCCCATCCAGGCCCCCCTCTCTTCTCAAAAGAGAAAAACAATGGTAATTCAACTTAGTAATATATTCTCTTTCTAGTCTCTTAGGCAAAAATAATAATAAATTTATATTAATCTATTTGCTCTAGTAGAGATTTTTACATGGTATTAGAGTAGAAAAACTTGAGTCCAAACCTATTGTATTGTTATTCTTTTTTATTTCATATGATAATGTAATAATGCATATGTTGTGTTCGTCTAATTTTCGAGTTTTCGAGTTCACACACTTGAAAGATAGTGTTAAAGGATACGTTGAAAAGACAAGTAAATTTATGATAACCTTTTAAGATAGGATTTTAAATGTGGTTATAGTTTTAACAAGGCAAAACTGACATACCAAAAGAAAATAAAAATAGAAAGCAATAGAGGAAGAAAGATTATGTACAAGCACAACAGCATCACGAGCAGCAATGGTCAAAATATCAGCACAAGAAATAGTGTCAGGACAAGCTTCTTCCAATATGTATTTTATCTCATCAATCACATTGAACCCACGAAGGGAGTTCAAATTTGGAGCTGCTTGCTTTTCACTCACCATCTCCTCGTTGCTGTCTAGGAGAACCGATGCATCACATCCCTATTTTATCAATGGAGATTTTAAGTCGATAATAACATTTATTCTTATAACGTTCTAAAAATGATTTTAAAAACAAAAACAAAAAGTATTTCTAAAAACAACTCTCAAATAATCCCTAGAATTTTCTAAAGGCTAATAGAGAGAGAGATATACCATAACAAAACAATCATGGAAATGCAAACGGAGAAGAGAAGCCGCCATTCGAGGATCTTTGAGCACCGCAATCTCGACTTGTAGTCGAATAATATCTTCGACAAAGGGACATGTTTCTTTGTAATAGTCAAAAACCAAAGGTCCAACATCGCCTAAACTTTCAATTTCATGCAAAACCACACCAAATATTACAACCATCAGAATCTTCGAGATCTCCATCGACTGTTTTGAAAGTGAGGTTATGAAGATGAAAGGCAAAGAAATGCTCCATGTTAGTTCTCTTTATAAGAAAAATGTATCCATTCCCCCCCCTAAAAATTACCCATTTGAAGATTTTAATCAAAGTTGATGCAACCAACTCTACCCAACTCCACCTGTTTTGCAGCCCTTTATACATCATTCTACTCCAAGCAGTCCTATTTTACCATGAGAAGAACGTAAGCTGATTCCACTTGATCAAGCCATTAATTAAATAATTTTTGCAAAAAAACCAGAAAATTATTTTCAAGTAAAATCATTTATTAACTAATGCTGATTTTGAAATCAACAAAATAGATATTCAAAAGAAAATTTTCAGGTACTACAAGAGTGTAGAATATGAATACTCCTATGTATTGCCTACCCCACTCCTCATCCTTTTAAAAATGATGTTGAGTTCACAACCATTAAAAAAAAATTGTTAAAAAAAAATGTTTATAAAGGCAAAATCATGATATGAACAAAAGAAGTATGATACTCCCGTAGCACTAGAAATTTTCCCTGCAATAATTTAAATATATATCAAACACAAGTTTCCAAACCAATAGTTCGAGATAAGCAAATTTATAATATCAAACACAAGTTCAACTACGATTCAAAAACCTATACTCAAATGCCTACAAAGGACTCTCGTAAACTCCTGAAAATAGCTAAAGTAAAAAATGGCGAAGTCATCATTCATTGTACACAGAATAAATCAGAAACAAAGATCCAAAAACGCCTAATAGAATAAATATCAAGCATCTCATGAAGTCGAAAGGACTCGAGGAGAAGAGCAGAGCCTAGCAGGACAAAAAATAACATTGAATATATACTTGGGATTCAACTCAACAATTAAAAGTAACTTCCAGCAAGCAGTCTTTTCACAAGCGAGATGGAGCTTACAATCATTTTCCTTGGTCCTATGCTGACCCATCCATCTTGAACAAAAAGGAAATCCAAATGT